>CM038682.1:337568579-338768579 GCA_021605205.1 Aegilops longissima
TGAGCACGAGACTCCAGTGAAATTTGTTCTACGTAACCAGCACTCGATATAGTGGGGTGGCATGGGCCATAACTAGCATTCATGTCTAGCAAGACGCACACACCACCCACACGAGTCCCATCTGTCGGCATGCTCGGGAACGGGATCCCAGACTTGCATGCTGCGGCTGCGGGCGTGGCTCAAAGGAGGCCCAGACAGCCCATCTTCATCAACACAAGCTCAAGACCTCGCGAGGGGCCAGATTGCTGGGCGGACCACCAGAGCTTCTCAGCACGGCCTCATCAGGTTGGCTCATGAGGAGGCGGAGAGTTCAAGGCAGGGTACTCATGAGGTGCCCATGACGCAAGCCATGACGACCAAGGGCGCGGCTGGCGCCGGCCACAAGAGCCCCTCCTTTCCTCTTTGGTGCAAAGGAGCAAGCGCAGCGTAGAGCATCAAGCAAAGGCACCTGTTTGTGTAACAAGACCAAGACCAGCCCCAACGGCCGGAAGGTGGTCATCGTGGAGCCCAAGCAGGCGCATCACCAGAGCCTTTGGCAAAGCGAGGACCAACTTTAGTCAGGATAAGTGTACCCGATGTTCCCCTTCAAAATGGCCAATTGTTGGCGCCCTTCCCGCTCAATATTTGGGAAGAGGCCCTGGGCCTTCTCCTATAAATAGGAGTGGCCACACTCAGAGTAGAGGGAGGACGATCCGCATCCAGATCAAAGAGAGATAGAGACCCAATCCTCAAGCTAGAGCGACGGGACACCACCTAGCCGTTCATCACACCCACCAAGAACAGACCCTCATGAGGCTGTTCTTCCCTGTATTGTTCCTCATCAGCCCAAGAGGCAATCCACCACACCACAAACTAGAGTAGGGTATTACACCACAGCGGTGGCCCGAACTAGTATAAATCTCGTGTCTCTTGTGTTGTTCTTTTCAGTAGTTTAGGTCCCTGCAATTCGGCGAGGTTCGAGACGGTGGAGGGTTGGATCTCCGCGCGCACCCCAGAGTTCGAACCTTAAGGGTCTGCCGGAACCCGATATCCGACATTTGGCGCGCCAGGTAGGGGTGCGCCGGAATCAACCTTCCGTCGCCGCGTTCTTCCCCGACTACCGCAACCATGTCTGATGCTCGTCGGGCCCGCGCCGAGCGCCGAGCCGCCCTCGCCTCCCACGTCGCCCATACAGCTCCCGTCGGCGGGCGCCCTCGTTGTTCCTCGTCACCTGCCGCCAACGCCGCCACCGCCCGGGCGGGAACGGGCAGCAAGCATCGCCCCAAAGACCCGCCCATGAGGCGGGACGGCCGACCGCCACGCCTTCGCCATCCTCGCTGGTTTCTTCACGCACGCGCTTCGCTGCCATGGAGGCCCGAGCTGCATTCATCGCGCTAACGAGCCTCGTGGTTTACGCCTGCCGACGACGTTTAGGAAGAATGGCTCGACCGAGTCACCGAAGCTCGTCTGCTGCTGCAGAGGCGGCTCACCGCCGTCCGCCTCGCAGACCGCACCCGCTTCGCTGGCGATGAAGCTCCCGGGCGCCCCGCCGCCTCCTCCTCAAGACGGCACCACAGCCCCAAAGCGCGCCCCGGGCGGAACTGCTCCGCCAGCGCCGCGCTGCAAGAGCAGAGCTGCCAAGAAGTTCTCGCCCGAAGAAGCTGCCCGAAGCGCCCCCGCCCAAAGACGTCAAGACCTCAAGGCTGCCCAGCCAAGGCGCGCAGGGAGGCCCACAAGACCAAGCTTCTGCCGTCCGAGGCCCTCATGCCACGGCGGGCTGCCGCGCCTTTCACCTCCGAAAGGCGCAGCGCCGCGGGCTCCGCCAAGTTCAAGCTGCACCTGCCTCCTCGCCACGACGCACAAATGACCCTACGGAGTTCCTCCAGCTTCACGAGCTAGGCATCGAGGCTGCCAACGGGATGAAAAGGTCATGGCGGATTGGTTTCCCATGGCGCCAAGGATGGGGCCCGCACCTTGCTCCTGAATCTGGCCCCAAGCACGATCTCTTCCTGGGCCGAGATGCTCACCCGCTTCATCGCCAACTTCCAGGGTACTCACGACCGGCCACCCGCCGTGAGCGACATGCGCCGAATCAAGCAGCAGCCGGGAGACCTCGCAAAGTACATCCAGCGCTTCAACAACGCTGCTACCAAGATCCCTGTGGTGACGGAGGAGGCCATCATCTCCGCCTTTCTCCGACGGCGCGCGCGACGTCAAGATGAAGGAGGAGCTGGCGATGCATGAAGATCTCGTGCACCTCCTCGAGCTATTCAATTTGGCGACCTGGCGCGCCAGGTCGAGGAGGGCGCCTCCCTCCTCGAGCTGCCCGCCGCGATCCCAAGAGAAGAAGTCCAAGGCCAAGGACGGAAGTGCAAGGGGCTGCCGTGCTCGCGCGTAACCAGACACCAAGCGAGGCGTAGATCAGCCCGAGTCCTCGAAGGGCAGCCGCAGATCGCGGTACCACGACCTCCACACTCACAACACCAATGAATGTCAAGAGCCCGGCCGCGCTGAAGGAAGGGTCGGCAGACGCCCGAGCGCAGCGACCGGGGCTACGGCCGAGGAGGAGGAAGGAATGCAGGACGCTGGGAAGACCGTGGCCCGCGCCAAGGGTGGCACGACCAACCTCGCGAGGACCGCTGGCAAGACCCACCTCGCGAGGGAGGCTGGAGGGATCAGCCTCGCAAGGATCGCCCGCAGGGGAACGCAGGCCTCCCTCCGCTACCGCCGCCACCGAGGAGAATCGAAGACCGTCATCAGGACGAGGGGGCTGGGGACTTCCAGGAAGCGCGTGCGATCGCCTGCATCCTGGGCGGAGCTCAAGCCCCATCCTGGGCGTGCGATCGCCCGTGAAGTGAATGCAGTCCTCCCCATGCTCGAGGCCACGCGCCCTCTCAGGTGGTCGGCGTGCGCCATCACGTTCAGCTCAGCGGATCAACTCAAGTGCGCAGCCACAGCCGGAGTTCTCACGATGCTTTGCTCCCCAATCATCAGCAACGTGTTGGTCACCAAGACCCTCATCGACGGCGGGGCAGGGCTCAATGTCCTGTCCGTGGAAACATTCAACAATCTTCAAGCGCCCTACACCAGCTTCAGCCAACCAAGCCTTTCTCCGAGTCACCGACGGCTCCACGGTCCCGATCGGGCAGGTCCGCCTTCCCGCCACCTTCGGGACTCGCGACAACTACCACACCGAGCTCATCGACTTCGACGCCGGCCACATTCTTTGCAGAGAACGCCATCCTCGGTACCCAGCGTTGGCCAAATTCATGGTCAGAATCCACCATGGCTACAACGCCCTCAAGATGCCGTGAAGCGGCGGGTCATCACGGTGCCTCGTGAAGAGAGAGACGCAGTGTGCTCCCCGGAGCGAGCCTTTCAGCCGCATTGCTGGAAGACCTGCACCACAAGAGCAGGAGGCCTCCGAGGCCGCACTCCAAGAAGAAGAAGACATCGACCGCCCAGCTCTTCAAGAGACAGCCCCTCGTGGTCCACGCCGGGCCGGGGGAGCCTCCTTCCATCGCATAGGAGAGCGCCCGCGCCTCCTCGAGCAGTGGCTCGGGGGCTCTCCACGAGGGCCGCCGACCTCACCAAGGTCTCGAGGAGGTGCTTGGGCACCACGTGAGGCGTGTTTCAAGCACGCTTCCCGCAAGGTGAGCAAAACCGTAAGGGCGTAACCTCAAGAGTTCGCTGCAAGGCTATTCAGAGCTACAGGATTTAAGGGTCATGAGGGGCAGCCGCCGCCACTCACAGGCCCCCATCCAGCGAGGATGGTGGGCTGCGCGTCTGCATCGACATACCAGTGGCTCAACCGAGCCGCATCTCAAGAGCGCCTGCCCTCGCGAGTGGGACGCTGCAGGGTCTGCCCCACAGACTACGCACGCATGCCTTACGGCCTGCCAAACACGGCTGCCGCACCAGCTGCCTCATGAGGACCATCCCGGAGGCTAAAGAGGTCAAGCACGCCGCAGCCTCGGGCGGAGATGGAGATGGCCCCGAGGAGCCGCTTAACGCCCGGAGCCTCCCGAGGCCCCGGGCCTGGGGCTCGTGAGGATCGGCTCCCGAGCCCACCGAGTCTGCTACACCAACACCGCTTCATCCCCAACATCACCAGTGACATCTTTAAGTTTTATTTCCTACTGGGAGCGCCTTCAGGTCGTTATTATTCCCAGGCGCGTGGGTCCGCCCCTGCGGCATGTATCCCTTTATTTCATGTCATTAGCTTATCTGTTGGGGGCGCCTCTGCTTCATCCCCAAGCCGCCGGGCCACCCCAGCTGCATGTATCCTTCCTACTTTTCCTTAGGATTATGCTCGCCCAACATGCTTGTTATTTGGTGCCTTTTCCGGGTGGCGGAATCTTGCACGCTAAGGGGGTGCCCGAGCATCGCGACTCAGGGCTCCTACCGCTCTCCGCCCTCACCCTCTGGTCTTGTCCATGGCATCGCTGACTGGCTTGCCGCCGACGGCCGAGACCAGCCCGAGAGCCGGACCCGAGGACGCAGAGTTTAGCCATCTAACCCACTTATGCTAAAGGGGGGTGCTCGAGCATCGCGACTCGTGGCTCCTACCGGCTCTCCGCCTCACCCTCTGGTCTTGTCCATGGCATCGCGACTGGCTTGCCAATGACGGCCGAGACCAGCCCGAGAGCCGACCCGAGGACGAGAGTTGCGCCATCTAACCTAGCTTGCGTTAAAGGGGGGTGCCCGAGCATCGCGACTCGTGGCTCCTACCGCCTCCGCCCTCACCCTCGGGTCTTGTCCATGGCATCGCGACCTGGCTTGCCAACACGGCCGAGACCAGCCCGAGAGCCGGACCAAGACGAGAGCACCGCATCCGCCAAATTTGCAGGAACACACTCAAGATAAGGCCCAGAGCCAGGCGCAACCCGCCTTGAGGTAGGGCCTCGTGAGTCCCGCGCTGGCTCACGGGTGCCCCAACACACCTCGCGAGGCCTCTCGCGCCTCTCGCGCCTCTCCAAAGCAATTAACAGCAGGACTAACGATCGCCACAACGAGCTCTTGTCCCTTTTGTCGTGAACCTGCAGGGTCCCTCCAAGGAGCACGGAACAACTTCGCCACGCAATCTCTAGCCGGCCAAGGCACGGACCTAGCGCCGCACCAGGAAGCATTGTCCGGGCCCTTGAGATAAGTCACCCTCTGGACACACTAGTCATCGCAACACCATCCCCACACTCAATGCAACTCCGTGTTAGCAACGTCGCTCTCCTTTCTCACCAAATGATGGCCGCTGAGCGCTAAGGGGACCCCGAGCATCGCGACTCAGAGGTTTACCGACCTCCGCCGCCACCTCCTGGCCTTGACCACGGCATCGCGACCAGATACCAGCGACGGCTGAAGCCGCTTTGGGATCGGGACCGACGGCTAGAGCACCAAGCCCTCACGAGGTCCGGAAGGAAGAAACTATGCTAAAACGGAATGAGCATCCCGCATTGCCTCACAATAAGGATCATATTGACAAACGGTTACAAATATCTTACAAGCCCCTCTGGGTACATTCTTGGCTCCTCGCAGAACAAAAGACGCGAATCCTAAGGAGTCCTATCTGTGGGACCACCACGGCAGACGCCATCATCAACAAGGGCCAGCCGGTCCGAGCCAACCCCATCCAGATCAGGCGGCGACGACTGACGAGCCCGCCCTGCCCGGGAGCGGGCGCAGCTCGGGCTTGTAGCTGTCGCCGCTTGTCTCCGCGCCGCCAAGAGCTCAGCGGAGTCGCTGATCCTCCGGCGCCTTCGCCGCCGAGGAGCTGTCAAGGAGCGGGCGGTCGGCCTCTGCCTCACCACAGCAGGACCTCACCACCTCTCCCGGGAAGCACTCCAGCCGGCGACCCTCCGCGTCGAAGACCTTGAAGGACACCACCAAGCACCATCGCACCTGTGGATCGTGAGGGCGCCTCGCCCTGCAGACCGGGCGACCTCGCCCCAGCCTCGAGTCATGAAGACCTCGCCCGAGGCAACCACCGCAACCTCTCGCCTTGTCGCGAGGGTGCCGCAGACGCATGTTGCAGCTGAGTCCCAGGGGTTCCCTCTGCCGACGACGGAGGCGAAGAAAGAAGGAAGACGAATCCAAGACTTAGGAGGCGCGGGCGACGCAAGCATGAACTCCCGCAGAGCCTCGGCGGACTCTGGGGAAGACGACACCTCGTGACCGTCGGGCCATCATCGGGGCGCCACTGGTGGCGCCTGCCTCGCCTCCTTCAGGCCACCACCCGCACGCATAAGGAAGATGAAACCTGGTGGCGGCCGCACGCACTCAGGCATGGGCGCCTCGAGCGCTCCCGCCTCGACACAGAGAGCAAGCCGCTTTTGGGGGAGCGGGTCAGATCCTCTTGAGGAACCTTTCCTTCTCTTCCCGGAGAACCGGCAGATCGGAGCCATGGCAACCGGACGAGACGAGGGGGAGGAGAAGCAGAAGGATAGACTGGAAGGGCGCGCGCCGTTCCGTACTTATAGCCGGCGAAGGCCAACCGCCGGCCTCCACGATCACCAGTAATCATGACTGACCATGCATGCAGGGACTTGTCGAGTCCGGGCGGTTACGGAGGCATCGTGGGGATGCAGTGCGCACGCGTCCAATCAACCGCCACGCGTCGTCCAAGGCCGCAGGCTGTTAGGGCCTGCGACGCTTCGCACTTACCCTTTCGCCTCTCCGCTCGGCCAAGTTCGGGCGCGTCGTGCGCCGGGGTTCTGTCGGCGTTCGGGAACGGGGTCCCTGACTTGCTCGCTCTGCGGCCTGCGGCGTGGCTCAAAGGAGGCCAGGACAGCCCATCTTCATCAACACAAGCTCAAGACCTCTCGAGGGACCAGATTCGCGGGCGGACGACAAGGAGCTTCCTCAGGCATGGCCTCATCAGGTTGGCTCATGAGGAGGCGGAGTGTTCAAGGCAGGGTACCTCGCGAGGTGCCCATGACGCAAGCCATGACGACCAAGGGCGGCCGGGCGCCAGCCCGCAGCAGCGTCCTCCTTTCCTCTTTGGTGCAAAGGAGCAAGCACAAAGTAGAGCATCAAGCAAAGGCACCTGCTTCGTGCAACAAGACCAAGACCAGCCCCAACGGCCGGAAGGGGTCATCGTGGAGCCCAAGCAAAGGCCATCACCAGAGCCTTTGGCAGGCGAGGACCAACTTTAGTCAGGATAAGTGTACCCGCTGTTCCCCTTCAAAATGGCCAATTGTTGGCGCCCTTCCTGCTCAATATTTGGGAAGAGGCCCAGGACCTTCGCCTATAAATAGGAGTGGCCACACTCAGAGTAGAGGGAGGACGATCCGCATCCAGATTAGAGAGAGATAGAGACCCGATCCTCAAGCTAGAGCGACGGGACACCACCTAGCAGTTCATCACACCAACCAAGAACAGACCCTCGCGAGGCTGTTCTTCCATGTACTGTTCCTCATCAGCCCAAGAGGCAATCCACCACACCACAAACTAGAGTAGGGTATTACACCACAACGGTGGCCCGAACTAGTATAAATCTCGTGTCTCTTGTGCTGTTCTTTTGAGTAGTTTAGGTCCCTGCGATTCGGCGAGGTGCGAGACGGTGGAGGGTTGGATCTCCACGCGCACCCCAGAGTTCGAACCTTAAGGGTCTGCCGGAACCCGAAATCCGACACCATCCGACACCAATTTTCTTGGAGTCCATGCTACAGCCATTTCTTCTCCCTCCTGTTTTCTCAGCCATTGCGCGGTGGACGGGGTGGGGGTTTTGCCGATAGTCGGTTTGCTCAACTGCGGTGCCACTTGTAAGTGAAAATGCAACACAGCATGCATTCCTCCTTGAGCGGCGTGCCAGACCAACCGTGTGGGGGTGTGACACGAACACGGGAGGCTTTTCCTTTTGAACTTGTAACTTGTAAAATTTGGTTCTGCTCCATGGCGAGACCGATAGATAGAAATAACGATTTTCCCTAGAGTAATGAGAAGTTTGGTTCTCGCGCGGTTCATGCATGGAGTACGTACGAAAATCATGAAGTTGATGCAAAAGGTAAGATAATTACTAGTAGTACCATATACTACTACATGGATTTGACGGAAAGATAAAGATACATACGGATCCATCAACGACATCCTCATGCCCTAGTGCACCGGGTCACCAACTGACGTGTGAGGAGTAGCGGCGTTGGCGGCAAGCTCAACGTGCTTCTGAACAATGCCATCCAAGGTTACCCTGCGGTCCAAGAAGGCCCGCGTCCTATCGTCCTCCTCTTGCATGTAGTAGTCCTTGTGGACGATTTTCTCGTAGACCTGGGTGATTATGTCGATGGTGTCTTGCTGCGCCAGGCGCTGCGCGGCAAGCGTGACCTCGAGGTGGACATTCTCCCGCGCGACGGCGGGCAGTCGCAAGGCCACCAGTGCGTCGAAGAGGTTGTCACCATAGAGGCCGTTCAGGGTGGCAGGCATCGCAGATCCTGGGCGCGTGGGCTGGAGGGGTACGTCAAGGTCGTCCGCGAGCTTCTTGACGACGGTGAACTTGTCGAGGAAGCCGACAAGGACCTCGTCGAACAAGGAGACGAAGCTGTCGTCCAAGCGGCCCCTCGCCCTGGTGGCCTCAAGCACTACCTGGAGACGTTCCTTGGTGCCGGGCCACAGGCTAGCATCGTGGACCATCTGGCACAGCCGGCTGATGCTCGAGCTCATCGCCTCCATGGGTCTAGCTTCTAGTCAACTGATCTTGCGATTGGAGTGATCACTCTTGCCCTTGGGTGCGTAGGTGCGTAGGATTTCGTAGATTGGACTGGCCGGAGCCATTATATGAGATGTGCAGACTGCGTTGAATTCACGTGCGTGTTGGCCATCTACTCCTTGCCACTCTACTGCACCTGCCTTTGGCTGTATGACAGGTTGGCCAGCCACCCATTGGGCCCACGTGTCATACACCCAAAGGCAGGTGCAGTAAGTCAATGAAGCTCCATCCCCCTCCATGCCGGTGTAGTATAGTCATCTCACCGGTTTATTGGTTTATTGGTCCCCTTTGCATTTTGTGCCAAGTTTTGACCTTTGATTTAACTAATAAAATGTTAATGCATGTAACAAAAAATGTTGTGTAAGTCACCTTGCGAAAACCAAATAATCCCAAAACACTTAGGCACGGTACATTAACTCCCTCCTCATTTCTTATTTCATGACATATCAACCAATGAGAGATGTGGGCCGTGCATGCTTTCAATGACTTGAGACTACCAAACATCACATGCAGTGGTTAGTTCATTGCATGTAATCCTATGAAGTAGCAAAAAGACATAAGTTATCTCGCCGATAGGAATAAAACAATACACCATGTATTTATTTACAGAGGGAGTAGTACATTTTTTGTGACATGCATTACTAGATATTGCTAGTCAAATAGTAAATCCAGATGGACGTGGTAGTACTACTAAATCCAGAGGGTGGTGCTAGTACTAGTAGTAGTAATACCAATGTAGTAGCACAATACTACCCGTTGTCAAATTATTATGTGCTGCTCCTCACAGTGAAGTGACAAGACCCTACGCCGGAGATGACACCTGAGTATAGACGCCGTGTTCGGCATACCATAGTCATCCTCACCGTCTGCCGTCACTATCATCATGGCTGTAGACCTAGCCTGCTTACAATTAGCTGTGTTCGACATAATTTCCCGTGCGTAGATGCCCGTGCATTGCACGCAACACCAAGATTGGGGGGTGGACAACGCCAAAAGCGGCCATCGCGCCAGATTTTTCCATGGCCTTCTAGATGTGGTGGGGAGGAGATAAGGCTGATTGTGAGAGACAAGGAGTTGTTTGTAAATAGGGAACAAGTGCGGGCATCTTTTTGCAAAACTGGAGAAGTTTGGTTTGTATGCGTCAGATCTAGATCCGGCGGCTATTGGTGAAAGATGGCAGGCACAACATCATCACCAACTCAAGACCTGTTTGATTTGCAGGATTTTGAAAATGCAGGAATAGGACACGGCAATATTACAAGTTTCAAACTAATATTACAAATATTAGGAGTAATGTTGCACCTATGATGAGGGAATTACTAGGAAGTTTATGTAAGAACTTTCGTTACTTTAGGTGGATGCAGCATTATCATACAAACTAAAATCCATCGCCCTGACAAGTCACTAATGGGCAAATAAGTTTTCGAGTCTCTGGCCACTTGATGTTTCAAACACAAATTCAGCTTCTGCGGAGACATTGTCATTTAGGCTTAGACGCTTATGTGATCAGACGCCATTCATTATTGTGCCGAGAACGCCAAACCTCATTACCTTGAGCACACTTGCCTCCGTAACAAAGAACCTGGCCAATTTAATCTCAGATGTGCTGCCTCGGTAGTCGATCAAATCAATTTCTGTAAGATGGAGATCAAGGCATTCGATGAGATTGTTATAGTGCAGCACATTTTTCACTTTCGGGTCTTTTTTTATCTGCAAAAGAAGAGAACATATTAGAGTAGTTGGCTGTATAAGATTGTCGTGTCATCAAGAGGTACCAATATCATTCGCTCATACGATAGGGTTGGCTGGCTAGTGATATTTTTTCAGTCTCTCTCTCTCTCTCTCTCTCTCTCTCTCTCTCTCTCTCTCTCTCTTTATCTTTCCTCTCATTTACCTAGGAGTACGTGAAGAGCTTGGGCATTTGTTGCCTTCCACTATGTGGGCGATGCCATATTTTGCAAAAGTATGCCACATAATACGCATCGATGTCAAATCAAAAGATTTTGGGACTGCTCTCGCGATGTGAGAGAGTTGGCACCGCTGTGCACATAGACCCACATGTATAAACAAATCAATCAAACCAACTACACCAACCTCTCACTCTCCCAAACATGTGTTTTCTATTGCCTCGGTCCTCTATCTCTCCCACGCAAGTGTTTTTTTCATTGCGTGAGTTAATTTGGCACCATAGCAAAGTAGGTGATCCAGATTGGGGCACCAGGTGAGCAATGGAGGGGCATCGATGCCAAATGCATCACAAATGAATTTGGCACATGTTTTGGCCTACATAGTGTAGGGCCGTTATAGCCCACTTTTGTACTACCTCTTATTTAGTATAAAATTTTGACCATAGATTTACGTAAGAAAATGCCAATGCATGTCACTAAACATTACACCATTTGAAATTATGTTCAAATACGAATCCAACGATATAGTTCTTAGTGGCATGCATTAACATTTTGTCAGTTAAATCTATGGTCAAATTTTGATACTACAAAATAGGAAGAGTAAACCAAGACGGAGGTAGTACTTGCTCTTAGGGTAACCATAGAGTTACTGGAGTAGTCTAAGTTACTTTCCACTATGACTGGCATAGGCTACTATAGTAGTACAACAAAAAAACGATGCAGGTGATCACGTACGGAAAATACTAAAAACATTTCTTTCGGTGCAGTGCGTAGATGCAGTTTTGAACACTACACTTGTCATCGTAATTTGGGAAAATTGCGAAAAAATTGAGCTACATTGTGATTACCGTTTACTAATAGGAAAGAAGTTTCACCTCGATGATTAGCTTCTCCGTGCACGGAAAGCATGTAAGGAATCCAACAACTTGATCCAGATTGGGGCCGATAGATTTTATTGCCAAGATCTTCACCTGCGCATAGACCTGGGTCAAGCTTGTGGGAATCATTTTCGAAGACGGTCAGAATACATCAAGAAGAAATTTAAAATGTGAATTTCAAGAAGACGGAGAAGAAGATGAGTGATGTACCTGAACGATTACGGATCCAATAAAGAGTTCGGAGAATTTGGCAGACGAGTGCACCAACGCTGTCAATTTCGGCGTGTCAATGACCCGGATTTTTGTTGGACCTTCTAGATCCGATACAAGCAATCTCACAAGGAAAGGCGCATTCTCAATGACCATAACGTGGAACAGCTGGAGTGATCTCTTCCCAATTGATGTCTTGTTGCAGGGCCAGCAAGACACATGAATCCATCGGAGATTCGTCGAGGCGATGTGGAGGCTAATGAACCCGTGGATCTGCTCAAGACGAAGGTACTTGAGCGCAGTACAGCTGCGGAGCAGGTGCTACATAGCCTTCTTCGAGATGACAACGTCAAAGAGGTCGAGTTTCTTGAGTTGAGGGAGAAGAAGGGCGGGCGTGGCATTAACTGGGAAGATAGCAGAGCTGAAGCTGGCGCAGCGCTGGCGTGAGGCGGAGCGCGACGACGGCAGCGAGAGCGACATCGTCCAGCTTCAAAGCTAAGCTCCTCGAGCTGATCTAGGGCGAGGATAAGAACCACTCGTCGAACTTGGGTTGGACCTTGCAGTTGGTACCGAACATGCGGATGTCAAGGCGTCTGGCTGGCCTGTGGTGCGGCGAAAGGATCTTGGAGACCGCGGCCATGCATTTGCAATCCCCGTCGCAGAGGCAGGTGTCGACGGTGAGGTTGAGGGGGACGCGGCGCCAGAGGGGGCGCCACCGCCGGGAGAGCAGGGCGGTCCGCAAGGCAGATTTGGTGGGGAGGCTGCTGATGAAGTCCAGGCTCGCCGGACGCGGTTTTGGCTCGAGCCGCCTCTGCTTGTTGGCTACCTCGCCATCCATCTCAACCGGCGGCGACGCCGGTGTACACGTGTGCTTGTGTGTGTTGTGTGCTGGGGTGTGCGAAAAGGCCCTTCATGCATGCCGTCATGTGAGTGGTGAATTGTGCGCGAAAAGGCCCTTCACGTGGAAGAAGTGTGTCCTCAATGCGCCCTCAATTTACTAGCATGCAGGTGCTACCCCGAGTGGTTTCAACTTTGTTTACTTCACCGCATGTCAGATGGGCCTCTAGTTTACTTATTTTCACCCACTGCCACATGGGCCAGCACACGAAGATACAACACATGAGCTGACAAGGCAGCATGTGGACTGGTTGACCGGTTAACTAAACAATATACGGAGCTATATGCTGACACAATGAGCGTATAATCCGTCGGTGTAGAGTGTTCGAGTGAGAGGGGAGGCCCGTGAGACATGGCAGAGAGAGAGAGAGAAAGAGCTACTCCCTCCGTTTGATAATGTAGTTCCAACATTTTTTTTAAAGTCAAACTTTTGAAACTTTGACCAAGTTTATAAAGAAATTACTTATATCTACAATACCAAAGTTAAATTATAGTATGAAGTAAGTACATGTTGTGATGAATCTAATGATCGTTCCAGATGTAAATGTTTTTCTCCACATATACCTGGTCAAACTTTTCTGAGGTTTGACTTTTCAAAACATCCATATGCTTATGGACGTGAGAGAGTCCCTAGAGAGAGAGAGAGAGAGAGAGAGAGTGAAATAGAAAGAGTGAGTGAAAAAAGTGTGTGTGCGTGTGTGAAAGAGACATGGACAACACTCGATAAAAGTTGAGAAAAAACGTGTGTGTCTTATGCAAACATATCACACATGTATCTTCGACAACGGAAGCAAGGTGAGGAGATAGTGTGTGGTTGTTTGCAACCAAGAGAGCAAGACCCCTAGCACGTGGCCAAGAGGGGTCTGACAAACAAGGGGGAGAGGTCGAGAGAGACGTACGGAGAAAATGCAGACATGGGGAGGAGAGAGTGTATGTTTGTCAGAGAGATCCCCCGAGATCATGATGGGACTACATGGGTGGGAGATCGAGTGACAAGGTGTGTGCGCGATAGAAGATACCCCGAGAGATATCGAGATAGACGTATGGATGGAAGGAGACAATACGTGTGTTCCTGATGGCTATTGAGAGATAATCATACTTAGGGGAGGAGTGCTTGTGTCTATGATGGAGTGAGGGATTATGGTACTTATTAGGGGGGGTGCATGTCACATAGAGAGAGATCAAGGGCGGAGAGTGTTGGGTGGGTCTATATGTATAGCGCGAGCGAGACATGTGTATGTGTGAAACAGGGAGATATAAAGTTTGAGAGAGATTGTGGAGCCCCGATAAGGCTGAGTGGTGCGTCAGATAGCTGAGAGGGGGGAAGAGATATTCCATCCGCTCGATAATGTAGTGCATGTAAATTTTTTAGACGTCAAACTTTGGAAACTATGATCAGGTTTACACAAATGTTATTTATACCTATAATACCAAAGATACATCATACGAAACTACATCTCATGGTGAATCTAATGGTATATGTTTGTCGTTCTAGATGTAATTGTTTTTCTCCACGTACATGGTCAAACTTTGTGATGTTTGACTTTTCAATACATCAATATGCTATGGACCGAGGAGAGTGCCTAAGTCAAGAGAGATCAAGTGCGTGTGAAGGAGAATGAGTAAGTGTGCAAAAAGAGTATGTGTGTGAAAGAGAAAGTGACAACAAACGATAAATTAGAGAGAGTGTGTTTTTCGTTTCTTAGGCGAACATATCACGCATGCATCTCCGAGATAGAAAAGTGAGGCGAGGAAATACACGAAGATAGCTAGTGTGTGATTGTTTGCAACGGAGAGAGACACCCCTATAGCACATGTCCAATAGAGGTCTGGCCAACAAGGAACAAAGGTCGAGAGGGACACATGGAGAACATGGATGCATGGGGAGGCCGAGAGGGTGTGTTTGTGATAGAGAGATCCCCTCGAGATCGTGAGGGGACTATATGGGTGGGAGATCGAGGGAGGTGCGTGCGCGATAGAAAGATGCCCCGAGAGAAATCGAGATAGACCATGCACATGTTTGTGATGGAGACTAAGATTAGCTAGTCATATACATATAGGGGGGACTACATGTGCCTACAATTGAGTGAGAGGCCATCATACTTGGCTAGCTAGGCATGAGATTGTGTGTGTGTGCGTGTGAGATGGAGAGAGAACGAGGGAGAGAGATAGAGTTTTAGATGGGCCTATCGAGTGCGAGTGAGATATGCATGTGCATGTGTGACCCAGGTAGATGGAGAGTTTGAGAGAGAGGGGGAAGAGCTCCGAGATGACAGAGTGGTGCATGAGAGAGTTACGAGCAACAAGCCAAGGAATTTGTGTGCGTATGATGAGTGCGCCCAAGATATCTAGCTTGGACTAGAGAATCATACATAGTGTGCAAGAGAGACCTATAGATGGAGTATATATGCATGTGAACTAGAAAGACCCCCCCCCCACACACACACACACAAAGAGAGAGAGAGAGAGAGAGCGAGAGAGCGAGAGAGAGAGAGAGAGATGGAGATAAAGCGAGAGAGACCAACAAGGTTTGTGTGTTGGATGCATGCGACAGAATTGAAGCTTGTCGGCGAGAGAGAGAGAGAGAGAGAGAGAGAGAGAGAGAGAGAGAGAGAGAGAGAGAGAGAGAGAGAGAGAGCAGGAGTCCGGGAGAGGGGGAGGCCGCATTTTATGCATCAAAGACTGATATAAACCATGTTTCGATATAAACTTGCATTCAAATATTTAAATTGGAGAACATGTTGTCTGCAATCCACACATGAACGGATATATGCGTATATCAAACAAGTTCATTAATTTCATTTTCAACATGTTCATGGAGTACTATAATATTGTACAACATGCTACTCGATTGAGGTGTTCAATTTTAGATTTAGTTCACTATTTTGACCTGGTGAACGAGCTATTTCATTGAATCAAGATATTTCATTCTGGGTTTGATTCCCGTTTTTGAGTGGGTCAACTATTTGTCATATAGTAAATCCAAGCAATGAGCATGTAAAAACACATTACTCCCGAGCATCATCTCTCCATCTAAAAAAGAAGTGGCAAGCTAATATTTCAAAATTTGATTCAAATCGACTTGGTAAGGTAGACGTGGATGCTCGTTCTCCCAAATTTTGAACGAACCGTTAAACATCCTCTGCTCAGTGTAATTCACCCGAGCAAATAAATGGGGGACGCGAAATTACCGTCCTATGTGGGACACGCATCAATTGGCTCGTTGTACATCGAGGGTAGGTTCGTAACTTCATCCAAGCGCGCCTTCTCCTCGATCGAAATGACATGTGCCGAATAATTCATAAACCATGGTCAGAAAAACACGCTCTCCTCGCCCGAAATAGCTCGCGCCCACTATTTCAAAACACGCTCTCCTAGCCCGAAATCGCTCGCGCCCACTATATTTCAAAACATGCCCTCCTCGCCCGAAATCGCTCCCGCCCACTATTTGGGGAGATGCAAAGTTACTCTACTATCCCCGACCCTCAGTACACAGACCCAAGCCGAGAAGCCTAAAGGCAGGGGTAGAACTGTAACTCCCCCTCACATTTCAGACAAATGTGTCCGTCAAACATGGTTCCACTCCCCTCCCAATCCCCCCCATTCATACCTCGTGGGCGCCAAATCACCTTCTCCCCGAAAGCTCCCTTCTCCCGAGCCACGAAACCTCAGCCCCTCCTCCATGGCGCCCCCGCCGCACCAATTTCACAGCCTCCCACCTCCCTAATGCCAGAGACGCTGTCCATTTGCCGTCGTGCACTGGGCCGTGTGCCTCTTACTCCGTGCTGCTGGAACTGCCTCGATGACGGCCGTATGAACCGTACCGGAGCCGATTCACCCACGCCGTTGTTCACGGTGCCAGAGCGGCTCCAACTTCGGATCCGTCCAGATTCTCGGCGCTGCTTCCCCGTAGCCGTCGACCGTCGCGACACCCCTGTTTCCCTGCCGTCGGTGGCCACCGCAACCGCGCCGGCCTCACCGACTCGGCAGCTAGACCTGCCTACTTCACCATGTCGCCAGATAGGTCGCACCCTCATCTCAAATCACTTTATTTAGGTGTCAATTGTCTGAATTTTTATTCTAGGCCAATCGATTCCCAATGGGAAGCAGCACCCCTCGAGGCACCGGAGCTCCTAGGCTGTCGGTTGGATGGTGTCTAACGTAAGGGTGCGGGGCCGCAAGTTCGCCGCGGAAGCAGCGCTTAGATGGCTATCTTAGAGTTGCGTGGGTTTAAGGTACTGTCGCCGCCGGATCTGGATGACGGGGAGTCTTTGTGGATTGGCCCGGGGGCGGCGCATCCACAGTAGTGCGGTGGGGCGGGGAGCGGGGTTTTGGCCGGGGCCACGGACGGCAGAGGCAGGCTGCTCTGCCGTTGGTCGCTGGCTCTTTGGGGAAGATTCCTAACAGTGTCAGCCAGGAGGCACAAGACGGCCATCAAGCCATCCGGCGTAGATCGGACAGTACCAAAATAAAATAAAATCGTGTGAACCCAATTTAGTCTTTAGTCAACAGACTTGTGACCACTCTCATACCTTGTTGTTGATCTCTTAGTATATTTCTTCAGATCAAAGAGATGTGTCGTTCTTAACATTATGCGTTATCTGCATCTTCAGCCACACCGTCTTCCGACTCACCGCAGCTGCTCCAACAAGGGAAGCATACACCAGAAGGGAGCTATAGTCCCCACTCAACAGTTCCCTGCATTGAATGCGCGTGCTTGACATGGACAACCACAACAACTGCAGGGCCATCGACAAGAAGTCAGCACATGATGCTCACTCCTACTGATGGCGGCCAGATAGGTTGTACCATCATCTTACTTGTGTTCAACATTTATGGCTTTGTTATTCATCTAAGCATGGAGAATAGATTATCACATATCGCTATATATTCATGTTGATCTCTTACGGGTCTTGTTCAAGAGTTAACGTCGTTCCATAGTTCAGCTAAGATACTTGTTCTTTAGGTAACGTTGTTCCATAGTTATCATCCATCATCCAATGCTATCCCACAGGCTGGTGATTATAGTATTATACCACTTCTAGTATTACCTATGTTGTTCTTTAATACTTTTGTGTGCCATCTAGTTAATCTCGAGTACAAACGATACATACTCTGTAGCTTTCATCTGTGTTCTCCCTTTTGTTTTTGAGACCTATTGCTGCTAGTTAACCCCAGTCCTACTATTTATGTCATCTCCTACAGGCACTCATTACATAAATCTAACTACTAGTTGTCTTCCATGCATGTCAGATATAATTGCACACACTGATATATCCACAAGAACCTCACGGAGCAATGTAAAGGCCAATAAACTTGATGTCAATGATACCCAATATGATGGAACATGTAAAGGCAGTTCTTCAGAAGACTTGCTGAAAGATGTTGAATCCTCTTAACCCCACAGGGTCCTTGCTCTAACTTGGCCCGTGATATGGGTACAACATGCATATAATGTCCTGGAGTGTATCTACTCTGTTGCAATGCCATGTGGTTAGCATGCTGATCATGCATGTAAATATGTCATGCCTTCCTGTTTTCAGTACCTATTCCATTCATGATGACATGTTTTCCAATTCAAGTACTATCATTCTACTCTATCGCAATGCCATCTGCTTAATTTGGACATCATGCTTCTGAATATCTTATGTATTGTTATTCATCAGTATGTACTTCATCTGTCTACCATACCATGTTTTTTACATTGAAGTGTTGTTCTAGTGCTCTATTGCAATGCCATCTTAGTTTCCCAATCATACACGTGTATGTTGCCTTAGTTTTTTCTATATGTATTCGGCTAGCATACAGTTTTACATTCAACTAGTGTTTTTTTACTGTGTTGTCCTGTCATATCCCTAGCTCTTACACCATACTCCCTCCGTCCGGATTACATGTTGTCGAAATGGATAAAAAAGAATGATTCTAGGACTGAAATACGCCTAGAGTCATCCATTTTTTCCCGGATGGAGGGAATACATGTCAATATGTCATGCCTTTCTATTCTTCAGTACCTATTACATCTCTCTGTTGTAGCATGTTTTATAATTGAAGCACCATTCTTCTATACAAGGCATGCAAGGCGAAGACGACTATGTTAGAATCTGAAGGGTTACAAACTAGGTCTTTGCAAAAGATCCAAACGACAGGAGATAATAAACCAACTCCAGTTTTTATAGATACTGCTCCAGCACAGAGAAACCCAACTCCTACAGATAATAAGATGATTCCAGTGGCCAAAGAACTAGTCCGCTCGAGTTCAGAAAAAATATGTCAACTCCATTCGAAGAAGCGTGTGCGTATCCTTGCATCATGAAATTTTATAGCATGCTGATCATATTTTCTACATGTTTCTTACCCATCTCCCTTTTAGAAAATAAGATTAACAGATAGAAGAATTTCTGCACTGGTATCGTCTGTGAGAAAAGATTCTTGCAGGAATTCTCTGTGCTCCAATGCACATGTAAGTACCTGTTGTATATCACTATATTTTTACATCAGCATGTATTTTGTGAATCGGCGTGAATCCAACCTTTATCTGATCTAAATTTAGTTGTAGCGAAATGTATATTAAAGGCCACAATGTTGATTTTTGTAAGGAAAACTACCTGGTAGTTTTGCATCCTGAGCTGCATGAGTGTACTATCTCATATCAGTGGGTTTGAATACTTTGGTTCTGCAGTGAGTTTTCAGTGTTTTTTTTATTGTGTTGTCCTATCGTATCCCTAGCTCTTACATCATACTCCCTCCGTCCGGATTACATGTCGCAGAAATGGATAAAACTGGATGTATCTAGAACTGAAATACGCCTAGACCCATCCATTTATTTCCGGATGGAGGGAATACATGTAAATATGTCATGCCTTTCTATTCTTCAGTACCTATTCCATCTCTCTGTTGTAGCATGTTTTATAATTGAAGCACCATTCTTCTATACAAGGCATGCAAGGCGAAGACGACTATGTTAGAATCTGAAGGGTTACAAACCAGCTCTTTGCAAAAGATCCAAACGCTCGGAGATAATAAACCAACTCCAGTTTTTATAGATATCTTGCCCAAAGACAGAGAAACCCAACTCCTCTGAGATAATAAGCGATTCCGGTGGCCAAAGAACTAGTCCGCTCGAGTTCAGCAAAATATGTCAACTCCATTCTAAGAAGCGTGTGCGTATCCTTGCATCATGAAATTTTATAGCATGCTGGTCATATTTTCTACATGTTTCTTACCCATCTCCCTTTTAGAAAATAAGCTTAACAGATAGAAGAATTTCTGCACTGGTATCGTCTGTGAGAAAAGATTCTTGCAGGAATTCTCTGTGCTCCAATGCAGATGTAAGTACCTGTTGTATATCACTATATTTTTACATCAGCATGTATTTTGTTAATCGGCGTGAATCCAACCATTATCTGATCTAAATTTAGTTGTAGCAAAATGTATGATTAAAGGCCACAATGTTGATTTTTGTAAGGAAAACTACCTGGTAGTTTTGCATTCATAGCTGCATGAGTGTACTATATCATATCAGTGGGTTTGAATATTTTGGTTCCGCAGTGGGTTTTCAGTGTTTTTTTACTGTGTTGTCCTATCGTATCCCTAGCTCTTACATCATACTCCCTCCGTCGGATTACATGTCGCAGAAATGGATAAAACTGGATGTATCTAGAACTGAAATAAGCCTGGACCATCCATTTATTTCTGGATGGAGGGAATTCATGTCAATATGTCATGCCTTTCTATTTTTCAGTACCTATTCCATATCTCCGTTGTAGCATGTTTTATAATTGAAGCACCATTCTTCTATACAAGGCATGCAAGGCGAAGACGACTATGTTAGAATCTGAAGGGTTACAAACCAGGTCTTTGCAAAAGATCCAAACGCCAGGAGATAATGAACCAACTCCAGTTTTTTTAGATACTGCTCCAGCACAGAGAAACCCAACTCCTACAGATAATAAGCAGATTCCAGTGGCCAAAGAACTAGTCCGCTCGAGTTCAGCAAAAATATGTCAACTCCACTCTAAGAAGCGTGTGTGTATCCTTGCATCATGAAATTTTATAGCATGCTGATCATATTTTCTACATGTTTCTTACCCATCTCCCTTTTATAAAATAAGCTTAACAGATAGAAGAATTTCTGCACTAGTATCGTTTGTGAGAAAAGATTCTTGCAGGAATTCTCTGTGCTCCAATGCACATGTAAGTACCTGTTGTATATCACTATATTTTTACATCAGCATGTATTTTGTTAATCGGCGTGAATCTAACCTTTATCTGATCTAAATTTAGTTGTAGCAAAATGTATGATTAAAGGGCACAATGTTGATTTTTGTAAGGAAAACTACCTAGTAGTTTTGCATCCTGAGCTGCATGAGTGTACTATGTCATATCAGTGGGTTTGAATACTTTGGTTCTGCAGTGGGTTTTCAGTTTTTTTTACTGTGTTGTCCTATCGTATCCCTAGCTCTTACATCATACTCACTCCGTCCGGATTACATGTCGCAGAAATGGATAAAACTGGATGTATCTAGAACTAAAATACGCCTAGACCCATCCATTTATTTCCGAATGGAGGGAATACATGTCAATATGTCATGCCTTTCTATTCCTCAATACCTATTCCATCTCTCTGCTATAGCATGTTTTATAATTGAAGCACCATTCTTCTATACAAGGCATGCAAGGCGAAGATGACTATGTTAGAATCTAAAGGGTTACAAACCAGGTCTTCGCAAAAGATCCAAACGCCATGAGATAATAAACCAACTCCGGTTTTTATAGATACTGCTCCAGCACAGAGAAACCCAACTCGTACAGATAATAAGCAGATTCCAGTGGCCAAAGAACTAGTCCGCTCGAGTTCAGCAAAAATATGTCAACTCCATTCTAAGAAGCGTGTGCTTATCCTTGCATCATGAAATTTTATAGCATGCTGATCATATTTTTTACATGTTTCTTACCCATGTCCCTTTTAGAAAATAAGCTTAACAGATAGAAGAATTTCTGCACTGGTATCGTCTATGAGAAAAGATTCTTGCAGGAATTCTATGTGCTCCAATGCAAATGTAAGTACCTGTTGTATATCACTATATTTTTACATCAGCATGTCTTTTGTTAATCGGCGTGAATCCAACCTTTATCTGATCTAAAATTAGTTGTAGCAAAATGTTAAAGGCACCAATGTTGATTTTTGTAAAGAAAACTGCCTGGTAGTTTTGCATACTGAGCTGCATGAGTGTACTATCTCATATCATGCACATTACTGAATTGTAGTGCTGCTCTGGTTGCCCATTCATTCATTGTGTCAATGTTGCTATCGTATTACCTTACCTAGCTGATGATAGTTGTGCCATATTGTGTTAATTTGGTGTTGGCTAGTTGCCCAAACGTTCGTTTGTGCCAATGTTGCTTTCCTATTATCTGACGGCCAATGATAGCAATGCTAGTGTGTTAATTTGGTGCAGGCTGCTGAAGATAAGAAGACAAACTCTGAAAACAGCAAGGCAACCCCATTGTTTCTTTCCAATAAATCTAGGCCAGGTAATATGGCAATAACTCATGATTAATCTGTTTGGTTCCCCTCCTAATTTATGTTATGATGCAGTGGTCGAGGCACTCTCCACTATCAATAATACAAGCCTGCCAAAATTGCCATCTGAATCGGTTCAGTATCCTCTGTCTCGAATGCAATAGAGAAAATGTATGTTTGTGAACCAATTAATGGCTGAAGCAATGATGGAAATGGTGGAGGAATCAGAGGTGCAGAGTCGTGCCACACAACAACTGATCAATGTTTTCAGAGACAGTGTAGCAAAGCAGCAAGAACTTGCCCACATGCTTTTGGGCGTCATCCGTGCCGAGGTTGCAGATTGTGACATTGTGGATCGTTAGGTTCTGTTCATTTATTTGCACTGGCATCAATCTTTGATTGCCCAGTGGATGTAATTTCTGTAATATATCTTTGGATGTGCAACATTTTTCCCTCGTATGTCGTACCTTTGCTTGATCGGTTTTGGTCACGTGCATAATTGCTCGTCGAATGGGCTCAAATTATCTAATTTGTCCTAAAGACATGTACAAACTTTAGTGGGCCCATTAAGTTAATGGGCGTTACCGAGCCGAAAGTTAATGGTCGGCCCTCTTAACTCCCGGGTCATTAACAGGCCGACATCGAAGCGGGCAACAGGTGGGCCCAATTGATTTCACGGGTCGTTATCAGGCCGTTACTAAGTTTGGGCTACATATGGCCCAACTATACTGTGGGCCTTTAGCAGGCCGAAAGAGACAGCGGGCTTTGTACTGGACTATGGAGAGCATGGGCCGCTAAGAGGCCGAAAGCCAGGACGTATTGTAAATGGCCCAACTGTGTTGTGGGCCTTTAGCTGGCCGAAAGAGAAACCGGGCTGGTATTGGACCATGAAGGGCATGGGCCGTTAAAAGGCCAAAACTCAGGTCCGACTATAAATGGCCCAACTCATTTATGGTCTGTTAACAGGCTGAAAGGCACACAGGGCCGGGTATTGGCCCAACACTTAAATGAGTCGCTAAAAGGACAAAACTCAGGTCCGACTACAAATGACCCAACTAATATATGGGCCGTCAACAGGCTGAAAGACACACCGGGCTGGAAATTGGCCCAACGCTTAAATGGGTCGCTAAAAGGCCAAAACTCAGGTCCGACTACAAATGGCCCAACTGATTTATGGGTCGTCAACAGGCTGAAAGACACACTGGGCCGGAAATTAGCCCAACATTTAAATGGGTTGCTAAAAGGCCGAAAGATGTACATCGTGAAAATTGGCCCATCCATTGAATGGGCCGTTAACAGGCCGAAATCTCATCGGGCCGATATTGAGCCCAAATATATAATGGGCTGTTAACGGGCTCGAACTGACGATGGGTTGCAATGGTGTCAAATCTTTAACGGGTCGTTGACGGGCCGAATTGGCACATCTCTTATGGGTCGTGGGTTTAAATGGACCTGACACAAGTAGGCCTTATATGGTCCAGCCTGCTAATTTTTACTGGACCGGCCTTTTTCACCGGAATGGGCCACTGTTGGGCCGTGCCACATGTCGACCTATCATAGGCGCCTCTTGTCCAATGAGTGGATGACATCTGTCCCAACGGTGAGGCAACACGTGTTTCCTCCGGCCAATGATGATTTTACACGTGGAAAATCCCCATTGGTCCGGGCTGTTAACGGGTTATCGGATCCAAAACCGGACCCAGTAGCTTAACGGCGTTCCGTTACGGTGGATGCCACATGTTGGTCACCCTTGACGAAAGCACTTCTGTGATGCGCGATTTATCGTCATGGAAGTGGACACTTTCGTGATGATACTTTTGGTAATGTCATGGAACACTTCTACGACAGCACAGGTATGACTATCTTGATTCTGTCATAAAATCGTCATGGATGTACATGCATGACAAAAAACGCGACCTACTGTGGCAAACACGTATCATCACGGAAGTGTATTTTTTTGTAGTGCTTCCAAGTTTGGTTAGCGAAACCGGCATGTTTATCCCCCGATGCTCACCAACCATATGTAACCCTAGGTACCCCCGGTGTCTATATAAACCAGAAGGTTTAGCCCGTAGAAGGGAGGAACCATTATCACCCTACCCACCTAGGGTTTAGTTCATCCGATCTCGTGGTAGATGAACTCTGTAATTTTCATACAAACACATCAATACAACCAAGCAGGACGTAGGGTTTTACCTCCTTGAGAGGGCCCGAACTTGGGTAAACATTGTCTCTATCTTCCCTGTTACCCATCGATCCAAGATCAACAGCTCGGGACCCCCTACCCGAGATCTGTCGGTTTTGACACCGACACCATGATTAGCCCAGATTTTGGCACGGTCAAGAACTTAATTAATATGGCCTCAAATGGAGAAGTGATCTACATGAATATGTTTCGTATTGTCGACACGAACATCTTTGAAGTTTCGGCCATCGCCATCCGACCTCATCTCAACGGCCAAAACTATGCTCAAAGTATTAAGATTTTGTATTCAGACATTGTTCGGCTAGTTAAGCCTCCAAGACTACCTCATATGTGAAAATTTTTACACGGACTGTCTTCGTCTCGTTGAAGCAGTCGATTTTGATATAAAAATCGTCTCAATCCGAGTTCGCATGAAAAAGTTAGAGCCATCGGAGTGCGGCCCTACCATGAGGCAAAAAGTGGCGCGAGGCATGAGACACAATGTTTGATGGTTCGCGCGAGCAATTCGGCCCTTAAGATGGCCTCAAATCGAAAAACGTTCAACACAAAAGTTGTTCTTCTCGTCAAAACAGTTAAATTTCTTTTGGGCGCATCTTCATGCGAGGTTGTATTTGGCCTGTGAAACACAAAAACCGAACTGTTGTCTCAGACATACCTAATACGACTTCAGTTAATTTTGGAAGGGTTTGAACGAGATTTGGAGTCCTTTTCTTGTGCTGGAAGTCAAGCCGCCTCATAAAAAGATGAGAGGTGACGGCCAATTGAACAACACACAATCGAAAAATCATCTACCACTTTTACCTTTACTTTTATCTCTCTCCCTTGTTCTTCTTCTTCCTCGTTCTTTGTTCGTTCTTCTTGTTGTAGCGCGGCGAATCTCGAGGCCCTAGGGGCGATCAGGTCGACCTAGGGCAGCCCATAGCCGTCGTGCGCCCTGACGGGTCCCTCCCAGGCGTGTGGAGTTCAGGTCTATAAAAGTGCCCGCCGGACTGCTTGCGTACCGCGCTTCCGGACGGGTCTCCTTCGACGTGAGCTGCGGTGCATCACCCACGACGTCGAGGGTACACGGTGACGTGTTCGTGTGCAAACACACTTCTTGGCGACTCCGCTGGGGAAGAAGCTTTGAATGGTCTCTAGTCTGTTCTTGCTACAAAGAGATCGTCATCTAGGGTTTGCAATCTGCAAAGGTAATATGAATACTTAATTCACATATGTAGATGCAAATAATGCATATGTTGTTGCCAGATCATCTAATGAGCATAAGGTATCGGCTAGCCCTAGCTTTATCAATGATGCATCTAATTATGTGCAAGAGACGATGCAACAAAATATTCATGTTTCTACCTCATATAACTTTAGCAACGTGCAACATATGTATTCCAACTCCCATGCATCGGCAACCCCACAAATCTATTTGCCACTGAACAACATGATGAGTTCGGTTAATCAAGTTGAAACACCTCACATAGGAACTTCCGGTAGTATTCAAAAAAGTGTTTCACCTTTTTATTCATCGACAACTAACTTGCAATATGTTAATCCAAACATGTCGGTGGATAGGGGAATTGGCCATGCTACTACTAGTTATCCAGCCAATTACCCTCAGTCATCATATGCTACACCTAATGCTACTAATTTTTTGGCACCGTATGCAACTACAAGTATTCATAATTTGGCTTTGCACCTTCATGCTAATAGCCGAATAAGTGAAAATTCTACAGGATCACATGTGTCTTCACCTAGTAACGTAGCATACAATGTTTTCCCTCCACAATTACAGTATTTCGGCGACATCTCGTTACCGAAAGAGTCTAAAAGTGTTGGGGGGCAATTCTATCCTTATTGGGTCATTAAGAAAAATCTAACGTCTTTTGGGGACGAATGCAATGTTGTTCTACATGAATTAATAAAAGAAGGAAAGCATATTATTTCGGCTGCAATCCAAGCTAGACTGTGTCAAAAAGAGAAAGCATTGGGTGTGGATAGAATTATCAAAAAAGTGATGATTCGGATAACAAAGTTAATTCGGTTATTGAAAAGACCGAATCAAATATTACGTATGCCGAATTTGTTCTACAAAAAGAGGACGACAAGGTGTTGTGGAGCTATTCAAAAGAGGAACAACATATCGTTCAAGTAACGCAACCATCATGCTTTCCCAACGTGTATGAAGAGGTATTTCTACCAAGTGATTTACCTATTTTCAGATTTGGTCACAACTTTATTGTTCATGCATCAATTAGAAAAATCTTATAAGTAATTTTGAAAGACCAATGATGAAGGGTAATTATTTGTTAGCAATAAAATTGTTACAAAGCATATCGGTCAACACATTATACCATTCGAAGAGACCGATAGTGACTTATTATTGCAACCAAAGCTTTTCCCATTGTTTTATGTGAAGTTTATATCTAAGTGGGTAGCTTTGCTTGTTTCTTACTTGGCCTACACTTGGTCTAAATTGGGACATATGTGTTCTAGTTACTTTCATTTTAGAAATCTAAAGCCAAGGTTAGATTCTTTTGAGAAATTCGATGTTAATATTATATCTTATCCAAAGACATCAGAGATAGTGTGCAAAACACGATGCACAGCCAAATGGGGAGATTCTAAATCTGAACCATTCGTTTGCTTACCTCCAAAGCCGTTCGCACGCCAAGATCGGCTAGAAAACAAAAGGTATACCTTTGATTCAAATATGTGTGATCAAATCTTTGATTTGTTGTTGAAAAATAATTACATTAGAATTCTTGATCACCATGTCAAGCCATCAATCCAAGGACAAATGTATTGCAAGTTGCATGATTCGTCGAAGCATAATTTTGAGGATTGCAACATGTTTTGTCAAATATTTAAATCAGCCATTGATAAAGGACGATTAAAATTTGTTGAAACACCAAGGGATGACTAGTATATTCCGATTGGTCCTAATGAAAACAGTTTTTGAATCGGCTGCTTCAAGACAATTCCTTTAAAGATGAGAAGGTAAAAACTGCAGGTGATGGGATCAAGCTTTCAAGTAAAGAAGTTGTTCAAGAGCACAATGAAAATATTCTTGAAGGCATGAGTTCTACCGAAGATACAATGAAGACGCCAAGGACTGGGGGGCAACAAAGCAATCCAAAGATCGATGGAAGCAAAACCAAAGGAGATAAAGGCTGCTGAGAGAGTCCTGGACTAAGGGGTCCTCGGGTGTCCGGCCTGTTGGACATGGGCCGGACTAATGGGTCGTGAAGATACAAGACAGAAGACTCTCTCCCGTGTACATATGGGACTCTCCTTGGTGTGGAGGGCAAGCTTGGCGTTCGGATATGAAGATTCCTTTCTCTATGACCGACTTTGTACAACCCTAGTCCCCTCCGGTGTCTATATAAACCGAAGGTTTAGTCCATGGAGGCAATCACAATCATATAGGCTACACTTCTTGGGTTTAGCCATTACAATCTCGTGGTAGATCAACTCTTGTAATACTCATATTCATCAAGATCAATCAAGCATGAAGTAGGGTATTACCTCCATAGAGAGGGCCCGAACCTGGGTAAACATCGTGTCCCATGTCTCCTGTTACCGTTGACCTTAGACGCACAGTTCGGGACGCCCTACCCGAGATCCGCCGGTTTTGACACCGACATTGGTGCTTTCATTGAGAGTTCCTTTGTGTCGTCGCTAGAGGGTTCGATGGCCCCGTAAATCATCTACAACAATGCTGCCCTGAGGGAGGCTTTCCTCCGCATCCAGATCTTTGTGTTCGGCGGCTTCGCACTGCGGGCCAACTCGCTTGGCCATCTAGAGCAGATCGACAGCTAGGCCCCAGGTCACCAGATTAGTTTTGGAAATCTGTACTATGTCGTTGATATCCGAGGAGACTTGATCTTCCAAGGATTTGCGCCCCCAACCTCCGCTCTAGCATTAGATCCGGAGCGTATCCATAGGTCCAAAGACGGGCTCCCTGAGCTTGCCGGACTATCTGCGGCCACTAGGCCCACTGTGGGAGAGCCGGGGGAAGTAGTGTCGCTGGCAACCATCATGAAGCCGGACCCTTCTCCGGACACTGGCTCTGAATCCTCGGAGTCAGCATCGTGTGAGTTCGGCCAAGGAGTCTCCCTCTCGCCGTACTCCATGGGCTCTCTTCTCTCGGGCCAAACCTCGCCTTTAAGCGATGCTCTGGACTTAATGCGATCCCTTGTCATTACAGAGGAGCAACGTCCGAACTATGCCAAGCCTGGACTAGGGGCTGAGAGTAGGGAATTTTACGTCCCACCCACCACCCACTTTATAGCCACTGTCGAGGACTTAACCAACATGCTCGATTACGACTCTGAAGACATCAACGGTATGGATGATGATGCCAGAGAAGAACAGGCCTAAGAACCGCCGTTTACCGGATGCTGGACGGCCATCTCTTCGTATGACGTGTACATGGTGGATACACCCAAAGAGAATAGCGGCGATGACAAGGAAGATCCAGTCGAGGATAAACCTCCTGAGATACAGCCAAAGTGCCAACGTCATTGGCGCCACTCTAAGTCATGCCGTGGAAAAAACAGCAATACCAGCACAGGAGACAACAACACTCCGGATGATGCCGAGGACAGAGAAGACCCCGTCGAGCCAACTTCCGAATAGGACGATCGGGAAGATGGGACAGTTAGCCCTGATGAACAGACTATAAACGAAGACTCAGAGGACAGTAATTATCTCCCACTCTCCGAGGATGAGGTAAGCCTCGGTGACGAAGACTTCATCGTACCTGAGGAACCTCTTGAGCAGGAGCACTTTAAGCACCGGCTAATCGCCACTGCAAGGAGCCTAAAAAAGAAGCAGCAGTAGCAGCTTCAAGATGATCAAGATCTGCTCAATGACAAGTGGACTAATGTCCTGGCAGCCGAGGAATACGGCCTCGAGCGCCAGCCAAAAGTTACCCGAAGTGCAAATTGTTACCTCAATTCGAGGTGCTGGAGCACGTACCATCAGCGCATAATGCGGCTGACCGACCACCATGTGGCCGGGACAAAGCGACAACTCAAGCCGAACACCAGCCCATACTACCCCGCCGTAAAGGCAGGGACATAACAACTTGGGATTATACATATGACCCGCGGCAAGACCTGGACAATAGAGCAGGTCAGACCAGATCGATCTACGATCGCGGGGGCGTGCCCCGACGCACGACGACGGCCATCTAGCCGGACGTGACAAACATAACCACGCTCGGGCCGAAAACCACAGAAGAACTCCATCTGAGCTACATCGCGACTTGGCCTGATATAGAGGCGCCGCACACTTCCTCTGCTTCACTGATGAAGTAATGGAACACGAATTCCCAGAAGGGTTTAAACCCATGAACATCGAATCATATGATGGGACAACAGACCCCGCGGTATGGATTGAGGATTTTCTTCTCCATATTCATATGGCCAGCGGTGATAACCTTCACGCCATCAAATACCTCCCACTAAAACGAAAGGGACCAGTGCGGCACTGGCTCAACAGCCTCCCAGAGAACTCGATTGGTAGCTGGGAAGACTTGGAAGACGCCTTCCGCGATAACTTCCAAGGTACGTATGTCCGGCCCCCGGATGCCGATGACCTAAGTCACATTATCCAGCAGCCCGGGGAGTCAGCCAGGAAGCTCTGGACTAGGTTCTTAATTAAAAAGAACCAAATTGTCGATTGTCCGGACGCCGAAGCCCTCGCGGCCTTTAAACATAGCGTCTGAGATGAGTGGCTCACCCGCCACCTCGGTCAAGAAAAACCAAAATCCACGGCAGCCCTTACCGCTCTGATGACCCGCTTTTGAGCGGGAGAAGACAACTGGCTCGCTAGTAGAAGCAACAGCACCAGTGATCCGGGCACTTCCGAAGTTCGAGACGGCAACGGCTAGCCATGACGCAATAAACAAAAGCATCGAAATAATAATGAAGGAACACAAGACACAGCGGTCAACGCCGGATTCAGTGGCTCCAAACCCGGTCAACGGAAAAAGCCATTCAAGGCAAACAGAGACGGACCATCCAATTTAGACAAGATATTGGATCGACCCTGCCAGATTCATGGCACTCCTGATCAACCAGCCAATCATACCAACAGAAGTTGTTGGGTCTTTAAACAAGCCGGCAAGCTTAATGTCGAACACAAGGGGAAGGGGCTGCCCAGTGACAGCAATGACGAAGAGACTCGCCAACCGAACACCGGGGGTCAGAAGCAATTTCCCCCTGAAAAACATGGTATACGTGACACACATCCCTACAAGGGAGCGCAAGCGCGCACTACGGGACGCCTACTCCATAGAGCCGGTCGCCCCAAAATTTCGCCAATGGGCGGCATGCCTGATCACTTCTGATCGCAAGGACAACCCAGCCAGTATCCGTCACGAAGGTTCGGCAGCTCCGGTCCTCGACCCAATTATCAATGGGTTCCATCTCACGAAAGTCCTTATGGACGGCGGCAGTAGCCTTAATCTACTCTATAAAGACACTGTCCGCAAAATGGGCATTGATCCTTAAAGAATCAAGCCCACCACAACTACCTTCAAGGGAGTAGTACCCGGCATAGAAGCTCACTGCACGGGCTCAATCACATTGGAAGTCGTTTTCGGCTCACCGAACAACTTTCAAAGCGAAGGCTTGACCTTTGATATTGTCCCGTTCCGCAGTAGCTACCATGCACTCCTCGGGCATACCGATTTTGCTCGTTTTAATGCGGTCCTGCACTACGCCTATCTAAAGCTTAAGATGCCCGGTCCACGTGGCGTCATCATGATAAACGGTAATATGGAGTGCTCCCTCCACACAGAGGAGCATACTACGGCTACTACAGCCGAAGTACAAAGCGGCCTCATCAAGCCGCGTATCTCATCGGCCATCACGCCGCCGGTCTCTATTAAACAGGACCGATCAATCTCGGAGCTGGATTAGCAGTTCGGCCTCCGTTGTTCACCTCATATAGCCGCAAAGTTTGTACCATGCATACATAATTATGCACTTAAAATACCCGGTCATCGGCGGAGGCACAATACGGACAGGACTACAATGCGGTCCGCACTCCCATAGCCTTTTTCCCTCTTCCTAACTATTTTTTATCTTTTACCATAGGTGACTCAAAGCCTGGTCATCTTACGGACTCTTTCTGAGTTCAGCTTCGTATAGATAACCAAAGGCTATTCTTGCCAAGGAGTCCTTTCGCTGAGGCAAGGTAGCATAGACGTGCGACAGGAGGTCCAAATGATTTTTTGTAGACCGCACTCTTTATTTCAAACCTGTAAAGTGCCTTTTTCCTTAGCCTTCAACCCCGGCATGTTAAATAGTCCAGGTAATGGCATTATAATTTGCAAGATTGCGTTTGACGTGTCAATCAGATTCCAGTGAACATAGTTCATATTCAGTATTCGCTTTTTCTAAGAACTGAATTTTGCTTCTTTGGTTGTTTCACGCATGCACCTCGGCACAAATTGTCAGGGGCTCGATAGGGCAACATATGAGTTGCCGACAAGTCCGAACAGCTTTATAGCGCACTTCGGCTTCACGAGTTTGGCCTTATATGCATCAGCTCCGAATCATGTCTTTGGTCAATAGTTGGGTTGCCGGCTCCTGTGCTTACTACCTTACGTTCCGTCCTATCGGCTAAGGTAGTAAAGGGAGAACTACTGCGATTGTGTTTCTGGTTCATCTGGTCAAGCGCCTCAGTAGAGAAAGCCGAAAACTGACTGTCATGATGCGGCGAGAGCTGGTCAACCACTCGATGACTTATCAGAATCTTTCGCGATTGCTTCCGTATTACACGAAGGACCATTCTTCTGGTCACTTATGTAACGCACCGTATTCAGATAAACGTGTAGATACCAAGGGCTATATCGTAGACCCACCGTCAAACTCCTATGGCTAAGTGAAAATGTTAAAGCCCTATACTCCGATTGCCTAGTTCGCTGCATTGATACCTCCTTCACGAACCAAGACGTTGGGTCAAGAGTGATCAAGTGCTTTTCCAAACACCCCCGTATTATATGCGAGGGGGCTGAAGCCGACGACTGGTAAACTTTCAGATTATACAAAAAACGGCCGCACAGGAGGAACCAAAACTTTCAGGCAAAAAGCATAGCCTATAATATATCATAATATTGTTTTTACAATTTCGGTACATTCACTCGAATATCATATCCTTCGAGCACTGACCCTCTATCAGGCGAGCGCCCTCTAGGACATCCTCAAAATAATGCTCCGACGTGTGATGGTCCTTGCCCCCGGGTGGGCTCTTTGCTGCAATATCGGTGGCCTTCATCTTCGCCCAGTACGTCTTGACGCTGGCAAGGGCCATCCGTGCACCTTCAATGCACGTTGACTGCTTAACGGCGTCGATACGCGGCACCGCATCAACAAGTCGCTGCACCAAACCGAAATAACTATTCAGAATTGGCTCGGTCGGCCACAGCCGGACCACGACGTCCTTCATGGCAGACCCGGATATCTTGTGGAGCTCGGCCTACTGGGCTATCTATTCATTCAGCAACAGCAGATGCTTTGGCATGCTGAATTGCGACCAGAAAAGCTTCTCCATTGCATGTCCTTCTTGCGCTTGGAAAAACTGCGCTGCATCGGAGACACTCTTCGGCAAGTCCAAGAATGCGTCTGGAGAACTCCACATTTGATTAAGCGGGGCCTACTTCGGATCGCCGAATTTAGTCTGTAATAAGAAGGGCTTATCGGCCGCTATCTCCCCAGCTTGCCGGATCCCCTCCCGAGCCAGTCTAGACTCGGACTGTGCTTCTCTCGCTGTAACGCCCCGGATTCGATGCGCCAGGTGTCCGCCAGTTATTCGTCGGTGTTGCCATGTCATTTGCTTGCGTGTTGCATTTTGCCATGTCATCATTTGCATTTCATATCATGTTATCATGCGCATTTCATTTAGCATACGTGTTCGTTTCATGCATCCGAGCATTTTCCCCATTGTCCGTTTTGCAATCCGGCACTCCTATGTCTCCTGGCGCCCCCTTTTGTCCTTTTTCATGTGCGGGTGTTAAACGGTCTCGGAATGGACCGAGGTTTGTCAAGCGGCCTTGGTATAGCACCGGTAGACCGCCTGTCAAGTTTCGTGCCATTTGGAGGTCGTTTGATACTCCAACAGTTAACCGGGTAACCGTAAAAGCCTCCTTCTCCTTGCAGCCCAACACCCCTTCCAAAGTGGCCCAAAACCCAGCAAACTCCCCTCCATGCTCTCGGTTGTTCGATCACGATCGCGTGGTCGAAAACCGCTCCTCATTTGGACTCTCCTAGCTCCCTCTACCTATATATATGTGCTCCTCGTCCAAATTCGCGGATGATTTCCCCCCCCCCCCGAAACCCTAGCCTTTCCCTCTCCGCCGCCGGACGCGTCCGCCCCGGCCGGACACGTCCAGCCAGCCACGTCGCCCGACCAATGGGCGCGCGCCACGTCACCCCGCCGCCGCCCTCGTCCAACGCGCGCCCCACCTCACCCTCTCTCCCCCCGCCGCCGCTGCCTGTGGGACCGGATCGGGCCTGCGAGCCCGTCGCGCCGCCGCCTCCCGGCCGCGTCGCCGCTGCCGCCACGCCTCCGCCTCGCCGGCGACCCGCCGCCGGCGCCCGGCCGCCCGTGCCGAAGCGGCGCCTCGCCCAGGGCGCCTCCCGCGCCTCCTCCTCGCCTCCGCCGTCCGGCCCGGTGCGCCGGCCCCTGCCGAGCGCGCCGGCCGCCGCTTCGCCCGGCCGCCCCGGCCCGCCGCCCGCGCGCCGTGCCCGCCGTCCCGGCGGATCCGGCGAAGGACCGGCCTGATCCGTCCTTCTCCGGCCGCCCCCTCGCCTCTCCGACGAACTCCGGCGTGTTCTCCGGCGTGCCTCGTTCCCCGTGCACTAGGTTTACTTCCCCCCCTCGCTCAAATCGACCAAGTCCCAGATTTCTGTCATATTTTCATGCATTTTCATCGCATCATAACTCTGCATCCGTAGCTCCGTTTCGTGCGTGTAATATGTCAAATTGTTCGCCTCGAAGAGTAGATCATTTCATCTCATTGCATCATTTTCATTTGAGCTCATCTTGATGCCCGAAATGCTGTTGGAACAGGGCTATGTGATGTTAGTTTCTATTTCTCAACAGAACATGCACTTTTGTCATTTTTGCCATGATTGATGTGTGCATCCTATGAACTTGAGTCCTACATGTGTTTTGTAATATGCCATGCCATCTTTACAGGGGTGTATGCCATGTATTTTTGTGATCTCTATGGTGACTAGCACAAGCATGCAAACTAGGTGTCATGATGTTGCTGATTTCAGTCCTGTTCTGCTGATATTTTTATGCCATGTTAACTTGATGATACCGAGAGATCCATGCATATTTTGAGATACTTCAGTAAGGATGTTTTGTTAAATATGTCTTGCTCTATCCATCCATGCCCTTGTTTGCAATTATGGAGTGCCATAGCTTGAGTCAATCGAGCTCTACTTTTGCTATAAAATGTTTCCTGGCAGGTTGTTTACATGTTATTCAATTTTGCCAAGGTTGTTGTAGTTGATCCGTGTATGCTATGATGTTGTTCTTGCCATGTATAGATTCTATGACATGTCTTCTTACTGTGAGTTGCCTTGCCATGCCATGTATTGCTCTTTGGTGAGTGGTTCAAGCTCACCAACATGCCTACTTGTTGTTGTTCCTGCCATGTATGAATCTTTAATATAACTTGCCATGTTTACATGGGTGCCATCATATCTTCTGATCCTTTTTGGCTCATGGTCAGTAAAGGACTTTTGTTCTATACATTTAGTAGATTCATGCCATGCCTTTGTTTGCCATGATAAGTTCCTGTAGCATGTTGTTTGATAGCTCTAAACATTGCAACTTTGATGTTATTTCGCTAAATCTGAAACTGTTATTATTTGCAATCTTGCCATGTGTGTTTGAGCATGTTCTAGTGATTTCTGGAGATAGCTCAGTGTTCATGTTTTGTCATGCTTTACCTGTACATCATGCCCATGCCTTTTGTTATTACGTTGGCATGCTGTAGCTTGTTGTTTTGATGCTTGCAATATGCCTAGTTGCTGTTTTGGACAGATTGTTGTCATGACTTGTAAGGTGCGTATGTGTTGAACCGTTGCTCCGTTTTGAGTGTGCTCTATATGAAACTTGCTTGATTTTGCATATAGTTTCATATTATCATGTTGCAGCCATGTTTTGAGGTGTTTGCTTGATGTTTGTATGCATTTTGCATCAATGCCATGCTTATCTTGTTTTGCTCATATCTTCTAGGCCGTAGCTCCGAATCTAATGAACTTTATATGTAACTTGACTAGAATTTCGTGTAGATCATCGTGGTGCATCTTAACTTGCTGTTTAACAACTTGAACATAAGGTTTATTCAGATCTGGACCAATTTCGAAATTTGCATATGAGGACTTACCGGAATTGTTGTATGTTGTTCCCGGCCTCATTTAAACTTGCTTTGATGTGTTGTTCTTGTTTGCATCATCTCTTGCCATGAGTAGCTTCATGTAGCTTTGTCATGCATCATGCTTGGTTGTGCATCATGTCTTGTTCATGTGTGGTGTGTTTACTATGTTGTGTGCTTCTTCTTGTTAGTTCCTGTTTCGTTGCGATCGTGAGGATTCGTTCGTCTACGCTTGGTTCGGCTTCATCCGTTCGTCTTCTTCATGGACTCGTTCTTCTTCCTTGCGGGATTTCAGGCAAGATGACCGTCACCTGGATCTCATTACTATCATTGCTATGCTAGTTGCTTCGTTCTATCGCTATGCTGCGCTACCTATTACCTGCTTATCAAGCCATCCCAAATTGCCATGTCACCCTCTAACCTTTGTCACCCTTCCTAGCAAACCGTTGTTTGGCTATGTTACCGCTTTGCTCAGCCCTCTTATAGCGTTGTTAGTTGCGGTGAAGATGAAGTTTGTTCCTTGTTGGAACATGGAGATGTTGTTCCTTGTTGGAACATGTTTACTTGTTGGGATATCACAATATATCTTATATTATTAATGCATCTATATACTTGGTAAAGGGTGGAAGGCTCGGCCTTATGCCTGGTGTTTTGTTCCACTCTTGCTTCCCTAGTTTCCGTCATATCGGTATTATGTTCCCGGATTTTGCGTCCCTAACGCGGTCGGGTGATTTATGGGACCCCCTTGACAGTTCGCTTTGAATAAGACTCCTCCAGCAAGGCCCAACATTGGTTTTACCATTTGCCTCACCACCACCTATTTTCCCTTGGGAGTAATTAACCCAAGGGTCATCTTTATTCAGCCCCCCGGGCCAATGCTTGTCTAAGTGTTGGTCCAAACTAGAGTGCTTTGCGGCGCCCCTCAAGGAAACTTGAGGTTTGGTTTTAGTTATACGGACTGCTCATCCGGTCGTGGCCTAAGGCGAGATATGTGCTGCTACTATCGGGTGTCGGCACGCCGGGAGGTCTTGCTGGTCTTGTTTTATTCTGTCGAAATGTCTTGTAGCCGGGATTCCGAGACTGATCGGGTCTTCCCGGGGAGAAGGAATATCCTTCGTTGATCGCGAGAGCTTATCATGGGCTAAGTTGGGACACCCCTGCAGGGTATAAACTTTCGAGAGCCGTGCCCGCGGTTATGTGGCAGATGGGAATTTGTTAATATCCGGTTGTAGTAAACTTGAAGCAAACTCTTCTAAAATACACCAACCATGTGCGTAACCGTGAGTGTCTCTTTTCGGGGTTGATCGAGAGGAGAACACGGTTTCTGGGTTATGTCTGACGTAAGTAGGAGTTCAGGATCACTTCTTGATCATTACTAGTTGACCACCGTTCCTTTGTTTCTCTTCTCGCTCTCATTTGCGTTGGTTAGCCACCATATATGCTTAGTCGCTGCTGCAACCTCACCACTTTACCCCTTCCTTTCCCATTAAGCTTTGCTAGTCTTGATACCCATGGTAATGGGATTGCTGAGTCCTCGTGGCTCACAGATTACTACACCACCAGTTGCAGGTACAGGTTTGCGATGATCATGACGCGAGAGCGATGCTTGCTTGTGTTGAGTTGTTCTTCTGCTTCTTCGATCAGGGGATAGGTTCTAGGTCGGCAGCCTGGGCTAGCAGGGTGGATGTCGTTTGAGTTTCTGTTTATGTTTCATCCGTAGTCGGATGTTGTTCTTGTATATGATGTTGATGTGTTCTTGTGGCATTTGTGCCTTATGTATGTATCCCCATCTATTATGTAACGTTGATGTAATGATATCCACCTTGCAAAAGCGTTTCAATATGCGGGTCTATCCTTGGTGGGACCGTCGAGTTCCTTTTGGATAGGGTCGCATATTGGGCGTGACAAGTTGGTATCAGAGCCTCGACCGACCTTAGGAGCCCCCTTGATTAATCGTGTAGTTTGGCCGTTGTTGAGTCTAGAAGAAAACTGTTTTCTGAGTCTAGTTATATCGGAGAGTAGGATTTCTTTTTACTCCTCTGCCCCTTCGTCGCTCTGGTGAGGAATCTTGACGTAGGTGTTTTGAATTACTCCTCTTCCCCTTCAAAAATTTTATTTAGGATCACGCAGTTGGTTTTCCGATCGTTGTTCCTCAGCTCTTTTTATCCGGTGCATTTCTCGTCAAGTTGACTCGAGACTCTTCTTCAAGTTCAATCCTCAGTTGTTTTCTTTTCCCACCCGCCCACCCTTCTTCTTCTCGGAACCGGAGTCCGTAATCGAGTATCCATCCTACTCGTGTGAAGTCTTTGTTTTCTTTCATCAATGTTTTTCAACCGGTGTTTTCTCTTCAAGATATTTGTCGATTTCCCCTTCCAAGTTGCCTTTGTTTTCCCGCCCTCCCACCCTATTATTCCCGGAGTTCGAGTTTCTTCCGACCATAAATTTCCTTCGTACGGAGTCTCTTCAGTCTTCCCTCAACCATTTCAACCGGTGAATTCTCGTCTCGTTCGTCATTCTTCATCTCTTTTTCTTTTCCGGTGGATTCAATTCAAGTTTTTCGTTGTCGATCGTATTCTTTCCCTTAGCTCAAGTATCTCCCTTTGCTCGTTCGTCTCTCGCCAGTTTATCATTCCGGAGTTCGGAAGACCTATCAGGAGATTCGTCTATGTTCCAATTTCGAGGTTGTCACCTCATTCAAATATTTCAGTTTTTCCGGTGCATCATCTATCTGTTCAACATCCCTTTCCAACGGTGTTATCTTTTCAGTGGGCCCTAACCCACAGGTCTTTTCCCAGGATCTTACCCGACTCTTCTAATTTCCCCGGAGTTATTCTCAATTCTTTTCGGAGTTTGACGTAAGAATGAATTTCATCAGTCAGATGCCTTTTCAAGATCGATTTCAAACCATTTCATTGTTGACTCAACCTCTTTGCTTTTCACTCTCCCGGAGTGCCTCAACAATTTTGGTGGTGTTTATCGTCGTCCTTGAAGAACGAAGTAGAGTTTCTCTTAAATCTTGTCCGTTCTCCCGGAGATTCATGGTGATAACTCGATGCTATCCTATCTAATTGTTTCCAGTCGTGCAATTCTTTTCATCCATCCGGAGCATTTCAGGAGTTTCTTTCTCTCTCGATCATCCGGAGGCCATCTTTTCGGAAGATTTCTTCATTCTAAGTCTTCAGCTTCGTTCTCTCAATTATTCTATATCCGTGTCCTTTCGTTCGCCTCAATACTACCCCGGTGCTTCATTCAAGTGTTCTTTAATCAGCTCATGATCTCTTTGTTCTTTTGCATCTAAATCCCCTCTAGCCTATTTGTTCTTCTAATTCTTCCCGGTGATTCATTCTCTTTCATCAGTCATTTCCGAGTTCTTACGGTGGATCGTTCAAGATTCTTTTTCTTTGTTTATTATTTTAATTCATTCGTTCTGTCCAATCATACTGGTGGTTCATGAAGACCTTCTCAGGTTTGCGATATGTCACTTCTCAATTCTTTTTCAAGAAGAATAAGTTGCATGCGAAATCCATTGCTTGTCATCAATTTAATTTGATGAAGGATAAGCATACAATAAATCTTATTCTTGTTTCATCATCGTCAAGTAAACCTTTCCTTTGGAGTTTGTTCTTGATGAATAAATTCTAGTTCCAAGTGCTTTCATCTTTTCTTTTCCGGAGTTCCAAGTCTTCTCGCTTGTCTCGTCGCGAAGCTCCATCTGAATCATCGCAAGGCTTTAGTCTTATTATTTTCATCTTTCAATTCTATCTCTTTGTCCTTTTGTTTACCGGAGTTCTTCATGGCGTTCTTCATGATTTAATTCATTCTTCAAGTTTTAATCAAGATTCTGTTGGCGGAGTTTAAGTATCTTTTCTTCTTGCATCTCTAAGTGTAATTAATTTTCCATATTCTTTAGAATTGGAGTTTTGCATTTCTTTGTTCTTCTCAGATATTCAAATCCACTCAATCCTTCCTTCTAAGTTCCTTTCATTCAAATTCTTTCAATTCTTCCGGAGGCATTGCATTGTTTATCTCATCAAGTGTCATTCCATCCCCTCAAGTTCATGTTCTAATCTTTCCTTTTTCAGCAGGAGTGTTGCCTAAATCCTTTCAGTCTTATTCGTTTCTTTTCTCATTCTAACCACTCCGTTTAGAACGAGTGCTTTCATAGTCTATCTGATTTCGTGAGCTTTTGATTCTCGTCATTCTCGTCATTCCTCTCGTTTTCTCGAGTGCTCTCGATTCTTTGTTTCCTCTCTTGAATTCTTGTTTCACCTCATCATTTTTCCCTTCCGTCTCGGTCCTAAGATCTCGGGACGAGATCTCTTGTTAGTGGAGGAGTGTTGTAACGCCCCGGATTCGATGCGCCAGGTATCCGCCAGTTATTCGTCGGTGTTGCCATGTCATTTGCTTGCGTGTTGCATTTTGCCATGTCATCATTTGCATTTCATACCATGTCATCATGCGCATTTCATTTTGCATACGTGTTCGTTTCATGCATCCGAGCATTTTCCCCATTGTCCGTTTTGCAATCCGGCACTCCTATGTCTCCCGGCGCCCCCTTTTGTCCTTTTTCATGTGCGGGTGTTAAACGGTCTCGGAATGGACCGAGGTTTGTCAAGCGGCCTTGGTATAGCACCGGTAGACCGCCTGTCAAGTTTCGTGCCATTTGGAGGTCGTTTGATACTCAACGTTAACAAGGTAACCGTAAAGCCTCCTTCTCCTTGCAGCCCAACACCCCTTCCAAAGTGGCCCAAAACCCAGCAAACTCCCCTCCATGCTCTCGGTCATTCGATCACGATCGTGTGGTCGAAAACCACTCCTCATTTGGACTCTCCTAGCTCCCTCTACCTATATATATGTGCTCCTCGTCCAAATTTGCGGATGATTTCCCCCCCGAAACCCTAGCCTTTCCCTCTCCGCCGCCGGACGCGTCCGCCCCGGCCGGACACGTCCAGCCAGCCACGTCGCCCGACCAATGGGCGCGCGCCACGTCACCCCACCGCCCCTCGTCCACAGCGCGCCGCCACCTCACCCTCTCTCTCCTCCCACCGCCGCCCGGCTGCTGGACACGGATCGGGCCCTGCGAGCCCGTCCGCGCCGCCTCCGGCCCGCGTCGCCGCCGCCCGGCCAGCGCCTCCGCCGCCCGCCTCCGTTGCGCCTCGCCCGCGGCGACCCGCCGCCGGCGCGCCGCCGCCGCGCCGCCCGCGCAAGCGCCTCGCCTGGGCGCCTCCTCGCGCCTCCTCCTCGCCTCCGCCGTCCCGGCCCGGTGCGCCGGCCCCTCGCCGGGCGCCGCGCCGCGCTCGCCCGGCCGCCCGGCCCGCGCCGCCCAGCGTCGCGCCCGTTCTCGCCGTCCCGGCTGCATCCGGCGAAGGACCGGCCGGATCCGTCCTTCTCCGGCCGCCCCCTCGCCTCTCCGACGAACTCCGGCGAGTTCTCCGGCATGCCTCGTTCCCCGTGCACTAGGTTGACTTCCCCCCCTCTCTGAAATCGACTGTCCCAGATTTCTGTCATATTTTCATGCATTTTCATCGCATCATAACTCTGCATCCGTAGCTCCGTTTCGTGCGTGTAATATGTCAAATTGTTCGCCTCGAAGAGTAGATCATTTCATCTCATTGCATCATTTTCATTTGAGCTCATCTTGATGCCCGAAATGCTGTTGGAACAGGGCTATGTGATGTTAGTTTCATTTCTCATCAGAACATGCACTTTTGTCATTTTGCCATGATTGATGTGTGCATCCTATGAACTTGAGTCCTACATGTGTTTTGTAATATGCCATGCCATCTTTACAGGGGTGTATGCCATGTATTTTGTGATCTCTATGGTGACTAGCACAAGCATGCAAACTAGGTGTCATGATGTTGCTGATTTCAGTTCTGTTCTGCTGATATTTTTATGCCATGTTAACTTGATGATACCGAGAGATCCATGCATATTTTGAGATACTTCAGTAAGGATGTTTTGTTAAATATGTCTTGCTCTATCCATCCATGCCCTTGTTTGCAATTATGGAGTGCCATAGCTTGAGTCAATCGAGCTCTACTTTTGCTATAAAATGTTTCCTGGCAGGTTGTTTACATGTTATTCAATTTTGCCAAGGTTGTTGTAGTTGATCCGTGTATGCTATGATGTTGTTCTTGCCATGTATAGATTCTATGACATGTCTTCTTACTGTGAGTTGCCTTGCCATGCCATGTATTGCTCTTTGGTGAGTGGTTCAAGCTCACCAACATGCCTACTTGTTGTTGTTCCTTCCATGTATGAATCTTTAATATAACTTGCCATGTTTACATGGGTGCCATCATATCTTCTGATCCTTTTTGGCTCATGGTCAGTAAAGGACTTTTGTTCTATACATTTAGTAGATTCATGCCATGCCTTTGTTTGCCATGATAAGTTCCTGTAGCATGTTGTTTGATAGCTCTAAACATTGCAACCTGATGTTATTTCTGCTTAAATCTGAAACTGTTATTATTTGCAATCTTGCCATGTGTGTTTGAGCATGTTCTAGTGATTTCTGGAGATAGCTCAGTGTTCATGTTTTGTCATGCTTTACCTGTACATCATGCCCATGCCTTTTGTTATTACGTTGGCATGCTGTAGCTTGTTGTTTTGATGCTTGCAATATGCCTAGTTGCTGTTTTGGACAGATTGTTGTCATGACTTGTAAGGTGCGTATGTGTTGAACCGTTGCTCCGTTTTGAGTGTGCTCTATATGAAACTTGCTTGATTTTGCATGTAGTTTCATATTATCATGTTGCAGCCATGTTTTGAGGTGTTTGCTTGATGTTTGTATGCATTTTGCATCAATGCCATGCTTATCTTGTTTTGCTCATATCTTCTAGGCCGTAGCTCCGAATCTAATGAACTTTATATGTAACTTGACTAGAATTTCGTGTAGATCATCGTGGTGCATCTTAACTTGCTGTTTAAAAACTTGAACATAAGGTTTATTCAGATCTGGACCAATTTCGAAATTTGCATATGAGGACTTACCGGAATTGTTCTATGTTGTTCCCGGCCTCATTTAAACTTGCTTTGATGTGTTGTTCTTGCTTGCATCATCTCTTGCCATGAGTAGCTTCATGTAGCTTTGTCATGCATCATGCTTGGTTGAGCGTCATGTCTTGTTCATGTGTGGTGTGTTTACTATGTTGTGTGCTTCTTCTTGTTAGTTCCTGTTTCGTTGCGATCGTGAGGATTCGTTCGTCTACGCTTGGTTCGGCTTCATCCGTTCGTCTTCTTCATGGACTCGTTCTTCTTCCTTGCGGGATTTCAGGCAAGATGACCGTCACCTTGGATCTCATTACTATCATTGCTATGCTAGTTGCTTCGTTCTACCGCTATGTTGCGCTACCTATTACCTGTTTATCAAGCCATCCCAAATTGCCATGTCACCCTCTAACCTTTGTCACCCTTCCTAGCAAACCGTTGTTTGGCTATGTTACCACTTTGCTCAGCCCCTCTTATAGCGTTGTTAGTTGCAGGTGAAGATGAAGTTTGTTCCTTGTTGGAACATGGAGATGTTGTTCCTTGTTGGAACATGTTTACTTGTTGGGATATCACAATATATCTTATATTATTAATGCATCTATATACTTGGTAAAGGGTGGAAGGCTCGGCCTTATGCCTGGTGTTTTGTTCCACTCTTGCTTCCCTAGTTTTCGTCATATCGGTATTATGTTCCCGGATTTTGCGTCCCTAACGCGGTCGGGTGATTTATGGGACCCCCTTGACAGTTCGCTTTGAATAAGACTCCTCCAGCAAGGCCCAACATTGGTTTTACCATTTGCCTCACCACCACCTACGTTTCCCTTGGGAGTAATTAACCCAAGGGTCATCTTTATTCAGCCCCCCGGGCCAATGCTTGTCTAAGTGTTGGTCCAAACTAGAGTGCTTTGCAGCGCCCCCTCAAGGAAACTTGAGGTTTGGTTTTAGTTGTACGGACTGCTCATCCGGTCGTGGCCTAAGGCGAGATCTGTGCAGCTACTATCGGGTGTCGGCACGCCGGGAGGTCTTGCTGGTCTTGTTTTATTCTGTCAAAATGTCTTGTAGCCGGATTCGAGACTGATCGGGTCTTCCCGGGAGAAGAATATCCTTCGTTGATCGCGAGAGCTTATCATGGGCTAAGTTGGGACACTGCGGGGTATAAACTTTTGAGAGCCGTGCCTGCGGTTATGTGGCAGATGGGAATTTGTTGATATCCGGTTGTAGTAAACTTGAAGCAAACTCTTCTAAAATACACCAACCGTGTGCGTAACCGTGAGTGTCTCTTTTCGGGGTTGATCGAGAGGAGAACACGGTTTCTAGGTTATGTCTGACGTAAGTAGGAGTTCAGGATCACTTCTTGATCATTACTAGTTGACCACCGTTCCTTTGTTTCTCATCTCGCTCTCATTTGCGTTGGTTAGCCACCATATATGCTTAGTCACTGCTGCAACCTCACCACTTTACCCCTTCCTTTCCCATTAAGCTTTGCTAGTCTTGATACCCATGGTAATGGGATTGCTGAGTCCTCGTGGCTCACAGATTACTACACCACCAGTTGCAGGTACAGGTTTGCGATGATCATGACGCGAGAGCGATGCTTGCTTGTGTTGAGTTGTTCTTCTGCTTCTGCGATCAGGGGATAGGTTCTAGGTCGGCAGCCTGGGCTAGCAGGGTGGATGTCGTTTGAGTTTCTGTTTATGTTTCATCCGTACTCGGATGTTGATCTTGTATATGATGTTGATGTGTTCTTGTGGCATTTGTGCCTTATGTATGTATCCCCATCTATTATGTAATGTTGATGTAATGATATCCACCTTGCAAAAGCGTTTCAATATGCGGGTCTATCCTTGGTGGGACCGTCGAGTTCCTTTTGGATAGGGTCGCATATTGGGCGTGACATTCGCCTCTTGTAAGGCCTTGTCGAGATCGGCCGTTTTGGCTTTGTTATCCTTCTCGAGGAATTCGCATCGGCCAGTGGCATCCTTTAGCTCACACGCCATGGTAGATATTCTCTCCTCGCTCTGGCACCGAGCAGCCTGTTCGGCCTTTAACTCAGCAGCTGCCTTCATGGAAGCCGCATTACTCATCCTGGCTTGCTCCTTTGCCCGGGTGAGCTCAGCCCGAAGGGTCTCAACCGTGGCAGCACTATCTGCAGTTATGCATATCTTAGTATATAATTCTCAGCTTCGTGCTCGTATTATTATACATACATATACTGACTGCCCCAAAACATACCTTGCGCCTCGTCGAGCCGCCTGTTAATAAGCGTTATGTCGTCATCCGCCACATCAAGTTTCTGCTTCAGACTTGCAACTTCTGTAGCATGGGCAGTCACCATGGAAGTAACAACCTGTGTTCCAATTAATTAGATTATTTCCTGGGCATATCTTTTCTGATCCTCTGATCGCCTCCCTTTGGACACCAACCAGAGTCTCAGGGGCTACTATCTATACACAGGTGCATTTTGCACGTAAAGTGCAATTGAACATATCACATTGCATACCTTGAAACCTCTTAGCAGACCCATAAAGGCTTCATTCAATCTGTTTCTCGCGGACAGAATCCTCTCAACTACCGTACCCATTAAGGTATGATGTTCCTCTGAGATGGACGCATGGTGCAACATGTCCATCAATGTGTCCGGCACCTCCAGATTCCTAGAAGCGGCTGCGGGATTATGGACTCCCTTCGAAGGGATGTGTTTACTCGACCCTAGAGTCGTCTCCCAGTACAGGATAGTCTGGGACCTTTATTGTTGGTCCCCGAAGGGGCCGCACGTCCTGAACCCTGGACTACCGAAGTATCACCTTCAGGCGTGGTCTTCATTGTCCCTCGCACCACTTGTTGATCGGGAGAGATCCTCCGGGACGACACCTCGAAGTCGTCCACCCTATTGGGTGAGAAGTTCTGTGGAGGCGTCTCGCTTTCCATCATCTCCGGAAGAAGATCCCTCGAGGAGGAGGACTGTTGAGGAAGACTGCGTGCCGGACTGCAAACATATACTTTAGATGTTACCCTTGTAACCGGAAAGGAACGGGATATGTTAGGACACCCTTGTTCACTTATGATTCGGCTAAGGGCTTGTCTTGACGGAGGAACTGCGCAACAACATCATCTTCCGAGCCTGAACCGCTTGATAGGGACATCTTCCCTCGCTTAGGAGCCTTTACCTCCAAATCTTCGGAGGTGATCCTTTACTTCCCATGGGGGGAAGGGATTTCAACTTCTCCTTCTCTTTTGTATTCGGAAGAGGGAGTTCCAATCTTCCTGGACATAGTGTCTGGTGTACCTTAAGAATGGAGGCCACCTTTGGCCTTCTTGCTCTCCTCCTTGTCCTCCTTCGCCGGCACTTGATATGGCGTCGGAGCCAGCATCCTTGTTAACACAGGATCAGCTAAGTCTTCGAGAAGAGGGGCCGAACACCTAATCCGTTTCGCCTTCTTTATCCAGCCCTGTTCGAAGATTTTTTTCTCAGTATATTATTATGGGATATTTAACTAAGTTGTGTTTGGGGGTCGAGTGCTTACCGAGGTATCCAGATGGTTGCAGTCGAGGCCGATGTCTTTGGTGGTATCCGGCCACTGTTTTCGTGTCCTGAAGAATAACTTCCACATTCCTCTGTGTGTCGTGCCGAAGAAGTGCTGAAGGGTCTGTGGTCCTTCCGGATTGAACTCCCGCATGCGGAGGGGCCGTCGCTGGCATGGCAGGACCCGGCGGACAAGCATTACCTGGATTACATTGATGAGGCTGGTGTCCTTTTCAAGGAGGCTCCGGATGCGGCTTTGTAGCATTTGCACTTCGTCAATTGATCCCCAGTCCAGCCCCTTATTAATCCATGATGCGAGCCGTAATGGAGGGCCAGATCGGAACGCAGGTGTAGTTGCCCACTTGGTACCACGGGGTTCAGTGATTTAAAACCACTCCCTCTGCCATAGGTTGGAAGTTTCCGTGAAAGAGGCTTTTGGCCAAAGAGTATTGGTGAGCTTTCTCACCGTAGCACCACCACACTCCGCTTGCTTCCCCTCGATTACCTTCGGCTTCACATTAAAGGTCTTGAGCCATAAGCTGAAGTGTGGGGGAATGCGGAGAAAGGCGTCGCACATGACAATGAACGCCGAGATGTGAAGAAAGGAGTCCGGAGCTAGATCGTGAAAATATAGCCCGTAATAGAACATGAGTCGGCGCACGAAGGTATAGAGAGCGAACCCTAGCCCCCGGAGGAAGTGGGAGCTGAATACGACCCTCTCGCCGAATCAGGGAGTAGGAATAACCTGCCCCTTAGCAGGAAGCCTGTGGAGGATTTCCGCGGTCAGGTATCTTGCCACCCGGAGCTTCGCGATATCCTGGGTGCTGGAACTCGAGGTTGGACAGGTTGAGGAAGAGGTAGGCGTAGAGGAGAAAGACGATTATGTGCCCCTTTATAAAGGGGATGAATATCAAACGCCTCCTCATAGGCCTTAAAGCCTGCCTATTCCCAAGGGATCATGCCAACGGAACGGTTGGGTTACCCATGTCGGTGTCAAAACAGGCGGATCCCGGGTAGGGGGTCCCGAACTGTGTGTCTAAGGCGGATGGTAACAGGAGGCGGGGGACACGATGTTTACCTAGGTTTGGGCCCTCTCGATGGAGGTAATACCCTACTTCCTGCTTGATTGATCTTGATGATATGAGTATTACAAGAGTTGATCTACCACGAGATCGTAGAGGCTAAACCCTAGAAGCTAGCCTATGGTATGATTGTTGTTGTCCTACGGACTAAACTCTCCGTTTTATATAGACACCGGAGGGGGCTAGGGTTACACAGAGTCGGTTACAAGGGAGGAGATCTACATATCCGTCTTGCCAAGCTTGCCTTCCACGCCAAGGAGAGTCCCATCCGGACACGGGACGGAGTCTTCAATCTTGTATCTTCATAGTCCAACAGTCCGGCTAAAGTATATAGTCCGGCTGTCCGAGGACCCCCTAATCCAGGACTCCCTTAGTAGCCCCCGAACCAGGCTTCAATGGCGATGAGTCCGGCGCGTAGATTGTCTTCGGCATTGCAAGGCGGGTTCTTCTCCAAATTCTGAGTACCTGTTGAGTAGTGTTCGGCTTCCCATAAACGTTGCACTCCTCAGCTTCCGCGCCTAATAATGGCTATCTTCCACGTGTCGAGCGAATGCGAGAAGCCAGGGCATTTTTACATTTTCCACCCTAGCCCTGTGAGTAAACCGTCTATTGAAGAGATGGGGATTCTCATATCCAGATCACCCCATCCTCCCTCAGCGAGTATCCATCGGAGCGCGCCTGAAAAAATCCATTCTAACATGGCTGGCCATCACAGCTCCTCCTCTCGCTCATGTAGCCCTAAGCCCGGCGATTGGAAGAAGTGTTCTGTCCCTCACAGCCAATTAGTAGAGTTACAGACCCAGGGATTTCTCCCTCCAGCGTATATGGTCCCCGTTCGAGCCGGGCTTTCCACCTACAATGGCGGGGAGCAAGCGGAGAGCTTCCCCAACCCATCCAAGGGGGAGCGGGTATGTCTTGTCCCTTACTTATTAAGGGGACTTGGATTTCCAATCCATCTGTTCCTCCACGGGCTCCTGGAGTTCTACGGCCTCCAGTTACATAACTTTACCCCCGCTTCCATATTACACATCGCTGGCTATGTTGCCCTTTGCGAGCTGTTGCTGGGCTGCGAAGCTCATTTCAAGCTATGGAAGAGGCTATTCTGCCTTGTGCCCCATACACAGAAGGGGTCAATATATCAAGTGGGCGGAGCCGAAATATGGCGCATAGTCGAGACCGGATACCTGTCTGGTACCCCGAAGAAGACGTCTGAAGACTGGGCTTCGGAGTGGTTTTATATGGAGGACGTCCCCCTTCCAGATCCTATTCGGATGGGCCTTCCTGAGTTCGACAATGCCCCTTTGAAGAACGCTGCAGTTGGCGCCCTCAGAGCCCCCAGGAGGAAGATAACGGAGAAGTCCTTTACCTGATGGGCCGGATAGAAATACTGGCTAAATCAGGGTTGACAATAACCGAGGTTATGTCCATATGTATAATGTGGGGGGTGCAGCCACTTCAATATCGGGGACAACCCATGTGGCACTTCAATGGAGAAGACGACGCCACCCGCTGCGTTCGTAAAGGTCCGGACTCCGTCGCTGCCCTAGCGAAGATATTGTCTGATTTGTATAAAGGAGAAGAAGAGGAGTTCGCCCGTATTAAGCCACGGAACGGATTCTCCTTGTACAACCCCCCAAGCTGGGTGAGCTGCCACTTTCCACTCCAGACCTCTCGGCATTCTTTGTCATAAGTATTTACCTTGCTATTTCATAGCAGGAACTGCGAAAAGCTGTGAGGGAGGTCCACAGCCCGTCTCCACAACGGAGGACCACGGCCGGGCCCTCGACCCCGGACTCGAAGAAGATCTGGACACATTTGTGGAGCTCATCGGCGAGCGTTCTATCGGTTGAGCTGTGGACGGTACCTTGGTGGCCATCATAGCCGATTATCTGGATTGCTCCCGCATCGCATGGAAGTAAAACCGGGCCCTAACTTCCAAGAAGGATCCTTTTACGCACTTCACGTACGCGCACATATGGTATTTTCTGAGGAAGGCCCTTGGGATGCCATGTTGAACCATGATGACTCGCCAACAAGGGCACGAAGCGGGTAGGCTTAAAAGGAAGGCGGTCAGGGCCGAGGCGCCGTCGCAGAGTAAAAGAGAACCCCGCTCCGTGGTAGTCGTCTTTTGAAAATATAATAACGCCCATGTTTCCTAGTAGAAAAAACGCTCGCCGGACTATATACGAAGAGGTTGCTGGCCACGCCTCCACCAGTCGGGCTCCAAAGCCGGACATAGAGGCGGACGCTCGCATGGGGCCAACGTTGGATGTTCCTCCTACAGAGGATGCGGATAGGCTATTCGCTACAAATTCTGAAGTGCAGAGCGCCATGAATCATAGGCTTCGCCGGGCTGTACTCCGTGACGCTTGTTTCTCCCAAGAGGCATTCGATGCCTTCAACTCAGGAGACGCGTACATCCGAGCTGCTCAAAATGGTCTTGCCAGAGCCACGGACCAGTATGTAAAGGATATATGGGTAAGAAAATCTAATAATTATGTATATTAGTAGCCCCTGAGACTTGAAACAGTTGGCACAACTGATTTAAGGATCATTGTTATCACAGGTTCTTACAGAGAAGAATACCCAGTTGTCTCAAGAGCTGAAGGAGTGCAAAGCCTAGCTTCAGGCTGCAATTTCCGCAATGAAAGAGTCCGAGAATGCCCCATCAGGTAACACTTGCTTCCATTGCAAAGAATGTCATGTACCAGGTAGTATGCGGCATGCGTGCAAATCTAGCAATAGATGCTGCAGATGACTCCGGAGTGAATCCGGAGGCCGTGCGAGGATGCGCAGCGTGCTGTCGACAGCTAAATGTTGGCGGTGCGTGCTTACGCGGTTAGGCTGGAGAAAACGATCTCAAGGCGCCAATATCCAGCTGGGCGTGGGCGAAAGATGTTCGAGCCCAGCTTGCCGACTCCGTAAAGGAGAATAAGCGGCTTCGACGCGGCATTTTCGATAAGTGCTTGAGCGAACTTTTAAAGAGTTCGCGAAGAAGCCGAAAGCGAGTTATGTCTGCGGTATCTTGACGGGTCGTCCCATGAAGGAGATGCCCGGTCTGCGGGCGATCTTACGCGAGCTCTCTGGCTGCGAACAAGTTCGGCGGTGATGCAGGTATTGCCCAAGCCTTGTGGCCATCGCCTCCCCGCCCGGAGGCATGGGGGAGCTTATAGAGAAGCTCAAGGGAGCGCGGCGGCGCTTCCGATTATGGAAGATATCAGCCTGCCGACAAGGTGCGAGGGAAGCCTGTGCCATGGTGAAGACGCGATATACCAAGGCTGACCCGAACCACATGGCCGAGGTCGGACCTGTGGGGCCCGATGGGAAAGAGATCCCCGTCAGTTTGGTGTATGACCAAGTAGAATTAGCCACAAAGTATTCCCAACAGGATTGTAGGCTAGACAGCCTGTTGGATGGTATAGAAGAAGAATTTAGTCAGTCTAAGTGACTATGTATTTCAGTGACATGTATTGTTCCCTAGCGGATTGTAAATCATTTGTCATGGCAGACCTTTTCGCTTCGACCACTTTGGACCGACGATGCCGGTGTATCCGAATACCCGCTCAGTTATGTAGAAACCGGGGCATGCGTGGAAACCAGGCGTAGGGGTCATAAGTGCTTGAACAGACAAGTACCCAACTAGCTATGTTATATTACATGGATAGTAAGAAACATCTTCCAGGGCGAATAGTTCCGTTAAGGGTTCCTTCCCTGGGTACGCATGCCCTAATGTGCATGTCCGAGCTGCGAAAAGAGACGCGGGATATAAACATCTGGGGGCATGTATTTACAATAAGTAAAGGTCATCTTTTGTTCACCGACCGAGTATTCCCTTAAGAACGCAAGCTTTGGATTCACCCACCGAGGTACACATCCGGTGACCAGCGATAACAATCGCAGAGGTGCTCCCCTTATGCCCTAGCCGAATTAGCGGGGCGTGGGGCATAAACACAAAGCGAGCAACCCAGCTTGGCCAAAACTTAAGTCATATCGATGCATATAATGGCGAAAAAAGGTACATGTGGAAGAATAACACATGTGCGGGGCATAGAGCCCGGAAAGTAGTTATATTAAGCTTCTATATAAGAAGCCCCCAGGTATAATGAGCGCGGCTAGCGCGTCAAGATTGTGTAGTGAAGACACATTGTAGCCTTATAAGGTCTTGAAGAAAAAAGAGAAGAAAGAAAGAAAAGACAGATAATGAATATGTAAAAAAATGATAGAGGTAAGGAGACAAACACCGAGTCCGGCGCTAGGCGTAGAACCTTTGGAGCCTGGCTGCGTTCCATGGGTTTGGCTCGAGTAGATTGTCCGATGCATCCCGCAGACGGTACGCTCCACCGGTCAGAACTTGGTCAATAACAAAGGGACCTTCCCATTTGGGCTTGAGCTTGTTCTTTTTCTTCTCCGGTAGGCGCAGAACGAGTTCGCCAACATTATAAGTTTTGGCCCGTACTTCTCTGCTTTGATATCTTCGAGCCTGTTGCTGATAGAATGCGGAACGGGCTTTTGCCACGTCATGCTCCTCCTCTAGGGCGTCGAAACTGTCCTGCCGATCATGCTCAGCTTCTTTCTCTTCGTACATGCGCACTCGAGGTGAGTCATGAATTATGTCGCAGGGTAGTACCACCTCTGCACCGTACACCATAAAAAACGGTGTGTATCCGGTAGTGCGATTCAGCGTGGTCCGCAGGCCCCATAGTACGGAGTCGAGCTCCTCTACCCAGTGCATATTGGATTCCTTCAAGGATCGCACTAGTCTGGGTTTAATGCCGCTCATGATAAGACCGCTTGCTCATTCGACTTGACCATAAGTTTGCGGGTGCTAGACAGAAGCATAATCGAGCTTGATGCCCATGTTGCTGCACCAAAATTTTACCTCGTCGGCTGTAAAGTTTGAGCCGTTATCGGTGATGATGCTATGGGGGACGCCATAACAGTGTACAACCCTAGATATGAAGTCCATCACTGGTCCGGATTCGGCCGTTTTAACTAGTTTGGCTTCTATCCATTTGGTGAATTTATCCACCATGACCGATAAGTATTTTTTCGTATGGCTTCCCCCTTTGAGGGGTCCGACCATATCAAGCCCCCAAACCGCAAAGGGCCAAGTAATGGGGATTGTTTGGAGAGCAGTAGGCGGCATATGGCTTTGGTTTGCAAAAAGCTGGCAACCGACGCAACGTTGAACGAGGTCCTGTGCATCTGCTCGGGCCGTCGGCCAGTAGAAACCTATACGGAAGGCCTTGCTTACAAGGGCCCAAGCTGCGGCGTGGTGGCCACCAAGTCCAGCATGAATTTATGCCAAAAGTTGTTGCCCATCTTCTTCGGAGATGCACCTTTGAAGGACTCCGGTAGCGCTTTTCTTATAAAGCTCTCCCTCGTGGACCTTATAGGCTTTAGACCGCCGCACAATGCAGCGCGCCTCGTTTGGGTCTTTGGGTAGTTCCTGCCTAGTTAGGTAGGCCAGGAATGGTTCTGTCCACGGGGCGATGACAGCCATTATTACGTGGGCAGAAGGAGTTATTTCGGTGGCAGAGCCTCCAATTATGTCAGAGTGTTCGGTATCTGTTGTTGTGGCCGGGTTTGGACTATTATTACCGGTCTCCCCTTCCATACCACGGATGGCTTAAACAGCCTTTCCAAGAAGATATTAGGTAGGACGGGGTCGCGCTTAGCGCCGATGCGGGCGAGGACATCCGCTGCCTGATTGTTTTCCCGAGCCACATGGTGGAATTCAAGCCCCTCGAATCGAGCTGACATTTTGAGGACGGCGTTGCGATAAGCCGCCATCTTTGGATCCTTGGCGTCGAAGTCTCCATTTATTTGAGATATTGCAAGGTTCGAGTCCCCACGCACCTCCAAGCGTTGAATGCCCATGGAGACTGCCATCCGGAGACCATGCAACAGGGCCTCATATTCTGTCGCATTGTTGGAGTCTGTGTATAGTATTTGGAGTACGTATTGGACTGTATCTCCGGTGGGGGACGTCAGGACGATGCCAGCCCCCAGACCGGCCAGCATTTTATAGCCGTCAAAGTGCATAATCCAATTGGAGTACGTGCCGTACTCTTTAGGGAGTTCGGCTTCTGTCCATTCGGTGACAAAATCGGCCAGTACTTCTGACTTAATGGCTCGCCGTGGTTTGTATATTATGTCGAACGGGAGGATCTCAATAGCCCATTTAGCAATCCGGCCCGTGGCCTCGCGGTTTTTTATTATGTCGTTGAGTGGCGCTTCAGAGGCCACCGTAATTGAACACTCTTGAAAGTAGTGTCGTAGTTTCCGGGATGCCATGAAGACCGCATATGCTATCTTTTGATAATGTGGGTGTCGTGATTTGCATGGAGTGAGGACAGTGGATACATAGTATACCGGCTTTTGAAGTGGGAACTTATGTCCGTCCATCTCTCGTTCGACGACGAGCATTGCGCTTACAACTTGGTGTGTTGCCGCTATATATAGCAGCATTGGTTCGCCGACGTTAGGTGCGGCCAAGATTGGGTTCGCGGCCAAAACGGCCTTTATTTCTTCTAATCCGGCCGTGGCCGCATCCGTCCACTCGAAATGTTTGGTGCGTCGTAGAAGGCGATAAAGGGGTAGTGCCTTTTCTCCTAATCGGGAGATAAAGCGGCTTAAGGCAGCCACGCATCCAGTTAGTTTCTGGATTTGCTTGAGGTCTGTTGGGATAGCCAACTGTTACAGAGCTCGGATTTTAGCCGGGTTTGCTTCAATTCCTCTATTAGAGATGATGAAGCCTAAGAGCTTTCCGGCGGGCACGCCGAAGACGCATTTTTCCGAATTGAGCTTGATGTCGTATGTTCGGAGATTGTCAAACGTGAGCCTCAAGTCGTCTATTAAGGATTTGGCGTGTCTGGTTTTAATGACCACATCGTCTACGTATGCCTCCACTGTTTTGCCAATCTGTGTCTCCAAGCATGTCTGAATCATGTGTTGATAGGTTGCACCGGCGTTTTTGATCCCGAAAGGCATGGTGTTAAAACAGAAGGGTCCATATGGAGTGATAAATGTCGTTGCGGCTTGATCGTACTCCGCCATCTTAATTTGATGGTATCCGGAGTATGCGTCGAGGAAACACAATGAGTCGTGTCCTGCGGTAGCATCGATAATTTGATCAATGCGAGGGAGGGGGAAGGGATCCTTTGGGCAAGCCTTGTTGAGGTCCTTGAAGTCGACGCATAGGCGCCAGGATTTGTCCTTCTTTGGTACCATCACCAGGTTTGCTAGCCAGTCCGGATGTTTTATTTCTCGAATGAATCCGACCTCCAGTAACCTGGCTAGCTCCTCTCCCATGGCTTGTCGCTTAGGCTCAGAGAAGCGCCGAAGAGTTTTCTTGACCGGCTTGAATCCCTTTAGGATGTTAAGGCTATGCTCGGCCAGCCTGCGTGGGATTCCTGGCATGCCTGAAGGATGCCAGGCGAAGATGTCCCAATTCTCACGCAAAAACTCCCGTAATGTGGCGTCTACTGTGGGGTTTAACTGTGCCCCGATGGATGCTGTTTTTGTAGGGTCCGTTGGATGGACTTGGAATTTGACTATTTCATCCGCTGGTTTAAAAGAGGTGGACTTGGATCTTTTGTCGAGTATTACGTCGTCCACATCCTTTGTGGAGCACTGGCGCAGATTAGTTCCTCGATCGCGAGGGGCCGGATAACGCCTCGAGGGCGGTGTAGCTGTTTTATTTTCGGCGCGGGGTGCTATGTCCGGATCACTAGCTAGAGTGATGATTCCATTGTGCCCGGGCATTTTGAGCTTCATGTACCCGTAATGGGGTATAGCTTGGAAGATCGTGAATGCCTCCCACCCTAGAAGGGCGTGGTATCCGCTATTGAACGGGGCCACTTGGAATCTGATTTCTTCGGACCTATAATTCTCCGGCGTGCCGAATACCATGTCTAGTGTGATTTTGCCAGCACATCGTGCCTCCCGGCTAGGGACGATTCCTCTGAAGGTCGTGCTGCTTTGCTCAATGCGGCTTCTGTCTATTTCCATTTTTCGAAGAGTCTCCTCATAGATGAGGTTTAATCGCTGCCGGCGTCCATGAGCACTTTAGTAAGCGGAAGCCGTCCACAATTGGACTAAGGACCAAGGCGGTGGTGCTCGGGCTGTTCGGAATTTAGGTTAAATCACTTGGCATTGAAGGTGATAGCCGTGTCGCTCCATGGATTTATTGCTGCTACTTGGCAGACTTGACAAGGCTGGAGTGCTCGCTTATGCTTATTATTTGGCGAAGGTCTCAAGAAGATTATCAATCTTGTATTGTTGTTCTCTACGGGATGGTGCTCCGCGGTATTGTTGATGAGGATATCCTCACCGCTCTTGGCCACCTACCGGAGTACCCAACATGCTCTAAGGCTGTGTGGTGGTAAGGTATCCGCTGTACTGTGAATTTTGCATGGCCCGTTGAGCCATCCCTCCAATTTGGTTCCCTGCCCTGTAGTGGGCTTTTGTTTCTTTGTAATTGGATCGGGTGACTTATGAGAGTACGCCCTTTTAGTTCGGACGGGGGATATAGTGAGAGCCGGAGGATCCCATAATTGTGTTTGGGTTTTCCAGGCGCTTTCCATCGCACAGTACTTCTGTACTATGGCCGCAAAGTCAGCGAAGTGTGTTATGTCACGGCGACTTATGGTGTTGAGGATTCCCTTGTCCGTGCAGTTTTTGCAAAACAATGAAATTGCGTCTTCCTTGTGATAGTCCTTAACCTTGCTCATTACAAGGAGGAATCTGGCCCAATAGTGATGTACTGTCTCTTGGGGCTCTTGTCTAATGTGGGAAAGATTACTTGTATCTGGGTGGGTGGGTAGATTTAGGTCCGAACCCTGACCCGATCTGAGACCCAGGAGCGGCGGAGTTTCCGATCTTGAAAGTTCGGGCTCCGGCTTGTTGCCCAATAGGTCTGGCCCGCTGTCTGATTCTAGGTTCAGAGCTTGGGCCATGTCCTCCGTAGATGGGTATCCGGCTTAGAGAGCTCGGGAATCAGGACATAGCTTGTCCTTAATATAGAGGAAGAATCGCCGCGTTGCTCCTCCACCACCGCTATCTGATGGGTAACCGGTGGAGAGTTAATCTCCCTTTGGTCGGATTTAAGCCCGATCCGATCATAGTCCGTAGCGACTCCCAAGGCGGCGATGCGATCCAAGAGCTCGTTCAAAGAAGAGAGCTCCATTGGATCCATCTGCTCGGCGAATTCCGAGCCGACGTGGAGACTGATTTTGACGACCCGAGAAGTCATCATCGGCGCAGCGGCCGAACGGGCGGTCATGATGAAGCCGCCTAGTCGGAGAGTTTGGACTACAGCCAGGGCTCCCCCAGAGGTGATGTTGTCCTTGACAATGAGACGGGCCATCCAGCCTTATGATGATGGCACAGTGGAACTCTCAATAAAAGCACCAATGTTGGTGTCAAAACCGGCGGATCTCAGGTAGGGGGTCCCGAACTGTGCGTCTAAGGCGGATGGTAACAGGAGGCGGGGGACACGATGTTTACCCAAGTTCGGGCCCTCTCGGTGGAGGTAATACCCTACTTCCTGCTTGATTGATCTTGATGATATGAGTATTACAAGAGTTGATCTACCACGAGATTGTAGAGGCTAAACCCTAGAAGCTAGCCTATGGTATGATTGTTGTTGTCCTACGGACTAAACCCTCCGGTTTATATAGACACCGGAGGGGGTTAGGGTTACGCAGAGTCGGTTACAAGGGAGGAGATCTACATATCCGTATTGCCAAGCTTTCCTTCCACGCCAAGGAGAGTCCCGTCAGGACATGGGACGAAGTCTTCAATCTTGTATCTTCATAGTCCAACAGTCCGGCTAAAGTATATAGTCCGGCTGTCCGAGGACCCCCTAGTCCAGGACTCCCTCAACCCATGCCCGTATTGATGAGAATCCCACAATAAGGGGACACGATCTCTGCTTCGACAAGACGTGCCAATAAAACAGCATCTTGAAACATGGAGCGGGAGGCTAAAAAATGGTTCAAAACAATGACCGGGCAGGGACGTGATGTCAGGCTACAAAAGTTGTTAACAAATTGGACTCGTGAAATATTATACTCTATGCGGTTGTGTGTGGTACTTTGGAGTATTCGGGGAAGGAACCCGCCTTGCAATGCCGAAGATAATCTGCGCACTGGACACCTCGTCAGTGAAGCCTGGTTCAGGGGCTACTGAGGGAGTCCTGGATTAAGGGGTCCTCGGGTGTCTGGCCTGTTGGACATGGGCCGGACTAATGGGCCGTGAAGATACAAGATAGAAGACTCTCTCCCGTGTCCGGATGGGACTCTCCTTGGCATGGAGAGCAAGCTTGGCATTCGGATATGAAGATTCCTTTCTCTGTAACCGACTTTCTACAACCCTAGTTCCCTCCTGTGTCTATATAAACCAGAGGGTTTAGTCCATAGAGGCAATCACAATCATACAGGCTAGACTTCTAGGGTTTAGCCATTACGATCTTGTGGTAGATCAACTCTTGTAATACTCATATTCATCAAGATCAATCAAGCAGGAAGTAGGGTATTACCTCCATAGAGAGGGCCCGAACCTGGGTAAACATCGTGTCCCATGTCTCCTGTTACCATCGACCTTAGACGCACAGTTCAGGACCCCCTACCCGAGATCCGCCAGTTTTGACACCGACAGCCACAGTAAGCACAAGCACAAGAAATCCAAGTTCACTTTTTGCACAGTTATTAGATAAATATCAAAAGAAAAGTGAAAATAATGGTGCTTATCCGTCTAGTAATGCAAAAGCATCGAGATCACCCCTTAGGCGCAAATCCGAGGATTGGTATGGGCAAAGATAGAATTTTAATGCAACGTGTTCATCTCCTTATTTTGGGTTGCCAATGTCAATGCCGTGGATGCCTCCCTATGCTCATGTAGATAGATATTCATCATGGGACAAGTATGATACAATGGCACATTCTCCATTATATTTTATACCATCTCACCATTATTATGCAGCTCCAAGAAGATCAACGTTCAGTGAGCAGTCATATGTCCAAGACTGTTTCAATAAGAAAGAATCGGTCCGGAGCTCAAGAAAGAAGAAAGCAGTGATCAAACAAGTATATCGAGTTAAAAAAGATGGTCGCAAGAGTGCCAATTCAAATTTGATCTTAAAGGATAAAGAGCCAATTAAAGTGCTAACATTGGCTACTAAAGGCAATGAGATGAAGCAATCAATTGTTGAGAATCAAAGTGCCAAATCTGAAGAAAAGAAGTCGAATATGCACAAGGTAAAACAAGAATTTTCATTAGTTCAAACAAAATCACACCGGGGCGCTCACTCTGCTTGTCGTATTGACAAAAGAAGAAATTACAAAAACTTAGTGCACAAGAGCTTGAAAAGAGAAACACGGCATGGGTTCCCAAAGGAAATAATCAAAACAAGAGTGATATGCAGGGTTCCATTGCAAGAAGTGAGACAAAGGTAAAGAAGGAAAAGAGTGAAAATTATGAACGACCAAGCCGAAGGTTTCAACGTCTTCGGTGCACACATTATCCACATTATCCAACTATGCCATTGATGCCGATGACATGGAATTCATCCTCAGGTATGACTGGTTACCCTCCATGGACTTATTTTGATCCATGGACGCAATATAACTTCTTACAGCATGCAAGGGTTTTACCTCATCACCATACATTCGATTAGTTGTATTTTGTTGCTAATCAAAGTGGCCGATATATAACTATAGCCCTAAGCAAAGACATGGCTGATATATAATTATCGCCCTAAGCACATATAAATGGACGATGGAGTGTTGACATCGTCCTTAGAACAAACTCTAGGAAAATTAATAACATGCTAAAATATATAGCAGGATTTGGTTGGCCCAATCACATAATGGGATGTTAGCAGGCCAGAAGCAAAGTCAGGCCATAGATAGGCCCAATTAGACCATGGGCCTTTAACAGGCCGATAGACAGGTTGGGCCAAAATTCATGCACGAAATCCACTGGCTGTTAAGAGGCCGAAACTCACTTCAGACCAGGAATGGGCCCAAATTAGCGTGGACCATTAAGAGCCCGAAAGTGACATCGGGCCGAAAATGGCCCAATGGAACCAAGGCCCACTACCAGGCCGAAAGACAAACGAGGCCTAATTTGGGCCCAAAGACATAGTGGACTGTTAATGGGCCATAATTTGGCCCGAAATATGGCGGACTATTATCGGGTCGGCCCACTAGTGCATGACCAAATCTTATGGACCTTTGACTAGGGCGGCCTTTTTAACCTAAATGGGCCACTATTGGGTCGTGCCACATGTTAATGTTTCATAGGCGCGTCCCTTCCATTGGATGGATGACACCTGTCGCAATACAGAACTGACGTGTGGTTCCGTTGGCAGATGAGAAATTAATACGTGGAAAATCCTCTTTTGTCGGTGTTGTTAACGGGTATCCGATCCAAAACCGGCACCTGATAGCTTAACGGCGACCCATTATGATGGTTGCCACGTGTCGGATACCCTTGAGGAAATCACTTCCATGACGGTCCATTTATCTTCATGGAAGTGGACACTTCTTTGATGATAATTTGAGTATTGGCATGAAACACTTCTACGACAATACATGTATGACTATCTTGATTCTATGATAAAATCATCACGGATGTACAGAAAACATGACCTGCTGTAACAAACATGTATTATCACGAAAATGTTTTTTTGTAGTGGCCATTTTCACTCTACAAGGCATCAAACTGAAGATGAGAACGTCTCATCACCCATAGACGGACGACCAAATTGAGAGTGTTAACTAGTGTTTGAAAACATATATCCGTTGCTCTATCCACAGCTCACCCAAAAACTGGAGCAAATGGTTGGCGCTCACGGAAATTTGGTATAATTCAACCTTTCATTTCACCCTGGGCAATACTCCATTCATGGGGGTCTACGTCCAAGAACCAATGCAGTTGGGAATTACACCAGATCACGCTACTCCAATTCCAGAGCTCAACGAATGGCTTGAAGGGAGACAACAAATGAAAGATGTGTTGCATTGCGTCAGCACTTAATGCAAGCGAAACAAATCGTGAAGGATCGGGCTGATAATCAAAGATCTTGGTGGGAATTTCAGGTGGAGGGCTATGCATTCTTGAAACTGCAGCATATGTTCAGACATTGGTCTCTCAGCGAGCCAATCATAAGGTGATTTTCAAATTCTTTGGTCCATTTTAAGTAATCTGATGGATCAATGAAGTGACATATGAGCTATAGTTTCCAGCCGGATCGTCCATATTCCCAGTGTTTCATGTGTCGCAGCTGATGCATGCTCTATCCTAGGTGCAAGCACTTCCTCTCATTTGCCTACAGCCTTTGACATCTACAGCACACCGGTGAAGATCCTTGATCTCCGTTGGTGCCAGGACACACACAAGATCCGAGAGAAAGTACTTGTTCGTTGGTAAGATGAAATGGCAATGCTAGAGACATGGGAGGACATCGGCAATCTCAAGCAGATTCCCTGAAGCTTCGACTTGGGGACAAGTCGGTTCTGAAGATGGAGGGATGTTAGCGACCTGACGTTGATGAACAAAACCAACAGGCCAGAAGAAGCACAGGAGGGGAAGAGAGTCAAGCCCAGCAGGCCACAACTTGAGAGACAGCCCAAACACAAGTTCACGGCCCCCCAACGAGTATCTTTCATGTTCAAGCCAACGATGGTGTAACGCCCCGGATCCGATGCGCCAGGTGTCCGCCAGTTATTTGCCGTCCTTGCCATGTCATGTGCTTGCGTGTTTCACTTTGCCATGTCATCATCTGCATTTCATATCATGTCGTCATGTACATCGCATTTTCATACGTGTTCGTCTCATGCATCCGAGCATTTTCCCCATTGTCCGTTTTGCAATCCGGCACTCCTATGTCTCCCGGCGCCCCCTTTTTGCCTCTTCTTTTGTGCGGGTATTAAACGTTCTCAGAATGGACCGAGGTTTGCCAAGCGGCCTTGGTATACCACCGGTAGACCGCCTGTCAAGTTTCGTGTCTTTCGGAGGTCGTTTGATACTCCAACGGTTAACCGGGTAACCGCAAAAGCCCCCTTCTCTTTGCAGCCCAACACCCCTTTGAAAGTGGCCCAAAGCCCAGAAAACTCCCCTCTATGCTCTCGGTCGTTCGATCACGATCGTGTGGGCGAAAACCGCACCTCATTTGGACTCTCCTAGCTCCCTCTACCTATTTAAACACCCCCTCCCCCGAATTTTCGGATCATTCTACCCTAACCCTAGCAAATTCCCCTCCGCCCCGCGCCGGACATGTCCAGTCCCGCCGGACGCGTCCGCGCCGCCGCCCGCAGCCAACCCGCGCGCTGCCACGTGGCCAACGGCCACGCGCGCGCCGCCGCCCGCTGAGCCCGTCCCGGCCCCTGCGGCCCGTGCCGCTCCGCCGCCGTGGCCCGTCCGCCTCCCTGCGGCGATCCGCGCCCTCCACGCGCTGCCGCCGCCTCCGGTCACGGAGCACCTCGCCGCCGACTTCGGCCCCGCCGCCTCGGCGCTGCGCCTCCGTCGCGCCTCGTCGGCTTCGCGCCGCCCGCATCTATTCCAGCGCCGCCGGTACCCTCGGCCCCGTCGTCGGGCGCAACTCCGCGCCGGCCGCCGCCCCTTCGCCGCCGACCTCCGCCGCCCACCGCACCACTGCGCCATCACGCTGCCCGTCGCGCCTCGCCGCGCGGAGCTCCTCCGCCCTGCCGTGCCTCGCCCCTCACGGAGCCGCCCCGTCGCCCCTCGCCGGAGCTCGCGTCGCCGGAGTCCGTCGTCGCCGGATCCGGCCGGGGTTGGATCAGATCCACCAACCCCGCGAACCAAATGCCCTCGCCCGTCCGGATCCCTCCGTCCCGCTCCTCCTCATCCCGCGTTGACTCCTCGGAGGGTAAAAATTTCGCCTGTCCCTGAGATTTTTGCATTATCATGCCATGTTCATCGCATCATATCTCTGCATCCGTAGATCCGTTTCGTGCGTGTAATATGTCAAATTGTTCGTCTCAACGAGTTACTCATTTAATTCCATTGCACCATGCTCATTTGAGTTCATCTTGATGCCTGAATCATCATTGCAAGAGTGCTATATGATGTTGTCTGCTGTCTGTTAACAGAACATGCTCATTTTTCATTTTGCCAGGTTTGATGTGTGCATCCTATGAGGTTGATGTCTACATGTGTTTTGATCTATGCCATGCCATCTTTCCAGGGGTGTATGCCATGTATTTTTGTGATCAATGTGGTGACTAGCACCAGCATGTAAGCTAGGCCTCGTGATGTTGCTGATTTCAGTCCCTATTCTGCTGTTATTTTTATGCCATGTAAACTTGATGCTACAGAGAGATCCATGCTTATTTTGAGATACTTTAGTAAGGATGTTTTGTACATATGGTTATGAGCTATCCATCCATGCCCATGGTTGCATTTATAGCCTGCTGTAGATTGTTGTAATCTTGCTCCAAAGTTGCTAAATAATGTTGTTGTCAGCCTGTTAACATTAAGTTCAGTTTTGTCATGCGTTTTGCTAGTGATCCATGCACCCTATGGACTTTATCTTGCCATGCTTAGCTTCATAAACATGTATTCTTACTGTTGGTTGCCTTGTCATTCCATGTATTGCTCTGTAGTGAGTGGTTCAAGCTCACCAACATGCCTACTTATTGTTGTTCCTGCCATGTATGAATCTGTCATATAACTTGCCATGTTTACATGGGTGCCATCATTTCTTCTGATCCTTTTTTGCTTATGGTCAGTAAAGGACTTTTGTTCTATGCATTTAGTAGTATCATGCCATGCCTTTGTTTGCCATGATAAGTTCCTGTAGCATGTTGTTTGATAGCTCTAAACATTGCAACCTGATGTTATTTTCTGCAAAGTCTGAACTGTTTTTATTTGCAATCTTTCCATGTGTGTTTGAGCATGCTCTAGTGATTTCTGGAGATAGCTCAGTGTTCATGTTTTGTTATGCTTTACCTGTACATCATATCCATGCCTTTTGTTTTTATGTTGAGATGCTGTAGCATGTTGTTTTGATGCTTGCTAGATGCCTAGTTGCTGTGTTGGACAGCTTGTCCTTTAAACTTGTATAGGGTGTGTGTCGAACCGTTGCTCCGTTTTGAGTGTTCTCTATATGAAACTTGCTTGATTTTGCATGTAGTTTCATATTATCATGTTGCATCCTTGTTTTGAGGTGTTTGAGTGATGTTTGGATGCATTTTGTATCAATGTCATGCTTATCTTGTTTTGCTCATATCTTCTAGGCCGTAGCTCCGAATTTAATGAACTTTATATGTAACTTGACTAGAATTTCATGTAGATCATCGTGGTGCATCTTAACTTGCTGTTTAACAACTTGAACATAAGGTTTATTCAGATCTGGACCAATTTCGAAATTTGCATATGATGACTTACCGGAATTGTTATATGTTGTTTCCGGCCTCATTTAAACTTGCTTTGATGTGTTGCTCTTGTATGCATCATCTCTTGCCATGAGTAGCTTCATGTAGCTTGTCATGCATCATACTTGGTTGAGCATCATCTCTTGTCTACGTGTGGTGTGTTTACCATGTTGTGTGCTTCTTCTCGATAGTTCCCGTTTTCGTTGCGATCGTGAGGATTCGTTCGTCTACGCTTGGTTCGTCTTCGTGGCTTCATCTTCTTCATGGACTCGTTCTTCTTCCTTGCGGGATTTCAGGCAAGATGACCGTCACCTTGGATCTCATTACTATCATTGCTATGCTAGTTGCTTCGTTCTATCGCTATGCTGCGTTACCTATCACTTGCTTATCAAGCCTCCCAAATTGCCATGAACCTCTAACCTTTGTTACCCTTCCTAGCAAACCGTTGTTTGGCTATGTTACCGCTTTGCTCAGCCCCTCTTATAGCGTTGCTAGTTGCAGGTGAAGATGAAGATTGCTCCATGTTGGATTATGTTTATGTTGGGATATCACAATATCTCTTATATTATTAATGCATCTATATACTTGGTAAAAGGGTGGAAGGCTCGGCCTTATGCCTGGTGTTTTGTTCCACTCTTGCCGCCCTAGTTTCCGTCATATCGGTGTTATGTTCCTGGATTTTGCGTCCCTAACGCGGTTGGGTGATTTATGGGACCCCCTTGACAGTTCGCTTTGAATAAGACTCCTCCAGCAAGGCCCAACTTTGGTTTTACATTTGCCTCACCTAGCCCTTTTTTTCCTTGGGAGTCGCGCTCTCGAGGGTCATCTTATTTACCCCGGGCGGTGCTCGTTGTGAGTCTTGGTCCAAGCGATCGACCGCCGGTGTACCAGGCAACTCTGGGTTCGCCTATCGGGAGTTTGGACAATCCGGTGTGCCACGAGACGAGATATGTGCAGCTCCTATCAGGATTTGTCGGCACATTCGGGCGGCTTTGCTGGTCTTGTTTTATTCTTGTCGAAATGTCTTGTGGCAGGATTCGAGACTGATCGGGTCTTCCCGGGAGAAGAATATCCTTCGTTGATCGAGAGCTTATCATGGGCTAAGTTGGGACACCCCTGCAGGGTTTGACTTTTGAAAGCCGGGCCCGCGGTTATGTGGCAGATGGGAATTTGTTAATATCCGGTTGTAGTAAACTTGAAGTAAACTCTTCTAAAATACACCAACCGTGTGCGTAACCGTGAGTGTCTCTTTTCGGGGTTGATCGAGAGGAGAACACGGTTTCTGGGTTATGTTTGACGTAAGTAGGAGTTCAGGATCACTTCTTGATCATTGCTAGCTTCACGACCGTTTCGCTTGCTCTCTTCTCGCTCTTATTTGCGTATGTTAGCCACCATATATGCTTAGTCGCTGCTACAGCCTCACCACTTTACCCCTTCCTTTCCCATTAAGCTTTGCTAGTCTTGATACCCATGGTAATGGGATTGCTGAGTCCTCGTGGCTCACAGTTTACTACACCAACAGTTGCAGGTACAGGTTATGCGATGATCTTGACGCGAGAGCGGTGTTACTGTTTTGGAGTTCTTCTTACGCTTCTTGATCGGGGATAGGTTCCGTGTCGGCGTGGGCTAGCAGGGTGGATGTCATTTGAGTTTCTGTTTATGATTCATCCGTAGTCGGATGTTGATGTTGTATGTTGTATTGTTGTATTCATGTGACATATTATGTATTGGATGTATCCCCACTATTATGTTATGTTGATGTAATGATATCCACCTTGCAAAAGCGTCTTCAAGATGCGCTTCTATCCTTGGTGGGACCTTCGAGTTCCTTTAGGATAGGGTCGCATCTTGGGCGTGACAGATGGATGAGGGCAGCGGTACTAATAGCGATTATAGTGGGTGAGCATGACATCTTGGCTTGGATCATGAAAGGCAAGGCGACGGCTGAGAGTTGTATGTGTTCCTCCCATATACTCCTTCTCCCAGACTGTTTCCAATCGCCACCATAGTTATTCCTCCTTCGTTCTACTGTTAAATAGTAGTGAGTACCTTACACGGCCGTCTAATTCAGCCCATAGCAACCTTTCGTTTAGCCATTGCATCTGTGTCTTCCTCCTCTTGCACATATTACGGGGCGAAACAAAAAGGGAATCTCCAGCGCGCGTCACTCATGCTACACACCTTCCCCGCGTCTCGCCATGTCGTCATCCGAATGCCCCATAGTAGCATCACCCCGTCATCATGTCCATGGGTCGTCGAGCTCCGCACGAGGGGTGTCGCCATGGACAGGGTCATCGAGTTTCGCTGTCGGGGCACTGCCATGCCGATTACAGCTCCCATCAACCGCGATCGTAGCACGTCGTAGTTAGGCGCAACACTTCTGACCTATGGTGTGACAGCACCATGAATGGTTGCAGCATTTTGTCAACATCGGTCGTATCAAATGCCATTGTCATTGAGGGAGTCTTGGATTAGGGGGTCCTCGGACAGCCGAACTATGTACTTTGGCCGGACTGTTGGATTATGAAGAGACAAGATTGACGACTTCGACCCGTGTCCGGATGGGACTCTCCTTGCCGTGGAAGGCAAGCTTGGCAATACGGATATGTAGATCTCCTCCCTTTTAACCGACTCTGTGTAACCCTAGCCTCCTCCGGTGTCTATATAAACCGGAGGGTTTAGTCCGTAGGACAACAACAATCATACCATAGGCTAGCTTCTAGGGTTTAGCCTCTACGATCTCGAGAGCTACGCCCCTGGCCACCAGGTCAGGTTTGGAAACTTAAACTACACTGCCGACATCTGCGGAGACTTGATCTTCGACGGATTCGAGCCCATGTCAGGTGCGCCGCACAATCACGACGAGCACGATTTAGCTCTGCCGTCGGACAGTGTTTGGGAGATCACACCTGCGACTACTCCGTCCCTCAATCCGAAGCAAATTGCGCCATCCGAGGACGGGTGGATAGACCTCGCCATGGAGGCCGCACTCTCAGTGGCGATAGAGCCGAATACTGACTTCACCCCTTACGAGAGCCGTGTTGCCAAATCGTTGGATGCATCCCCGGCCACGGAATCCGAGCCACCTGCGTCCGTGACTATCGAATCCGATTGGGCGCCGATCATGGAGTTTACCTCCGTGGATATCTTTCAGCACTCGTCTTTCGGCGACGTGCTAAATTCATTAAGGTCTCTCTCCTTGTCAGGAGAACCTTGGCCGAACTATGTCCGGCTAGAATGGGATGCAGACAACGAAGAAATTCGCTCCCCACCCACCACCCACTTAGTAGCCACTGTCGACGATTTAACCGACATGCTCGACTTCAACTCCGAAGACATCGACGGCATGGACGACAATGCAGGAAACGAATAGGAACCACCGCCCACAGGGCGTTGGACCGCCACCTCATAATATGATATATACATGGTGGATGCCCCCAAAGAAGGCAATGGCGACAAGACAGTGGAGGATGACCCCTCTAAGAAGCAACCCAATCATCAATGTCAGCGGCGCCGCTCTAAGTCCTGCTATAGCAAAAGTAGTGATACCGGCACAAGAGACAATAACACTCCGGATAGTGCCGAAGACGACAACAATCCCCTCCAGTACGATTTAGAGCGGGAGGGTGAACAAGCTAGCCCTCCAGAACATGCAGCAGATGGAGAAACGTAGGACGACAATTACATGCCTCTCTCCGAAGACGAGGTGAGCCTCGGTGATGAAGAATTTATCGTGCCTGAGGATCCCGTCGAGCAGGAGCGCTTCAAGCGCCGGGTTATAGCCACAACAAATAGCCTAAAGAAAAAGCAACAACAGCTTCGAGCTGATCAAGATTTGCTAGTAGACAGATGGACCGAAGTCCTTGTGGCCGAGGAATACGAACTCGAACGCCCCTCCAAGATTTACCCAAAGCGCAGGTTGCTACCCCGACTTGAGGAGGAAGAATTGAAACCTACATCACCAGCGTACGATGCGGCTGACCGGCCACCTCGTGGCCGAGACAGAGAGGCATTTCAGCCTGAAGTTCAGCTTGCACCCCGCTGCCACTCAAACAAAAATACCAAGGCCCGGGGCAACACGCGGGACCTGCGACACGTATTGGAAAACAAGGCAGAACATGCAAGATCAATCTACGGATCACGAGGGTGCGCACCAACGCGGGACGATGACCGTCACGCCGGATACACTAAAAGTAAATCCGGCCGGGCCGAATACAGCAGACAAGACTCATATGAATTGCGCCGTGATATAGCCCGGCACAGAGGCGCCGCACACCCCCTATGCTTCACTGATGAAGTAATGGATCACGAATTCCCGGAAGGTTTTAAACCCGTAAATATCGAATCGTATGATGGTACAACAGATCCCGCAGTATGGATTGAGGATTTCCTCCTCCACATCCACATGGCTCGCGGTGATGATCTACATGCCATCAAGTACCTCCCACTAAAACTCAAAGGACCCGCTCTGCATTGGCTGAATAACTTGCCAGCAGACTCCATTGGCAGTTGGGAGGATTTGGAAGATGCATTCCTTGACAACTTCCAGGGCACTTATGTGCGACCACCAGATGCTGATGACTTGAGCCATATAATTCAGCAGCCAGGGGAATCAGCCAGGAAATTCTGGACCAGGTTCCTAACTAAGAAAAACCAAATTGTCGACTGTACAGATGCAGAGGCCCTAGCGGCATTCAAGTATAACATCCGTGAAGAGTGGCTCGCCCGGCACCTCGGCCAGGAGAAGCCGAAGTCTATGGCAGCCCTCACGACACTCATGACCCGCTTTTGCGCGGGCAAGGATAGATGGCTGGCTCACAGCAACAACACATCAAGGAATCCGGGCACTTCAGATACCAAATATGCTAATGGCAGACCACGTCGTAACAAACACAAGCGCCGCAACAACGGCGATAATGTTGAAGATACGACAGTCAATGCCGGATTCAGAGGCTCTAGATCCGGTCAGCGGAAAAAGCCATTCGAAAGAAGTACTCCGGGCCCGTCAAGTTTGGGTCGCATACTTGATCGCTCGTGTCAAATCCACGGCACCCCCGATAAGCCAGCCAATCACACCAACAGGGAATGCTGGGTGTTCAAGCAGGCCGGCAAGTTGAATGCCGAAAACAAGGACAAGGGGTTGCACAGTGATGACGAGGAGGAGCCCCGGCTGCCGAACACGGGAGGACAGAAGAGGTTCCCCCCACAAGTGAAGACGGTGAACATGATATACGCAACCCACATTCCCAAGAGGGAACGGAAGCATGCACTAAGGGACGTCCATGCGATGGAGCTTGTCGCCCCAAAGTTCAACCCATGGTCCTCTTGTCCGATCACCTTCGGTCGCTGGGACCACCCCACTAGTATCCGTCATGGCGGATCCGCCGCATTGGTCCTAGACCCCATCATTGACTTATTTCACCTCACTTGAGTCCTTATGGATGGTGGCAGTAGCCTGAACCTGCTCTATCACGATACAGTGCACAAAATGGGTATAGATCCCTCGAGGATCAAACCCACCAAAACCACCTTTAAAGGCGTCATCCCAGGTCTAGAGGCCCATTGCACGGGCTCAATCACACTGGAAGTGGTCTTCGGATCTCTGGACAACTTCCGAAGCGAGGAGTTAATCTTCGATATCGTCCCATTCCGTAGTGGCTATCATGCACTGCTCGGGCGAACCGCATTTGCAAAATTCAATGCGGTACCGCATTATGCATACCTCAAGCTCAAGATGCCAGGACTTAGGGGGGTTATAACAGTCAATGGAAACACAGAAGCGCCGCTCAAGCGGAGAGAGCACATCGCGACCCTCGCAGTAGAAGCACAAAGCAGCCTTTTAAGGCAAACCGCCAATTCAGCGATAAAGCCCCCGGACACCATCAAGCAAGTCCGGAGTAACCTGCAACAGGATCGCCTGGCGCGTTCAGAGCTCGCCTAGCAATTCGGCCCCCGTCCTAGTCCTAGTCCTAGTCAAGCAACGAAATCCATGCCGCGCGTACATAATTACGCACTGAAAATACCATGGGCATAGGCGGGGGCACGATCAGGGCACGTGCCGCAATGCGGCTCAACCGCCCTAGGGGCTGCATACCTTTATCATTTTCTCTCTTTCAGGACCTTACTCTCTGGAAGTCCTTTCCGGCAGTATGATTACTGGACACATTACGGGAAGGAACAACCAAGGAGGCAACAAGCTAAGACGTACAAGGGAATCCCCAGGTGGTCTCTAATAACAATCGACATACCCGTTTTTTAATACCCATACACAGCTTGCCCTTGGATAGGACATGTCAAATAGTCCTATTTTTTGCTTATTGCACTACTTGTATCAGTACGCCTCGACGTATTATTTAAATAACAATGCATAGCATTAGTCTATTATTGCATTATCCTTCCTTTTTTCTTGTATGTTTATTTACGACAACTTGCACCCGTACATTCTGGTACGACCAGTACGCCAGGGGCTTTCGTCTACCCCATTATACGGCGCCAGAAGTCTGAACACTTTCGACAGTGCAGCACCCCGAACTTATAGCATTATATGCATCAGCTCCGAATCATGTCTTGATTCAATAGTTGGGTTTGCCCGGCTCCCATGTTTTGGTACCTTATGTTCCGCTATATCGGCTAAGGTAGCGCCGGGAGAACTACTACGATTGTGTCCCAGTTCTTCCGGACGAGCACCTCGGTAGAGAAAGCCGAAAATTGACTGTCATGATAAGGCGAGAGCTGGTCGCTGTTCAAGAGGTCTCAAGTCCTTAAAGACTTTTTTTGCTTCGGGCGAGGAGTCGGCCTTGCCCGACTTAGGCGTATATAGCGCCCCAAATTCGGCCTTCCGAATACTAGGGGCTTCGCCAAAATTTAAAATTGTAGACTTCTATGGCTAAGTGAGAGTGATAAAGCCTTATAGTCCGATTGCACAGTTCGTTGTCTTTGAACACCTCCCTCGAAGGACCCGAATTGGGGTAAAGAGTGCCTGTGTTTATCCCGAACACCTCGATTACTAGTTACATGGGGGGCGAAGCCGACGGTCGCCAACTCTCAGATTTTATAAACGGCCGCACAGAAGGTAATATTTTAAATTCAAAAAGCGTTGCATGGAGCAAATGAACTCGTTTCACATTACAGGATCACATGAGCACATTCATTCAAAACTTACATCTTTAGCACATTCCTCCGCCACAAGGCGGGAACCCTTCAGGACACTGTCATAATACATTTCGCGGCGGCGATGCTCCTTGCCTTCCGGCGGCCCCTCCTTCACCAGCTTTACGGCGTCCAGCTTTGCCTAGTGCACCTTCACCCTGGCAAAAGCCCTGTGCGCGCCCTCTATGCAGACGAACCGCTTTATGACTTCAAGTCGTGGGCAGGCATCTACAAGCCTCCTCACCAGACCGAAGTAGCTGTCAGGCAGGGGATCACCAGGCCACATCCGGACTATAAGACCCTTCATGGCCTGTTCGGTCGCCTTGTGAAGCTCGACCAGTTGCTTCAGTTGGTCGTTCAAGGGCATTGGGTGTTCGGTCCCAGTATACTGAGACCAGAACAACTTTTCCGTCGAGCTCCCCTCCTCAGCTCGGTAAAACTCCGCGGCATCCAACACACTGCGGGGAAGATCTGCGAACGCTCCTGGAGAGCTCCAAACTCGGGGCCTTGTGGGCTTCAGCCTTGGCATTTTGTGCGCTTTTGAGCGCCTTCGCAAGCTCGGACTCTCGCGTCTTAGAGTCAAGCTCCAAGGACTCGTGTTTTTTGGCGAGAGCCTTGAGCTCTTGCTGCACCTCGCCTACCCGGGCCTCTTGCTTTTCTCGCTCAATGCGCTCCTTGGCCGCTTTGTCTTCGGCCTCGGACAGCGCCTTCTTCAGGGTCGCCGCTTCGGTTGTGGCCCCTGGCAAATTCATGAGGATCCTATTATTTTACAACCAAATTTCTTTTTAATAAATAGACAAGGTATTGCTTACCTTTGCTCTCCTCTAGGTGCCTCTTGGTAAGGCCGAGCTCTTCCTCAGACCGCTCAAGGTCCTGCTTCAGTGTAGCGACCTCCATGATCGACGCGGCGGGGCAGCCAGATGAAGCCTGCATATGCACATAGACATATTCTGATTAGACTCCCGACTCATTATTTGATCCTCTATTCAGCCTTTCTTAGCGAACGCCAAACAGAGCATCAGGGGCTACTGTCTATGCGGTAATAGTTTCCTATATTTTGATTACTTACCTGAAAGCCTGTTAGGAGGCTGGCACAAGCTTCAGTTAGTCCTTTTTTGACAGACTGAACCTTCTCGATCACCGCACTCATGATAGTGCAGTGCTCTTCATCGATGGAAGTGCCGCGAAGCGCTTCCAGCAAGTTGTCCGTTGCCTCTGGATGGACAGAGGCCATCGGCACGGGTGGCTTGCCCCTCTTAACGGGGGGTCGCCTGCCGGAGTCCGGAACCACCGGAGGTTCCAGCGCAGTGTTCGGCTGGGGGCCGAACTTGGAGCCCATGGGAGTCTTGCTCCCTTTGCGCTTAGGGTCTGGAAGGTCGCCTCGAGGCGCCTCCAGGACTACCTCCCCTCGACTCGTTGCCTTTTGAGACAACACCTCGACGTTGCCCGTAGGGCGAGGGGTGGAGGCGATCGGAAGTGAATCGCTATTCATATCCGACGAGTCCAAAGAACCGTCCGACAAAGATACGTCGATACGGGCTCGGGACGGACTGCAAAATCATGTTCGGCGTAAGGAGAAGCAGTGAAATGGAAACATATCATGAATTACTATGGTATCCGGATACTTACGGCTTCGCGAGGGGCTTGTCCCTGGGCAACCACTCGTCGTCACTGTAGGCGGCGGTTGTGGAGCAGTCCGGAAGGAGGGTCCTTCTCTTCTTGGACCCTTCGGCTTCCCCGGTTGGGGCGGCCTTCCTTTTCTTGTCTCCCCCGGCTGGGGGGGGGGGGACTTTCCTCCTCCTCCTCGTTTTCGTCGGAGGAGTGCGCCTCGGAGTGTTCGGACGATGAGTCCAACACAACCGTGCACCGGAGACCCTTTCGGGTCCCCGTGGCCTTCTTCTTGGCCTTCTTCGCCGGCACCTCGTAAGGCGCCGGGACCAGCATCTCCGTTAAGAGAGCATCTGCTGGATCCTCAGGCAGGGGGCGAGGCAAATGATCTGCTCCGCTGTCCCTACCCAGTCCTGTTAATGGCGTGGAGACTTAGATCCTGCACATGATTAAACTGGGGAAAATAAACACCCTATGAGATATAAAAAACTTACCGGATTGGCATGGTGCTTTGCGCTGAGTCCGCGGTCCTCGGTAAGGGGAGGATGCACCTCGGCGCCCTTGAACAGCACCTTCCAGACGTCCTTGTGCGTCGTGTCGAAGAGCTCGCACAGCGTCTGGTGCTCGGCCAGGTCGAACTCCCACAAATTAAATGCCCGTCGTTGACACGGGAGGATCCGGCGGAAGAGCATGACCTGGACCACGTTGACAAGCTTGATTTTCTTGATCATCATGTTCCTGATGCATTTCTGGAGTCCGATCAGCTCCACCGATGAACCCCAGGACAGGCCCTTCTCTTTCCAGGAGGTGAGCCGTGTGGGGATTCCGGATCGGAATTCGGGGGCCGCCACCCAGTTGGTGTCGCGCGGCACGGTGATGTAGAACCACCCGGATTGCCACCCTTTTATGGTCTCCACATAGGAGCCTTCGAGCCAGGTGACATTAGGCATTTTGCACACCATGGCGCCTCCGCAGTCCGCTTGTTGGCCGACCACCACCTTCGGTTTAACATTGAAGGTCTTCAGCCACAGGCCGAAGTGGGGCCTGATGCGGAGGAAGGCCTCGCATTACTGACGATAAACGCCGAGATGTTGAGGATGAAATTGGGGGCCAGATCATGAAAATCCAGCCCGTAGTAGAACATGAGCCCGCGGACAAACGGGTGGAGAGGAACTCCCAGTCCGCGGACAAAGTGGGTAAGGAAAACCACCCTCTCATGGGGTTCGGGCATAGGGATGATCTGCCCCGCATCTGGCAGCCGGTGTGTGATGTCTGCGGCTAGATATCCCGCCTCCCGTAGCTTTGTGATGTTCTCCTTTGTGATGGAGGAGACCATCCACTTGCCTCCCGCTCCGGACATGCTTGGAGTGGTTTGAGGAGAAAGACGCGAACTTGGGCGCTGGAGCTCGAGTGCGCAAGAATGGATAAGCAAGGAGGAAGAAGGCGTGGGTAAAAAGGGTGAATCCTTGTCCCTTTATAAGGGCGGAAGAGGCGATGCGCCTCCCCACTTACCTGGTATAATTGCTTATTCCCCAAGCGCCGTAATTAATGGCGCGGTTGGGTTACCCACACTCGTATTGATGAGAATCCCGTGATAAGGGGACACGATCTCTGCTTCGACAAGACGTGCCAAGAAAACCGCCTCGCGATATGTGCAGTGGCTGGTTGAGAAAAATGGTTCGAATAATGGCCGGGCTGTGGTATGATGTCATGCTGCCAAACGTGTCAGCAGATTAGATTTGTGGAAATGATATTCTCTCTACGGTGGTATGTGGAACTTGTTTTGCAGAGCCGGACACTATCCTTGTGTTCAAAATCTTCTATGGAGTATTCGGAGGAAGAACCCGCCTTGCAATGCCGAAGACAAATCTACGCGCTGGACTCATCGTCATTGAAGCCTGGTTCAGGGGCTACAGAGGGAGTCTTGGATTAGGGGGTCCTCGGACAGCCGGACTATGTACTTTGGCCGGACTGTTGGATTATGAAGAGACAAGATTGACGACTTCGACCCGTGTCCGGATGGGACTCTCCTTGCCATGGAAGGCAAGCTTGGCAATACGGATATGTAGATCTCCTCCCTTGTAACCGACTCTGTGTAACCCTAGCCTCCTTCGGTGTCTATATAAACCGGAGGGTTTAGTCCATAGGACAACAACAATCATACCATAGGCTAGCTTCTAGGGTTTAGCCTCTACGATCTCGTGGTAGATCAACTCTTGTAATACTTATATCATCAAGATCAATCAAGCAGGAAGTAGGGTATTACCTCCATCGAGAGGGCCTAAACCTGGGTAAACATCGTGTCCCCCGCCTCCTGTTACCATCCGCCTTAGACGCACAGTTCGGGACCCCCTACCCGAGATCCACCGGTTTTCACACCGACAATCGTTGTTAGCACTGGGCTCGCCCCTAGTCACCGTCGTCGCAGCTTTTGTGGATGCTAGCTGTAGTTGTGTCTGTAGCCGGTCCCAAATTTTTTATGTTGGTTGCAGCTTTATCTCGGCATCAGTTGTAGCAACCGCCACTGCCCGTTGTAGCACCTCGTATTCATGGTTCCAGCTCTACCGATGGCATGTTCTAGCAATTGTACAACACACTTGCAACAACGATGTCACCAGGTTCCAACATCTCACATCTGCTAGTTCCAGCAAATCCAGCCACCGATTGTAGCAGGCTCGTCCACTGTTCTAGCTTTTCTGTCATGTGTTGGTTCCAATGAACTGTCAAATGTAGTATGTCCAGGCGCAGGGCCAGCATCCCAATCTACCGGTTTTGGCCTCTCGCAACTCCAATCATAGAATCTGCAGCAGCATCTCACAACGTCGGTCGATGGTAGTCATCCTGCTCGTGGCACAGCATCGCCACCCCTCTAGCCAACAACAAAAAATCTCCACCTCCCCTCCCCTCCCTCGTCGCATCAATCATGTCTGGGCAGGATCACTCGGCTGGCCAGAGCCGATAATCCTTGCAAGACAACTTGCCATGTGGACCCTAACGGTGGCCCTTTGAGTGTCCCGCCTCATGAACATACCCGAACCTGCAGAGATGCACCGAATCATCAACATATGAAGCATAAGAGAATGCAGCCAATGGTGCGTATCAATGATCAGCAAACGAGCACGACAGGACAAAGCAAAAGGTGCCATGCCGGGTAGACCATCAAGAGTTTATGGGCCACGAGACATGGACATTAAACAACATAGATCACTCTTTTTGCCGCTAGCACCTACACCCATCTCTAGCATGAAAGACAATGGGACATAACCTGGCTCATGTATGGGGCGATGCACCGCACTGCCTATTTAGTGTGCCAGACGATGTGACACAACACACCTACCTCCACACATCGCACGACACTGACTCGAGCAGCCAAACAGCAAATGAAAACCCGACCCACAAGGCACAAGGGGCGCTTTTGTTACAACCCTGAGCAGAAATGGCAGAACACGTGATCCGGCCAAACGCAGCGGGCCAAGGCCGTGAAGACTAGCATCCAGCCAGCCGCAGGGGCCTCTAGGCAGCACAAAAAATCAGAGCCACCTTACCAACAAACGCGACACAACTAGCCCACAAGGAGCAACCTTGGGCTGTCATTTTGCATCTCTCATAGCAAATGAAGCAGGCTTACCATCCGACTTAGAACAAACCCATCGGTGCACCTTCACAGGCATGAACCGTGTGCCGGGAACACGCGGTTGATCTACCGGTTCATGTTGCATTCACGTGCCCTGGGTTCCCAAGAAGCGAAGCCAGTTCATCTGGGCCACCCATTACTAGACACCAAGTCAAAACCAATAGCACCTACACAGTCTACAATCCACTGAGACAACAAGAAGATTCAATGTAAGAAGAAATGCAAACACATGCCCACAACATATAAGTGTGGCAAGCACCCATCCTAATACACACATACACAGACAAAAAATCTCAAATGGAAAAAGACACCCTTGTTTAGTCAAACCCACCATACATGAACAGACGGGGCCATCTCCTATAAATTAGATATGATGACTGCTTAACATTTACTAAACCTTGAAATCAAACCCCTTACTGTACCGATCATCCTGTGCCAACAGTGGTCGCACTTAGCCCATGGATTCTATTACAAGCACGTAAAAGTCACATCAAAAGAGAATGACAAGATGACAAGAACATTGGAACGATGAAGCGGCCTAAAGAACAACAAAACCAAATGGGGAAATGGTTGGCAGCCCGTCACCAGAGAGTACCTCCGAATATTGCTGGTGGCCAGTAGGATGAAAGGCTTCTTCCACGCTAGCTTAGACCCTGGTTTGAGGAGAATTCCATCAATTGCTTGTATCTGCGTTGGTAATTCCCGGAAGAGGCATGGATGATTCAATACAACAACGGTAAGTATTTCCCTCGGTTATGAAACTAAGGTTATCAATCCAGTAGGAGAACCAAGCAACACTATGTAAATAGCACCTACACACAAACCACAAAAACTTGCAACCCAACGCGTAAGAGGGATTGTCAATCCCTCCTCGATATTGAGATAGATTAAATTGTATGAGATTGGATAAATAGATCTATCAAAAACACAAAATAAAATAAATAAAGAAAAAGTGCAGCAAGGTATTTTTGGATTTTTGAAATAATATATCTGAAAATAATATGATAGGAAATAGACTCGAGGGCCGTAGATTTCACTAGAGGCTTCTCTCAAGAAAATAGCATACGGTGAGTAAACAAATTACTGTTGGGCAATTCATAGAAGATAAAATAACTATGACGATATCCAAGGCAATGAGCATGTATATAGGCATCACGTCCAAGATTAGTAGACCGACTCCTGCCTGCATCTACTACTATTACTCCACACATCGACCGCTATCAAGCATGCATCTAGTGTATTAAGTTCACGGAAAAACGGAGTAATGCAATAAGAACGATGACATGATGTAGTCAAGATCTATTCATGTAGGAATAGACCACATCTTTTTATCCTTAATGGCAACGATACATGCGTGTCATGTCTCCTTCTGTCACTGAGATTGAGCACCGCAAGATCGAACCCATCACAAAGCACCTCTTCCCATGACAAGAAAAATCAATCTAGTTGGCCAAACCAAACCAAAGTTCCGGAGAAGAAATACGAGACTATAACAATCATGCATAAGAGAGTTCAACAAAGACTCAAATAATATTCATAGATAGATCTGATCGTAAACTCGCAATTCATCAGATCCCAACAAACACACCGCAAAAAATCATTACATCGAATAGATCACCAAGAACATCGAGGAGAACATTATATTGAAGATCTAAAAGAGAGAAGAAGCCATCTGATACTACCTACGGACCCGTAGGTCTGTGGTAAACTACTCACGCATCATTGGAGGGGCAAGGGTGAGGATGAAGAACCCCTCCGTGATCGTTGACCCCTCCGGCAGAGTGCCAGAGAAGGCCACTAGATTGGATCTCATGGATGGAATTGTGTTTCGTCTACTCCCCTAGGGTTTTGGAGATTTTAGAGTATTTATATAGCCAGAGGTCAGTGGAGGGGGTGTCTGTGGGCCCCACTACCCACCAGGGCGCGCCTGGGGGTCCTAGCGTACCCTGGTGCCTAGTGGGCTCCACAGGCCCCCTCTGGTGCACTGCTTGGGCCTCCTAGGTGTCTTCTGTGCAGAAAAAATTCTCCAAAAAAATTCATGGCATTTGGACTCCGTTTGGTATTAATATTCTGTGAAGTAAAAAACAAGCACAAAACAGCAAATGGCACTGGGCACTATGTCAATAGGTTAGTCCGAAAAAATGATATAAAGTTGCTAGTAAATGAGTATAAAACGTCCAAGAATGATACTTTAATAGCATGGAACAATCAAAAATTATAGATACGTTGGAGACGTATCATCTATCACCTTCCTGGACAAGCTCCAGCCCTCGCGATCTCCAGGGCTCACGGCTGTCGGACAAGCTTCAACGCAAAGGGCGGCTCGCTTCCCCACAGCTTGTCGGGGTGGAACCATCGGCTGATGTTTCAGCCGGAGGGGAAGGGTCCCTACGTTGCACGGATGAATGTTGGTTTTTGGTTAAGGGGGCGATGGTGGCCTGCGACCGGGCAAGATACCAGTTGTGTACGTCGGCATCGCCTCGCGGGGCCTTCATGGGACCCAAGCGGTGGTGGCCACCCGTGTTCTACTTCTCCTCAGTGATGGCGGTAGGCGCGGACGTGCAGGCCACCACCTCATCGATGTCCATGCAGCCGGCTTTTGTCTCCGCCAACAGGGTACGGTTACGCATGCATTGCCAGTGGATGGCGCGGTCGCAGGCATGGGAGGGGTGGTATGACACGACGTCGTCCACGACAGCCACGATGCATGTGCGGCCATGCTCCCCCTCCCCCTCCCCCTGCCCCCAGTCGGCCTGAAGCAACTCGCCACTCCTCCGCGAGCTAGCTTCGACAGGTGAGTTGCTGAACCATGCGTCGGTTTGGGGCGGTAACTTGCTCCGATGGGCTAGGCAAGGAACTTGGAGCAGCGAGCTGCCTCGCTCATATCCGACGGTCTTGGCGGGCCACCTAGCCGGCTTTTATGCTAGAGAGTTGCTCGTCAGATGCCATAGGGTGGAGAAAATGGTGGAAGGAGGTGATAGCGGCGGAGTGGTGCGGTTCTTGCCCGGTGTCTGGCCTCCTTTAAATAGCGGGCGAATGTGAGGAGCTTGCCCGGTATTGTGTTTAATGTCAGCCCGCTCCTGAGCAGACGTGTTGCCGGAGTACATTTATCGGCTTCCACACGGGTTTAATGGAGGACTTTGAATGCGGCAAGGAGCCGTGTTCAGCCAAGCGTGCGGGGGGCGGCGCCCTAGGCCGGTAAGCCGCTTCAATAGCGGTGACAGTGAGAGGCCGCGTCCGTCCTTTGTTGTCTTCAATATGGAACGGCGCATTCTACAATGGTATAAATGCGGGCAGCTAGCGCTGGACGGGAAAGCGCGCGAGCAAGGGAGGAGGAGGTTTGGATGGGCCAGTGTGGTCCGAAGCGGGCGTGGTTGTTGTCCGGATACCCGCAAAGCCCCCACGTTTGGTTCCGATTTGCAGAAGAAAATACCTTCATACCGCTCTGCAGATGGATACAAATGCGTGCTGGATGACTTAAGTGATCTGGATAACACGGTTCAAACATACGCGAACGAATTTATGAGTTGACATCGGAGTTGTCCTAACCTCAACCTGCACGCTCAAGTAAGGTAGCGAAGTTCATTTTCCCTCTCAAAGGTTCTTGTCTACATATTGCAGTAAACATGTGAGAGACGTTTTCAGAATTTCATATATCAAGGAAAAAAAATTACCTTTTCTTTTAGAAAATTATTAACATGGTATATGGGAGCAGTTACAGCTTTGTACAGCCCAATCCAGGTTGTTGATGTAGGTCAGGAAAACCCAGCGAGCATAGGGCGCCTCTATTTGCTTATGGCGAGACCTACGGAACCGCTAGAAGGGCTGGCCCAGCTGCGCTAAAGGCAACTGCCTTGTTTTTTGTTTTTATATTTTTGTTTTTGTTTTTTGATGTACCTTTCACTTTTGTTTAGACTTCCAAAAATCTAGGCATATATATAACAGAACATACACTTTACATAATGTTTTGAAAACGTTAACCATGCATTTCAAATGTGCTAAATGTGTATATAAACAAATATTGACCATGTATATGAAAAATGAATATAAAAATATACAATGTGTGCGAAAAAGAATTGATCAGTATTTAAAAATGTTAATCATGCATTTGTAAAAACAAGTATTTGAATTTTTAATCAAGTATTTAAAAATGTTAAATGTGTATAGAAAATATATTGACCATGTATTAGAAAAATGTAAATGTTGCCAAAAAATGTTCAATGTGTATAAAAATTGTTGATTATGTATTAAATTTTTTAATCTTGTCCTTGAAAATCATCGTAATCAAGCATTTGAAAATGTTAAATGGGTATATAAAAATGTTGACCATGTATTCGAAAAATGCTAACCTTGTGTTTGAATTTTTTAATCAAGCATTTGAATTTTCTAAAATGTGTATACAAATTGATGACCATGTATTAGAAAAAGTTAAACTTGTACTCGATGATTGTTAGACCTATAATAGAAAAATGTATTATATGTATACAAAAATTGTATAGTGTGTGAGGAAAAACATAAATAAAAACATAAGATTTTAAAAAATTAAACATGTATATATTCAAAATGTTTCCAATGTATAAGAAAAATATTGAATATGTACTGAAAACCAAGAAAAACCAAAAAAAGAAAAGGAAACCAAGAAACAAGAAAAAATAAAGAAAATTGAGAAGGAACCAAAAAACATAAGAAAAGAAGACAAAAACACCATTGAAAGCCGAGAAAAACATGACGAAAATTGATGAAAACCCAAAGAAACCACTGGAAAAAAAAAGACAACGGTTAGAGAAAACAAAAAACAAAGAAACTCGTGAAAAACTAAGAAAATCGGTAAGAAGCGTGAAAAACCAAAGAAAAACAATGAGAAAATAAAGAAAGGACTAAACAATGGAAAAAGATAAAGAAAATGAAGAAACTGATGAAACAAAGAAAAATATAAAGGGCAGCCCGGTGCATGTAGCTCCTGCTTGCGCAGGGTCCAGGGAAGGGTCCGACCACTTTGGGTCTACTGTACCCATCCTTTCCCTACATTTCTGCAAGAGATTATTTTTAGAATTCGGAGTCGTGATCTCATGGTCATAAGGCAACAAATTTACGACTACGCCATGGCTCCCCTTCATAAAATTAAGAAACCGATAAAAACAAATAAAAAATGCCCATAGCTAAAAAACAGTGAAGCCACAACAAAAACATCCCAGGGAACCAGCAAAGCGTTTGTCTCACAAAAAAGATCCCAAAAATGGGTCGGCCTAGTCTCACACGAGAGCTATTCCATTTAGGCGAGAGTAGCTTCTATCTCACTTAAAACAAGATATAGCTCTCACAACGAGCACACGCGAGAGCTATGTCTCGCTTGTAGCAAGAGGATAGTGCGAGGGCAATATACTGCTTATAGCGAGATGTAAGATGCTCTCGCATCACGCGAGCAGGCCGGACCATTAGCGTAGAACTTGTTCGCTTGGGTTTGCTGCATGTTAGTTCGGTAGGGAAATCCTATTTGACGCTAACCGAGTCAAAATGTCGAGCATTCGCACAAGCGCTCCCCCCGAGCGCGAATATTGGGCCAACCCACTTTCCCACAGCGAGGCAACCGGTTTTGGCAACTGGTTTTCTTTCATTTTTCTCTTTCTTCGTTATACTTTGGTATTCTTTCTTTCTTAATTTGTAACTTTTGTTTTATTCGCTTTTATTTTTGTTTCTTTGTTATTTGTCGATTTGCATCAGTTTTGTTTTTTACAACACATGTCTGCCTTTTTTCGTACATGTTCAACATTTTTCATGAACATCAGAATTTTCTTCTATATATTCCGCCGGGGTGGATGTTCAAACTGGATCTAAAGTCGTTGAAGACCGTGCTAGGGAGCCCCTTGGTGAAGACATCGGCGTATTGGGAGCCGGATGGTACATGAAGAACTCTTGCTTCGCCCAACGCAACGCGGTCGCGCACGAAATGAAGGTCAATTTTGACGTGTTTGGTGCGTTGGTGCTGGATTGGGTTGGAAGATAAGTACATGGCGCTGATGTTGTCACAATAGACAAGCGCAACGTGAGCAGGAGGACACCGAAGCTCCTGTAGCAGATGGCGGAGCCATGTAGTTTCAGGCACGCAGTTCGCGACGGCCCAATATTCAGCTTCAGCGCTGTATCGAGAGACTGTGTGCTGGCGCTTAGAAGATCAGGAGATGAGGTTAGCGTCGAGGAAGACACAAAAACCAGATGTTGATTTACGTTTATCCGGATAACCGACCCAATCCGCGTCGGAGTAAACGATGAGATCACGAGATGGCGACTTGTAGAATTGCTGACCATAGTGGGAAGTGCCCTTAAGATAACGCAAGATGCGTTTGACCAACTGGAAGTGGGTGGTGCGGGGAGCATGCATGAAGAGGCGAGCGTGTTGCACAGTGTAGGAAATGTCTGGGCGGGTGATGGTTAAGTACTGGAGAGCGCCAGCAAGACTACGGTACAGTGTGGGGTTGGAAAGGGGTTCGCCATCGTGGATGGATAGTTTGGCTCTAGTGTCGACAGGTGTAGAAATTGGATTGCAGTGGAGCATGTTTGCGTGGTCCAAAATCTCAAGCACGTGTTGTTGTTGAGAGAGAAAGAGGCTGGACTGGTTGCGTGTGACGTTGACTCCAAGAAAATGATGGATGTCGCCTAAGTCGGACATGGAAAACTCGTGTTTGAGGGAAGAAATGATGGAGTGGAGGGAGGGTTTGGTGTTGGCGATGAGGATGGTATTATCGACATATAGTAGAAGGTAGGCGACCGAGGAGCCATTGTGATAGATGAAAAGAGAAGAGTCACACTTGGAGGCTACAAACCCCAATGACAAGATGAAGCTCTGAAAACACAAGAACCAGGTCTGAGGGGCCTGTTTTAACCCATAGAGAGATTTCTTGAGAAGGCATACGTGGTTGGGAAAAGAGGGGTCGACAAACCCGGTCGGTTGGTTGTAATAGACGATCTCACCAAGATCGCCATGAAGGAACGCGTTCTTGACATCAAGTTGATGTATGGGCCAAGAGTGCGCGGTGGCGATGCTAAGAACGATGCGAATGGTGGCCGGTTTGACAACCGGACTGAAAGTCTCCGTGTAGTCGACTCCTTCCTGCTGAGTGAATCCATGGAGGACCCAACGCGCCTTGTACTGAGCCAGCATGCAGTCGGAGTGGAATTTGTGGCGAAAATCCCACTTTCCAGTGACCACGTTAACACCTGCAGGACAAGGAACCAAGCTCCAAGTGTCGTTCGTTAGCAAAGCATTAAATTCCTCAAGCATTGTGTCATGCCAATGGTGATCCTTGAGAGCGGATTTATAAGAAGAAGGAATGGGAGAAATAGTCGCGATAGTCACTAGGGAAAATAAGCGGCGTGGTTGAGCGAACCCGTTTAGCCCTGGTCGTCATTTTATGTGAGTTAAGAGGAGGGGCAACGGGAAAAACCGGGCGACATGGCGGGCTAGGAGTGGTGGGCACGAGGTGCGAGGAAGATGTGGTGGCTCGACAGGGGTGCGTCAGTGGGCCGAGGGGCAGGCTGGGCATCTGATCCAAGGCAGGCAGGTGTGGTCGACCGGAGGGGAGCCGTATCGGGCGGATCGGGCGAATCTGGTGGGGGGAAATCGGGTGGGGACGCGTGGCATGGGTGGGGCAGGGGGGCCAATCCGGCCGGCTCAGTGGTGGGGTGGGGAGACGCATGGGGTGGGGTGGGTGGAGGACCAGAAGGCGAGGTGGATTGCGTGGGGCCTCTAGCATCCGAGGTTGGTGGCGTGGCGGAGATCCCGGAGGGGATATGGCGCAGGGTGGTGGTAGGTGCGGGATCCGCTGCGGGAGATGCCCCTGTGACCGGTGTTGTGTAGGGAAAAATGGTCTCATCAAAAATAACGTGCCTGGATACAATGACGTGGTGAGATTCGAGATCAAGGCAGCGGTATCCTTTGTGCTCTAGCGGGTAGCCGAGGAAAACACAACGTGTAGAGAGATGAGCCAATTTGTGAGGGCTTGTGGCATAGAGGTTGGGGAAATAGAGGTATCCGAAAACACGAAGATGATCTTACCGCGGATGCACACCGGTGAGGAGGAAAAAGGGAGGGTAAGGAGTTGTCTTGGTGGACGGACGACGATTGAGCAAGTGTGTGGCGGTGTGTAGGGCCTCCACCCAATATGGGGGTGGTAATGTGACGCCCGGATAATCAAGCTACAGTAACCTCTGCTAATGACGCCATGTCACCTCCGTCACTGTCGCTAATCTCGCGTTAGCTCAAAACGATTCGAATTCAAATTTGAAATTTTGGCAAACAAACAAAGTTTTTAAACTTTAAAACAAAATGTTCGGACCGTGTCAAATATTGCATAGATAATTATGGTGAAGTAAACACATTTTTAGAAAATGCATAAATATTTTAAATTGAATAAACAGAAAGGAAAATAAATAACAAAAAACAAATGAAAGGAAAACAAAACAAAACAAAACAACAGACCCCCCCCCCCCCCCGCGCGCTGGGCCAAGTGGCCCAGCTGGCCTCCGCCGCCCGAACGGGCCGGCCCAATCGGCCAACCCCACTCCTCTCCTTATCCCCCCGCAACCCTAGCTGCCACCCCACTCGCCCACCCCCACTCGCTCCTCCCACGTTCCCTCTCTCCTCGTCTGGATCGGCGGGGAGCCAGATCCGCGTTGCCGTCACCACCCCCCCTCGCCAGACGCCTCCTCACCTCACCCCGAGTCGCCCCGACGCCCGTCCACGCGCCGCCCTCGATCTGGAGTTGGGACTCGGTCCCGACGCCACCACCGCTTGGAGTCCCCCTCGCCGGAACCACGCCGCCACGCCGCTCGTCCCCGCCGTCCGTCGCCGGCGCTCCCCCACTGGACTGCCTCCTCTACGCCGTCGTCGCCGTCTTCTTCCTCGCCGCCGTTGCCCCTGACCCTACATCTACCACGTGAGCACCCCCCTCCTCCTCTCGCGGTCACCGCACGCTCCTGCGCACCCGGCGCCCGCCGCAGTCACCGTGCGCCCTCGTCGCGATCGTCGCGACCGTTGATGCACCCCTATCGCCCTTGGCCCGCTTGGCATGCAAGACCGCGCCCGCGCGCCGCAGCGCCGATGCCGCGCCGTCGCCATTGCCCCTTGCCGCTCGCTCCCGTCCCTACCTCCGTTGCTTGGCGCCAAGTTGCTTACCGCCTGCTCCGGCCCTTTGTGGCCGGCGCCCCCCCTCCCCTGGTGGGCTCTAGCGTGCGGGCACCCCTTCGCCCGCACCCATTAGCCCCCACCCACTAAGGCCCCTAGGGCCAATGACATGTGGGGCCTACGCCCAGAACGAAATTATAAAAAAAAGGAATTAAGAAAATAAATTAATAAATAATAATTAAAATTAATTAAAATATTAATTAATTAACTAGAGGATTAATTAACTTAATTAAACCTGATTAGATTAGCCTAATCACATAGCTTAGTTAATTAATCTGTTAGGTTAGTTGACAGTCAATGACATGCGGGACCCACATGTGAGGTTGACCAGGTCAACTGCTGACGTCATGATGACGTCAGCAAACACTATTCTGGATAATATTAATTTAAAATAATTAATTAAATTCCAGAAATTAATAAAATCTTTAGAAAATCATATCTTTTAATCTGTAACTCGGATTAAAATATTTTCAACATGAAAGTTGCTCAGAACGACGAGACGATTCCGGATATGCAACCCGTTCGTCCGCCACACACCCCTAACATGTCAAACTCGCAACTTTCCCCCTCCGGCTCCTCTGCCTGAAAACGCGAAACACCGGGGATACTTTCCCGGATGTTTCCTTCTTCCCAGTATCACCTCATACCGCGTTAGGGCACCCCCTAGCACCGATACTTGTCATACCATGCATCGCTATGCATCTGTTTGCTTAAGTATTTATTGTTTCTTCCCCCTCTTCTCTCGCTAGACACCGAGACCGACGCTTGCTGCTACCCAAGATGCGTCTCGGAGTTGACGACCCTCTCTCTTGCCGAGCAACCAGGAAAGTCCCCCCTTGATCACGGATATCGCCTAGTCTCCTCTATAATGCTTGCATTAGAGTAGTATAACATATTCTTGCTTTCGTTATTCCTATCCCGATGCATAGCCTTTGTCCTTGCTACTATTGTTGATACCTTTACCGCAATCCTACATGCTTAGTATAGGATGCTAGTATTCCATCTGTGGCCCTACATTCTTGTCCGTCTACATTGTGCTATACTATCGGGCCGTGATCACTCTGGAGGTGATCACGGGTATATCTTATCTTATACATGATACATGTGGTGACTAAAGTCGAATCGGCTTGTGGAGCACCAGAGTGATTCACGGATTGGGGCTGAAAGGACCTTTGTCCCGACGGCCCTCTGGATGGATCTTTGTGGCGGAGCGGCAGGGCAGGTTGAGACCGCCTAGGAGAGAGGTGGGCCTGGCCTGTCGGCGGCGTCGCGGATACTTAACACGCTTAACGAGATCTTGGTATTTGATCTGAGTCGGCCATTTGGTCTATCGCACTAACCATCTCGCGGGAGTAGTTATGGGTATCCGGCGTCGTGGTATCGGCCGAAGCGTTCGTGACGTCGGCGGCCGGCGGCGCGCGCAGATTGGACCACGTAGCGTGACTTCCATTGTAATGTAGGTTGCTAGGTGCGCTTCCGGCGCGTTATAGCGTGCGGTGTGCTAAGGCGATGGGCCCGGACCCTGGCGCTTAGGTTTAGACGGCGTCTTGACCGCTCTGTTGGCCTAGGTCGGGCTGCGACGAGTTGATCTTCCGCGGCCGGGCATGACCCAGAAAAGTGTCTCCGGCCAAATGGGATCAAGCGTGTTGGGTTATGTGGTGCACCCCTGCAAGGAAGTTAATCTATTCGAATAGCCGTGATCTTCGGTAACAGGACAACTTGGAGTTGTACCTTGACCTTATGATAACTAGAACCGTATACTTAATAAAACACACCCTTCCAAGTGCCAGATACAACCCGGTGGTCGCTCTCTCTCAGGGTTGCGAGGAGGGGATCGCCGGGTAGGATTATGCTATGCGATGTTACTTGGAGGACTTCAGTCTGCTCTCTTCTACATGTTGCAAGACGGAGGCTGCGAGCGTAGTCTTGACTGGATTAGCTATCCCCTCTTATTACGGCATTCTGCGATTCGGTCCCGATATGGCCCTTTACACATATATCCATGCATATGTAGTGTAGCTCCTTGCTTGCGAGTACTTTGGATGAGTACTCACGGTTGCCTTGTTCCCCCTTTTCCCCCTATCTCTATCCGATTGCTGCAACCAGATGTCGGAGCCAGAGGCGACGCATACCGTCGGCGGCGACTACTACTGGAGGTGCCTACTACTACGTGCAGCTCGGCGGCGGCGATCGAGGAGTTGTTAGGAGGATCGAGCGGGAGGCTGCGCCTCTTCGATCTGTATCCCGGTTTGTGCTAGCCATCTTATGGCAACTTGTTTAACTTATGTACGTACTCAGATATTGTTGCTTCCATCGACTCGTCTATGATCGAGCACTTGTATTCGAGCCCTCGAGGCCCCGGCTTGTATTATGATGTTTGTATGATTTATTTATGTTTTAGAGTTGTGTTGTGATATCTTCCGTGAGTCCCCGATCTTGATTCGTACACGTTTGCGTGCATGATTAGTGTACGATTGAATCGAGGGCGTCACAAGTTGGTATCAGAGCCGACTGCCTGTAGGAATCCCCCTTCCAAACTCCTTGGCCGAAGTCGAGTCTAGTCAATTGCAAAACTTTTACTAACATGGTTGTGTGGCTTGCGGGCCCACGTCGCCATTGGGTGGTATTAGGATCTTTTACTCCTCGATCCTTACTCTGGGACTCTGAACTCTCTTCTACTCGGGTTAAACGATTTTTACTAAAATCTAACTTTAGGTTCTCGAAAATACTTTCTCCCGGAGAGGCCCTTCAGTCCAGATGATCACCGACTGCACTAGAAGATTTCGGAGATACTCTTTGATATTCTCTCGAGACTTTGTGCCCATCACTTTTGCTATTCCCGACCACCGATAATCCATATGGAAAACTACTTACACTTGCCTTTCATACGATCATCCCCCATTGATCTTGTTATTACAAGATACCCCGAAGTTTTTTCTATTGTTCCAAGAATACTTTGTGCCTACTGCCTAGCAGTTCTTTGCCACATGAATACCCCTTCAAATAAATACTCGCACTTGTTGAGTATCCGCTCATCCCCAGTTGTTCATGTGTTTCACAAAAGTCTTCAAAATAATATTCGATCTTCCGAAGATCCTCTGGAGCCTTTGGCTCTTGAAATTCTTGCTTGCTTGCATTATGGTTAATCCCATAAGTCTCGTAGTCTTATTGACATTCCTTGTCATTATCATTTTTGAGTCTGTTGACTCAATATGTTTCTAATATACGCAATCATCATTGATCCTTATAAATTACTTTTCGGCTAAGCTGCCATTCTTTTAACTGGAATTGGTTCTCGACCAATCCAATTGTAGATTGATTGTACCCTAAGGCTATTCAACTTATCCATCCCTAATCGAGCATTGCTTCGATCCCTTAGTTTAAATCATAATTCCTTTGCATTTGACAATTGAGTTAGTCAGTTGTTTCTATAATCTGATCTCCTTGCATTCTTCTTCCTCTAGTTGAGTACCGATGCTCACGTCGGATCCTTGTGGACCACGGATCCTTTGTTGGATTTTATCGACAACGCCCTTCATATTCAATAACCTTGTGAGCCTTTCCTCTGATACATAATGCCTTTGGTAAATTGTATCCTCTGCTTTCTCAACCATGCTCTGCCTTCGAGCTTGAGTTAATTACTCCTAAAGATTCTGGTATATGATTCTAAGATGCCCCGATGGGTTGAACCTATGCCTTCCTTTATATGTGTGAACTCGGAAGTTTTCACGAGTCATACTCATCTGGTATTTCACCAGGTAAAACTTTCAACACTAATGCCTTTATCAAAGCGAGAAGTGAATAGAAGGTTATACATTGAAGAAGTGGGAGTCTACCTTGAACTTTGTGTTCATGCCCATGGACACAATGTAGATCTTATCATTAAAGCTTCTCTTAAATTAATTATTCCTTTGGTATAAGTTCATCTTATATCTGGGATCTGGCCTTTTGCAATCGTGGTTCCGACCATGTTCTCCTTTAAATACCATTTCTCGTGCAAGTTTAAGCACTTGTCTTTTGTAGAGCAATACCCCAGTCCAACCTCTACTTGGATTCATCGTCGAGTATTACCCCCCCCCCCCCCCTGATATCTCGAGATTATCTTGGAACTGCATAACTTCTTATGAGATCTTCATCAAGTACTACATTCTCACTGATTACGGTTCTTCACGGGCTTCGAGTTATTAAACACTCAGGGGCAGCGATAACTGAATCGAGTCCGCGTCACGATTAAACAACTCTTAGTAATCTTCTTTACTTGCGAGTTTGTACTCGATCATGTCATTCCTAGCCTGATCGGCTATATCATTGACGTGCTAAATCTTAACTGTGCTACCTGGTCCTTCTTCCCGGAACACAATTTTTGAAGCTGAGCTAAGCTTACGTTGATTTCCTTGTTTTATCATTCTACCTCAGATAACAAGCTTGGTTTCGAGTTTGTGTCGTACCCATGGTTCGAATAACCTCTTGCTTCATCATTCTTTTGACTTGATGAGATCGCGGATCGATTACATCTTCAGGTAATCTCTCGACAAATGTGTCGTGATCATTATCAACATTCTGAGCTCCTCCATAATATCAATCAAATTCATGATGAGAATTACCATCCTTGCCCCTCGATGATTTGTGTTGTCATCGACTACTTCCTTGCCTTCTTTCCAACACAAACTTGTTCGTGTTGTGGCTATACCTTGAGTTCCTTGTTAACCGACTTATGTTATGTTCTACCTTGAAGTATTACCACCTCTTTTGTCAAGAATGTGGTGAGAATTTCACCACCTCTTAAGAATTCTTGGTATAGTGATACTTCTCACCATCACCATTCTTTCATGGTCCTCGTGTTGATTCCAACCGGGGTACCAACAAGTGAACGGTGTTGTTTGGATCCTGCACTTCTAGCAACCCTATTGCTTTGAATTTAATGATCGATAGCTCATTCTTAGGCTGTTGGTTATTGAATCGTAACTCTAACAGTGATCTTGCTGCCTAAGGTCATATTCAGGCACACCTTTCAACTAATGATTAATGGTGTATGTTTTCCTCGAGCATACAACATTATATCATTTGAATTGACAAGTGTCATCTTCTTGTTCACATTATTGTGGAAATCCATCCGTTTAGAATTCTCGATGAATTGTCGCTGAGCCCATCAGCCACCTCCTCATCCTCTCCTTGGTTTAATGATGAACCCTTGTTTCGGAACTCGCTTCCATAGTTCATTTCCTGAAAATCTTACAATGTCAACTCGTCAATTGTGTTGCACTTATTCTCGGGCATCCCGAGTCTAAGGTATCTTGACACCAATCAGATCTGAATCTCAGTCAGATATGATGGTTGGAACATATTTTCAAGAGTTATAACATTGGTTCCTATATGCCCCGGTAAGGTGATGTCATGCCTAGCACACCGGACCAGAGGACCTAGTGTTATAGTTTCCTTTGTAACAAGGTTAATCATTTTTTCCATGAGGAAACTGAATGCCTGTTTAATGAGTTTATACTGATGGATCCTTTGTGTATCCAAAATCCGATTTTTGCTTGAAGACCATGTCAATGCTATCTCGAAGCATGTCTGTGGTACTCCGATTTTCAACAAGAACATTTAAAGCCCAATGCTAAATGCTTCTTGATAAATTATCCAAACACCGTTGTATGGGTAATGTCATGAAAATTTATCTTCCCTTTCCTAAAGGGGTTTTCTACGTTATATCCCGTCATGAATATCATGCTTTGCTTGCCCTTGGGAAGGATATACCCCCTGATATATGTGTTTAAACACATTTTCCTTTCCATTGTTCTGTTTAATCTGATAATCTTATTTTCCTTTCCATTGGTTGGTTTAACCTTTCTTGAGGTCTATATAATCTAAGCAGTATTATTCTCCTGCTTATGTAAATACCTCGGTGTACAACTCTGTCAGTAAGACCCTGTTACTATTGTTGATGACATTTCGGTAACCACCGATGGACGAGAACTTTGCCTATTGGTCCGCCTCGTTTCAACGAGCAGGAAAATGGTTCTCCTTGTCCCTCGCCCTTGGTACCGATGTAGTTCTTTGACATATAAGCGGCAAGTTAACCTCTGACATGCCTTACTTGCATGATCGTGCAAGACATCACCGCCTTCCTACTTTTAACCCACATGGTGGGCCCATAACCCACAGTTCCACAGGATCGAAACCTGACTCTCCTGTACAACCTGATGTCAAAGTTATTCCTCGTGCTTGACTTTGTATGTAATTCATGAGCCACTTGCCTGTTGATCTATTCTGGTATCGGACACAATACTTATTCCCGTTGCTCTGAACCCCTTTTGCACTCTGCTTCAGGCAATGAATGATTGCCTATCCGCTTGAAACTTCTTATTACACCGTCTTACTTTGCTCTTGATGTGTGTCATTTGTTCAAGTCGAGAGATACTCATATGTTCATTCTTGGGATACCCCCAGATGAATTTCCCTTATAACATCCTATCATTGTAGAGCTGCCCCTTACCTATTCGTAAGTACGATGGAGTTCCCAGAAGAAAGGACGACAACTTCATCATGATGTTTTGGAATAAAGAATTGAAGACATCAACGAAAGGGATTAACTTCTTCGAGAAGATCCATTAGAATAACCAGAACTTTCCCCCTTACTCCCCTCTTAAATCTCGGGACGAGATTTCTTGTAATGGAGGAGAATTGTGGCCTTGGATAATCAAGCTACAAGATAACTCTCGCTAATGACGCCATGTCACCTCATTCGTCGCTAATCTCGCGTTAGCTCAAAACGATTCGAATTCAAATTTGAATTTTTGGCAAACAAACAAAGTTTTCAAACTTTAAAACAAAATGTTCAGACCGTGTAAAATATTGCATAGATAATTATGGTGAAGTAAACACATTTTTAGAAAATGCATACATATTTTAAATTGAATAAAACAGAAAGGAAAATAAACAAAAAGAAACAAATGAAAGGAAAACAAAACAAAACAAAACAACAGACCCCGCTGGGCCAAGTGGCCCAACTGGCCTCCGCCGCCCGAACGGGCCGGCCCAACCGCCAAAGGCCCAATCGCCAACCCACTCCTCTCCTTATCCCCGCAACCCTAGCCGCCACCCCACTCGCCCACCCCCACTCGCTCCTCCCGTTCCCTCTCTCCTAAATCGGATCGGGGGGGAGCCAGATCCCCGTCCGCCGCCGCCGCCCGTCACCACCTCGCCGGACGCCTCCTCACCTCACCCCGAGTCGCCCCAACGCACGTCCACGCGCCGCCCTCGATCTGGAGTTGGGACTCGGTCCCGACGCCACCACCGCTTGGAGTCCCCCTCGCCGGAACCACGTCGCCACGCCGCTCGTCCCCACCGCCCGTCGCCGGCGCTCCCCCACCGGACTTCCTCCTCTACGCCGTCATCGTCGTCTTCTTCCTCGCCCCCCGTTGCCCCTGACCCTACATCTACCATGTGAGCACCCCCCCTCCTCCTCTCACGGTCACCGCACGGCCTGCGCGCCCGGCGCCCGCCGCAGTCACCATGCGCCCTCGTCGCGATCGTCGTGACAGTTGATGCACCCTCTATCGCCCTTGGCCCGCTTTGCAAGCCCGCGCCAGACCCCACCAGCGCCGATGCGCCGTCGCCATTGCCCGCTGCCGCTTCGCCGTGCCTACCTCCGCCCGGCCTGGCGTTGCCCGCCACCTGCTCCGCCCGTTGTGGTGGCGCCCCTCCACAGTGGGCTCTGGCGCAGGCACCCTTCACCGCACCCATTAGCCCCCACCCACTAAGGCCCCTAGGGCCAATGACATGTGGGGCCTACGCCCAGAACGAAATTATAAAAAAAAGGAATTAAGAAAATAAATTAATAAATAATAAATAAAATTAATTAAAATATTAATTAATTAACTAGAGGATTAATTAACTTAATTAAACCTGATTAGATTAGCCTAATCACATAGCTTAGTTAATTAATCTGTTAGGTTAGTTGACAGTCAATGACATGCGGGACCCACATGTCAGGTTGACCAGGTCAACTGCTGACGTCATGATGACGTCAGCAAACACTATTCTGGATAATATTAATTTAAAATAATTAATTAAATTCCAGAAATTAAAAAAATCTTTGGAAAATCATATCTTTTTATCTGTAACTCGGATTAAAATATTTTCAACATGAAAGTTGCTCGAGCAGCGAGAGGATTAGGATATGCAACCCGTTAAGTCGCCACACACCCCTAACATGTCAAACTCGCAACTTTCCCCTCGCTCCTCTCTGCAAAAACGCGAAACACCGGGGATACTTTCCCGGATGTTTCCCCCCTTCACCGGTATCACCTCATACCGCGTTAGGGCACCCCCTAGCACCGATACTTGTCATGCCATGCATCGCTATGCATCTGTTTGCTTAAGTATTTATTGTTTCTTCCCCCTCTTCTCTCGCTAGACACCGAGACCGACCATTGCTACCCAAGACGTCTCACGGAGTTGACGACCCTCTCTCTTGCCAGAGCAAACAGGCAAGCCCCCCCTTGATCACCAGATATCGCCTAGTCTCCTCTATCTGCTTGCATTAGAGTAGTATAGCATATTCGCTTTCGTTATTAATTTCACGATGCATAGCCTGTCCTTGCTACTCTGTTGATACCTTTACCGCAATCCTACATGCTTAGTATAGGATGCTAGTATTCCATCTGTGGCCCTACATTCTTGTTCGTCATTGTGCTATACTATCGGGCCGTGATCACTCGGGAGGTGATCACGGTATATACTTATACTTATACATGATACATGTGGTGACTAAAGTCGGGTCGGCTTGTGGAGCACCCATGAGTGATTCACGGATTGGGGCTGAAAGGACCTTTGTCCCGACGGCCCTCTGGATGGATCTTTGTGGCGGAGCGACAGGGCAGGTTGAGACCGCCTAGGAGATAGGTGGGCCTGGCCCTGTTCGGCGTCCGCGGATACTTAACACGCTTAACGAGATCTTGGTATTTGATCTGAGTCTGGCCATTTGGTCTATACGCACTAACCATCTACACGGGAGTAGTTATGGGTATCCCGGCGTCGTGGTATCAGCCGAAGCCTTCGTGACGTCAGCGACTGAGCGGCGCGCGCCAGATTGGACCGCGTAACGTGACTTCCATTGTAATGGAGGTTGCAGGTCTGCTTCGGCCGCGTTTATAGCGTGCGAGGTGTGCTAAGGCGATGGGCGGGACCCTGGCGCTTAGGTTTAGACCGGCGTGCTGACCGCTCTGTTGTCCTAGGTCGGGCTGTGACGTGTTGATCTTCCGCGGCCGGGCATGACCCAGAAAAGTGTCTCCGGCCAAATGGGATCAAGCGTGTTGGGTTATGTGGTGCACCCCTGCAGGGAAGTTAATCTATTCGAATAGCCGTGATCTTCGGTAACAGGACGACTTGGAGTTGTACCTTGACCTTATGATAACTAGAACCGTATACTTAATAAAACACACCCTTCCAAGTGCCAGATACAACCCGGTGGTCGCTCTCTCTCAGGGTTGCGAGGAGGGATCGCGGGTAGGATTATGCTATGCGATGTTACTTGGAGGACTTGATCGCTCTCTTCTACATGTTGCAAGACGGAGGCTGCGAGCGTAGTCTTGACGGGATTAGCTATCCCCTCTTATTACGGCATTCTGCATTCAGTCCACCGATATGGCCCTTTACACATATATCCATGCATATGTAGTGTAGCTCCTTGCTTGCGAGTACTTTGGATGAGTACTCACGGTTGCCTTGTTCCCCTTTTCCCCTATCTCTATCCGATTGCTGCGACTGGATGCCGGAGCCAGAGCCGACGCCACCGTCGGCGGCGACTACTACATCGGAGGTGCCTACTACTACGTGCAGCTTTCGGCGACGCGATCGGGGAGTTGTTAGGAGGATCCAGGCGGGAGGCTGCGCCTCTTCGTCTGTATCCCGGTTTGTGCTAGCCATCTTATGGCAACTTGTTTAACTTATGTCCGTACTTCAGATATTGTTGCTTCCACTGACTCGTCTATGATCGAGCACTTGTATTCGAGCCCTCGAGGCCCCGCCTTGTATTATGATGCTTGTATGACTTATTTATGTTTTAGAGTTGTGTTGTGATATCTTCCCGTGAGTCCCTGATCTTGATCGTACACGTTTGCGTGCATGATTAGTGTACGATTGAATCGAGGGCATCACAGGTAAGTGGGAGTGGAGAAGGAGGGTACGGATGACACCATTAGTGGTGCGAAGCATGTGCTCTACCTTGCCATTTTGGGGGGATGTGTGGGGGCAAGAGAGGCGATACACGATACCGTTGGTAGAGAAGAAAGAGGGAAGAGAAGTGTTGATGAATTCTCCACCATTGTCACACTGCATACACTTGATGAGAGTGTGAAATTGGGTAAGTATGTAGGTAAATATACCTTGCAAGACAGAGGATGTCCCAGACTTATTGCGCAAAGGAAAAGACCAAGATTAATGAGAGTAATCATCAAGAATTATGAGGTAATACTGATAACCAGAGAAACTCACAATCGGGGAGGTCCACAAATCACAATGAATAAGTTGGAAAGGAGCACTAGTACAACTTTGTGAGGAAGAAAAAGAGAGACGAGGCTGTCGGCCAAGTTGACATGCCGTACAAGGGGACCGAGCAGCGTTATTACAATCAGGTAGGAAATCTTTGGAGATAGCCGCCAGGGGAGCCTACCCGGGGTGGCCGAGGCGCTGGTGCCACATATCGCCAGGAGAGGTGAAGAAGGCAGCGCCACGGATGGAGTTATTGCCATAAAATGGGTAAAGGGGACCGGTGCTACTGGACTTCATGATGGGCGTCCTGGTTGGAAGTGCCTTCATAGAGAAACCAAGGTGGTTAAATTCCACGAAAACATTAATATCAGTAGAGAGTTTGCGAACAAAGATAAGATCTTTGACAATGTTGGGGTAGATAACTACATTATTAAGAGAAAGATTGGTGGGGGAAAGAGTAGTAGAGCCGGTGCCAATGATAGGGATACGATCACCATTGCCGACAATAATGCTAGAAGAATTATGCTTTGGAAAAGAACGAACATAGAAAGGTTACCAGGGCTGCCATTGACGTGAGTGGCCGCACCAGAGTCGAAGATCCAGTCAGCTCCGTGTTGGGGAAGAGGCCACTGACCGTAGGCATGCTGGAACAGGGCGGCGTGTTCCCATGAGGGTGCGCCAGGCTGGTACGGCTTGGGCTGTGTGGAAGGCCCAGACAGCATCAGCGGATACGCCTGGGAGTGGACACCAGGGCGCGGGCCGAGCACGCCGGCGGCGTTGGGCAGGATCCAGCCGGAGCCAGGCGCGGGGAGAGCCATGCCATACGGAGCGAAATAGCCGGTTCATGGCGACAGCTGAGGCGCGGCAGAGCCACGACCACCTGAGTTAGAGCGGCCGTGACCGCGACCGTCGTTGTGCCCACGGCCACACCCGCGGTCACCATCGCGGTTGCCACGAGAGCCGCAAACCGTTGAGGGGGCGCGGTCGCCACGGTCCTTGCGGTCGCCGGGGCCGCCATGGTCACCGCGGTCGCTGCGGTCGTTGGTGGAGTTGGAGCTGCCGGAGATGGTGAGCGCGACAGAGCCAGCCTCGGTCGCCCGCAAGTTGATGTTGTACTCGGTAAGACCCAAGCGAGAGCGAGCGAAGTCGAACGGCGGGAGGGGCACCGTGTCGCCGAGGATGGTACGGATGGTGTTGAAGCGGACGTCCAAGCCATGAAGGAGCTGCATGGTGAGGTCGTGATCCTCAACGACGTGGTCGGTGTCCGCGAGGCCGTTCGCAAGGGACTTGAGACGGCGAGCATAGTCGGAGACAGAGAGTTTGCCTTGTTTGAGATTCTGGAACTAGCGTGTCAGGTGAAGGCATTGGGCACCCTGGTTCGCCAGAAAGTAGTCCTGGATGCGGCGCCACGCGGTGAACGCGTTCACGGCGCCGCCCATGACGAGCTCGGGGATGGAATCGGTCAGGGTGAAGTAGAGCCAGAGGATAAGACGATGGTCGATGGCAAGCCAGGCGGCGTTAGAATTGGGAGGAGGTGGCCGATCCACGTGATCTCGCACGCGGTACTGCATGAGAACGCAGTAGAAGAAAGTGCGCCACTTGATGTAATTGTTCTCGGCCGGATCAAGTTTGAATTTGATGTGGTTGGAGATGTGGTCATTGTGGAAGGAGAGGCGGAGGGAGTCGGTCGGTGGTTCGACAGGAGGAGGGAGGGAGGGACTGACGTCAGAGGAGAGGGCAGCGGTGGTGCACGGAGAGAGGGAAGAGGATGTCCTAGGGGAGAAGGATGAGTGGATGGCCGGCGAGGGGGGCTCGTCGAAGATGTCCTCGAAGACCATGGCGACTAATACCAAGCTAGAGGGAGAGTTGGCTCAGAGTGCTGTGAATTGATTATGCGCAAGAGTTATAGAGTACAAATAGCCGGATCACCCAACGTCTCCCATGATGCACGGCACGCAGGCCAACGTGGAGAGTGGTTGTGATCCATAAGACTAGAAGGTAGTTAAGATAGACTCTATACAGTATACATGGTCGTACACACATGAGATAACGGCTTAACAAATACACAATCAACATTTATTTTACATACATACTACTCCCTCCGTTCCTAAATAATTGTCTTTCTAGAGATTTAACAAGTGACTACATACGGAGCAAAATAAGTGAATCTACACCTTAAAACATGTTTACATACATCCGTATGTTGTAGTCTATTTGAGATGGCTAGAAAGACAATTATTTGAGAACGGAGGGAGTAGCAAATATACGCATGCGTTGTAACGGGAGACAAAAAATTATGCATTAATCAAATAAGTATGACTCAATACCCTGATATATGAGCGTACTCTATTTTAACACAATGGTTCATCATGTTGTCATTTACTTTTTTTTTCTCACCCTGACCGATGATGATTGCGATGTCCACGTGATCACAATGCATTCGATATGCTAAATCCCAAGGCTATGAGCTTGCCAGTGCATGCCACACTTATCATTATGTTGCGCAAGGGAACATTTAAAACTTTAAAAACAAGTCACATCGACCACAAACTACTCCCAACGCCAAGAAAAATTAATCAAATCCTAGACATAAAATATGTTTGAATCAGCAAACAGTTTTTCGAATTGAAAAACATTTTTTTTAATTTTGAATTTTCTCAAAAAAAAATCATGAACATTTAGTTTTTTGTAGAAACATTTTTAAATGTATGAACATTTTTTGAATTCATTAACATTTTCGACTCAACAAACATTTTTGAATTGGTGAACTTTTTCTAAAATTGGGAACATTTTTTAAAATAATATTTATTTTTATTTTTGTGAAAATTCTTTAAAATTTCATGGACATTTTTTCAGATTCCCGAATATGTTTTGAATACACAATCATTTTTTCAAGATCATGAACATGATTTTTTGCCAAACATTTTTTCAAATGTTGATTTTTGAATCTGCAAAATTTTAGGATTTTCTAAATATTTTAAATTCACTTATATTTTATGATTTCTCAAAAATAAAAATTGAAAACTGACAACTTTTAAAATTTAAAAATCCCGGATTAATTTAAAGAAAAAAGAAAATAAATGAGAAAACAAAAGACAAAAAAATAAAAATGAAAAAAAGGGGAGTGAAGCCCCGCACATGGGCTTCCCATGAACGCATACATGGAGAGGATCATGCGTGAGAAGAGAGGGATAAAAGGTGTGCTAGCTTCGGGATCAGACCCTAATCTTGCCGCTACAGGAGCTATGGGTCAACCACTCTACTTTTTGTCGATCTATGGTTTACACTGGTCTCACCTCTATAAAACAAGTAAGCAGGCGGCGCTTTTTGATACGAAAAATCGAATTTTCTTCACTTATAGATGGCATAATGGGTAATTTATAGCAACTTTGGGGGTATTTTTTTTGACGGACTGCCAGAAGCAATACACTCTTTATTAGTAGGTAAATATTGTATTTTTTGTATATTTTTTATACATGACGAACATTTTTTCTATACGTATTCAACATTTTTCAAATGTTTGATTAATATTTTACATATATTTTATTAACATTTTTCAAATGCTAGATTTAAAATTTTAAATACATATTCAATTGCTTTCATACACATTGTGTATTTTATACATATTTCGTATACATGAGAAATATTTCCTCTATACACATTTAATATTTTTCAAATGTTTCATTAACATTTTCTCAAATTCTTAATGAAAATGTTTTTTGTAATATTTGGAAGTACACACAAAATTTAAAAAACAAAACAACGAAAATATACAACGTGATAAAAAACGAGAGCTTCAAGAAAAATGCATTGGAGCACCTGGGTGCCACACACCCCTATATGAAACTAGCATTAAAATATATCAGAAAACTGCAAAAAATTCTGAAATTTCAGGATATGAAACATCAGTGCCCATTATACACTCGTGTTCAGTTTCGCGGGGCATTAGTGCCAGTGGTATCCGCAACGAGGAATTAAGTTCCAACATTCAATACATCTTTTTTTTCTATGCATACAATGTTTTTGTCTTTTTTATTGACACTACCATGGGCACCCGTTCCCCACGAACCTGGACACGAGTGTACAATGGGCATGCAGATTTCATATTTCAAAATTTCAAAAATAACTGAAATTTCTTAATATGTTTTTAATGCTATATTCATATAGCCATGTGTGGCACTAGAGAGGCACAAATCATCTTCCGTGCTTCAAGGCCTACGACCTGCCGCACATTGGGCCAGCCAACGCCGCAACTGCTTCAGGCAAGAGGCCGCTGTGTCTCACGTGAAGCGAGACATAGGCATGCCTAGAGGATAGCTCTCTCGCGTTGAGCGTGGAAACTCTTTTTGCTAAAGGTGCTTGCATATGGGCCGGACCATTAGTGTAGGTTCACTGCTGTCGCTTGCTTGCTATAGGTTTTCTTTAGTTTTATTTTTAATTTTTTGGCTTTCTTATTTCTTCTTTGCTACTCCTTTTTCATTGTTACGCATTTATTTTTTTGTTTATTTTTCTTTGTTTCTTTCATGGTTATTATTGTTTTTTCTTTCTCATTTTGCTTCTTTTGCTTCATTTTTTGTTTCTTTCTTTGTTTTCAACGGTTTTTTTTTTCTTTGTTTCCTTATTGGGGTTCACTGTTTTTTCATTCCTTTTGCAATTGTTTCTTCCGTTTTCTTTTTCATATTCCCTTTTCTTTGTTTTTTTCTTCTGTTTGCATTGTTTTTTGTCTTTCTTTGCCTCTTTCTGTTTTCATTTTAGGTTTTGTGTATATGTCAATAACATTTTCTAATACACGTTTAACATTTTTGAAATACAATCTTAACATTTTTTAAAACATTGTCAACATTTTTCTGTATACATTTTAAAAAAATTCAAATGCTTGATTAAAAAATCAAATACACAATTAATATATTTTTAATACCGACCAACATTTTACATAAACATTTTTTTCTCAAATGCTTGATTTTTCAAATTTAAGATTAACATTTTTTAATATATGGTCAACATCATTTCTATATACATTTAACATTTTAAAATGTTTAATTAGTATTTTTTAAATACAAATTCACTATTTTTAAGACAATACAAGATTAACTTTTTAAATATGGCTAACTAAACAGGATAGCATGACACAATTTCACATATATGATGACTAACTAAACATGATAGAATGATATACTTCAAAATATGATGACTATGTAAACATGATGGCACGATATAACTATACGATGTGTCTATTAAAGTGGTTGGCATGCCATAACTCACATACATGCCGTCGATGGAAACATGATGGCATGATATAATTCACGGATAGAATGACATAATTTAAAATATGATGACTATGTAAACAGGATGAGATGATATAACTATATCATGTCTTTAAAAAATGGGTTGGCATGCCATAATTCAGATACATGTTGTCTATGTAAACATCTCGGCATGATATAATTCAAATATATGATTTATATACTAAGCAAGTAAGCGGAGGGCAATCACATATATGATGTGTAAACTAAGCAGATGTCATTCAATATTGTGTATATGATGCAAAAACTAAGCATTGCAACACAACATATGCATGATATTTAGATATATTATAACTGAGCACTAATCCAGCCATCTCAGGGCACTAGCAATTTCGGCCATTGGATCAGCTGTTTTAGGCGTCCATTGTCGTTAGATGCCTTGGTCAATGCGCGCATGGGCCGCGGATCATCTTCTGCTCCAGAATGGGCAACGGACTAGGCTGACGCCGTGAGGGCCGCTATTCCCTTAGCAAAATCGGAACTCTCTCGTTGGTTCAGATCCACAGGTGGCGTTGCGGCATCCTCTTGCGGCATCGCCATCCGTGCTTCTTGCCTTCCATCTCCTCGACCACCGCCGCCGCCCCTCTCCTTCATCCTCCACCAGAAAATCGCAACCTTTTCAATTTCCTCTCGCACTCCCATGATCAGCGGCGAAGATGAGAGGGCGATAGATCCGCATGGGCGAGGAGGTGTCGCTGACAGTCAGAGTGCGCCGGCTGGGTTCGGGTTAAACTTCTCTTCCCTGTTTTCCTCTGGCATGGGTGAGAGCAGATCCTCCAGACAACCCTCCTAGGAAGCTGCGGCACCTCATCAGCTGGGGCATCTGGTCACCTCGGATGTAACAGACAGCAATGACCATGAAAATTGCCTTGCTCCTGTTTCCAGGCGATGGATTTGACTCCCCCTGTGCCCCTCAGCTTCACCATCAACCAAAATCTAGATGTGTCCCATCTTTGATCCTTCTGCACTTCTCACCCCCTTGCAAGGTTTGATTGCGAGGTTCAATTTTTCAGATTTTAATTTGGTTCCTTGATCTCCTTTCCTAGGTTTTGCATTTGCCACCCTAGTTTAATAAGACCATCGCATATGTTGGTTGGTCAGGAGGAGGCCAGCATCCAGCAAGATATGGTGCTGCAAAATTGGCAAATCAGGTCAGTGTATATTGTACCCTGGCTGTTCTTATCTTCGTTCTTTGTTGCTATTATTGATCTCCTGATTCTGTTGCTTAGTTGTGATATATTTCTGTACACGTGTTGTCTCTAGAGATCTGGAAACCTGTGATGAAATTTGTTGCTAGAATGGTCAACCCCATTGCCGACTTGCCGAAATTATTATATGCTAGGAAATAAAACTCAAAACTTATTCAGAACATATCTAAATACATTCTTAATGAAGTAGTTAATTAGTATAAAACCATGGCACCGGATGGCTTGCTCATAAATATATTGGCTATTGACCTTCGAGATATGAGTTAGTCCTTTGTTGATGCGCCAATGCACTTTTTAGGATTGATACATCTTCTTATCTGTATCTTTTGAACCATACATTCATCTTGATCAGCACTATGTTTATCTGGCTCTATATTGGTGTCTATGTTAGATTTCACTTTAATGTCCTTGGCGATCCAAAACCCTTAGTTAATTAATCCGAACGTTTCATACTATTTACGGGCAGGAAATCTCGCTGCAAGTGTAGCGGGTTTGTTTAGTACATGTATGTGTAATCAGTTTTCAGCAAGTTTTTGGTACTTACCTCTCCTGTCAAGAGGGGAAAAGTTATCTATCTTAACCGACAGTCCATGGTCCTGAAATGTATATGTACATAAATACCTTGTGAAGAAATGAACAAAAGCTTTACGCAACTTCTCTTAGTATGTAGCTTTCCTTTTATTATGTTGTACTTGCAAATGATTTTTTACAACACTGAGCGCTAGATGACGATGATTATGGATTATGAGAATTTCATGTATACTGATGTGCAGAAGGTCGTACTCGTAGCAAAATCATGATGATCTTTTTTCTCGCAAAAAATATATGATGATTGGTTGTCTTCTTTCCCATCAGTGTTGGATGCAGTGGTGGATTGTTGTTCCATTGAGATGCTGCCTGGATTGCTACCGATCTAACAGAGGATGTCCATGGAATTCGCTGGTACCAGCACCCATAGGTCTTCCATTCAGATTGTGCAGTTGAAGAAGGTAGAGAAAATATCCACCTCACACTTGATTCCCTCTTGTGTGTAGCTTAGTGACTTTATTATTCTTGCAAAAAATGGCATGTTTGAGACCTCAATACTAAAGGATCTTGTCTTGCTTTGTTTGTGCTAAAAATGCGTTCTTGTCATTTTAGTGAGCGTCCAACAGAGGACATGTCTCTCAGAAAAAGATGTATCATGTATGCAAAGCTAAGAGTATAATATGAAGATTTTACTTTCATCCTCGCAGTAATTGTTGCATTTTCAAATCTTTGTCTCTGTAGCTGGGTAAACACTGCAAATGATAGCCGCCTATCAATGTTATCTCTTATGCATTCTTAAAATTCCTTGCAAATTTTTCCTTAAGGTTACTGTTCACCGGGTGAAAGCATATGTTGCTCCATCGTAGCTTAGTATCTTTCAGTTTTTTATACTTACTACTTACAGAAGTATCTTTATATCAAAAGAAAAAGGGAAACATTTGAGAATTTTATTTTTCAGTCTAATGTAGAATATTCCATTGTTGATCTTGTCTCTGTGTACTTAAACAAATTCCTATCTCTATCATAAAACACTAAAAATAGATGGGCGCAACAACGCGCGCCATTAAGGATCTAGTGAGTAATATAACTCTGCCAAGTTTGAGCATACACCTCAAGGGGAAAATAAGACTGGTCATTTGTCTCTAAATCCTCCTCTGAGGAGCTATCTGTAACCAGCAAGATATCTGCTTCAGCAGGTAGCATTGTCTGCTCTGAAGACCTTATTTTCACTCCAGATTTTTGCATCACTAATTCAAATGGCTGAAGCACAAGAAGAGTAGTTGAATATACAAATATTGTCGACAAATGGAATACGTAATACAAAAAGGATGGCATGATATAATTCACATATATGATGCTTGGCTAAACAACATGGCATTGCATAATTCACATATATAGTGCTTTGCAACAAGATAGCATTGCATAATTCACATATATAATGTCTTGCAACAAGATAACATTAAATAATTCACATATATGGTAATTAGACACTAAACATGTGGCATTCACACAAAGCATGTCTAAACTAAGCAAATGATATGGCAATGCAAGATACCATATGCACGATATGAGCAATATAACCCTACCAAGTTAGAGCATGCACCTCGGGGGGGATGGGACTGATCATATGTCTCTGAATACTCATTTGAGGAGCTATCCGTAACCAGCAAGACAACAAGACATGCGCTTCGTTAGATATCATTGTCTGCTCTGAAGACCTTGTTTTCACTCCAGATTTTCCCATGACCGTGTCGACTGGCTGATGCAGAGGAAGAGTAATTGAATGTACTAACATTATTGACAAATTTAATACGTAATAAAAAAGGATTGCATGATATAATTCACATATAAGATGACTGGCTAACCAGGATGACATTGCAAAATTCAGATATATGATGCCTGGCTAAACAAGATGGCATTGCATGATTCACATATATAATATAGAAACTAAACAGATGACATTCACACAAAGCATGTTTAAACTAAGCAGATGACATATTTGATGTATAAAGTAAGCAATGCAAGGCGCCATATGCATGATATGACCAACATCAGCATGCCAAGTTAGAGCAAACAATCTCAGGGGGTAAATAGGGTTGGTTTGCTCCCTCTGAACCCCCCTCTAAGCAGTTATCTTCCTCTTGATTACAGTTTGGAATGGAGGAGGGGTTGCTTTTGCACCCACCGTGGACCGGCATCCGCATGAAATTTTATTGCCACGCAAGGCTTGTCTCTTTTGCTTTACATATTCAGTACCATTGTGTACAATAACTGAAATGCATATGTATGCACAAATCCAGAGTGATGGTAGCAACCCGTGGATAGACTCAAAACCAATGACAGCAGACAGATAATAGCTTCAGTTAAAAAATACAGATAATGGATCCTTTAATGTTTCTTTCCCACCCAACATGAAATTCATATAGACACCCGAGATTAACCAGATAGTAGACATATACTATTGATTGCTGCCTCCAATATGTACCCCACAACCATTTTAAAACTCAAGTTTGAGCATTAGTTTGGACCTGACTCGGAGTCTAATCGGTGAACATGACGATAAAGTAGCATGTCATATTAAGCGATGCATAACGTAAGCAGAGACGAAAGAGTGCGACCTCTCTTGCAGACCCATGTAGTCCTCAAGGTCATCTGCTCAGTTGATGATGGTAATGCAGTTGTCGTGGCTACCGGCGGCAGGGAAGAAGATCCGAGGCGGCGAAAGACAGTTTGTAGGGCGGATCCCTGCTGTGGTGAACCCTTCCATCGTTGGAGCAGCCGAGCTGGGGTGGACCACTGCACAACAGGAGTGGGACAAACCACACAAGGTTTTATTTGACACATATCTGTAACAGAAGTAATTTTGTAAGGGCTTGTTTGAATTGGAGGATTCTAACAATGCAGGGATAAGAAATACACAGGAATAGGATAGGAATGCACATGCAAAACAGAGAATTTAAAAACACCAGATTTTTGTCAATCTGGGTGTTTGGTTCAAAAGAATTGGAAGATCACAAGAATGCAAAGAAGCATGGTGAAATTAAGTCAAACCACAAGAAAATGTATAGTTATAATGCTATTATGCTACTATCTCTTAGTCTTGTGCTTCATGAATAGGAATTTGAAAAGGAGGCCAAGTGGATATTAAAATTACTATGGTTTTTCTTTGAAGGAGACACTAAAGGAACAAATTCTACAGTTTTCCTTTACTCCATTCCTTTGAAACAAATGCATGCATAGTAGTACCATAGGAAAATTTCCAATTCCTATGTTTTTCCTTGACTTTTCCTTTCAAGCACTGGCGATTCTAGTAGGCAGGCTTGAACAGGCAAAAGTCTACACTCCAAAAATGTTTTTGTGCGACTTCTACTTTGGACCCAGGCCACTGCACTACTAGCTCAACTCCCAGGCCCATCTACAAATGCACAACTTAAACGCGCAGAAATAAATAATGATGGCTTTCGAGAGAGTCATCACGGATAGCTAAGTTGCCTGGTACCTCACTACTTGTCATATAGTAGGAGAAACTAATTGTATTTCATGTTACTACGCGTGCTCGGTGGACAGTGTACAACCTCTTTGGCGAAGCCATGTCGATCTCAGCATCATTGGGTTGGTCACTGAGGATGCTGCGGCTGATGTGGCTGTCGGGGGAGGGGAAGAAGATCTTAGGCATCTGGAGATGGAGCCGAGGGGTATTTCTCTGTTGTGATGGAGGGTTTTGTCGTTGGAGCAGCTCCGGTGAGTTGTACGATGGCGAGGCTGAAGCGGGACAAGAGAGACAACGTTAACCTGAGTGGAATTCTAATAGCATCTCCAATAGATGATATAAAATACATAACCAAAAAGTGCTAGATGTAAAATACATCAGCCTCTCATCTGTGAACTTAACTGTCGAAACTAAATTTAATTGTCAAAACTGAATTTTACTGTCCAAACTGAATTTTACTGTCGAAGCTGAACGCACTAGTAGCAGAAAAGCAATGCACTAATAGTTTTGGCCGCTCGAGCACTAGCGGCAGAGTAGCAGTGATCTAGATCGGCAGGGAACATACTAGCAGAGAGCATCCGGGGCAGCTAGTCATGCAGCAGCAGCACCCCAGAGCAGCAGCGCATGCGAGAGTCGGGGCAGCTAGTCATGTAGCAGCATCTCGGGTAGCAGCAGCAGCAGGAGCTCGAGCGAGAGCCGGAGCTGCTGCTCGTGCAGCAGCAGGGCCGGCAAGAGTAGAGTAGCAGTGCAAGCAAGAGCAAGAGTAGACCATGCAGCGGATCGAGAGCAAGAGCAGAGCAGCAGCGTGAGCGAGAGCCGAAGCAGCAGCAGTAGGGCTAGCAAGAGCCAGAGCAGCAACAACAATTCCTACTGATGTGGACATCGCCACCGAGGGAGCGACGCCATGGAGTTAGTGGCCAGCGCCGCCGCTGTGGTGGAGCCATGCCATGGCGGCTCGGGACCGAGCACCGGTAGCACTGCAAGATCGAATCAAGAAGAAAATGCAGAATTAGTGTAGAACCTCTTTGGTGGCACCGGTTAGGCCTCAACTTCATCCGAGGAATCAATGATGGTGCTGCTCTTCCGGTGGTGCAGGTGAAGATGACGGTGTGGGAATGGAGGTGGCGCGATAGACGAGGCGAACGTCGGGGCAGCTCCTTGGAGGTGGAGTACGGGGTGGCTGAACCGGCGAGATGATAAGATCGATGATGTATCCTCATCTGGTGCGGTGGAGGAGGGAGGTTGAGCTGTTACAGAGGATGGTGTGGTTGGGGAAGAGGCTCTGGCTGGGTGGCAGACGGAGGAGGGTGTGGGGTTCGCTGGTTTTCGCGGCCTCGGAGTACGAATGGGGGGGGAGGGGATGGGAAGGGAACCATGGCTTAGGGACGCTCTTGTCTGAAATGTGGGATAAGTTACGAAAGTACCCCCACCGACTTGAGCTAGGCGGTTGTTTCGGTTCAGGGGTATCACGGGAATTTCGCGTGTCGGGATTTCGCAGGAGGTGGGAGTTTTCGCGTGCGTTGCAATTTTGGGATAGCAAGGCGTGGGTTGAGATGGAGGGAGTTTTCGGAGCAGAACGAGACAAAGAGATATCTTAAAATTTCGGGATAACAAGGCTTGGGTTGAAGAGGCGGGAGTTTCGCAACACAATAGACAAAGATGCTAGCTTGAAATTTTGGCATAACAAGGCATGATTTGAAATTTTGGGAGAACAAGCTTAACGTGTACAAAAGAACAAAACAAAAGACAATTCGCACTCCACTAGAGAGAGCCATGTCCCATTTTACTATATTACTGCCATTCAAAAACAACAACAAAAAACTAAAAACATCGGGACAACAAGCTTAACGTGTACAATACCAAATAAATGTGCACTTCCCTCAACAATAAAAAAATTCGTATTGTCTAACATATGGACTAAATTTGAGTATATTTTCCTTGTTTGAATGGGATTGTACTCGGGTTAGTTATACAACCATCTAAATATTATCTTCACAACACATGACATGACATGACATGAATATAGGAGAAGTAAATTACCATATAAATATGAACTACATGTACATACGATCTCGAATTCAAATATATGTATCCATTTTATGTTGAATTCAAATCATAGTACATGTATGCTCTAGCTAGATGTTCGGAATCTAAACCATGTTGATACTATGTACAATATGTTTAACACGCACAACACACACACACACACCATTTAGATATGTGTTGCGGAAGCCACCCATCATCTCCAATTTGAATAGTGTGTCCATGCATGGATGCAATGTGGCCAAATGATGCCTGCCATCGGTATCTCAAATTCAAATCAGTTTGACCTTGTTCAATGTGTATACAATATAGCATGCTTGTTTCAAAAGCACACCACACATATCTCAATTATATTCATGCATGCATGGGTTTCAAACATCATGATCTCTTATTCAAATATTTGAATTCAACTTTACATTGATTATGACCCGACCTAGTCTTTTACACCCACACAATCGTCTTCTCTTTATAGTTGTACCACCAACTTTCTCTCGTGCATGCATGAACACACTACAACTCGGCATTATCCATCGCACACACGCAATATTTTTCTTCAGGTCGGTCTCCCATGCATGCATGCACACACACACACACACACACACACACACACCTCCCCCTCTTCATCACTTCGTGCATTCTTTATCTCTCACATGCATGCGCAACGATCGATGTTCCTCTATGTGCGTATATATAGCTAGATATTTCCCAGTTTTTCACACAAACCGGTCGATCTATATCTCTACTCAGGTCTCACCCTATTTCCCACGTACACATCGATCAATCTACCTCTGTATATAGGACTACATAGCTAATACACACACATTATTTATCCATCGTCTCCCTCTCATCATCCATGCCTCCCGCTTCATCTCTTAGACGCGCGCATAGTGGCGAAGATAGGGGCAGCAAGGGCCCTGGCCCCACTAACATCACTATATTGAGGCTAATATGAATGTGATCAGTAGATCAATTGCTGGTAAAATTGTTTAAGTTGATGAATTGGCCCTCCCCATAAAGGATTAGCAATGCTTGCCCCCTAGCACATTTAATTTTCATGGCTCCACAACTGCGCGCAACCAAGCATGTTCTCGCACCTCTGTTTAAATATCGATCTTGCACTTGTGCACTCCTTCCCAGTCTCCCTCCACTTGGCCCCTCGTACCATCTTCCAGCACCCCCCATAGCCAGTGTATGTACCCTCATAGAGCTCTTCGCTCTATCTGTCTCTATCGATATCTCACGCGGTCGACCCCTCCCCTCCCTTCTCGTATATCACCCTGGACCCATGCACATACATGTATGTATATAGGCCTCTCATTCACACAAGTTGCGTTGACACATATTCCCTCACCATATCTCAATATCTCTCACACACATGGACTACATGTACGAATGCACACATGGACTCATTCCCACATACAAACGAGCGGGTGCACGGTGGAGCACATTTGTACAAAAAATGAGCGTGTAGGAAGGCTTTAGATGATGTGCCACTAGTCTATATCTATACCTCTATATCTATATCTATACCCCTATATAGTGTGTGAATAACATTGAAAGTTGGTCGTTGGATGAAGCCCATCCAACGGTGCTGTAGGAACGCAGTATGTGTACCAGAGGGGGGGGGGTGAATGGGAGTTTTAAAATTTCTTCAGAAATCTCAAAACTCTCGGAACCCAGCAGCGGAGCGAATGAAAAACAAACTACAGCGAGCTAAAACTGAGTACCGAATGGAAACTAAAACATGCATCGAGACAAATTACATGAAGGAAAAATAGATCAAATGTAAATATGGGTAGTAGATGTAACCAGTGGTGCTCGATGGCGACAGGGTATTTGTTCGACCAGTTCATCCTTTTGCACAAGGACTACGTCTGGTTGGAGGGGCTATGACTTAACACGGAAGAAAAACTCTCTTCACCCTATTCTCCTCGACAATTGGTTCGTCAACCAATGCCGATCACTCATGGTAGATACTTGAGGCAATCTCCGAACCTTTACATACTTCTTCTTCGAGAACCACAATCACTCTTGGTCTCTGAAGAAATTGACACCTAACCGTCCAGAGAGTTTGCAGCTCTCAAGAGTAATAGGCGGAGCGTACTAGACTTACATTCGAGTGATGCTGAACCAGTATCTAATTCTTCGGCACTAGGGTTTTCCTCTTGGTGGATTTTAAACTCAAATGGCTTAGAGAGGGGGTCGCTCAGCAATTTCTCATAACCAAACGGAGCAGCCGCCGGAAAAAGCTGGCGCGAGGTGGCTATTTATAGCCACATCCTTCCTTGGTGGGAAACGACCATTTTGGACACGCGGTCCAGCCGATGGCCAATCGACACGTTTACAACGGTCAGATTTTGGAGCAACGTTAACATTACTTGAGGAACAAGTAATGCTAACTCCTCGGTCTGAGACAAATCTCTCGCAGCAAAGAAGATCACAATCTCTTGCTGGCAAGTATCTTCTCAGAACACAAATAGATTTCTCTCGCAACTTTCATAGGATTTGGGTTTAGCATCAGAGAATCAAAGTTTCAAACGCTACACCCCTCTTAATAGTGCGGTGGTCCTATGACTCAAATAAAGAGAAGAAGAATAACGAAATAAATGCTACATTTTCACTTCGTCTTCAATCTCCTCGGACGCAGTCTTTTCCCTCGGACAGACACCGAATAAATTGCTTTACTTCAGCAATTTTCAGGGGTCATTCCTGTTTTCATAATCTTCGGTGATAACCTTCGCTGCACCACAGGGAGATTATCTTCATCATTTGCATCAAACTCCTCGTGATCTTAGGGACCTGTTACTCTATGTGTACTAGCAAACACATAAGTCCCATACTGTTTATGTCAACAAACTCCAAAACATAAGGGGCCTATCATTGCACCAACAGGTGTAGAGATGGCAAATCCGAGCACTACTGGCCGTTGAATATCATCTTCATTCCACCAGATTCTACCACATGTACAATCTAGAAGATTCCATGATTGAACTTAAGCATAATGCACAATCCTCAAAACACAAGCACTTCTCCATTGTTCTAGAATCTTCCGTACCGTAATTGCCCAATTTTTTTTCTAGATGAATTGGCATTGTTTGTTTTGACTTTATGCTTTACAACGCACAATTCCATGAATCTTAAAATAGATTAACTTTTTTATAAAAACTAATTGATTTTGAATTGGGTGAACTATAAGAATTAAACGAACATCTAGATCATGCATATATGACTCAAAGCTTACATGTGATAGTGTTGTATTTATTCATAATTTGGTTGCCAAATCTCATGCGTGCAATGCACATGTACCTTTTTAGTACTTCCAGAATGTGCAAAACACGTAAATTAGAATTCCAATGGCACACTACACAGTGTCTCTCCCTTTTTCAGTTAATATATTATGATTAAAATGATGCGGGGGGGGGGGGGGGGACATCCACAAAGCCATGAGGCACATGTGGAGGTGTTGTTGCGACCTTCTTGTGTGGATTGATCACAATGACATGCTGCTGGTTCCAGAAGAATGTACTCGTCCTCTCTCACGCACACTGGCGGAGTACATGCACGAAGCAAATATGTGCACGCACGCACTCATTCCCTCGAACGCACACGCGGGTATACGGTGGAACACATTTTTGTACGAAGATCCACCCCATGTGATAATTTGACGCGTGTAAAGTCGTTCACTTAATGGATGGTCAATTAATACAGCGCATGCAAATTGAGTGGACGTGAGGGAGGAAGTAGTTGAGAATGAAATTACTACTCCACTACGTGCATGCGAGTAGTTAAATCTTGGGTTGCTACTTTCATTAGTCTCCTTCGTATTTTGTGCCAATTTTTCACCATAATTTTAAGTAACACAATATTTATGCATGTCATAAAAAGTAATATCATCGAAAACTATGTTCAAATGCGATTCCAATGATATAATTTTTTGTGACATGCATTAACATTTTCTTAGTTAAATTTTTGGTCAAAAATTGGCACAAAATAAAAAGGGGGCCAATAAACCAAGACGCGGGCAGCATGATCAATTTTTTCCTAGGTTACTGTTGGTGGCTGTTGTAGTTAAATAAGGACGGAGTGGACTAGTACTATCTTTATCTTAACCTCGTAGACCTCTCCTAGCGCCTATGCTCGCCTCCCCGCCTCGCCCACCGGATCCCGCCATGGAAAATCCCTTAGATCCCAGGATCCCACTGGCTACCCTCTCGCTACGGTCCGCAGCACTGCCGCCTTTGAGCGAAACCCACATGTGTTTTAGAGGGGATCCATTGCTTTGGAATCACAGATCGGTGGTACCGGAGGACATGCCAGGGCTACATTTTAGGTGGCGGGCAGCAAGGGAAAATTGGATCGAATAAGCGTCGCATCGATTGGAGACAAGTTCAAAGGAGCTACGCCTAGCGAAGCACAAGGCAGAGGTGCAAGTCAATCTCACGGGAGAGATGCTGAGGGATGTCAGCATCTGGCAGCGTCGCATTGATTTCGAGCTGCGGCTAATGGCAGAGATCATATTCACAGAGTCGACTGCGGAGGAAAGAACGCGCATGCCTGTGAGACGGGATGAGCAGTCGGTGCAACTGTTCAAATGGGCGGTAGGAGAAGCCAAATCGCAGAGCCAGTTGCGGCGGCGGTGCTGTGCATGCATCATAGGCGAGGGAGCTACCCTCCTTCCCTCCCAGCGATGCAGTGAACTACTCGGTTGCTGCTGGAGTGAACTTGCGGTGCCATGGTAATTTGCAACCGTGACAATCATTCCATCTATATGTACTGTAGTTCTATGAAAATACTTGGTGAGGGAGTCCTGGATTAGGGGGTATCCGGACAGTCGGACTATATCCTTTGGACGGACTGTTGGACTATGAAGATACAAGATTGAAGACTTCGTCTCGTGTCCGGATGGGACTCTCCTTGGCGTAGAAGGCAAGCTTGAGATCTGATATGTAGATCTCCTCCCTTGTAACCGACTGTGTAACCCTAGCCCCTCCGGTGTCTATATAAACCGGAGGGTTTAGTCCGTAGGACGACAACAATCATACCATAGGCTAGCTTCTAGGGTTTAGCCTCTACGATCTCGTGGTAGATCAACTCTTGTACAACTCATATCATCAAGATCAATCAAGCAGGAAGTAGGGTATTACCTCCATCGAGAGGGCCCGAACCTGGGTAAACATTGTGTCCCCTGCCTCCTGTTACCATCAGCCTTAGACGCACAGTTCGGGACCCCCTACCCGAGATCCGCCGGTTTTGACACTGACATTGATGCTTTCATTGAGAGTTCCACTGTGCCGTCACTAAAAAGCCGGATGGCTCCTCCGATAATCGATAACGATGCGGTCCAGGGTGAGGTTTTCCTCCCCGGATAGATCTTCGTATTCGGCGGCTTCAAGATCTGGGCCAACTCGCAGCCATCTGGAGCAGATCGAGCTCGCCCGCCACCGGTCAGGTTTGGAAACTTGAATTACACTACCGATATCCGCGGAGACTTGATCTTCGACGGATTCGAGCCCATGCCAGGTGTGCCGCACGATCATGACGAGCATGATGTAGCTCTGCCGTCGGACAGTGTTCGGGAAATCACACCAGCAACCACTCCGGCCTTCAATCCGGAACATACTGCACCATCCGAGGATGGGCGGATAGACCCCGCCTTGGAGGCCGCACCCTCAGTGGTGATAGAGCCGAATACTAACCTTACCCCTCACGAGAACCGTGACTCCTAACCGCTGGACTCGTCTCCGGCCACGGACTCCGAACCGCCTGCGCCCATGCCTATCAAATCCGATTGGGCGCCGATCATGGAGTTCACCTCTGCGGATATCTTTCAGCACTCGCCCTTTGGTGATGTACTAAACTCGTTAAAGTCTCTCTCCTTGTCAGGAGAACCTTGGTTGAACTATGTCCGGCTAGAATGGGATGTGGATGACGAAGAAATTCACTCCCCACCCACCACCCACTTAGTAGCCACTGTCGATGATTTAACCGACATGCTCGACTTCGACTCCGAAGACATCGATGGTATGGACAACGATGAAGGAGACGAACAGGAACCACTGCCCACGGGGCACTGGACCGCCACCTCGTCATATGATATATATATATATGGTGGATACACCCAAAGAAGGCAATGGCGACAAGACAGCGGAGGATGACCCCTCCAAGAAGCAACCCAAGCGCCGACGTCAGCGTCGCCGCTCTAAGTCTCACCACAGCAAAATCGGTGATACCGGCACAGGAGATAACAGTACTCTGGACAGTGCCGAAGATGATGACAATCCCCTCCAGCAAGATCTAGAGCCGGAGGATGAACAAGCCAGAGCGAGCGGCAGAGGGAGAAGCAGAGGATGACAATTACATGCCTCTCTCCGAAGACGAAGTGAGCCTCGACGATTAAGAATTTGTCGTACCTGAGGATCCCGTCGAGCAGGAGCGCTTTAAGCGCCGGCTTATAGCCACAGCAAATAGCCTGAAGAAAAAACAGCAACAGCTTCGAGCTGATCAGGATTTGCTAGCGCACGGATGGATGAAGTCCTGCGGCCGAGGAATCTGAACTCGTCGACGCCTCAAGGGTCACCCAAAGCACAGGATGCTACCCTGACTTGAGGAGGAAGCATTGAAACCTACATCACCAGCATATGACACGGCTGATCGGCCACCTCGTGGCCGAGATAGAGAGGCATTTCAGCTAGAAGCTCTGCCCGCACCCCGTCGCCACTAAAAAAAAAATACCAAGGCACCGGGAAACACGCGAGACCTGCAAGACGTATTGGAAGACGGGGCGAAACACACAAGATCGATCTACGGATCACGAGGGCACGTCCCTACGCGGGACAGTGACCGCCACGCGGATCTGAAAAAAGCAAGTCCGGGCGGGCGAATCTGACGAGCAAGACTCATATGAGCTGCGCCGCGATATAGCCCAGCACAGAGGCGCGGCGCACCCCATATGCTTCACTGACGAAGTAATGGAGCATGAATTCCCAGAGGGTTTTAAACTCGTAAATATCGAATCATATGATGGCACAACAGATCCCGCGGTATGGATCGAGGACTTCCTCCTCCACATCCACATGGCCCGCGGTGATGATCTACATGCCATCAAGTACCTCCCATTAAAACTTAAAGGACCAGCTCGGCATTGGTTGAATAGCTTGCCAGCAGACTGCGTTGGCTCTTGGGAGGACCTGGAAGACGCATTCCTCGACAACTTCCAGGGCACTTATGTGCGACACCAGATGCCGATGACTTGAGACACATAATTCAGCAGCTAGGGGAATCAGCAGGCAATTCTGGACACGGTTCCTAACCAAGAAAAATCAAATTGTCGACTGTCCAGATGCAGATGCCTTAGCGGCATTTAAGCACACCATCCGTGACGAGTGGCTCGCCCGGCACCTCGGCCAGGAAAAACCGAAGTCTATGGCAGCCCTCACGACACTCATGACCCGTTTTTGCACGGGAGAGGATAGTTGGCTGGCTCGCAGCAACAACATATCAAGAAACCTTGGCACTTCGGATACCAAGGACAGTAACGGCAGGCCATGTCGCAGCAAACACAAGCGCCGCAACAACGACGATACCACCGGGGATACGGCAGCCAATGCCGGATTCAGAGGCTCTAAACCCGGTCAGCGGAAAAAGCCATTCAAAAGAAGCACTCCGGGCCCATCCAGTTTGGACCGCATACTCGATCGCTCGTGTCAAATACACGGCACCCCTGATAAGCCAGCCAATCACACCAACAGAGAATGCTGGGTGTTCAAGCAGGCCGGCAAGTTAAACGCCGAAAACAAGGATAAGGGGCTGCACAGCGATGACGAGGAGGAGCCACGGCCGCCCGAACACGGAGGACGAAGAGGTTCCCCACAAGTGAGGACGGTGAATATGATATACGCCACCCACATCCCCAAGAGGGAACGGAAGCGTGCACTAAGGGACGTATATGCGATGGAGCCCGTCGCCCCAAAGTTCAACCCATGGTCCTCTTGTCCGATCACCTTCAATCGCAGGGACCACCCCACTAGTATCCGTCATGGCGGATCTGCCGCATTGGTCTTAGACCCCATCATTGGCGGATTTCACCTCACTCGAGTCCTTATGGACGGCGGCAGCAGCCTGAACCTGCTCTATCAGGATACCATGCGCAAAATGGGTATAGACCCCTTGAGGATTGAACCCACAAAAACGACCTTTAAAGGCGTCATCCCAGGTCTAGAGGCCCATTGTACGGGCTCAATCACACTGGAAGTGGTCTTCGGATCTCCGGAGAATTTCCGAAGCGAGGAGTTAATCTTCGATATAGTCCCGTTCCGCAGCGGCTATCACGCACTGCTCGGGTGAACCGCGTTTGCAAGATTCAATGCAGTACCGCATTATGCATACCTTGAGCTCAAGATGCCAGGACCTAGGGGGGTCATCACAGTCAATGGAAACACAGAGCGCTCGCTCCGTATGGAGGAGCACACTGTGGCCCTCGCAGCGTAGGCACAAAGTAGCCTCTTAAGGCAATCCACCAGTTCGGCGATAAAGCCCCCGGACACTGTCAAGCGCATCCGGAGTAACCTGCAACAGGATCGCCTAGCACGCTCAGAGCTCGCCTAGCAATTCGGCCCCCGCCCTAGCCTCAGTCGAACGACGAAATTCGTGCCACGCGTACATAATCACGCATTGAAAATACCATAGGCGTCGGCAGGGGCACGATCAAGGCACGTCCCACAATGCGGCTCAACTGCACTATGGGCTTACTACCTTCTTCATTCTCTTTCTTTCAGGACCTTACTCTCTAGAAGCCCTATCCGGCAGTACGATTGCCGGACACATGATACAACATCCAAGGAGGCAGGAAGCTACGTCGTATAATGGAATCCCTAGGTGGTCTCTGATAACGAGTGAAATACCTGTTTTAAGATACCAGTCCGCAGCTTGCCTTTGGATGGGACATGTCAAATAGTCCTATTTTTTGCTTACTGCACTACTTGTATCAGTATGCTTTGACGCATTTCTCAAATAAACAATGCATAGCACTAGTCTATTATCGCATTCTATATTCTTTCTTTTTTTATATATATGTTCATTTATGATACCAAGACCAGTACACTGGTGCGGCCAAGACGCCGAGGCTTCAGATACCCTATAACACGGCGTGAGAAGTCCGAACACTCTCGACAGTGCGGCACCCCGAACTTATAGCATTATATGCATCAACTCCGAATCATGTCTTGGGTCAATAGTTGGGTTTGCCCGGCTCCCATGTTTTGGTACCTTACGTTCTGCTATATCGGCTAAGGTAGCACTGGGAGAACTACTGCGATTGTGTCCCGGTTCTTCCGGACAAGCACCTTAGTAGAGAAAGCTAAAACTGACTGTCATGATAAGGCGAGAGTTGGTCGCTGTTTGAGAGGTCTCAAGTCCCTAAAGACTTTTTCCGCTTCGGGCGAGGAGTCGGCCTTGTCTCACTTAGGCGTGTATAGCGCCCCAAATTCGGCCCTCCGAATACTAGGGGCTTCACCAAAATTTAAAATTGTAGACTTCTATGGCTAAGTGAGAGTGATAAAGCATTATAGTTCGATTTCCTGGTTCGTTGCGCTGAGCACCTCCCTCGAAGGACCCAAAAATGGGAAAAGAGTGCTCAGATTTATCCCGAACACCCCAGCACTAGTTGCATGGGGGAAGAAGCCGACGACTAGCCAACTCTCAGATTTTATAAACGGCCGCACAGAAGGTAATATTTTAAATGCAGAAGCGTTGCATAGCGCACATGAACTAGTTTTCATAATACATGATCACATGAGCAAATTCATTCAAAAATTACATCTTTGGAACACTCGTCCGCCACAAGATGGGCACCCTTCAGGACACCCTCATAATACATTTCAGGGTGGCGATGCTCCTTGCCCTGCGGCGGCCCCTCCTTCACCAGCTTCTCGGCGTCCATCTTGGCCCAGTGCACCTTCGCACGGGCAAAAGCCCTGCGTACACCTTCGACGCAGACGGACCGCTTTATGACTTCCAGCCGTGGGCAGGCATCCACAAGCCGCTTCACCAGCCCGAAGTAGCTGTTGGGAAGGGCATCGTCAGGCCACATCCGGACTATAAGGCCCTTCATGGCCTGTTCGGCCGCCTTGTGGAGCTCGACCAGTTGTTTCAGCTGGTCGCTCAAGGGCATCGGGTGTTCGGTCCCAGCATAATGAGACCAGAACACCTTCTCCGTCGAGCTCCCCTCCTCAGCCAGTAGAACTCCATGAGATCAGACACCTTGTGGGGCGACCTGCGAACGCATACGAGAGCTCCGAACTCGGGTAAGTAAATAGAAATTTTCTTTCACATGCTTGCTTTGCATAATGAATGCCTTACCCGCCGCTATATTCTTCACCGCCTCAATCTCCTGGAGGGCCTTTTGGGCTTCGGCCTTGGCATGTTTTGCGCTTTCGAGGGCCTTGGCAAGCTCGGACTCTCGCGTCTTTGAGTCAAGCTCCAAGGACTCGTGCTTCTTCATGAGTGCCTGGAGCTCTTGCTGCACCTCGCCTACTCGGGCTTCGTGTCTTTCTCGCTCGATGCGCTCCTTGGCCGCTTTGTTTTCGGCCTCGGACAGCGCCTGCTTCAGGGTCGCCACTTCGGTCGTGGTCCCTGGCACATTCATGATGATCCTATTATCTTGCAACCAAAACTTTTTTTATATAGACAAGGTATTGCTTACCTTTGTTCTCCTCGAGCTGCTTCTTGGCAAGGCCGAGTTCTTCCTCGGACCGCTCGAGGTCCTGCTTCAGTGCGGCGACCTCTGTAGTATGTGCGGCAGCGGCCAATAGTGAAGCCTGCATACGCATACAGACATATTTGGATTAGACTCCTGCAGTTACTATTTGATCCTCTATTCGGCTTTTCTTCGCGAACGCTGAACAGAGCATCAGGGGCTACTGTCTATGCGGTAATATTTTCCTATACTTCGATTACTCACTTCAAAGCCTGTTAGGAGGCTGGCAAAGGCTTCAGTCAGTCCGCTCTTGGTGGACTGAACCTTTTTGATCACCGCACTCATGATAGTGCGGTGCTCTTCGTCGATGTAAGCGCTACGAAGCACTTCCAGCAAGTTGTCCGGTGCCTCTGGATGGAGAGAGGTCACCGGCACGGGCGGCTTGCCCCTCTTAACAGGGGGCCGCCTGCTGGAGTCTGGGACCACTGGTGGTTCCGGTGTGGTGTTCGGCTGAGGGCCGAACTTGGAGCCCGTGGTAGTCTTGCTCCCTTTGCACCTAGGGTCCGGAAGGTCGCCTTGAGGCGCCTCCAGGACAACCTCCCCTCAGCTTGGTGCCCTTTGAGACAACACCTCGACGTTGTCCGTAGGGCGAGGGGAGGAGGCGGTCGGAAGTGAATCACTATTCATATCCGACGGGTCCAAAGAACTATCTGACGAAGATACGTCGATGCGGGCTCGGGACAGACTGCATAATCATATTCGACGTAAGGAGAAGCATTGCAATAAAAGCATACCATGAATTACTCTGGTATCCGAATACTTATGACTTCGCCAGGGGCTTGTCCCTGGGCAACCACTCGTCTTCGCTATGCGCGGCAGTCGTAGAACAGTCCGGAAGGAGAGTCCTTCCCTTCTTGGACCCTTCGGCCTCCCTGATTGGGGCGGCCTTCCTTTTCTTGTCTCCCCCGGCTGGAGGGGGAGAACCTGCATCTTCCTCCTCCTCGTTTTCATGGGAGGTGTGTGTCTCGGAGTTATCGGACGATGAGTCCGATACCACCTGACGCCGGGAACTCTTTCGGGTCCCCGTGGCCTTCTTCTTGGTCTTCTTCTCCGGCACCTCATAAGGTGTCGGAGTCAGCATCTCAGACAGGAGAGCGTTGGCCGGATCTTCGGGTAGGGGGGCCGGGCAGTCGATCTGCTCCGATGTCTCCATCCAGTCCTGTCAAAGGCATGGGAGCTCAGATCCCGCACATGATTAAGCTAGGGAAAGTAAATACCCTATAAGGTGTAGAGAACTTACCGGATTCGCAGGGCGCTTCGCGCTAAGTCCGCGGTCCTCGGTAAGGGAAGGGGGGGACCTCGGCGCCCTTGAACAGCACCCTCCAGGCGTCCTTGTGCGTCGTGTCAAAGAGCTCACGCAGAGTCTAGTGCTGGGCCGGGTCAAACTCCCATAAATTAAACGCCCGTTGTTGACACAGGAGGATCCGACGGAAGAGCATGACCTGGACCACATTGACAAGCTTGAGTTTCTTGCTTATCATGTTCGGGATACACTTCTGGAGTCCGGCCAGCTCCACCGATGAACCCCAGGACAAGCCCTTCTCTTTCCAGGAGGTAAGCCGCATGGGAATTCGGATCGAATTGGGGCCGCCACCAGTTGGTGTCGCGCGGCTCGGTGATGTAGAACCACCCCGACTGCCACCCCTTTATGGTCTCCACATAGGAGCCCTCGAGCCATGTGACGTTGGGCATTTTGCCCACCATGGCACTTCCACATTCCGCTTGCTGGCCGCCTACAACCTTCGGCTTGACATTAAAGGTCTTCAGCCACAGGCCGAAGTGGGGCTGGTGGGCTGGACGCGGAGGAAGGCCTCGCACACGATGATAAACGCCGAGAGGTTGAGAATAAAGTTCGGGCTAGATCATGGAAGTCCAGCCCGTAGAAGAACATGAGGCCACAGACGAACGGGTGAAGAGGGAACCCCAGTCCACGGACAAAGTGGGTGAGAAAGACTACCCTCTCGTGAGGTTCCGGGGTAGGGACGATCTGCCCCTCATCGGGCAGCCGGTGCGCGATATCCGTGGCCAAGTATCTGGCTCCCCACAACTTCTTGATGTCCACCTCCGTGATGGAGGATTTCATCCACTTGCCTCCCGCTCCGGACATGATTGGAGCGGTGTGAGGAGAAAGATGCAAACTTGGGTGTTGGAGGCAAGAATGGATGAGCGAGGAGGAAGAAGGCGTGGGCGAAAAAAGGTGAACCCTTATCCCTTTATAAAGGCGGACGAAACTATACGCCCCCACTAGCCTGGTAAACTCGCTTACTCCCCAAGCACCGTAATTGATGGTGCGGTTGAGTTACCCACGCCCGTATTGATGAGAATCCCGTGATAAGGGGACACGATCTCTGCTTCGACAAGACGTGCCAAGGAAACCGCCTCGCAATATGTGCCAAGGCTGGTTGAGAAAAATGGTTCAAATAATGGCCGGGCCATGGTATGATGTCATGATATCAAGTGCGTCAGCAGATTAGATTTGTGGAAATATTATTCTCTCTACGGTGGTATTTGGGACTTGTTTTGCAGAGCCGGACACTATCCCTGTGTTCAAAATCTTCTACAAAGTATTCAGAGGAAGGAACCCGCCTTGCAATGCCGAAGACAATTTGCGCGCCGGACTCGTCGTCATTGAAGCCTGGTTCAGGGGCTACTGAGGGAGTCCTGGATTAGGGGGTATCCGGACAGCCGGACTGTTGGACTATGAAGATACAAGATTGAAGACTTCGTCTCGTGTCCGGATGGGACTCTCCTTGGCGTGGAAGGCAAGCTTGGCGATACGGATATGTAGATCTCCTCCCTTGTAACTGACTCTGTGTAACCCTAGCCCCCTCCGGTGTCTATATAAATCGGAGGGTTTAGTCCGTAGGACGACAACAATCATACCATAGGCTAGCTTCTAGGGTTTAGCCTCTACGATCTCGTGGTAGATCAACTCTTGTACTACTCATATCATCAAGATCAATCAAGCAGGAAGTAGGGTATTACCTCCATCAAGAGGGCCTGAACATGGGTAAACATTGTGTCCCCTGCCTCCTGTTACCATCCGCCTTAGACGCACAGTTCGGGACCCCCTACCCGAGATCCGCCGGTTTTGACACCGACACTTGGTCATTTGGAAAAAGATGGTAATTGATTTATCACGAGTTTTTGAATGCTTAGTCGTGACAATCACTCGAAGCCACAACCACAAGTCTCCATCGCGTAATACATGACGGTCGGTCACATCAACCGATGGTCGGTCAGACCCGCGTCTCACAAAAGGGACATACATCGGCTTGGTCTGACATGTATGACCAGTTACATCACTGACTTGTGCGACCGCATTTGAGTAGTAGTAGTTGAAATTTGTGTTTTAGGAAACTCATTGGGAGCCGTTTCGGGCCACGAAACCAAAACCATCAATTAATCTTTAGCTTGTTCCCATCACATTCCAAAGTAGTACTACCATGCTATAATTAAGTGTAAACCTGTTCACACCTACATATCAAACCTGAACGTGTTCCCACTATGCAGGTTTTTAGTACTAGTGCTAGTAGGTTATAAAAAGGGGAACTACCTAGCCGAAAATTACTCTACCTTCCTCCTCATAAGTCTTTCTTGTTCGTTGTCCTTGCCATGGCCAATGTGCAGAGCTCTAGGTTGAGAAATACTAGTAACAAGGGAGTGGCGAAGGCCGTGGAAAAAAAGAGAGGGCTCGCCGCCTCGCAGAGGCCTCAAAAGATCTTTCACGGGTAGGCGAGGGCTCCCAGGAGTGCCCTAGCCGCGGAGGTGGACATGCCGAGATGGTGGTGCCGGATTCATTATCCATGGACGACATGCCCACTCAGCTCAAGAAGCAGAAGGAGTTGACCGGCGGCTTGGTGAAGCTGTTGAAGGAGAGCCTCGACGACATGCCCGCTAAGCTCAATAAGCAGGAGGAGTTGACCGCCGGCTTGGTGAAGCTGCTGAAGGAGAGCATTGCCTTGGGTAAGAAGGCGACCGATGAAATCCTGCAACTTCAGGAGGACAAGAAGAAACTCCGCCACGAGCTCGACCTGCTGAAGGAGGAGAACGTCGGCTGGAAGAAGCTGCATGAGAAGAGGAGTTCATCGGTGAAGATGCTAAACGCCCTCTTCATGGAACAGAAGGAGGAGTTGGCAAAGCTCCGCGTCGAGCACTCGGCTGCTATCAAGCAATGTAATGCGGACGTGGAAGAGATGATGAACGCTCGCCTTGAGAAATCCCGTGTCATGGACAAAATGAAGAAGATGGCGAAGGAGAGCCGCGAGGAGATGAAGATCGTGGAGGCAATGAAGAAGCAGTTAGGACTCTGCAGCCAACAACCCTTCACGAAGTAGAGAGCAGCGCCCCAGACTTGTGTCTGTGTCTTCCTTCTTTTTGCGGGGGGTAATCTTCCTTCTTCTTTTGATCCTGTGTTTCTTCTTTTGCTTCGGGTGTTTCGCTGCATGTGTTACGTTCTTTGTGAGGGACGAATAGAGTAATGCTAACGAGAGCAGCGCCATGGGATCGATGACTAGAAAATTAGATCATTTTTATCGCCATATCGCACTAGGCTACCGTGTTTTGCGCTCCTCCGTCATACTAGTACTCAAGTGAAAAACTAGAGTATACCGCATGGTTCTTTGTTCCTCCTTAGGTCGTCGGCAACAATTATATGAGCAATCAAATCTCAAGGCCCCACTTTCAAGCAGTAATGAGCCGTCAAATCATAAAGGCCCTCGCCTCTCGTCAAACCGACCAGGCGATACTGCCCCGCCCAACCCTTTATCCTTTTAAATGTACTTTTGTATAGTAGTAGTATCAATCGATTGCGCCATGGAGCAAAACTAACAAGAAAAAATTAAATAAAAAGGTGGTACATACACAGAGCGCATGTCGCCAAATTATGCATAGTACTATTAAAAAAGCTAGTACGTCCTTAGATGGGGTGCTAAAGTCTATTTAAAGAAATTAGCATGCCTATTTAATTCTTTGACAAATAAACTCCTTCATGCTTTGGGTAAACTTCTCTCATTTAAGTTTTTTAGAATTACTTATCTCATTTAAGTGTTTTGCGTATGTGGCATGGTTAGAGCGTGGTTAATAGTATAGCCAACTGCTGGCTACATGATGTTGGCCATATCATATATAGTACATATAGAATGTGAAGAAACGAGTGGTAGTACTACCAACTACAAGATGAACTGTAAGAAATACTAGTATGTACGCACTAAAGATTTAAAAGTAACAAGAAAGAACATAACATAGTTCTGCTGGGGGCTCAGCACAACACACCCCTGAAATAAAACTAAGCACCCTGAAACTAAACTAAGAAACTAATCCGGTAGACACTGCATTAGAACCACCATGAGCAATGACACTGCCACCTTACTCGGACTCGTCGTCCACGTCCTCGACTTCGTCCTTGTCCCTCTTCCTCTTGGCCGATACTTCTTTGCTTGAACCGCACACTAGGCTCTCGCTCTTCATCCAACCCTTGTAGATACTGAAAGAAAGGTAGGCATCCATTGTTGCGTACTGGATGTGGTGTTTATCTATTTCATTCCACTCCCATGCAAGATGAAACTTGTGGTGAGGTTTCGTCATTTTACCATATGAAGGATCAACCATGGCTCCTGCCAGGGTCAGCACTGAAGGCTGACAGGAGGACACCAGCCTATTCTTCTGGAGGTCGAAGGGCTGGCCTACAATGAGGCCTATCCGACCCAGAACTTTCTTGTCGTTGTGAAAGTCTAAAGTGACGAATTTGACTCTATCGTCCGCAAGGAAGTTATTATAAATCCTCACACTTAACGTCGGCATGGCATATGTGGTAGAGCAAGCACAAGTTATGCACGCAAACCTGGATCACGGCGGGCTTCTTCTTCTCTTCCTCCTTTAGATTCTTCTCTTTTCCCAGGACTGTGGTGTACTCAACATCTAGCCCAGCTACCCACACTCATCACCATCTGACTTTTCGAACATGCGTTAGAAGCAAGCAAGGCATCCTTTCACCATCGCGGATGAATGGGTGTAGATGACGTCAAACTCATTGCTGGTGATGGTTCTAACCTTGTACTAACCGCCGATCATGGAGATTTGGGACGCCATGGATTTTGGAGGAGGGTTAGGATTAGTGGAACTGTTGTAATGTGAAAGGACAGGACGACTAGGAGTGAACTACCATAATGTTAAAGGACGACCGGGGACGAGTAGGAGCGAACTGCTAGCGGTTTTCCGATTGTAAAAGTGTTGAGTGGGGCGTGCGAACGGCAAGGTAGTGGCTTGCCTGGTGGATAAATGGCTTCATGCATAGTACTATGGGGGCCCAATTAGAACTCATGTCTACTAGACCCACTTTGTAGGCCTCACAGTATAGCATCTGCGTGTTCGCACAACAAGCGTCGGGAAAATTACAGGTGATACGAAGCTTTCCGTGCTACCATGATACAGGCTTCCGAGAGCCCCTGGATCTGAGATCGAATGGTTGCATGGCGTGATTCTAGACCTATGGGTGAATATCCTATCCTGGAGGGTTATTCTATAAATTTTCAGCAACTTAGCATGCGACCGTTCAATATCAGATCCAAGGGCTATCAGCAGCCCATATCATGGTCGTGCCTACCACGATCGACGCCTCGCTCGCGCGATCGCTCCCTTGGAGATTTCAGACGGCTATAAATTTGCATTTTTTCCTACTTCGCATGTAGGGAACTACTTCCTCCCTTCCAGGTGCATTAGGCTATCTAATGTTGGCATGTCATATATAATCATCACTTATAGTCGCTCATACGACAAGGTTAGCTATAAGGTTGGCTATAAGAGTATTTTTTTACTTCTCTCTATCTCTTTCTTCGTAGTATTTATTGCGTTTTCCATGGAGTAAGTAGCTAGGGTCTTCCACAAGAGCCCACTCCAACCATTTTTCCCATGTCTCTCTCCTCGACATATAAGCAAAAGTGTCGTGGTTTTGTCACGGCAGATGCCCTAGTGAAAGGACTTAGGTGTGGAGTCATCGCAACGTAGGTTAGCTCGAAGGGGTTGAACGAGACAAATGACACAAACAATTTACCCAGGTTCAGCCCCTCACAACGAGGTAAAAGCCTACGTCCTGCTTCTAGTTATATTGCTTGAGTTTAGATTACAAGGGAGCGAATACGCTTGACCTAGTTCTCGATTGATTGTTTTCCTGAGTTAACCCACCACCGGGTCTCGCCTTTATATACACAGGTCGAGGTCCGGCGGCTTACAAGAGTTTGAGTCATATTACACAACGTAACTGACCCTATTCCTAAATTACCTCGCCTTGTTAGGCAAGCTATCATCAGGCGGCTCATGCCTTCGGGTCTTGAGTCGCCTCCGGGTCATGGGCCTTCAACAGTCCACTTGTAAGCCTTACAGGGCCTCCAATTATAAGTCACGGACAATATGACCTGGCCCCTCCTAGGCGGGTCATACCACGGGGTTATATCCCCAACATTAGGCCCCACATTGATTTGAAGCTGTTCATGTCAATATACATTCTTCAGTTAGCAATTCCTTTGAATCTTTCCAACTCTTAACCTGATAAACTTATATAACCCGCCATAACAGAGAGATGACGTCACATCATTAATTCCAGAAAAACCCTTATGAAATCACAACGGATCTTTGTATTAATCATCCATTTTGAAAAAAGAGGCGCCCTTGTTGGTAAGATAATGATCATGCCTCCTCGATTTCCATGCCTTCCATTTACTGTTCATTTCCCCCCTTATAAATAGGCCCAGGGGGGTCTTTTTCACTTTTACCCCATCCCACTCTCTTCTTCTTCCTCGCGCCATCCGTTGCCGAGTGAGCTCTGCCGCGCAGTCGACCTTCACGAGCTGCATCAACCTGGCCGCTGCATGACCCTGAACAAACAAGAAAACCGCGACACCCTTCTGTTGTTCATCAACATCGTCAGGTACTCGCCTTTCTTGACTTTCAATCTACATTAGGGTTCCCTTAGTTCATCGGCGTTCATCAGCGTTCATCGTGCCCGTTGGTAGTTCATCCTTCATACTATTTAGTTGAATCTCAACATAGTACTGGAGTTACGCGGTAGCAATTTTAGTATCTGTTTCTTCAACGCATATCCATGTTGTCCCTTCAAACTTCATTTTTAATACACCAGTTCTTCCGCCATAGTTTTTAGCTTTAGCCACTTTTCTGTTTTTCGAACCTTTGTAGATCCAAAAATATAACTGCAACCTGTGAAAACTGTTTATGCAACACTTAGCAGAATTTAGCACTTCCATCAACATAGATCGTTAACCTGCCGTATCCAATGTGGTGACTTATGCAACACTCTTGTGACCCGCCAATCTTCGGCCGGATTAAACCTACAAACAGCTTCATACTGTAATATTAAATTTACCGTATTTATTTCTTAATCATAGCTCGTTACCTCCGGCTCATCATGACCAAGACACCCACCACTTGCGATTGGATCCTTTCCAAGGTCACCGAAGAGACCCTCAATGACTATGTGTCCATGCGGGTTTTAGCCGCTAAGGAAGTCATTCATTGGCTGGTTCCTTATTCCGAATGTCCCCCTGAACCTCAAGAGGGTGAGGATGTAGTTTTTATAGACCATCTTCTTCGCGGTTTTTCCCTGCCCGGCTCAAAATTCTTTCGAGACGTGTTGCGCTTTTACAACCTTCATCCTCAAGACATCGGTCCCAACTCTGTGTGGGGACCCCAACTCATGAGTCGTGATCACCGAATGCACGTGTACAGTGATCCCAGAGATCAATGCTCATGAACACACAGAAGCTGAATAACAAGAGTCTTACATCCATACATACTGTCTTACACAAATTATGACCCTTATGGTCAAGTCTTACATAGATATAGCCACAAGGGCTGAATACCAAATAAACTTAAGCAGCGGAAATCTTCATCGATAAGTAGAACCCATGCCATCTGCCTTAACCCTACAGGCATTCTGACTGGGAAACGTCCTAGTTCGCATGCTCGTCTCCAAAGAACTCTTCTTAGAACTCCTGTTCTTCCATGCTGGCCAATTAAATAACCAGTGGCAAGCCAATGAGTACTTTGAATGTACTCGCAAGCAACCCATGTTTTGGCTCAAGATACAACAATGCATGACATAGGTAAGTTTTTGCAGAAAGCTAATTTTGTTGTGCTATGACATGTTCAATAACTGGTAAGTCATGCATCATATAAATTCAAGTAACCATAGGGTCTGATTACAGATATCAACATAAATGGAGTGGGCATCAACCCACCTCAATCATGTCAAGTCCTTTGACTTGACCCAAGTAGTTCTTCCCACTTATCCAAACACACACTGGTTTGTAAACATGTGGACATAGCCCAAGAGCGGTTACCCAACTGTACTTGACCGTGGACACGGCTATTCGAATAGTTTTACACTCTGCAGAGGTTGCACACTTTACCCACAAGATCCGGGGACTTCCGTGTCATCCACGACCCGCGGTACCTCAAGTACCCGGGGTAAGCACCCGATCACTATCTTTCCCTAGACGACACTAACATAGAGTCCACTCGATTGGTAGTAACCCCCGTGCCCAACATTTCACATCTTAAAATTGTGGAGCCTCGCTCCCATATTCATCACATACCACAAGCACGGGTACCAAGCGGTGTGTCGGTGTGCCTGTAAAAACAGTCATGGCCGCCCTACAGCACGACCCGTCGAGAGAGAGCACAAACTCTCCCCCATCACTAGTAATGCGGGCTCCAAGCTAGTATCGGCCTAGGTAATCAATAATGCCCTTTCCCATACAAGGGTAGAGTGTTTGCGCATGTAAGGTTGGAATAACGATCGCAACTTAAACCAATCCATTTTCGAAAGCAACACACATACTTGCCTCGGTACACCACTTCATCATCAAGTGGTTACCCATCTCATTATCTCCCTCGGGCATAAGTGGCACCCGACGGGGTTTTCGAAAAGTCTTTTAAAAATACTATGTCTCCCTCACCATGCATATTCCCGTCCCTTTTTGTGTAGCAACTACTTTAGCATCCTATCTACTCCCACCGGCATAACCCTCATAATAAGGTAGGGTCATGCACAATGCAAGTATCAAGGAAGTAACGGAGGCAAACCACCTGAAGTGGTCACCACATTATCATGAGTTCGATGCAAGCAATAAAAGTGCCATATGGCATGCACAAAAAAGGTTTCTTAGACATGGTAAAAGGGCTACTTTCCTGGTTCATCAGAGTCTTCAAGTCTTCTGGTCCATCTCCGAGTATTTCGTCTACTTCGTCAACTAACGTCGGAAACAATCATTGTAAGCAACACAACAAGGCAAAAAATAAAAGTGCTCTAAAAATATGAAGTTGACTTTTCTAGGACTTCTCTGGTTATATGAAAAATAACCAGAGTGGTTTCATTGGGATTGGATCAGTGGTTATTTCTGAACATTTCAATATGATGGAATCAATGGACTTAATGGATTTGCATGTTGTCCACAGAATGCCTTTTTATAAAAATGAGTAAAAGTACCCATTAAATCAGTCATGATTTTAGAAAAATTTAGAAATTGGTTACACTGGATTTGGGAGTTCAAATGAATATTCTATGGATTTTTAAGCTGGTTTAGGAGCATAAATGACTTATTTGTTAGATCCAGGTGAAACTAGGCAGTGTAAAAATGTTCACTATGACTCATTAAATAGATATCGATTTATGGAGTCACCAAAAATTTGAATCATCAGATTTGGACTTGAAATGAGGTCTCTGGAAAAGTTTGAATCTTGCTGAAAAAGAAAAAGTAAATGGAAATACCGAATGGGCCAAATTCCAGCGGCGGCAGCGCGCACTGGACGGGATTTAATGGCGAGGCGCAACTGGGCCGGCCTAGCGGCTCGGCCATGCGGGCGATAGGGCGACGTCGAAGGCGTATTGCCGAAGTGCGCCTTCGCCTGGGGGAGGCGGGTCTTCCGCTGTCCTTCTCCACTTAAAAGGGCGGGGCCCACCTGCTGGGTCGCTGACACGCGGGGCCCAGTGCAACGTCTACCTCCCGCTCGAACAGAGCAGAGGTAGGGGACGTGAGGCCGAGCGGGCGCCGGCGCTCTCCCGGGCGGCACGGGCCACCTCCGGCAGCGCCTGACACACCGGCAGATTCAGCATGACGCGGAGCACCCGTCCATGTGCTTCTCGTCCGCGGGGGAGCCCGGTAAGAGGAGGAGCTTTGGTTGCGGCGGACCGGGGTGCCGCCGAGGATGAACTTGGCGCCACGGCCCCCGGGGAGTGTAAATGGAGTGCAGGGGACCTCCGTAGTGGTTGGGGTGATGCAATGACCGCCATAGGTGGAGAGGACGGGGCTCGGACGACGAGAATTTAGGCGATGGTCAGCGGCTCTGCTCCGGCCATGGACGAGGTTGGAGGGCGCGAGGAGGGGAGTGGGTTGGTCCAGGGGATGCACGGGAGGGAGAGAGAGCCAAAGGAGTAGAGAGGGGGCTCAGGGGTGGCCTTAAGTAGCCGACCCGTGGCTCACCGTGGACGCGGCGCACGGGTGGCCGTGGAAACGGCTCGGGCGGCAAGGGGAGAGAGTGATGGCTTGTCTGTGGTGCTCGTGGGGGTGGAGTAGGGCGCCAGGAAGAGAGAGAGGGAGCGGGGCGAGCTCTGGGTGGCGCCGCGAGCTTGCACGCGCATTGGCGGGCTCGGGTGGCTTTGGGCACGCGCGGCACGGGAAGGACAAAGAGGGAAAGGAGGGGGCCAGCGTGGTGTCTTGTTGCGGACGCCGAGGCACCTCGACTGGCGCAAGGGGAGGCTCGAGGTGGTCAGGGGTTGCGGCGTCAACGGTCGCCTGCTCTGCCTCGCGCTCCAGAGCATGCAAATGGCCGGCATCCGTGGATTTTTGCACGCACCCGCGCGTCCGCTTGCGTCTGGCAGCTGTAGGGGGCATGGGAAAAAGCTGAGGAGAGCCTTGGATGCTCTGGAAAGTCAAGGAGGGAGAGAGAGGCTGAGAGAGAGGGAGAATGTTGCTGCCCAGAGAATAAAAATGGGGTTCTACCCCCCTTAATCATGGCTCCTTGGGCAGGGAAAGATGCAGGAGGTAGAGGAGGACCAGATGAGGCTGTGGGAAGAGTTTCAACTGATGGAGATTAGTGGAAGGGGTTGAAACCTGCATTTTGAAATTCTGCCAGAAGGTGTTTGATGTAGGTTTGGGCAAGAAATTTAATTTCAATTGAGATGAAACTTAACAGGATGAAATGGCACATAGATGTAGGGTGCTCCACCAAGTTTGAGCTCATTTGGGCAAAGTAGCCAATGTAACTTTGGTAAACCCTAGAAATCAGCAGAAATGACTTTACCAAGATTTAGTCATGCAAATCTATTCTCCTTGATGCACCACTTGGTGTAGTTTCATCATTTGAGGATTTGAACATGTCCACCAAAATTCAGATCAAAAGGACACACTTGGTAATGTAGAGTTGTTCAAATCTGGTTCTGGATAGAAAAAGGGTTTTAGAACACTTTGATCCTGATATCCTTCTCTCCAACTTGCGACATTTGGTCTAGATGCATTATTACACCATTTGAGCATGTGCACCAAGTTTGAGAGCATTTGGACATGTTTGGCAGTGTAAAGTTGTTCAAACTTGGAAAAGGACAGAAATGGTTTTGAGGGGGTTTGATGATGTTTTCTTGATCTCCAAGGCATGAGGCTTTGCAAGATCATCAAATATGTCATATGTGACATGCTAGAATTTTCTTGGAATTAATGAAGAAAATTTCCTTTGTAAATATTTCAAAAGCTTGAAATATGCAGAAAGGGTTTTTGAGGGATTTGACCAATATTTTGAACATGACCATGTGTTGAAACTCATATATATGGACTATATGTGTCCACTGAGGTTCCCTAATGTTTTCTCAAATATTTTTGAAACATTAAAATAATTTTAACCTATTAAAAACCATTTCTGGCCTTAAGAAAAAGCATTTAAATAAAATAGGAAAATAACTTTTAAAATTATATTTTTGTGGTTTCTGGGTGTCCTATATCTAATAGGAGTCAAATATAATTTTTGAAAGATTTTCACACCCTTAATTATGTACTTTTAGTTCAAGTCTCCATTTAGGGTTTTTTTTTGGAAAACCTAATTTAGAAAATACTTTTTTGCCAAAATATTTTTGCAAGAAATTATTTTTATGTCCTACACACATGGCATGATCATTGGGCAAGGTTTTGGATCAAGGAGAAGGAGTATAAGAGTTGGAGGATTTATTTGATTTTTAGAGCACTTGCAAACAGCAGACAAAAACCAAATCAAGCAAAGACCAAACACTCCAAAGTTTTTGTCAAACCACAATTTATCCTGATTTATTAGCTTAAGTGTTGTGGCATGAAAATCAGGGTGTGACACTCTGTCTCAAATATATGCAATTTCCAAGTATTTTGTGAAGCATACCTTGGTGAAGAGCCTTCTATAGATCTGTTCAGAAATTATTACTACATCAACCGCCAAACTGAGATGACTGACGGGCTTAGTCTTGAGCTCGGAGGCGTTTTAATCCAGAGGCGAAGAGACGTGACTTCCCATTAGCGGCCCTGCCAAGTCATCGAAAAGATTGGAACTTCACCTGGTTCTATTGCAAAGACACCTCCCTAGAAGGAGAAAACCCCCTGTTGGCTAATCGTGCACATCGGCTCCCAACCAGTGACCAACTGCCAGGCGGGATGACTGCCGCTGAGCGTAGTCTTTATTCTTCCACTCTTTCAAAGATTCGGGCCTTCATTGCAAACAGCCTAACTGGAGTCGATCTTGTTCGCTGCTGGGTTTCATGGAGAATTCTACCCTTAAGCCGACGCTCCGGCTTAATGTGTGAATATACTGGAAATCCCAATGATCCGATGTGTTACAATTCCACTGGGTTTACTGAAAAGGAAATCAATGAAACTGTCAAATCGCTCCTTGGCGAGTCTTTGGCCAACTGCAGTAAGACGGGCCTAGCTCCTTGTTGTACTCTTAACCCGCATCCAGCTATAAGTATCTTTACACATATACTGCTTGTTTTCAGTCTATCTGGTTTCAATCTTATTGTTTATTCACACCTAGGCCGACTCTTCTTCTGGAAGAAGAAGATTCAAAACACTATCGGTACAACCAAAAGGGTTAAAACAACTGGCCGCGGCCCGGGTCATCCTAAAAAACCCACCTCGCAAGAACAGCTTGCACTAGACGACTCAGAGGTAGAACATGATTCACTTGGTATTCTTTTTATGCAAATTATTGATCTTGTTTCACCTTAGGAGTAAACGGAGACAAGCCAAATTGATGGCGCTGAGGTAATCCCTATCTCCTCCGACTCAGAAAATTTTCCAAGAGAGAAAACACGGCGGGTCGTCAGGAAAGTATGGTTTTCCCATCCGCTTGCTCACTTAGATCCAAACTTTCTTTTGAAGAAACATCAACACGAGACCAGCTGGCATACTCAAAACAACGACCAAGAGGAGCTTATGGCTGGCTTGCCTAACACGTCGGTTCGTAAACGTCGTCATGAGGTGCCTCATAGCCCTACTTCCTCTCTTTCACGAGCCGGCCTCATACGACAACCTCTTAACTCTTCTGACTTGCACTGGTATGCGTTGGTGCTAAACAAACGGTTTTTAACCCCTTTCCACGATGGCATTCGGAACCGTCGCCAAGTGAGTGTGGGCGATAGGGGGGTCCTTCCCACACGACCCAGAAACCGTTGGGGATATGCCCTCCTGGCACACACGCTCGGCAAAATGAGGTCGTGTGCGACCGGTGAGCGCTCAAATACAGAAATACGTATAGTAGTGCTAAAAAAATACAATTATACATGCGAAATCATTTCCGGTCGTAAGTACATCCCACACAGTCAGTCACCACTAAACATTTCAGTTCGTATATACAACCCACACAGTCACTACAAGGAAAATGTTTGCGCAAGGTGGCGTAACACAAAAAGTTTTGAAGAGAATGTCATGTGTGATTGTTCATTGATCCAACACGGTTTATTCCTAGAAACTGTGTGCGTTGCCTGAGGTCATCGCCCACGGTATTTTTTCAACAACCGTTTGCAATAGCAAAACCCAATTAGCAGGCTAATTCTCCATTAGCAGGCTAATTGCCCTATTATTAATAATCCATTTATTAATCTAATTGACGTTCATATTAAGCACATAATTTATTTCATTTCCATATTAAGGAAGCAAAATTTCATAATTGAAATACATCAGAGTACAACATGATATAGCTTTAGCACTCAGCTACCCCATTACACAACTGCACCAACACCAACTTTCACATGCAACATGTAGAACCTTTCGAAATTAGCATCATAGACGGTATATAGACAGATGCATCTCATCTGGAAAACTGCTGAAGCGGAAGGCGAATATTGAGTTTTCATTCATGTTGAAGGTCTTTGCAACTTTAGGCCAGTGCCTGTGGATGATTGACCGTCCGTCCTTCATCCTCTTCAGGAACACTTCAATACTGAACCGTGGGTGTTGTATGAAAACCTTCCTCGCCTCCTGACCATAGAGGTGGTTTGAGAGGTAACCATCAGTGAACTGCTTTGGAAAGTCCTGAAAACAAGGATGTGCATAAATATCTTCTCTATATTGGAAATGGGGCAAAGGAATAAAAAAGTCAAGGTATAATAGTTAGTACCATCTTGTAGTGAACTGATGTCTTCTTCATTGTGCAGACAAAGATCTTGTTGTTTTTTGTCGCTAATTTCTTTATCCTAACAATCTTTCTGAGTTTCTTGATTTGATTGATATTCATGGACAACTCATTTCCCCATATGCAAAAAAATTGAGCAGTGGGTCAAAACCTCTGACAGCAGGACCTACATGTGTCAGACCAAATTGTTAAAAACCAAAACATTAGAATGGTTCCTGCAATTGCACAATAATGTGCTATTAGACAACGGACCATGCACGTGCTAATCTCGATTGTAAACCTCAGTGCTTCCCATTGTTTCCCTGCAACACATATAAGGTAGTTAGTCATCGGGTTAAGTAAGGGTTCACATGCTATCAGTAAAATATGTTGATGAAAAATAAGCACATTGCGGATTCATCATATTAATTCGAGCCACATGGAAAACCCATTTATCCAAATCAAGCATGATTAAGAACTAGGAAATAAAGCACTTGTATATGTTTCTCATGTATTAAGTGCAGCCAAATTCGATTTACTCCTCACATGCACAACAATACAAAATTCTACCCACGACAATTGGACATCGCAGTGTAGAATTGAACCAAGCAGTTAGCTAAACACCACAACAAATGAACCAAACATTAACTAGCACCACATTGCACAATATAACATACTCCTAATAGAAGATCAGACAGTTAACCAAACCAAGCATGCTTAACAACTTGGAAATATATCAATTGTATTTCTTTCTCATGTATTTAGGACAGCCAAATTCGGTTTATTCCTCACATGGTATACAATAACAGAATGCAACCACAAGAACCAAGCAGTTAACTAAACACCACAACAAATGAACCAAACGTTAACCGAGAACCACACTGCATAATATAACATACTCGTAATAGAAGATCAGACAGCTAACCAAAACAAGCATGCTTAACAACTTGGAAATATTGCACCCTGAAGAATTGAACATCACATTTGCAGAATTGAACCAAGCAGTTAACTGAACACCACATTGCACGACATATAGAACATATACACTACAGAAGAAGATTGCATGGTAAAAGTAAATAGCACAATTCACTAGAATTTGTTAAGGAAAGGCAGGAGCTAGCAAACTGAACATGGGTCCTTATAGTGAGCTAATAAGACAAGCTAGTCCTCATTGTCGGAGATATCGATGACAATTGGCTCCTTGGACATGGAAGAGGGCGAGGCCTCCGCATCGTGGGTGCCCTCGTTGTAGTGGTGTGTTGCCTGAGCCGCTTCGGGAACCAACCTGCTGGCTCTCGAGATGAGGTAAGCACGTGCACGCTGAGAAAACACCTCGTAGTCTTCGTCGAAGGCACCAACGGTGGCCTCGAGAAAACGCCATGAACTATCATTTAAATAAGCCAACCGCGTCGCGGCGTCAACGCGCAAGGCGTCAATGGTGGCCTCGACGGTGAGGTGCTCCTCCAAAATCTGGGGGTCGGCACGAATGGCAGCCATTGCAACCTCATCCGCGTGTGCGGCCGCGATTTGCTTCTTCACTGCCAAATGCTCCTTGGGATCCTGGCTATACTGCGTGCACCAAGGCTTAGGGCGGCGCTTATTTTGTGGAGGGTCGGTGATTTGGGTGGAAGGTGACGCGCTCGCGCCGGTGGTCGGGGCATGTGGGATGTGGAAGGAGGAGGAGGATGGGGGTCGGGTGTGGATTACTTGCCTGGATAGGCGAGGCCGAGCAGCGTGAAGGAGGGTTGCCGGCGAGGAGGCGGCGTTGCAAGCAAGGAGTGAAGGTTTCAACTTGGGAAGGAAGGCGGAAACAGGGAAATGTGGCTTTTAGTAAGGGGAGGGGGGGAGGTAGATATTTCATGAAGCCAAAATTTGGAATCGCTTCAGCGAAAAAACTGGTGCGCAAAGTGTCATCAGACACGGTCCTTATTCAGAACTGTGTACGGTATGTGAACATCACAAACGATTCAGATAGCTTAACACGTGTGTGTTGAGTTTGAATGTCAAAAATTTTGGTTCGAATTTCCCTGGTTATAGTGGTCATCCACGTCATTGCATAATTTGGGTACACAAAGGAGACTAACTTCTTAATCGAGCAAGTTCAGCAATTAAACAGAGCTAGCTGACCAAAACATTACTCTAACAAATTAAAGACCGGCGCTCTTAATTAAACAAAACAAAGAGTACTACTACGGCTGGTGCTCATCGATCTCCGCCACCGCCTCCATGTCCAGCTCGCGCCCGACGGTCTCCTGGGGATGGGGCTCCATGGCATCAATTGCACCATACTCGGCAAGCATCTCGCCATCCGTGACTGCCATATCTTTGGCATAGGCCGCCACGAGCTGGGCGTGGGCGGCCACGATTTGGGCTCTGGCAGGCTCCGTCCTAGCAAGGTATGCCACGCAGGAACGGGCGGCTGCTCGAACTCTCTCGGTGATTGCCAGCTCTTCGGCCGTGGGTTGCCGACCATTGTAGGAGAAGCTTCGCTCGATTTGTGCGGTGACCGCCACGAGCTGGGCGTCGACGGCCTCGACATGGTAGTGGGCAGCCTCCATCAGGGCTAAGGCCGCCGCTGCAGAACAGACAGCTGCTATGCCGCTCTCGCCAGTTGCTATCCCTGAGTCAGATGCTGCTGGCACGACCTGAGAAGCAACAATGGCTGTTTGGGCTGTCTTGGCCTCCCGGACACAGACTGCGGTCGCCCTCATGAAGCTTGTTAGCACGCACCTGGCGGTTGCGGCCGCGCTCTCGCCGGAGTGGGCCGCCGAAGTTGCCCTCACAACATGGGTCCACGTCCCCATCTTTCACCGGCGATGAATGAACAATGAAATGATATTTGGGGAGTGAGCTAGTGTGCTTGACACGCCGGCTGTGGACAGTAGCCGACGAACCTTCTCGCGTAAGCCATAGGCGTATTATACACCGACGTGCTCCAATATATTTTGTGCTGCATCTCACACGGTTGGTAATAATAAACTGTGTGCGAACTACTTGATTTATCGTCTTGATTTGAATTACGTAATGGGGTCACAGCTACAAAGGATGGTGTTTGAATTGTTAGAACTTTTATCTGCAGTGAACATGCAACTATAGGTGTGTCGTGAAAAAAATTGGAATTATTCGGGGTTCGTTTGGATGTTTTTTTTACATTAACTTGGTTTTCCAGGCATTTTATGTGCATAATTCTAATTTGAACTACATGCACATGCTCCAGGGCATATAAAATGGTTGAAAAATTGAATATGTGTACTTGGTTGCATGCTTAGGTCCCATGCAAGAAATGGGAATGAATGTCACACACCCTGCCACCATCACTCGGCCACAAACATTGAGATACATGGCTTTTAATTTCTAGTAAATCCAAAACTCGTATGAAATTCATGAAACCAGGCATGCTATCCTGGAACGGCATCAACATGCCGTGGTAAATTTTTCTCCCATTTGGGGCAGGTTTGGGTATAAGCTTCTCGCAAACTAGAGCTTCTCACAACAAGCGTGATGGTTTCGGTAGGGAACGTGCCACCTTTGGGGACGAAACGATATTCGTTGCCACTTATTGCTTTCAATTTTTTTCAAGTGTAAACATAGAACAACAGGAATGTTGAATTCAATTTTGGAATTTTTCAAGGTTCGTTTGGAAATTTTTATACAATAACTGGGTTTTCCAGGCATTTTATGCGCATAGTTCAAATTTGTACTACATGCACATTCTTCAGTGCATATAAACTGGTTGAAAAATCAAATATGTGTCCTTGGTTGCATGCTTAGGTCCCATGCAAGAAATGGGAATGAATTTCAAACACCCTGCCACCGTCACTCGGCCACAAACATTGACATACATGGATTTTAATTTCTAGTATATCCAAAACTCGTCTGAAATTCATGAAACTTGGCATGCTATCATGGAGCGGCATCAACATGCCGTGGCAAAATTTTTGTCCCATTTGGGGCAGGTTTGGGTGTAAGCTTCTCACAAACCAGAGCTTCTCACAACAAGCATGATGGTTTCGGGAGGGAACGTCCCACCTTTAGGGACGAAACGGTATCCATTGCCTCTTATTGCTTCCAAATTTTTTCTCATGTCAACATAGAAGAACAGGAGTGTTGTGTTAATTTTTGTGATTTTTCGGGGTTCGTTTGGACATTTTTATGCATTAACTGAGTTTTCAATGCATTTATGTGCATAATTCAAATTTGAACTATATGCACATGCTCTGGTGCATATAAATTGGTTGAAAAATCAAATCTGTGTCCTTGGGTGCATGCTTAGGTCCCATGCAAGAAATGGGAATGAACTTCAAACACCGGGGCACCGTTGATTGCCGGCAAAACATTTAGATGCCTGGTTTTTAAATTCTAGTAAATCCAAAACTCATCTGAAATTCATGAAACTGGGCATGCCATCATGGAGCGACACCAACATGCTATGGTAAATTTTTTATCCCATTTGGGGCAGGTTTGGGTATATGCTTCTCACAAACCAGAGCTTCTCACAACAAGCTTGATTGTTCCGGTAGGGAATGTCCCACCTTTGGGGACGAGACGCTATCCATTGCCTATTATTGCTTCCAAAAAAATTCTCGTGTCAACATAGAACAACAGGAGTGTTGTGTCAATTTTTGTGATTTTTCGGGGTTCGTTTGGACATTTTTATCATTAACTGAGTTTTCAATGCACTTATGTGCATAATTCAAATTTTAACTACATGCACATGCTCCAGTGCATATAAATTGGTTGAAAAATCAAATATGTGTCCTTGGTTGCATGCTTAGGTCCCATGCAAGAAATGGGAATGAATTTCAAACACCGGGGCATCGTTGATTGCCGGCAAAACATTGAGATGCCTGGTTTTTAAATTCTAGTAAATCCAAAACTCGTCTGAAATTCATGAAACTCTGCATGCTATCATGGAGCGGCATGAATATGCCGTGGTAAATTTTTTGTCCCATTTGGGGCAGGTTTGGGTATATGCTTCTCACAAACCAGAGCTTCTCACAACAAGCATGATGGTCGGTCAACAAAGTTTTGTACAATGCGGATCCGAGCATTGATGATTAAAAGTATTTGGATACATAGAATCATTACACATAATTTGTGATTTTAATTTGGATATCGATCCTTAATTCGGCCACCCGTGCCCACATTAAGGCTCGGGGGCTACTGGGCTTCGTGCTTATTATTTACAAATATTAAAGGGGTACATTGATCCCCTGATCTGGTGTTGCCACCCGACTAGTGTCTCGGGGGCTACCGCATTGACAATCCAATGCAGAAAATTTAAAGTGCAATATAGTTTTCGAGGAGATTATTATCCTCAGGTTGGTCGGCCGCACCCAACCTGAGTCTCGAGGACTTTGCACACCGTGTTTCTATTCCTAAATATGCTGCCGAGCTGGGAATTGATCCTCAGGCTGATTTTATGAATCGACCTGAGTCTCAGGGGCTACAAGGGTGAGCGGTTTTTTTACCTTCAGGTGCATCCCGGATATTAGGCCAACACGCACCTTGAGGGCTACTGGCTATACATCTCAGCAGAGATTACATTGCACAATTCGAGATTAAATTCATAAAATTCAGCCCATGGACGAGGTGGTGTACTACCTCGGATACAGTCCGGTGTTGGTGCTCGACTACAATAGACACTCCGGAAGCAGTCCGGCATAAAGCTCGGACGCCAGTGGTTGGCTCCGTAGAGGGCATTTCTGGCATTAAGCTCAGCTAAACTCCTTCGACTTTTTTGAGCCAAGGTGATCTATGACACCTCGGATATAGTCCGGCGTTGGAGCTCGGATACTCTCCGGCGTTGGAGTTTGGATTCAGTCCGGCATTGGAGCTCGGATACAGTCCGACATTGGTGCTCGGCTGCAAAAGATACATCAAATGCAGTCCAGCGTTGGAGCTCGGATGCAAGAGGACACCGCCGCACGGGGACAACTTTAAAGTCATGATGGGCGTGAAAATAACAAGGCATTGATAAAGGCCGGAAACTTAAAGGGGCTCCTCGGATACCCACGTGTAAACTCTTTGGATGCACTTTGGCGATCCTCAAGATCGAAGATGGGAAGATTTGCTGAATCAGTTTTCAAGACCGACGACCGAAGATGAAGAATAGTAAGGAAGAATTGAGGAGCGTCCCCAACTTGAAGACCAGTTCAGGGGGCTACTGACGGTGTCCTGGACTAGGGGGTACTCACCACGTCGTCTCCCGATCAGTTAGATTGGGCCGAGGACCCCATGACCGCATACTCATGGGCCAGTTCGGACAACCCCTGCCGCATACAAGGAAGACTCCACATGACTTGGCGCCCAAGACAAGGACTCTCCTAAACCCTAGGCCTCCGGTGTCTTATATAAACCGAGGCCAGGCTAGTCAATAGACAATCTCATATTCATTACTACGATCTCGTGGTAGATACATGTACTATATACTACACCCATATGAAAACAATCAAAAGCAGCATGTAGGGTATTATCTCATCAAGAGAGCTTGAAGTTGGGTAAAACCCCATGTCCATGTTGCCATCGCTCCAAGTCGCCTAGCTTAGGACCCCTACTACGAGATACGCCGGATATTGAACCAACAATCATAACCATGCCATGGTAATATTTTTGTCCCATTTGGGGCATGTTTGGGTATATGCTTCTCACAAACCAGAGCTTCTCACAACAAGCATGATGGTTTCGGCAGGGAACGTCCCTCCTTTGGGGACGAAATGATATCCATTGCCTCTTATTGCTTCCAAAAATTTTCTCGTGTCAACATAGAACAAAAGGGGTGTTGTGTCAAATAAACTCGTATGAAATTCATGAAACTTGGCATGCTATCATGGAGCGGCATCAACATGCCGTGGTAATTTTTTTTCCCATTTGGGGCAGGTTTGGGTATATACTTCTCACAAACCAGAGCTTCTCAGAACAAGCATGATGGTTTCGGTAGGGAACGTCGCACCTTTGGGGACGAAACGATATCCATTGCCTCTTATTTCTTCCAAAACATTTCTCGTGTCAACATAGAACAACAGGAGTGTTGTGTCAATTTCTGTGATTTTTCGCGGTTCGTTTGGACATTTTTATGCATTAACGGAGTTTTCAATGCATTTATGTGCATAATTCAAATTTGAACTACATGCACATGCTCCAGTGCATATAAATTGGTTGAAAAATCAAATATGTGTCCTTGGGTGCATGCTTAGGTCCCATGTAAGAAATGGGAATGAATTTCAAACACCATGGCACCGTTGATTGCAAACAAAACATTGAGATGCCTGGTTTTCAAATTGTAGTAAATCCAAAACTCATCTGAAATTTATGAAACTTGGCATGCTATCATGGAGCGGCATCAGCATGCTGTGGTAAATTTTTTATCCCATTTGGGGCAGGCTTGGGCATATGCTTCTCACAAACCAGAGCTTCTCACAACAAGCATGATGGTTTCGGTAGGGAACATCCCACCTTTGGGGACGATACGATATCCATTGCCTCTTATTGCTTCCAAATTTATTCGCCTGTAAACATAGAACAACAGGAGTGTTGTGTCAAATTTTGTGATTTCTCGCGGTTCGTTTGGACATTTTTATGCATTAACTGAGTTTTCAATGCATTTATGTGCATAATTCAAATTTGAACTGCATGCACATGCTCAGGTGCATATAAATTGGTTGAAAAATCAAATATGTGTCCTTGGGTGCATACTTAGGTCCCATGCAAGAAATGGGAATGAATTTCAAACACCGGGGCACCGTTGATTACAAACAAAACATTGAGATGCCTGGTTTTGAAATTCCAGTAAATCCAAAATTCGTCTGACATTCATGAAACTTGGCATGCTATCATGGAGCGGCATCAACAAGCGGCGGTAAATTTTTTGTCCCATTTGGGGCAGGTTTGGGAATATGCTTCTCACAAACCAGAGCTTCTCACAACAAGCATGATGGTTTCGGTAGGGAACGTCCCACCTTTGGGGAAGAAACGATATCCATTGCCTCTTATTGCTTCCAAAAATTTTCTCGTGTCAACATAGAACAACATGAGTGTTGTGTCAATTTTTTGATTTTTCGGGGTTTGTTTGGACATTTTTATGCATTAACTAAGTTTTCAATGCATTTATGTGCATAATTCAAATTTTAACTACATGCACATGCTCCAGAGCATATAAATTGGTTGAAAAATCAAATCTGTGTCCTTATGTGCATGCTTAGGTCCCATGCAAGAAATACGAATGAATTTCAAACACCGGGGCACCGTTGATTGCCGGCAAAACATTGAGATGTGTGGTTTATAAATTCTAGTAAATCCAAAACTCGTCTGAAATTCATGAAACTTGGCATGCTATCATGGAACGGCATCAACATGCCGTGGTAAAATTTTTGTCCCATCCGGGGCAGGTTTGGGTATATGCTTCTCACAAACCAGAGCTTCTCACAACAAGCATGATGGTTTCGGTAGGGAACGTCCCACATTTGGGGACGCCACGATAACCATTGCCTCTTATTGCTTCCAAAAAATTTCTCGTGTCAACATAGAACAACAGGAATGTTGTGTCAATTTTTGTGATTTTTCGGGGTTCGTTTGGAAATTTTTATGCATTAACTGAGTTTTCAATGCATTTATGTGCATAATTCAAACTTGAACTACATGCACATGCTCCAGTGCATATAAATTGGTTGAAAGATCAAATCCGTGTCCTTCGGTGCATGATTAGGTCCCATCCAAGAACTGGGAATGGATTTCAAACACCGAGGCACCGTTGATTGCTTGCAAAACATTGAGATGCTTGGTTTTTAAATTCTAGAAAATCCAAAACTCGTTTGAAACTCATTAAACTTGGCATGCTATCATGGAGCAACATCAACTTGCCGTGGTAAAAGTTTTGTTCCATTTGGGGCAGGTTTGGGTATATACTTCTCACAAACCAGAGCTTCTCACAACAAGCACGATGGTTTCGGTAGGATCGTCCCACCTTTGGGGACGAAACGATATCCATTGCCTCTTATTGCTTCCAGAAATTTGTCGTGTCCACATAGAACAACAGGAGTGTTGCGTCAATTTTTGTGATTTTTCGGGGTTCGTTTGGATATTTTTATGCATTAACTCAATTTTCAATGCATTTATGTGCATAATTCAAATTTGAACTAGATGCACATGCTCCAGTGCATATAAATTGGTTAAAAAATCAAATCTGTGTCCTTTGGTGCATGCTTAGGTCCCACGCAAGAAATGGGAATGAATTTCAAACACTGGGGCACCATTGGTTGCCGGCAAAACAATGAGATGCGTGGTTTTTAAATTCTAGTAAATCCAAAACTCGTCTAAAATTCATGAAACTTGGCATGCTATCATGGAGCGGCATCAACATGCCGTGGTAAATTTTTTATCCCATTTGGGGCAAGTTAGGGTATAAGCTTCTCACAAACCTGAGCTTCTCACAACAAGCATGATGGTTTCGGTAGGGATCGTCCCACCGTTGGGGACGAAACGATATCCATTGCCTCTTATTGCTTCCAAATTTTTTCTCGTGTCAACGTAGAACAACAGGAGTGTTGTGTCAATTTTTTTTAATTTTTCGGGGTTCGTTTGGACATTTTTATGCATTAACTGAATTTTCAATGCATTTATGTGCATAATTCAAATTTGAACTACATGCACATGCTCCAGTGCATATAAATTGGTTAAAAATCAAAACATGTGTCCTTGAGCGCATGCTTAGGTCCCACGCAAGAAATGGGAATGAATTTCAAACACCGGGGCACAGTTGATCGCCGGCAAAACATTGAGATGCGTGGTTTTTAAATTCTAGTAAATCCAAAACTTGTATGAAATTCATGAAACTTGGCATGCTATCATGGAGCGGCATCAACATGTTGTGGTAAATTTTTTCCCATTTGGGGCAGGTTTGGGTATATACTTCTCACAAACCAGAGCTTCTCAGAACAAGCATGATGGTTTCGGTAGGATCGTCCCACCTTTGGGGACGAAACGATATCCATTGCCTCTTATTGCTTCAAAAAATTTGTCATGTCGACATAGAACAACAGAAGTGTTGCGTCAATTTTTGTGATTTTTTGGGGTTCGTTTGGATATTCTTATGCATTAACTCAATTTTCAATGCATTTATGTGCATAATTCAAATTTGAACTAGATGCACATGCTCCAGTGCATATAAATTGGTTAAGAAATCAAATCTGTGTCCTTCGGTGCGTGCTTAGGTCCCACGCAAGAAATGGGAATGAATTTCAAACACTGGGGCACCATTGATTGCCGGAAAAACAATGAGATGCGTGGCTTTTAAATTCTAGTAAATCCAAAACTCGTCTAAAATTCATGAAACTTGGCATGCTATCATGGAGCGGCATCAACATGTCGTGGTAAATTTTTTGTCCCATTTGGGGCAAGTTTGGGTATAAGCTTCTCACAAACCTGAGCTTCTCACAACAAGCATGATGGTTTTGGTAGGGAACGTCCCACCGTTGGGGACGAAACGATATCCATTGCCTCTTATGGCTTCCAAAAATTTTCTCGTGTCAACGTAGAACAACAGGAGTGTTGTGTCAATTTTTTTAATTTTTCGGGGTTCGTTTGGACATTTTTATGCATTAACTGAATTTTCAATGCATTTATGTGCATAATTCAGTTTGAACTACATGCACATGCTCCAGTGCATATAAATTGGTTAAAAATTAAAATCTGTGTCCTTGAGCGCATGCCTAGGTCCCACGCAAGAAATGGGAATGAATTTCAAACACCAGGGCACTGTTGATCGCCGGCAAAACATTGAGATGCGTGGTTTTTAAATTCTAGTAAATCCAAAACTCGTATGAAATTCATGAAACTTGGCATGGTATCACGGAGCGGCATCAACATGCCGTGGTAAATTTGTTGTCCCATTTGGGGCAGGTTTGGGTATATGCTTCTCACAATAAGCATGTTGGTTTCGGTAGGGAACGTCCCACCTTTGGGGACGAAACGATATCCATTGCCTCTTATTTCTTCCAAAAAATTTTCGTGTCAACATAGAACAACAGGAGTGTTGAGTCAATTTTGTGATTTTTCGGGGTTCGTTTGGACATTTTTATGCATTAATTGAATTTTTAATGCATTTATGTGCATAATTCAAATTTGAACTACATGCACATGCTCTGCTGCATATAAATTGGTTGAAAAATCAAATCTGTGTTCTTGGGTGCATGCTTAGGTCCCATGCAAGAATTGGGAATGAACTTCAAACACCGGGGCAAGTTGATTGCCGACAAAACATTTAGATGCCTGGTTTTTAAATTCTAGTAAATCCAAAACTCGTCTGAAATTCATGAAACTGGGCATGCCATCATGGAGCGGCACCAACATGCCATGGTAAATTTTTTATCCCATTTGGGGCAGGTTTGGGTATATGCTTCTCACAAACCAGAGCTTCTAACAACAAGCATGATGGTTCCGGTAGGGAATGTCCCACCTTTGGGGACGAGACGCTATCCATTGCCTCTTATTGCTTCCAAAAAAATTCTCGTGTCAACATAGAACAACAACAATGTTGTGTCAATTTTCGTGATTTTTCGAGGTTCGTTTGGACATTTTTATGCATTAACTTAGTTTACAAAGCATTTATGTGCATAATTCAAATTAAACTACATGCACATGCTCCATCGCATATAAATTGGTTAAAAAATCAAATCTGTGTCCTTGGGTGCATGCTTAGGTCCCATGCAAGAAATGGGAATGAATTTCAAACACCGAGGCACCGTTGATTGCCGGCAAAACATTGACAGGCCTGGTTTCAAATTCTAGTAAAGCCAAAACTCGTCTGAAATTCATGAAACTTGGCATGCAATCATGGAGCATCATCAATATTCCATGGTAATATTTTTGTCCCATTTGGGGCACGTTTGGGTATATGCTTCTTACAAACCAGAGCTTCTCACAACAAGCATGATGGTTTCGGTAGGGAACGTCCCACCTTTGGGGACGAAACGATATCCATTGCCTCCTATTGCTTCAAAAAAATTTCTCGTGTCAACATAGAACAACAGGAGTGTTGTGTCAAATAAACTCGTCTGAAATTCATGAAACTTGGCATGCTATCATGGAGCGGCATCAACATGCCGTGGTAAATTTTTTGTCCCATTTGGGGCAGGTTTGAGTATAAGCTTCTAGCAAACGAGAGCTTCTCACAACAAGCGTGATGGTTTCGGTAGGGAAAGTGCCACCTTTGGGGACGAAATGATATTCGTTGCCTCTTATTGCTTTCAAATTTTTTCGAGTGTAAACATAGAACAACAGGAATGTTGTATTCAATTTTGGAATTTTTCGGGGTTCGTTTGGACATTTTTATACAATAACTGGGTTTTCCAGGCATTTTATGTGCATAGTTCAAATTTGAACTACTTGCACATTCTTCAGCGCATATAAGCTGGTTGAAAAATCAAATATGTGTCCTTGGTTGCATGCTTAGGTCCCATGCAAGAAATGGGAATGAATTTCAAACACCCTGCCACCGTCACTCGGCCACAAACATTGAGATACATGGCTTTTAATTTCTAGTAAATCCAAAAGTCGTCTGAAATTCATGAAACGTGGCATGCTATCATGGAGCAGCATCAACATGCCGTAGTAAATTTTTTGTCCCATTTGGGACAGGTTTGGGTATAAGCTTCTCACAAACCAGAGCTTCTCACAACAAGCATGATGGTTTTAGGAGGGAACGTCCCACCTTTAGGGACGAAACGATATCCATTGCCTCTTATTGCTTCCAAAAATTTTCTCGTGTCAACATAGAAGAACAGGAGTGTTGTGTCAATTTTTGTGATTTTTCGGGGTTCATTTGGACATTTTTAGGTATTAACTGAGTTTTCAATGCATTTATGCGCATAATTCAAATTTGAACTACATGCACATGCTCTAGTGCATATAAATTGGTTGAAAAAAATCAAATATGTGTCCTTGGGTGCATGCTTAGGTCCCACGCAAGAAATGGGAATGAACTTCGAACACCGGGGCACCGTTGATTGCCGGGCAAACATTTAGATTCGTGGTTTTTAAATTCTAGTAAATCCAAAACTCGTCTGAAAATCATGAAACTTGGCATGCTATCATGGAGCGGCATCAACATGCCGTAGTAAATTTGTTGTCCCATGTGGGGCAGGTTTGGGTATACGCTTCTCACAAACCCGAGCTTCTCACAATAAGCATGTTGGTTCCAGTAGGGAACGCCCCACCTTTGGGGACGAAACGATATCCATTGCCTCTTACTGCTTCCAAAAATTTCTCGTGTCAACATAGAACAACAGGAGTGTTGTGTCAATTTTGTGATTTTTCGGGGTTCGTTTGGGCATTTTTATGCATTAGCTGAATTTTCAATGCATTTATGTGCATAATTCAAATTTGAACTACATGCACATGCTCCATTGCATATAAATTGGTTGAAAAATCAAATATGTGTCCTTGGGTGCATTCTTAGGTCCCATGCAAGAAATGGGAATGAATTTCAAACACCGAGGCACCGTTGATTGCCGGCAAAACATTGAGAGGCCTGGTTTTAAATTCTAGTAAATCCAAAACTCGTCTGAAATTCATGAAACTTGGCATGCTATCATGGAGCATCATTGATGGTGTCCTGGAGTAGGGGGTACTCACCACGTCGTCTCCCGATCAGTTAGATTGGGCGGAGGACCCCATGACCGCATACTCATGGGCCAGTTCGGACAACTCCTGCCGCATACAAGGAAGACTCCACAAGACTTGGTGCCCAAGACAAGGACTCTCCTAAACCCTAGGCCTCCGGTGTCTTATATAAACCGAGGCCAGGCTAGTCAATAGACAATCTCATATTCATTACTACGATCTCGTGGTAGATACATGTACTCTGTACTACACCCATATGAAAACAATCAAAAGCAGCATGTAGGGTATTATCTCATCAAGAGAGCCCGAAGCTGGGTAAAACCCCGTGTCCATGTTACCATCACTCCAAGACGCCTAGCTTAGGACCCCTACTACGAGATACGCCGGATATTGAACCCACATTGGTGCTTTCATTGAGAGCCTGCTAGGTGTGCGGCGCGGTTCGATGGGATCAAAATCAACGACCAGGTTCTATCTTTTCAATCTGGATCTGTTTTGTACAAATTAAATATCTCTTGTCAATTGGTACTGCCAGTTCGTGTAATTTTGTTTACAGATTGGAATTGGGACCAGCTGTCCTTGTACGGCAAAAATTCGTCAACCATCGCCATCATATACGTATTTTCTAGGTCAAGCAGATTCTTCAAGTCGGCACATTGGAAATGGTTGAGCCCGGCCATCCGACCACAGCGGATCCCAGAGCAGGGCACCTGCTCGCTGATGGCCGCACGCGCCTCCACACAGCTGCTGGCCTGATCAATGACGAGGGCCAATGGCTGATGCCCTTGTGCAGCACACTTCAGGGAGATTCTCTCCTTCTCTTTTTTGCTTTCTATTTTTTAAGTGGCAAGGTTGTTGCTAGCCAGGCCATTAGTTCCTGTTAAAGCATACGGTGTCCTTCCACCGCGGCAGCAGGCACGAGACAAAAATCATCTGAATACTAGCACACTTGGCACCAGAACAACATTGCAATTGGTGTTTTCCATGTAAATTGTATACTAGTACTAATGATTGGTGTTGCAGCTTCCAGTACAAACAATTAGGTGCTTTTTCTCCTTTTAAAGTTGTTCATGCAGATTAGTACTGTCAGAAACCTTTGTACTGGTAATTTGTACAATTTTACGCACAGGTTATTGATGCTAGCGGTTCACAATCAGATTTCGACTCTAGCCGATGACCTCCAACCCGCGTCGACGTCCCCGTGCTGTCAATCTTACTTCGGCGCGGAGGCCGTATTTATTTTATTATTTACATAATCTTTGCATGAATTAACTATGCAAAGAATTTATTATTATTATTATTATTATTATTTGGCTTGCACTACTTTGTGTGTGCATGCAATATATTTAGGCTGGGCCGTGCTAACTGTCGGGACCCCGATCCTAAGTCACACCGATCTAGCATGTAACACATCATATCACTTTGCGGCCTCACTCACGGTATTCCCACGGGTGTCGCCTTACCATGGCCCGGGACCGTTTACGCCTTTTGGCTCACATATATGATAGTGTCGCTAGCATCCATATGACAGAGAACCCGGGCCGACATGACTAGTCGTGAACCCAAAGTGGCACTAACCTATGGGGACAGGCATACATGAATCACATCGAGCATGTCGGTCATCAACGTATGAATTCGGGCTGTAGCACTGGCTAACAGGACTCCGGTATCCCGGCTGTAGCAGGCTAGCGGGACTCGAATATCACCGCGTGACATTTCCCGAAGGGAGACATATAGGAACGAAGTGAAACACATGCCGGCTAGTCAAGTGTCCAAGCAAGTAGTCTGGGCTAGCAGGACTCGGTGAACTGGGCAGAAGCGGACTACTATCGCTCGAAGCACGAGACTACATTTCCCCATAAGAGAGGCTACCAAGGATAAACAACTAGGTTGTCGGATCCCACACATAGCAATACAAGTTACACGTACGCATAACATGCAAGTATGTGATGTACGACATGGCATCACAACATAACGCAAACTCATATAGTTAAAGGCTTAGAAGAGCCACATAGCAATAAATACAACCAGGGGTCACATGACCCATCATACAGAGCATACAAGCAACAAGCGGAAGCATTACATGTCTGAGTACAGACAACTACAAAAGAAAAAGGCTGAGAAGCCTGACTATCTACAAGACCCTCCCAAGGGTACAAGATCGTAGCTGAGGTAACAAGCTACTCGTCGAAGTCCAAGGCGGAACAATAGTAAGGCCGAAGTCTCCGCTGCAAAAACATAAATAAAGCAACGTGAGTACAAAGGTACTCAGCAAGACTTACATCAGATCCTATTATACATGCATTAGTATCAAGAAGGTAATGTGGAGTTTAGTTGCAGCAAGCCAGCTTTGACTCTGTGGCTATCCTGTTCTACGACTACCAGATCTTCTTTGAGGTGATATGGTGCACACGAGTCCACTAGTCACCACACAATACACTACTATGGATTCATCCCCGTCTCCATACGAGAGGGCCATCCATAGCACTCACACTTGTCTTGAGTATTTTAGAGTATCCACTTCAAGTTGTCTATGTACCACGTAAGCATCCAAGAAGTCCATAACCGAGGACACGGCTATTCGAATAGATCATGATAACCCTGCAGGGGTGTACTTCTTCACACACGCTCTCGCCACTTACCGCCATATACACGTCATGTATCTCGGCAACCTTCAAGCGGAAGCCTGGCGAGGGTGTCGGCCATGACCTGACTAACCACACAAGACTCTAGTCCAGGTTTATCGCCTATTCGGGTTCCATCCGCAAGGAGATCCGGCCGGGGTGTCGCTCACGGCCCCAAACGATGTGTGCAGGGTTCCCGAGCCCACCATCCGGTGCCACTCGGTACACCAGGCCACGTGTGCCTAGTCTGTCCCAAGCCCACCACAGCCGGGTGCCACTTGGTAGAAAATTAGCACTACCTACAAACACGAAACTAGTTGCGACTCACGGACAGAGATCAAGTTGGTTAATAAGTCGAGAGGGCTTGGGCGCCCGGAGCCCAATGTGTGGTAGTATCGAGTCATTGGACGACATACATAGAACTCGATGCTTAGGACGGTTCCGGTGAGACAACCCACCATGTACTCCTACATGGCCTCTCACCGCTACCTTTACCAAATCGTGTTCACACACTTCACTCTCAAGATCGTAACATATCGCAACCTCCAATTCATTCCCAATGAATCGAGACGACACAACTCTAAGCAATAGCAGGCATAGCATGGTAGGAACACAACATGGCTCAATCAACTCCTACGCATGCTAGTGGGTTTCAACTATTTCTCGTGGCAATGACAGGTCATGCAGAGGAATGAGTTCAACTACCGCAGCACAAAGTAGCAGATGAATCGTTGTTGTCCTAATGCAATAAGCGAGAGCAGGAGCGAGAGAGTAGGATTGTATCGGAATGAACAAGGGGTTTGCTTGCCCGGTAAATCAACAAGGGAGGCTTTGCTTCACGCATGTGTACTCTGAACGTCTCGGGAGGGACCTATCGAGAAGGAGCGGTGCCGGCAATCAATACACAATCATATGCAATCAATATGATGCATGAACATGGCATGTAGATGTGATACTGTTTGAGCTAATGCAACTAGTATTCAATTTGAATGAAGTCCATTTGAACCAATGTTAAGATGCAACTCCAAATTAAGCTCTTATAAATGCCATTTACATGTTTCACCTAAACAGCAGGTTCAGGTTGGTTTTTCATGCATGAAACTGGTACAGATGGAAAGATTGCATTTTTCTGATAATTTTTCATATATAAATTATTTCAATCTGAGCTACGGTTGAATTACTATGATTTTTTGAAGTTTTGAATATATTCTGGAATTTCCTGATTTATTTTAATACCAGAAAATCAAATACTATGTCAACACTGCGTAAGCATGACGTCAGCAAGTCAACTGCGGCTAGCTGGGGTCAAACCTGACGTGTGGGGTCCACACGTCAGTGTCATAGTTAGTTAACAGAGTTAATTAGTTGCTAAACTAATCCTAACTAAAATTAGCAGGCCGGGCCCCACATGTCGACATCACGGGGGTAGTTAGCGGGTTGACCGGTCAATCCCGCCGGCGTTGAGCCGCCGGGCGAGGCCGAACGTGGCGGAGGGCTCGGGTTGTCGCCCGGCGACCATCCGGACGGCGGAGACCATCTCCGAGAGCTGGTGCTCGCGCGCATCCGTGGGGCATGGGGAGGAGCCGGGAGGCGGGGCTCGCCGGAGCAGAGCCAGGGCGGCGCCGGAGCTCGGCTCGAGCGGCAGAGGGGCTGGAAGGCACGGGAAGGCTGCGAGCGGGTCGCGTGACTTCGCCGGAGTGCACCGAGTGCAACGGCGGGCTCGGCGCGAAGCCATTCTTTGCGGGCCACGACGGCGAGGAGCTGCGGCGGTGATGGCTTCGCCATGGTGGAAACGAGCAGCCACGTCGCGGAACGAGGGGAGAAGAGAGGCGAAACGGGGAGATGCTCACGGTGGTCTCGATGGCGTCGTGCGCGAGCTCGGGGAAGGGCTGGAGTGGCCGGAATGTCGTCGGCGATCTCGGGCGGCCGGAGGCGAAGACGACGTTGGTGGCGGCGATGCAGAGCGTCCGGCGTCGCGTGACTCGGTGGAGAGGACGAGGGAGTCGCGGAGATGCTCGTGGACTCGTCGGAGAGGCGAGGGGGAGGTGGTGGCCGCGGCAATGGCGTGCGGCGGCGACGGTGGCGCTCGGGTGCGGTGGAAGAGAGAGATCCAGGGGAGGGGGAGGAACGAGAGAGAGAGGGGAACGGCCGGGGCGGCGCGTGGCGACGTCCGGGGCATCCAGGGCGACGAGGGGAGGCCAGGCAGGCAGGTGGCGTGGCCAGACGCGTGGCCGCGCATGCCCCTGTCCTCCTGGCGCGAGGAAGGGGACGATCGGCGCCGACGGTCGGTTGGGCCAGCTGGCCCGGTGGGCCTCTGGCTGCACAGGAGGTAAGCCTGTAAGGGTTTTTTCCCTTTGTTTTCTTTTCTAATTTTCGACATTTGTTTGATTCAATTAAAATACTAAATCATTTTATTTTCTTATGCCTATTTTTGTAGGAGCTATTTATATTATTCCGAACTCCTCAACAACTAGCATAATTTTAGGATATATATTATATATATAACATATATATATCCAAGGCAAATATTTCTTGTATTAATTCAAATGGCCAAAATAAATACTTCGAGCTCCCAAAAATATTAGTTGGAATTTTACCTCGACCAATATTTTTAGAGAAAACGGGAACATTTTCTTGGGCCAAATTGAAGCAATTTTTATTTGGGTCATTTCCAAAAATGATTCTGAGGGTTTCACAAATCCCCATTTCAAATTTAAATGAAATTTAAACATGATGCACAAATGACCAGCTAGTCTAGGTCATACCAGAACTAGGGATGTGACACTAACACCTCGGCAAGTCGATGTCGTCGTCCCGCCTGTGTCGGCCAAGTCATGGCGTCACATCGACGCGCGTCCCTGTGTCTGCTTTTCCATGTTGCCACGCCGCCGGGCCGACGTCGACGCCCAAGCTATATTTCTTGAATTATCAATTTTGCATAAATAAACTATGTAATTTTTTAATTGTTATTATTTTTGGTTTGCACTATTTCCATGTGAGCAGGAAATCTACTTCGTCTGCTTTACTTCGGCAAACCAACATCGTCATCCCAATTGGCTCGTGTGGTCACCTTGTTGGTTGAATTGCCATACCAACATGTTCGGTTGCCTCAGGGACTTCGGCATCGCTGAGAGTACTCTACCTTATTGAGTGTTCAACACACGGGCCATATTTTTCTTATTACTCTTTTTGCATAAATTATTTATTATGCTATGAAATTTTTAATCTATTATTATTATTATCTCTGGCTCGTACTATTTCATCTATGCAGGCTATTGACTTAGACCGGGCCGCGCTGTCACCTCCGCGTGCCGACGCCGTCGCCCCACTTTCGTCGACCAAATTGTGTCGTCACTTTGCAGACGTGGGGACTCTATCGTCGCATTATCGACCTGCTCTGTCAACTGGGTCGGACTAGGAGTTTCGCCTCATCACTTCGGAATGCCGAACTCCTCGCTCGGCCGTGCTATGTCACCACTTCGGAATGCCGAACTCCTCGCTCGGCCATGCTATGTCACCACTTCAGAATGCTGAGCTCTTCGCTCCGCCACCTCGGCACTGGCTTGGGGGCTGAGACCTTGTCCCGCCGTAAGGTCGGGCTACGCATCGACACCGAGCACATTAACTAGCTAAGTCGCTTTCAAGCTCAAAAACTTTCAGTTTTAAATTTTGTTCGATTCGACCAAGCATTATACCATTTTGGCAAAAAGTGGCTTGTGAAAAACTTCCTTGGCGAAACTTTGTTTGTGACACACAAATTAAAATACCCCATTTACTTGGGGGCTTCCTTCATGAAGCATTTCCTCTTGCATATGATTATACTTGTACGGCTTCGTTCCTTGTTCGTGTATTACGCCACAATATGCACCATATTGACTTAAGCGATTTGCAAGCTGGGTTGCCTCGCTCCTGTGTTTACCCCTACGTTCCCGATTGTTCGGCTAGGGAGTAAAGGGAGCACCTCTGCGAATTTCACGATCGGGTCATCCGAGCCGGACCTCAGACTGGGTGAAGCCGAAAGCTAGCGCTCTTATTGTTTTCAATTATGGTCGGCACACAACGGAACTCATGAATACAAAAACTCTATTGCACAAGTCTCATAGTAACAATGAGCACCGAAGAAAGGTATCGGTGGGGGTACTATTTTCTTCGAAGATGCTTCTTACACTTCGTCAGTAATATAGCATAGGTTCCCTGAGCGCGCTTTGTCTGTTACAGCCTTATGGCTTGATTGCCTGGTTATCGGAAACACCATCGATATTCTCGACGGGTGGAGTACATAACACTTTTCGGCCCTTGACCGAAGAGGGAGAAGCCGACGGTCGGTTAAGACGCGTTTAAAGTTCGGGTGAACACAGATATGACATAAGTACTTCGGTACCTACAATCATTATACATAAAATTCTTTTACCCAAGTCACTTGGGGGCTCTTAAATTTGCATGAGCCGTTTTACAATAAATTTTTCTTCTCAGTCACTGCAAAGTCTTTTTCTATCACTCCTTTTTCAACGCGAGTGTGTGGTCAATAGCTGGGTAGCCTGATTTATCTCTCAAGCCGCTTGAGTTTTAGTTCGCTAAACCGGCCTAACGAGAAACCCCTCGCCTTCGGGATAGGGAGGTTGAAGCTGAAGGCTGACCCGCTTGAAGTCTTGAGATAGGATGCGTCATGTTAAAGCACGACAGAAGCATTGTTTTTCTCTAAGACCAATTTTTTGGATTGGCACCGAACACTTGATCTAGTTCGAACGTCAAGTTTTTCCTGACGCTTTTTGGTTTTCCAAGCCTATGGCACTTTTAAGCTATTTGTGTGTTTCCAGCATTAGTCTCGTAGTGCGGCGCCGGACACCTTTAGGGATTCGGCAAAACATTCTCGGACATTGATGTATATGCATCGGTTTCGAATTGCGTCTTTGGTCAATAGTTGGGTTGCCCGGCTCCTATGCTTGTATCCTCCGTTCTGCTTTGTTCGGCTAGATGCGCAACGGGAGAACCACTGCGATTGTGCTTCTAGCTAGCATGGTTAAGCGCCTCAGTGGAGAAAGCCGAAAACTGACTGTCACAATAAGCGTAAACTGGTCAGCGATCCGATGAATGTGTTAATTGACGGGCCGTTCATAACATTGGCTGAAGTGTTTACGGCTTGACCTAGGATGTCGCCGGACACTAACCGGGGGCTAGTAATTGGCCTCCCAACTTTAAGCTCCTATGACTAAGTGAAAGTTATAAAGCCCGCATATCTGATTGCCTCGTTTCCGCTAACACAACCGCCTTCGGGCACCGAGACGTCGGCTAAGGGTTGTCTTGTTATTGCGGAAAAATCCTGCGTAGTATCTACAAAGGGGTAGAAGCCGACGATGGGCCACTTTCAACTGATAAACGGTCGCAACAGATTCAAAATAAACATATCATCGGCGTTTGTATTTAATATACGAGGGCTGCCTTCTGCAATCATCGTTATAAAGCCATCAATTTGACTTAAGATTTTGGCCAAGCTGGGTTGCCTGGCTCCTGTGCTTACCCCTACGTTCCCGATTGTTCGGCTAGGCTATTTCCTTTGGAAGATGTTTCTTACATTAAACAGTAATACAACATATCTCTCTGCGTACCTTTGTTTATAAAACCGTATGGTCGGATTGCCTTGTTTGTCGTAAATCTTTGCCCTTGTAAAGGCTTTATAAAGTAGGACAAACACATCTCTGCTACTGGCCAAGGAGGTGGAAGCCGATGGTCGGTCAACAAAGTTTTGCACAATGCGGATCCAAGCATTGATGATTAAAAGTATTTGGATACATAGAATCATTACACATAATTTGTGATTTTAATTTGGATATCGATCCTTAATTCGGCCACCCGTGCCCACATTAAGGCTCGGGGGCTACTGGGCTTCGTGCTTATTATTTACAAATATTAAAGGGGTACATTGATCCCCTGATCTGGTGTTGCCACCTGACCAGTGTCTCGGGGGCTACCGCATTGACAATCCAATGCAGAAAATTTAAAGTGCAATATAATTTCGAGGAGATTATTATCCTCAGGTTGGTCGGCCGCACCCAACCTGAGTCTCGAGGACTTTGCACACCGTGTTTCTATTCCTAAATATGCTGCCGAGCTGGGAATTGATCCTCAGGCTGATTTTATGAATCGACCTGAGTCTCAACGGCTACTAGGGTCAGCGGTTTTTTTCCTTCAGGTGCATCCCGGATATTAGGCCAACACACACCTTGAGGGCTACTAGCTATACATCTCAGCAGAGATTACATTGCACAATTCGAGATTAAATTCATAAAAATCAGCCCATGGACGAGGTGGTGTACTACCTCGGATACAGTCCGGCGTTGGTGCTCGACTACAATAGACACCCCGGAAGCAGTCCGGCATAAAGCTCGGACGCCAGTGGTTGGCTCCGTAGAGGGCATTTCTGGCATTAAGCTCGGCTAAACTCCTTCTACTTTTTTGATCCAAGGTGATCTATGACACCTGGATATAGTCCGGCGTTGGAGCTCGGATACTCTCCGGCGTTGGAGTTTGGATTCAGTTCGGCGTTGGTGCTCGGCTGCAAAAGATACCTCAAATGCAGTCCAGCGTTGCAGCTCGGATGCAAGAGGATACCGCCGCACGGGGACAACTTCAAAGTCGTGGTGGGCGTGAAAATAACAAGGCATTGATAAAGGCCGGAAACTTAAAGGGGCTCCTCGGATACCCGACGTGTAAACTCTTCGGATGCACTTTGGCGATCCTCAAGATCGAAGATGGGAAGATTTGTTGAACCAGTTTTCAAGACCGACGACCGCAGATGAAGAACAGTTCGGAAGAATCGAGGAGCGTCCCCAACTTGAAGACCGGTTCAGGGGGCTACTGACAGTGTCCTGGACTAGGGGGTACTCACCACGTCGTCTCCCGATCAGTTAGATTGGGCCGAGGACCCCATGACCGCATACTCATGGGCCAGTTCGGACAACCCCTGCCGCATACAAGGAAGACTCCACATGACTTGGCGCCCAAGACAAGGACTCTCCTAAACCCTAGGCCTCCGGTGTCTTATATAAACCGAGGCCAGGCTAGTCAATAGACAATCTCATATTCATTACTACGATCTCGTGGTAGATACATGTACTCTATACTACACCCATATGAAAACAATCAAAAGCAGCATGTAGGGTATTATCTCATCAAGAGAGCTCGAAGCTGGGTAAAACCCCATGTCCATGTTGCCATCGCTCCAAGTCGCCTAGCTTAGGACCCCTACTATGAGATACGCCGGATATTGAACCGACAATCATCAACATGCCATGGTAATATTTTTGTCCCATTTGGGGCACGTTTGGGTATATGCTTCTCACAAACCAGAGCTTCTCACAACAAGCATGATGGTTTCGGTAGGGAACGTCCCACCTTTGGGGACGAAACGACATCCATTGCCTCTTATTGCTTCCAAAAATTTTCTCGTGTCAACATAGAACAACAGGAGTGTTGTGTCAAATAAACTCGTCTGAAATTCATGAAACTTGGCATGCTATCATGGAGCGGCATCAACATGCCGTGGTAATTTTTTTTCCCATTTGGGGCAGGTTTGGGTATATACTTCTCACAAACCAGAGCTTCTCAGAACAAGCATGATGGTTTCGGTAGGGAACGTCACACCTTCGGGGACGAAACTATATCCATTGCCTCTTATTGCTTCCAAAAAATTTCTCGTGTCAACATAGAACAACAGGAGTGTTGTGTCAATTTCTGTGATTTTTCGCGGTTCGTTTCGACATTTTTATGCATTAACGGAGTTTTCAATGCATTTATGTGCATAATTCAAATTTGAACTACATGCACATGTTCCAGTGCATATAAATTGGTTGAAAAATCAAATATGTGTCCTTGGGTGCATGCTTAGGTCCCATGTAAGAAATGAAATGAATTTCAAACACGAGGGCACCGTTGATTGCAAACAAAACATTGAGATGCCTGGTTTTCCAATTCTAGTAAATCCGAAACTCATCTGAAATTTATGAAACTTGGCATGCTATCATGGAGCGGCATCAGCATGCCGTGGTAATTTTTTTGTCCCATTTGGGGCAGGCTTGGGCATATGCTTCTCACAAACCAGAGCTTCTCACAACAAACATGATGGTTTCGGTAGGGAACGTCCCACCTTTGGGGACGATACGATATCCATTGCCTCTTATTGCTTCCAAATTTTTTCTCCTGTCAACATAGAACAACAGGAGTGTTGTGTCAATTTTTGTGATTTTTCGCGGTTCATTTGGACATTTTTATGCATTAACTGAGTTTTCAATGCATTTATGTGCATAATTCAAATTTGAACTGCATGCACATGCTCCAGTGCATATAAATTGGTTGAAAAATCAAATATGTGTCCTTGGGTGCGTGCTTAGGTCCCATGCAAGAAATGGGAATGAATTTCAAACACCGGGGCACCGTTGATTGCAAACAAAACATTGAGATGCCTGGTTTTCAAATTCTAGTAAATCCAAAACTCGTCTGAAACTCATAAAACTTGGCATGCTTTCATGGAGCGGCATCAGCATGCCGTGGTAAATTTTATGTCCCATTTGGGGCAGGCTTGGGCATATGCTTCTCACAAACCAGAGCTTCTCACAAGAAGCATGATGGTTTCAGTAGGGAATGTCCCACCTTTGGGGAAGAAACGATATCCATTGCCTCTTATTGCTTCCAAAATTTTTCTCATGTCAACATAGAAGAACAGTAGTGTTGTGTCAATTTTTGTGATTTTTCGGGGTTCGTTTGGACATTTTTATGCATTAACTGAGTTTTCAATGCATTTATGCGCATAATTAAAATTTGAACTACATGCACATGCTCCAGCGCATATAAATTTGTTGAAAAATCAAATATGTGTCCTTATGTGCATGCTTAGGTCCTTCGCAAGAATGGGAATGAATTTCAAACACCAGGGCACCGTTGATTGCCGGCAAAACATTGAGATGCCTGGTTTTTAAATTCTAGTAAATCTAAAATTTGTCTGAAATTCATGAAACTTGGCATGCTATCATGGAGCGACATCAGCATGTGGTGGTAAATTTATTGTTCCATTTGGGGCAGGTTTGGGTATATGCTTCTGACAAACCATAGCTTCTCACAACAAGCATGATGGTTTTAGTAGGGAACGTCCCGCCTTTGGGGACGAAACAATATCCATTGCCTCTTATTGCTTCCAAAAAGTTTCTCGTGTCAACGTAGAACAACAGGAGTGTTGTGTCAATTTTGTTATTTTTCAGGGTTCGTTTGGACACTTTTATGCATTAACTGAGTCTTCAATGCATTTATGTGCATAATTCAAATTTGAACTACATGCACATGCTCCAGTGCATTTAAATTGGTTGAAAAATCAAATATGTGTCCTTGGGTGCATGCTTAGGTCCCACGCAAGAAATGGGAACGAATTTCAAACACCGGGGCACCGTTGATTGCCGGCAAAACATTGACATGCGTGGTTTTTAAATTCTACTAAATCCAAAACTCGTCTGAAATTCGTGAAACTTGGCATGCTATCAAGGATTGGCATCAACATATCGTGGTAAATTTGTTGTCCCATTTGGGGCAGGTTTGGGTATATGCTTCTCACAAACCAGAGCTTCTCACAATAAGCATGTTGGTTTCGGTAGGGAACGTCCCACCTTTGGGGACGAAACGATATCCATTGCCTCTTATTGCTTCCAAAAATTTCTCGTGTCAACATAGAACAATAGGAGTGTTGTGTTAATTTTGTGATTTTTCGGGGTTCGTTTGGACATTTTTAAGCATTAACTGAATTTTCAATGCATTTATGTGCATAATTCAAATTTGAACTACATGCACATGCTCCAGTGCATATAAATTGGTTGAAAAACCAAATCTGTGTCCTTGGGTGCATGCTTAGGTCCCATGCAAGAAATGGGAATGAATTTCAAACACCGGGGCACCGTTTATTGCCGGCAAAACATTGAGAGGCATGGTTTTTAAATTCTAGTAAATCCAAAACTCGTCTGAAATTCATGAAACTTGGCATGCTATCATGGAGCGGCATCAACATGTCGTGGTAAATTTTTTATCCCATTTGGTGCAGGTTTGCGTATATGCTTCTCACAAACCAGAGCTTCTCACAAAAAGCATGATTGTTTCGGTAGGGAACGTCCCACCTTTGGGGACGAAACGATATCCATTGCCTCTTATTCCTTCCAAAACAATTCCCGTGTCAACGTAGAACAAGAGGAGTGTTGTGTCAATGTTTTTGATTTTTCCGTGTTCGTTTGGACATTTTTATGCGTTAAATGAGTTTTCAATTCATTTATGTGCATAATTCAAATTTGAACTACATGCACATGCTGCAGTGCATATTAATTGGTTGAAAAAACAAATATGTGTCATTGGGTGCATGCTTAGGTCCCACGCAAGAAATGGGAATGAATATCAAACACCGGGGCACCGTTAATTGCCGGCAAAACATTGAGATGCTTGGTTTTTAAATTCTAGTAAATCCAAAGCTCGTCTAAAATTCATGAAACTTGGCATGCTATCATGGAGCGGCATCAACAGGTCGTGGTAAATTTGTTGTCCCATTTGGGGCAGGTTTGGGTATATGCTTCTCACAAACCAGAGCTTCTCACAATAAGCATGTTGGTTTCGGTAGGGAACGTCCCACCTTAGGGGATGAAACGATATCCATTGCCTATTATTGCTTCCAAAAATTTCTAGTGTCAACATAGAACAACATGAGTCTTTTGTCAATTTTGTGATTTTTCGGGGTTTGTTTGGACATTTTTATGCATTATCTGATTTTTCAATGCATTTATGTGCATAATTCAAATTTGAACTACATGCACATGCTCCAGTGCATATAAATTGGTTGGAAAATCAAATTTGTTTCTTTCGGTGCATGCTTAGGTCCCACACAAGAAATGGGAATGAATTTCAAACACTGGGGCACCGTTGATTGCCGGCAAAACAATGAGATGCGGGGTTTTTAAATTCTACTAAATCCAAAACTCGTCTGAAATTCATGAAGCTTGGCATGCTATCATGGAGCGGCATCAACATGCCGTGGTAAATTTGTTGTCCCATTTGGGGCAAGTTTGGGTATATGCTTCTCACAAACCAGAGCTTCTCACAATAAGCATGTTGGTTTCGGTAGGGAACGTCCCACCTTTGGGGACGAAATGATATCCATTGCCTCTTATTGCTTCCAAAAATTTCTCGTGTCATTATAGAACAACAGGAGTGTTGTGTCAATTTTGTGATTTTTCGGGGTTCGTTTCGACATTTTTATGCATTAACTGAATTTTCAATGCATTTATGTGCATAATTCAAATTTGAACTACATGCACATGCTCCAGTGCATATAAATTGGTTGAAAAACCAAATCTGTGTCCTTGGGTGCATGCTTAGGTCCCAGGCAAGTAATGGGAATGAATTTCAAACACCAATGCACTGTTGATTGTCGGCAAAACATTGAGAGGCATGGTTTTTCAATTCTAGTAAATCCAAAACTCGTTTGAAGTTCGTGAAACTTGGCATGCTATCATGGAGCGGCATCAACATGCCGTGGTAAATTTTTTGTCCCATTTGGGGCAGGTTTCGGTATATGCTTCTCACAAACCAGAGCTTCACACAACAAGCATGATGGTTTCGGTAGGGAACGTCCCACCTTTGGGGACGAAACGATATCTGAGGGAGTCTCGGACTAGGGGGTGTCCGGATAGCCGGACTATCGTCACGGCCGGACTCCAAGACTATGAAGATACAAGATTGAAGACTTCGTCCCATGTCCGGATTAGACTTTCCTTGGCGTGGAAGGCAAGCTTGGCGATACGAATATTTAGATCTCCTACCATTGTAACCGACTCTGCATAACCCTAACCTATCTGGTGTCTATATAAACCGGAGGGTTTTAGTCCGTAGGACGAACAACAATCATACCATAGGCTAGCTTCTAGGGTTTAGCCTCCTTGATCTCGTGGTAGATCTACTCTTGTACTACCCATATCATCAATATTAATCAAGTAGGAGTAGGGTATTACCTCCATCAAGAGGGCCCAAACCTGGGTAAAAACATCGTGTCCCTTGTCTCCTGTTACCATACGCCTAGGCGCCTGATTCGGGACCCCCTACCGAGATCCGCCGGTTTTGACACCGACATTGGTGCTTTCATTGAGAGTTCCTCCGTGTCGCCACCGATAGGCCCGATGGCTCCTTCGATCATCAACAACGACGCGGTCCAGGTGAGACTTTTCTCCCGGACAGATCTTCGTGTTCGGCGGCTTTGCATGCGGGCCAATTCGCAGCCATCCGGAGCAGATCGAAGCTACGCCCTGGCCGTCAGGTCAGATTTGGAAGTTGAAACTATACGGCCGATATCCGCGGAGACTTGATCTTCGACGGATTCGAGCCGCAGCCAAGCGCGCCGCACTTTCTCGATGGGCATGATCTAGCTCTGCAGCGAAAGGTGCTCGAGGCAGCACCGAGATCCGCCCGACCCTTAATCCGGAGCCGGATTCCCCGATCGAGGACGAGTGGTTGGACACCGCCTCGGGGGCTACAATCTCTACGGTGATCGAGCCGAACTCCATCCCTGTCCTTTGCGAAGACCTCGACTCCAGGGTACCAGACTCCTCTCCGGACTCCGAACCCTCCGCGCCCCTGCCAATCGAATCCGGTTGGGCGCCGGTCATGGAGTTCATCGCCACGGACATCTTTCAGACTCGCCCTTTGGCAACATCCTGAATTCACTAAAGTCTCTCTCTTTATCCGGAGAGCCCTGGCCGGACTATGGTCAGGAAGGTTGGGATGCGGACGATGAGGAAATTCAATGCCCACCCACCACCCACTTCGTAGCCACTGTCGAAATCTTACACGACGTGCTCGATTTCGACTCCGAAGACATCGACGGTATGGACGACGATGTAGGAGACAACAATGAACCAGCACCTATAGGATGCTGGACAACCTCATCCCATGATGTATACATGGTGGATACACCTAAAGGAAATGAAGACGAGGAACAACGGGACGCCACGAAGGATAAATCCTCAAAAGCAGTCAAACGGCAACGTAAGCGCCGAACAAAGTCCCCTCAACAAAGACCCAGCCATAGAGCAGGGCGAACCGGTGGACAACGAACAAGCTATCGAGCAATCGTCCGAACAAGACAACTTGGATAAACAATCTGTCCCCGGCGAAGACAACAGTCCGGACGATCTCACGCCGGACAAACCATTGGAGCAAAATGACCTCCAGAAAAGGCTCGTCGCCACTGCGCGTAGCCTAAAAAAGCAGAAGCGAAAGCTCAAAACAGCGGAAGATGCACTCAGGATCAAATGGAGCAAAGTATTCAGCACCGTAGACAAGTACGGCGACAGTCGCCGAACAAAGAGCTACCCGAAAAGAAAGCTACTGCCCGAATTCGACGAGGAGGCCCTAGAGCCCCCACAATTAAAAAGCAAGAAGGCCACCCGGTCGGATGGACTACCTCGCGGCAAAAGAAAGCGGCGAATGGTGCCGCACACAAGCCAATATGCGATCCGCATAAGGATTCACATCAAAAGGACGGCCCAGTTATGTCCATCTATGGGCCAAGAAAGCATGCTCGTCAAAGCAATGCAATATGCCAAAATTCCGAAGATCACGGCACACCCAAATATAGGGGCCAGACACCCCTATGTTTCACCGATGAGGTCTTTGGATCGTGAATTTCAGTGAATTCAAACCCGTAAACATAGAGGCATACGACGGAACAACAGACCCCGGAGTCTGGATTGAGGATTACATCCACCACATACACATGGCTAGAGGAGATGATCTCCACGCCATAAAATACTTACCCCTTAAACTCAAAGGGCCAGCTCGGCATTGGCTTAAAAGCCTTCCCGAAAATACCATCGGAAGCTGGGAAGAGCTCGAGGACGCGTATCGGGCAAATTTTCAGGGGACCTATGTCCGCCCTCCGGATGCAGATGATCTAAGTCACATAACCCAACAGCCCGGAGAGTCAGCCCGGAAATTCTGGAACAAGTTCCTTACTAAAAAGAACCAAATAGTCGACTATCCGAACGCCGAAGCCTTAGCAGCTTTCAAACACAACGTCCGAGACGAATGGCTCGCCAGGCACCTCGGCCAAGAAAAACCAAGAACAATGGCCGCATTAACAAGCCTCATGACCCGCTTTATGCTGGAGAGGACAGCTGGCTAGCAAGATGCAGTACCAGCGACCCAAGTACATCCGAAGTCAGGGATGGAAACGGGAAACCACGGCGCAACAAGGACCAGCGCCAGATTAAAAGGAACAGTCCAAAGAGCACGGCAGTCTACGCCGGATTCAAAAGCTCGCGACAGAATAACAAAAAACTGCCCCTTAAGGACAATAGCGATGAGCTGTCCAACTTCAACAAAATCTTGGACAAGATATGTCAAATCCACAGTACTCCTGGGAGGCCCGCAAACCATACCCATAGAAATTGTTGGGTCTTCAAACAGTCCGGCAGACTGAACGCCGAACACAAGGGGCTCGACGCACTAAGTGAGGATGACGACGAGCACCACAAGCAGAGCCTCGGAAAACAAAAACTTTCCCACATGAGGTCAAAACAGTAAACTCACTTCACGTGATCAAAGGAAAACAGAGCGGCACCCACTAAAAGCGCGCGCCGCACATCGGGTTGTCAAAACCAATCACCTTCGACCATCAGGACTATTCCGAAAATATCCGGAACGCAGGATGGACTGCCTTGATATTGGATCCTATAATCAACGGATTCCAATTTACACATCTCCTCATGGATGGCGGCAGTGACATAAACCTGATATATCAGGACACAATCCGCAGGATGGAGATAAACCCAACCAAAATTCGCCGTAGCAGCACCTCCTTTGAAGGAGTAATGCCAGGCCCATATGCCCTTTGTACGGGCTCCATACTGCTGGAAGTTGTGTTTGGTTCATCCGACAACTTCCTTCGCGAAAGGTTACTCTTCCATGTCGCCCCGTTTAAAAGTAGCCATCAAGCACTATTGGGACGTGAAGCTTTCGCCCGCTTTAACGCAATACCGCACTATGCATCTCTAACACTTAAAATGCCCGGTCTACGCGGCATCATCTCGTTAAAAGGAAGAATTAAGTGTTACTCGAGCACGGAAGAACGGGAGACTGCCTTGACAGCCCCACAGCTATCCGGCTCTGCTAGGCAAAGAACCAGAATTGGTCATTCAAACCCCGGACACGGTTAGACGAGTCCGGCTCCTACTAGCGGCATACCCCCATACGAGGGGCCGCATGCATGTATAACAAGAGACAATAAAGCTCAATTTTATTCAATTTCGTACTCTGTTTATTTAATATTAAGTACATCTTTCGCACTATCCTTTTTCTTTCAAACTAAGTTCCTCTCTTTTACAGATGAACAACGTGCTACACCCGTCCAGGATACGGCACAACGGAGACACAGGCGCAGCCGTGCAGTAGGGACCCGTTGCAAGGATTCTTTTCAGATTAAGATCCTGCGTAAACCTTTTTTCACTGTCTCTTGTTGATATACATCCCCCGGTTCCTTAATTTAACCGAGGAGGAGGCTGGTGTTTTGGCATTGGTTGCACCAGAATTTTTATGCTGCACTGACACGGGGCTTAGGGCATTATTCTGCCCATTTTCATAAAGACCGAATACCTTAGGGAGTATTGGCGTCTCGAGTTAGGCCTTATATGCATCAGCTCGAATCATGTCTTTGGTCAAATGTTGGGTTGCCCGGCTCCTGTGTTTTGCTACCTTACGCCCGCTTTCATGGCTAACGCGGCACTGTGGAGAACTCTGCGATTGTGCCCGGTTCGGCCGGGCGAGCACCTCAGTAGAGAAAGCCGAAAACTGACTGTCATGATATAGCGAGAGACTGGTTAACCACTCGACGACTCACATGAATGTTTAGGATTCCTCCGCATTAATGAAGGACTGGTTTTCGTTCAGGCACATACGCACCCTGTTTTCGGGAGAGTGCGGTGCCCCCAGGGGCTATATAGTAGCCCCACCCTCGAACTCCTATGGCTAAGTGAAAGTGATAAAGCACTATAGTCCGGTTGCCTGGTTTGCTACGCTATCACCTCCTTAACAGGACCAAGACGTTGGATTAAGTGTGAAAAAGCGCTTTTTTCCAAACACCCCCGCACTATGTGCGTGGGGGCTGAAGCCAAGGACTGCCATCTTTCAGGTTATATACACATATACATAAACGGCCGCACAGGGAGTAGTTTACTACTTGAACGCACAAGTATAAAAAAGCCCTTATATTACATTGAAACATTGTTTTCACAAATCATACATGTCATTTAAACATAATATCCTTCGAGCACTGCGTCTCTATTAAACGAGCGCCCGGCAGGACTTCTTCAAAGTAGTGCTCGGATGTACTCGACTTCTGTCCGAATCTTGGGATGCAACGTCGGTGGCCTTCATCTCTGCCGGTATGTCTTGACACGGGCAAGAGCCATTCGCGCTCCTCAATACACGCCGATCGCTTCATTGCGTCGTCGCGGCACCGCACCAAGAAACCGCTGCACTAAACCAAAATAGCTCTTGGTGGGGTCCGCCCGCCACAAGTGAGTCAAGACATGCTTCATGGCAAATCCGGACAATCGATTCAGCTCGGCCCATTCGCCAACTGATCGATCAGCGGCGAAGGACGCCCGGACTATGGAATTGCGACCAATATAGCTCTTCCTTCATGCCCTTCCGCCCCGGAAGTGCTCAATCGCGTCCATGGCGCTTCGCCGCCAAGTCCGGATAAGCATCCTCCGAACTCCACAACTTATCCAAGCGAGCATACTTTGGATCTGTATATTTCCTCCGCAGCAGTAAACGGTTTTCCAGCCGCAATTGCCCGGCCCGACTCAGCTCCTCCTTGGCAGCTCTCAAAGCCGATTGGGCATTCTTGATTCGCGGCGGCCTTCTTTAGGCCCTCTTGTTCCGCTTTGCGCTCTTTTCAAGAACCTCGCACGATCGGTAGTATTCCTTAACTTTTTGGCCATATCGGCCATCTCCTCTTTGCTTCGGCAGTGAGCAGCCCGTTCAGCTTCTAGCTCTTCGACCGCCTTTAAAGCGGACGCATTACTAATTCTGGCTTGCTCTTTCGCTCGGGCGAGTTCTGCCCGCAGCTCCTCCACGGCAGCGACACCATCTGCATTAAGCATACGAATAGTAAGACATGGGCGTCAAGCTCCCTTACAAGGTGTCCGCATAGAGGTTGCATACCTTGTGACTCGTCAAACCGTTTATTGACCAGCGCGATGTCCGCATCCGCCTCGTCAAGTTACCATTTTAGTTCGGCATATTCATCAGTCCGGCTGGCCTCCGGACGCCCCGCCACCTGTTTAGGAGCGGCGATATGTTATAACTGAGAATTTGATCCTCGGCACGTTGTCAATTTTGACAACATACCGAGTCTCGTGCTACTATCTATCTGGCGCATTTTATATGCATAAGCGTCGGAAGGTACATCATTTTGCGTACCTCAAACCCCGTCGAGAAGCTTCGACGGCTTCATGCAATCCGCTCTCCGCGGATGCAATTCTTTCAATCACTGTACCCATTAGAGCACGGTGATCTTCTGAAATAGCCACTCGCCCGAGCAGATCCTTCAGCTCCTCTGACCGCACGCCACTTGGCGCTGGACCTTCCGGCCCCGCCGGACTTGGGGGAACCCTCCGCGACGACACCTCTGGGTCGTCCGCTTCACATGAGGGTGCGACAGGTGGAGGCGTTTCGCTCTCCATCATCTCCGGAAGAAGATCCCCCGAAGATGAGCTCTGTTGAGAACGGCTGAGGTCCGAAGTACAAGGTACAATTTCGGTTATCCTCATGAATAAACAGAGGGATGTTCCTTATTTACAAGACCCCTTCTTTTTACTTACGGCTCATTGAGGGCTGATCCTCGGGAAATAATGCGGCTGGGTTACTTCAGCGCCGGACTCTCTGCCAAGATTCCTTTCCCTCTTTGAGGCCTTGACCTTCGGATCTTCCGAAGCGGTCCTCTTCTCTCCTCGGAAGGTGGGACTCTTAATCCCTCCTTCCTTGATAGCCTCCTTCATAGAGGCGGTTGCTTCCCCGCTCCCCCCTTTGCCTTCTTCAAAAGGCGCGACCTTCAACATCTTGGTCAACATGGGATCCGGCATGGTCTCTGGGAGGGGAGCCGGACACCTTATTAACTTTGCCTTGGCTATCCACTCCTGTTCAAGAAACAGCTCCTTTAAAGGGCATATATATATATATATATATATATATAAATGAATGAACAGCTTGTCCGATTACAGGACTACTTGAGTATCTGGGCGATTGCAGCTTAGTCCTGCGTCCTCGGTCAAGTCCGGACACTTCTCTTGTGATCCGAAGAACAATTTATACATCTCCACGGGCGTCGTTCCCATAAAATTTTGGAGAGCTCGTGGTCCCTCCGGATTGAATTCCCACGAGCGGAGGGGGCGACGTTTGCAGGGCTGAAGGCGCCGGATCACCATAACCTGCGCCTCTGCAACCAGATTGATCCCTCTTTCCCGGAGATCTCGAATACGGCCCTGCAGCAGGGGAACGTCCTTGGACGGCCCCCAGTCGAGCCCCTTGTTGACCCATGATGCCGGCCGCTGTGGTGGACTGGCGGAAGGCAGGGGCGCCGCCCATTTGGTGCCCCAGGAGCGGTGATATAAAACCACTCCCGTTGCCACAAACCAAGCTCCTCTTGAAAAGAGCCCTTGGGCCACGGAGCATCAGCACATTTTCTTATGACCGCCCCTCCACTCTGCTTGTTGCCCTTGATCATCTTTGGCTCCACCTTGAAGGTCTTAAGCCACAATCCAAAGTGGGGGTAATATGGAGGAGAGGCCTCACATACGACAATGAATGATGAGATATGGAGGATGGACTCAGATTCAAGTCATGAAAATCAAGCCCATAATAAAACATGAGCCCCGCACAAAGGGATCCGTCGGAAGCCTAAACCCCGAAGGAAGTGGGACACGAACACCACGTTCTCGCCGGGCTCAGGAGTGGGAATGACCTGCGCTGGAGCAGGCAGCCTATGCGAGATCTCGCCGGTTAGATACCTGGCGTCTCGCAGCTTTAGCAGATCTTCTTCTGTGACAGAGGAAGACATCCATCGGCCGTGCTGGTCGGAGCCGGACATTGTCGAAAGTCCGAAGCGCCTGAATCTGAAGCTTTGGGTGTTGGAACTCGAAGCGCGAGGCGAACACGATGGAGGGTGTAAAAAAGAAGAGGGCCTTGGTCTCATTATAAAGAGGTTGAATACCAAGAGCCCAACCCGTGGTCGATTAGGACTCGCCTTTGATAGAGAAGGCAGGCCAACGGGCACGGTTGGGTTACCCACGTCCGTATTGATGAGAATCCCGGAATAAGGGGGCACGATCTATGCTTTGATAAGACGTGCCAAGGAAACCGCCTCGCTAAACACGCTGAGGTGGAACAATAAAAAACGATTCATATGAAGGCCTGGCCGTGGTGTGATGTCACGCCACGGAATACGTCAGCAGATCTGTGCAAAAATTATTCTCTCTACGACGTTATGTGGAACTTGTTTTGCAGAGCCGGACACTATCCTTGTGTTCAAAACCTTCTATGAAGTATTCAGAGGAGGAACCCGCCTTGCAACGCCGAAGACAATATGCGCGCCGGACTCGTCGTCATTGAAGCCTGGTTCAGGGGCTACTGAGGGAGTCCCGGACTAGGGGGTGTTCGGATAGCCGGACTATCGTCACGGCCGGACTCCAAGACTATGAAGATACAAGATTGAAGACTTCGTCCCGTGTCCGGATGGGACTTTCCTTGGCGTGAAAGGCAAGCTTGGCGATACGAATATGTAGATCTCCTACCATTGTAACCGACTCTGCATAACCCTAACCTATCCGGTGTCTATATAAACCGGAGGGTTTTAGTCCGTAGGACGACCAACAATCATACCATAGGCTAGCTTCTAGGGTTTAGCCTCCTTGAACTCGTGGTAGATCTACTCTTGTACTACCCATATCATCAATATTAATCAAGCAGGAGTAGGGTATTACCTCCATCGAGAGGGCCCGAACCTGGGTAAAAAGATCGTGTCCCTTGTCTCCTGTTACCATCCGCCTAGGCGCACAGTTCGGGACCCCCTACCCGAGATCCGCCGGTTTTGACACCGACAATATCCATTGCCTCTTATTCCTTCCAAAAAAATTCCCATGTCAACGTAGAACAACAGGAGTGTCGTGTCTTTATTTTTGATTTTTCGGGGTCTTTTTGGACATTTTTATGCATTAACTGAGTTTTCAATGGATTTATGTGCATAATTCAAATTTGAACTACATGCACATGCTCCAGTGCATATAAATTGGTTGAAAAAACAAATATGTGTCCTTGGGTGCATGCTTAGGTCCCATGCAAGAAATGGGAATGAATTTCAAACAACGGGGCACTGTTGATTGCCGACAAAACATTGAGATGCTTTGTTTTCAAACTCTAGTAAATACAAAACTCGTCTGAAATTCATGAAACTTGGCATGCTATCTTGGAGCGGCATCAACAGGTCGTGGTAAATTTGTTGTCCCATTTGGGGCAGGTTTGGGTATATGCTTCTCACAAACCAGAGCTTCTCACAATAAGCATGTTGGTTTCGGTAGGGAACGTCCCACCTTTGGGGATGAAACGATATCCATTGCCTCTTATTGCTTCAATAAATTTCTCGTGTCAACATAGAACAACAGGAGTGTTGTGTAAATTTTGTGATTTTTCGGGGTTTGTTTGTACATTTTTATGCATTAGCTGAATTTTCAAAGTATTTATGTGCATAATTCAAATTTGAACTAGATGCACATGCTCCAGTGCATATAAATTGGTCGAAAAATCAAATCTCTGTACTTTGGTGCATGCTTAGGTCCCACGCAAGAAATGGGAATGAATTTCAAACACTGGGGCATCGTTGATTGCCGGCAAAACAATGAGATGCGTGGTTTTTAAATTCTAGTAAATCCAAAACTCGTCTGAAATTCATGAAACTTGGCATGCTACCATGGAGCAGCATCAACATGCCGTGGTAAATTTTTTGTCCCATTATGGGGCAAGTTTGGGTATATGCTTCTCACAAACCAGAGCTTCTCACAACAAGCATGATGGTTTCGGTAGGTAACGTCCCACCTTTGGGGACAAAACGATATCCATTGCCTCTTATTGCTTCCAAAAAATTTCTCGTGTCAACGTAGAACAACAGGAGTGTTGTGTCAATTTTTTTGATTTTTCGGGGTTTGTTTGGACATTTTTATGCATTAACTGAGTTTTTAGTGCATTTATGTGCATAATTCAAATTTGAACTACATGCACATGCTTCAGTGCATATAAATTGGTTGAAAAATCAAATCTGTGTCCTTGAGCGCATGCTTAGGTCCCACGCAAGAAATGGGAATGAATTTCAAACACCGGGGCACCGTTGATCGCCGGCAAAACATTGAGATGCGTGGTTTTTAAATTCTAGTAAATCCAAAACTCATCTGAAATTCATGAAACTTGGCATGCTATCATGGAGCGGCATCAACATGCCGTGGTAAATTTATTGTCCCATTTGGGGCAGGTTTGGGTATATGCTTCTCACAATAAGCATGTTGGTTTCGGTAGGGAACGTCCCACCTTTGGGGACGAAACAATATCCATTGCCTCTTATTGCTTCCAAAAATTTCTCGTGTCAACATAGAACAACAGGAGTGTTGAGTCAATTTTGTGATTTTGCGGGGTTCGTTTGGACACTTTTATGCATTAACTGAATTTTCAATGCATTTATGTGCATAATTAAAATTTGAACTACATGAACATGCTCCAGTGCATATAAATTTGTTGAAAAATCAAATCTGTGTCCTTCGGTGCATGCTTAGGTCCCACGCAAGAAATGGGAATGAATTTCAAACACCGGCGCACTGTTGATTGCTGGCAAAACATTGAGATGCGTGGTTTCTAAATTCTAGTAAATCCAAAACACGTCTGAAATTCATGAAACTTGGTATGCTATCATGGAGCAGCATCAACATGCCGTGGTAAATTTTTTGTCCCATTTGGGGCAGGTTTGGGTATATGCTTCTCACATACTAGAGCTTCTCAGAACAAGCATTATGGTTTCGGTAGGGAATGTCCCACCTTTGGGGACGAAGGGCAGGTTTGGGTATATGCTTCTCACATACTAGAGCTTCTCGGAACAAGCATTATGGTTTCGGTAGGGAATGTCCCACCTTTGGGGACGAAACGGTATCCATTGCCTCTTATTGCTTCCAAAATTTTCTCGTGTCAATGTAGAACAAAAGGAGTGTTGTGTCATTTTTTTTATTTTTCGGGGTTCGTTTGGACATTTTTATGCATTAACTGAGTTTTCAATGCATTTATGTGCATAATTCAAATTTGAACTACATGCACATGCTCCAGTGCATATAAATTGGTTGAAAAATCAAATCTGTGTCCATGAGCGCATGCTTAGGTCCCATGCAAGAAATGGGAATGAATTTCAAACACCGGGGCACCATTGATCGCCAGCAAAACATTGAGATGCGTGGTTTTTAAATTCTAGTAAATCCAAAACTCGTCTGAAATTCATGAAACTTGGCATGCTATCATGGAGCGGCATCAACATGTCGTGGTAAATTTGTTGTCCCATTTGGGGCAGGTTTGGGTATATGCTTCTCACAATAAGCATGTTAGTTTCGGTAGGGAACGCCCCACCTTTGGGGACGAAACGATATCCATTGCCTCTTATTGCTTCCAAAAATTTCTCGTGTCAATATAGAACAACAGGAGTGTTGAGTCAATTTTGTGATTTTACGGGGTTCGTTTGGACATTTTTATGCATTAATTGAATTTTCAATGCATTTATGTCCATAATTGAAATTTGAACTACATGCACATGCTCCAGTGCATATAAATTTGTTGAAAAAATAAAATCTGTGTCCTTGGGTGCATGCTTAGGTCCCACGCAAGAAATGGGAATGAATTTCAAACACCAGGGCACCGTTGATTGCTGGCAAAACATTGAGATGCGTGGTTTCTAAATTCTAGTAGATCCAAAACTAGTGTGAAATTCATGAAACTTGGCATGCTATCATGGAGCGGCTTCAACATGCCGTGGTAAATTTTTTGTCCTATTTGGGGCAGGTTTGGGTATATGCTTCTCACAAACCAGAGCTTCTCACAACAAGCATTATGGTTTCGGTAGGGAACGTCCCACCTTTGGGGACGAAACGATATCCATTGCCTATTATTGCTTCCAATATTTTTCTCGTGTCAACGTAGAACAAAAGGAGTGTTGTGTCAATTTTTTTGATTTTTCCGGGTTTGTTTGGACATTTTTATGCATTAACTGAGTTTTCAATGCATTTATGTGCATAATTAAAATTTGAACTACATGCACATGCTCCAGTGCATATAAATTGGTTGAAGAAACAAATATGTGTCCTAGGGTGCATGCTTAGGTCCCATGCATTTATGTGCACAATTAGAATTTGAACTACATGCACATGCTCCAGTGCATATAAATTGGTTGAAAAATCAAATCTGTGTCCTTGGGTGCATGCTTAGGTCCCACGCAAGAAATGGGAATGAATGTCAAACACCAGGGCATGCTATCATGAGGCTTGGCATGCTATCATGGAGCGGCATCAACATGCTGTTGTAAATTTTTTGTCCCATTTGGGGCAGGTTTGGGTATATGCTTCTCATAAAGTAGAGATTCTCACAACAAGCATGATGGTTTCGGTAGGGAACATCCCACCTTTGGGGACGAAACGATATCCATTGCCTCTTATTGCTTACAAAAAATTTGTCGTGTCAACATAGAACAACAGGAGTGTTGTGTCAACTTTTGTAATTTTTCAGGGTTCCTTTGGACATTTTTATGCATTAACTGAGTTTTCAATGCATTTATGTGCATAATTCAAATTTGAACTACGTGCACATGCTCAGGTGCATATAAATTGGTTGAAAAATCAAATATGTGTCCTTGGGTGCATGCTTAGGACCCATGTAAGAAATGGGAATGAATTTAAAACACAGGGGCACCGTTGATTACAAATAAAACATTGAGATGCCTGGTTTTGAAATTCTAGTAAATCCAAAACTCGTCTAAAATTCATGAAACTTGGCATGCTATCATGGAACGGCATCAACATGCCGTGGTAAAAATTTTGTCCCATCCGGGGCAGGTTTGGGTATATGCTTCTCACAAACCAGATCTTCTCACAACAAGCGTGATGGTTTCGGTGGGGAACGTCCCACCTTTGGGGACGCAACGATAACCATTGCCTCTTATTGCTTCCAAAAAATTTCTCGTGTCAACATAGAACAACAGAAGTGTTGTGTCAATTTTTGTGATTTTTCGGGGTTCGTTTGGACATTTTTATGCATTAACTGAGTTTTCAATGCATTTATGTGCATAATTCAAACTTGAACTACATGCACATGCTCCAGTGCATATAAATTGGTTGAAAAATCAAATCTGTGTCCTTGGGTGCATGCTTAGGTCCCATCCAAGAACTGGGAATGGATTTCAAACACCGGGGCACCGTTGATTGCTTGCAAAACATTGAGATGCTTGGTTTTTAAATTCTAGTAAATCCAAAACTCGCCTGAAAGTCATTAAACATGGCATGCTATCATGGAGCGGCATCAACACGCCGTGGCAAAAGTTTTGTTCCATTTGGGGCAGGTTTGGGTATATACTTCTCACAAACCAGAGCTTCTCATAACAAGCATGATGGTTTCGGTAGGATCGTCCCACCTTTGGGGATGAAACGATATCCATTGCCTCTTATTGCTTCCAAAAATTTCTCGTGTCAACATAGAACAACAGGAGTGTTGCGTCAATTTTTGTGATTTTTCGGGGTTCGTTTTGATAATTTTATGCATTAACTCAATTTTCAATGCATTTATGTGCATAATTCAAATTTGAACTAGATCCACATGCTCCAGTGCATATAAATTGGTTGAAAAATCAAATCTGTGTCCTTCGGTGCATCCTTAGGTCCCACGCAAGAAATGAGAATGAATTTCAAACACTGGGGCACCATTGATTGCCGGCAAAACAATGAGATGCATGGTTTTTAAATTCTAGTAAATCCAAAACTCATCTGAAATTCATGAAACTTGGCATGCTATCATGGAGCGGCATCAACATGCCATGGTAAATTTTTTGTCCCATTTGGGGCAAGTTTGGGTATATGCTTCTCACAAACCTGAACTTCTTAGAACAAGCATGATGGTTTCGGTAGGGAACGTCCCACCATTGGGGACGAAATGATATCCATTGCCTCTTATTGCTTCCAAAATTTTTCTCGTGTCAATGTAGAACAACAAGAGTGTTGTGTCAATTTTTTTAATTTTTCAGGGTTCGTTTGGACATTTTTATGCATTAACTGAATTTTCAATGCATTTATGTGCATAATTCATATTTGAACTACATGCACATGCTCCAGTGCATATAAATTGGTTAAAAATTCAAATCTGTGTTCTTGAGCGCATGCTTAGGTCCCACGCAAGAAATGGGAATGAATTTCAAACACCGAGGCACCGTTGATCGCCGGCAAAACATTGAGATGCGTGGTTTTTAAATTCTAGTAAATCCAAAACTCGTCTGAAATTCATGAAACTTGGCATGCTATCATGGAGCGGCATCAACATGCCGTGGTAAATTTGTTGTTCCATTTGGGGCAGGTTTTGGTATATGCTTCTCACAATAAGCATGTTGGTTTCGGTAGGGAACGTCCCACCATTGGGGACGAAACGATATTGTAGCGACCTGACCCAAAATCGGTCAAGTCTCTGTGTCTGTACCATCCCAAGATCATGCTGGTACTCACAGTACATCGATGAAATAATCAAAGTTCAATCACACCTGAATTTATTACACGATTCTCATATAGAGTCTATATTACAAGAGAATAAATTCGGCCGAAGGCCAACTCATGAGAAATAAACTAGTAAAGCTGCGGAAGCGTAGACGAAAAATAGCGAGTCCATCCGACTCCATAGGGCAATCGCCAAGCGCGGAGCGTAGCCTCAATCCTGATCGGAATACTCCTCTGCAACATAAGACGTTGCAGCCGTGTAGGTCAGCATTTTGAATATGCTGGCAAGTCATGAAGAGAATAACAATAAAAATTACTATCACTATATGCAATTTGGCTGTGGGGCTCTATGTTTCATCATTTTGCGAAAAGCCAGTTTTTCCCTACTACAGGGGACTTGCTTGCAAATACTACAAAATTGTTGGTAGTTATTGAGATGGTTCCGCCAACCAATGTCTCATTTCCCAAATTATTAAGTCATAACCCCTTCAAATTAATTTATTAGTTTTAGTGTTGAGATTTCCGAATACTTCCAAGTTCCAAAGGCTCAAATTGTCCGTAACCGGGGACACGACTAATCGATTAGATCTTTAACTCTGCAGAGGTTTGCGCACTTTACCCGCAAGAATCATTCCCTCCTTTTAAGTCTTCGCACTTCATGGTGTTTGAAGACGGGATGAATGAAACAGGGTCTTCCGAAGAGTTCTTACGCCCTTGCGGTACCCATCCAATCCTACCGTTCTTCTACATCTCGTAGTACCGTCCAGCCAACGTCACAACTAGGGTTGACCCAGCGAGCCCATAATGGCTTGCGGCTGCACAGTAAGCTTCCGGTCAATGGGGCATCCATCCGTCTCTTCGTGGCTGGGTGAAGCTTTCCGCAAGATGTCATGGCACTTCTCCATGCATCCCGCCAACCACTGGGTTCTCGGGGTGCCCGTCAACCAAATCCTCCACCCAGTAGTGAATTTCAAAGTCCATCTTGATCTTGAAGTTCATGGGGTTGTCATCATCTTGACTCTCACATCTTTCTTATGAATTCACTCAACCAATCCCGTCTACGAGCATAGCAAAATTAAACTACTACGCCCCGGTTCATGGTAACAAGGGAATTGGTTCATCCTACCACATGATACTACTCAAGAACAATAACTTCAAAATTTCAGATCTGCATGCATGGTGGGAGGTATAATTCTAATGCAACAAAAATCATAGGTATTGAAAGTATGATCAATGACTTGCCTTGCTGACGATCTTCGTAAGCTAAGGACTCGTAGTAGCAAGCTTTCACTCCGGAAATTCTACCGAGACAAACAATAATCACAATAAGCATATAGCATATGATCACTTAACACAATAGCATAGTAACATAACACACCAAAACGAAGCGAATCAAAACCCAAAAGAAAACTCGAAGAAATCCAACTCAAAGTTTTTCCTACTTCAAGCAACAACTAGAAATAGTTTTACATAACAAAATTTTCTCAACATAACCTAACCATGGGTTTATGTTAACTTAACAGAAAGGAATGCATTAAGCAACTAGGAGCAAAAAGAATCAATTTAAAATCTATTATGAAACTCCTATTAGGCCTAAAGCAATTTCTAATAAGAAAAATAAAATAAAAGTTTTATTTATTATAAATAAAAGTTCATGCTCTAAAGTGATAGAAACTATCCTAGAATAATCAATCACATGTGAAAAATAAATTTATTTGCTAATTAAAATAATAGGAAAACAGTAGCTAGTTAATTAATTAAGAATAACATGATTCTGCTAGAAACTATTTTTTATCAATCCTAAAATGCCCAAATTAATTCCTACGGTTAGGCAATGTCAAAACAAAGTTGGGACAAAAGAATCATATAAAAATAATTTTCCTAACTCATTTTATAACAGATTTACTATTCTGACTAAAATTAAAATAAAGCAATTCTAAATAATTTTAACATAGCTAATTATATTTTCTACAGAAACTATAAGAAATTTTCAAACCAACAAAAAAGAATCACTTAAAAATATTAAGTAGATTAAAAGATATGAATTTTTCAAATCTGAAACTATTCTGTTAAAACAGAAAACGAAAATAAAGAAAAACAGGCTAAATGGGCCTAACTAGCATACTGTGCGTAATATAACTAAACGGGCCTAGGGTTTAAGCGAATCGGGCCGATCTAAATAAAACCCTAACTTAAAATTAAACCGAACTAAACGGACCGAACGGTTTTATTTAAAGAACATACCCCTTGGGGTTCTAATCTACACCGTAGAAAGCGAGATCGGACGGCGGGGTGAAGTCCGCGAGTTACCGGAGATCGACAATGGTGGCTCGGCGGCGAAAAGGCGTCGGCGTCTCCGGTGGTCGGGGCGTCGGCGGAGAGCTCCGTGGTCTTGCGTGACGGGGTGCGTCTGGTGGAGTCCGCGAGATCGGGTGGCAGGGTGAGTCGGGTGAGGCAAATGGCGGTGGCGTGCTCGGGCGCGAAGCGTGCGGAGGGAGAGAGGGTCCGTGAGGGGGCGAGGGGGAACGGGTGCGAGGAGGGGTATTTATAGGGCGGGCACGACTTGGCGAGGGGCAAGCCGGCGAGCGAATCATGGCGAATCCGGATCCTTCGGGATCCGGTGAGTGGCGGCGCGTGAGTGGCGCGGCGAGGGAAGGAGACGGTGGGGTCCACCTGTCGGCGACAATGAGGGAGCGGGGTTGGTCGGTCGACCGAACCGGATAGGTTTCAAGCAGGGGGAGGTGCGGTCGGCTCATTGGGCCGCTGGGTGGCGCGGTGGGCTGGCTCGGTGGGCTGCCAGTCTTTGGCTGGGCCGGTCGGCTGGCTGGTGCTGGGCATTTTCTTTTCTATTTTATTTTTTGAAAAACAAAACAGAGATAATATTTAAACTATAAATATTTTATATAGGACATATATATACCAAAATGATCAGGGGAATATTCCCTATCATTTGAACATTTTTCCAGGGGCAAAATCCAAAGTTTATAAAAAATCATTTTTCCAAATTTCAAATAAGCTCAAGTTTGAATTCAAAACTTTTGGCAATGTTTTCCTCTGATATTTTTGGAGTGTCATGTTTACTCCTCTCATACTTTTTCTCAAGTTATCAGGCATAGTTTTTTTTTTTGAAATGATTTCCACTTGCCAAAATTTGAATTCAAATTCCAAAACTTCTGAAACTTCAAATGACACCCAAATTCAAACAGAATGCATAGATGCTTAGCTATAATTGTAAAACATACCAAATAGGAATTTTGGGATGTTACAAACCTACCACCTTAAGATGAATCTAGCCCTCGAGATTGGGTTAACTAGCAAATAGGTGCGGGTGGTCTCGAAGAAGGTCTTCTTGGCGCCCTGTGTGGCTTCCTCTTGAGTGATGACTCCACAGCACCTTGCAAAACTTGATGATCTTGCTGCGGGTGACTCTGTTCGCAGTCTCGAGAATTCGGACGGGTTTCTCCTTATAAGTCAGATCTTTGTCGAGCTGTATGGCCTCTAGGGCCTGTGTCTCTCAATGGAATATCGGCCATGTCGGCATGACACTTCTTGGTGAGAAACATGGAAGACATCATGAACTCCGGACAATCCTTCCGCAATTCCAACTTGTAAGCAACTTCTCCTCGACGTTCGAGGATTTTGTAGGGGCCAATGAATCGGGGTGCTAACTTTCCTTTGACACCAAACCTCTTGATTCCACGAAGTGGGGACGCACGAAGATATGCTCGGTCTCCGCTTCGTAAGTTACTTCCTTGCGTTCTTGTCGGCATAACTCTTCTGTCTCGACTGTGCTATCTTGAGTCTATCCCGAATCAGCTTGACTTTCTCTTCGGAATCTCTGATAAGATCGGAGCCGAAAAGCGATCGATCTCCAACACCATCCCACAGCAATGGTGTTCTGCACCTCCTTCCGTATAGAGCTTCGAAAGGGGCCATCTTCAGACTGGATTGATAACTATTGTTGTATGAGAACTCTGCGTATGGCAAATTATCATCCCAGCTAGACCCATAGTCTAGCACACAAGCTCTCAACATGTCCTCCAGAATCTGGTTGACCCTCTCGATCTGTCCATCTGTCTGCGGATGAAAAGTTGTACTGAACTCCAGCCTCGTACCCAAAGTTTCATGCAACTGATTCCAAAACTTTGAGGTAAACTGTGTTCCTCTATCTGACACGATACTCCTCGGAACTCCATGCAGACATACGATCCTGGTCATGTATATCTTGGCCAACTTAGCACTGGTATAGGTAGTCTTCACGGGAATGAAGTGAGCTACCTTGGTCAAACGATCAACCACTACCGGATAGAATCATAACCTGAACGGGTCTGGGTAATCTGTGATAAAATCCATTCCAAGTTTTTCCCATTTCAATCGGGAATCAGCAAAGGTTGAAGTAACCTGCTGGCTTCGATGTTCTGCCTTTACTCGTTGACAAACATCGCATCGCTACGTACTCGGCAATATCCTTCTTCATACCATCCACCGAAACTTTCCTTCAAATCCGGTACATCTTGGTGTTACGGGGTGAATCGAGTACGGTGAATCATGAGCCTCTGAAGAATTAGCTTCCTGAGTTCAGGATCATTGGGTACATAAATGCGATCCTCGAACCATATAGCTCCGTGTTCATCCTTACGAAATCCTTTAGCTTTTCCTTCATTCATCTTTTTCTTTATCTCCTCAATTTCCTTGTCCGACTTCTGGGCTTCACGAATCCTTTCGGCCAAAGTGGACTGAACTTCGAGTTGCAACATATCCTCTTGGAACTATCTCCGATCGGAGATCTACGAGGTCATCGACTAACTCTCGGGTAATCCTCCTGCTGTCGAGTATTCACATAACTCTTACGGCTCAAAGCATCTGCTACAACATTAGCTTTACCTGGGTGATAATGCAATCTCATGTCATAGTCCTTGATTAACTCTAGCCATCTCCTCTGCCTGAGGTTCAACTCCTTCTGCGTGAAAATATACTTCAAACTCTTGTGATCTGTGTAAACATCACAACGGTTTCCAATTAGGAAATGTCTCCAGGTCTTGAGTGCATGCACTACGGCTGCTAACTCCAAATCATGGGTGGCATAATTCATCTCGTGAGGTCGTAGCTGTCTGGAGGTATAAGCTACAACTTTTCCTTCCTGCATGAGTACTCCTCCGAGTCCCTGTCGAGAAGCGTCGCAATATACCTGGTAATCCTTGTGTATGTCCGGCAAAATCAGCATTGGGGCTGTAACCAAACGTTTCTTCAATTCCTGAAAACTGGTTTCACAATCCTCGGTCCAAATGTACTTGGCTTCCTTCTTCAACAGCTCAGTCATGGGCTTGGCAATCTTCGAGAAGTTCTCAATAAACCTCCGATAATATCCTGCGAGTCTGAGAAAACTGCGGATCTCCTTGGTCGAGGTGGGTGGCGCCAATCGGTGGTGATTCAACCTTGGCGGGGTCAATCGCTATTCCTTCTCCTGAAATAACATGTCCGAGGAATCCAACTTCCTTCAGCCAAAATTCACATTTGCTGAACTTGGCATACAAGCGATGTTCTCGAAGTTTCTCGAACTAGACGCAAATGTTCCTTATGCTCTTCCTCGCTCTTGAGAAAATCAGTATATCATCGATGAACACCACGACAAACTTGTCCAGATATTCCATAAATACCTTGTTCATCAAATTCATGAAGTATGCAGGAGCATTAGTCAATCCAAATGACATGACGGTATACTCATATAAACCATACCTGGTGGTGAATGCTGTTTTGTGTATATCCTTCTCACGGATCTTCAACTGATGATACCCTGATCAAAGATCGATCTTGGAGAATACCTTGGCTCCAACTAGCTGATCAAACAGATCATTAATCATCGGCAGAGGGTACTTGTTCTTTATGGTCACGTCGTTCAACGAGCGATAATCCTAACCATTCTCAAGGTTCCATCCTTCTTCTCTACCAAAAGAACTGGGCTCCCCAAGGTGATGAGCTTGGCGAATATATCCTTTCTCCAATAGCTCATTAATTTGGTTCTTGATCTCTTTCAAATCGTTCGGAGGCATCCGATAAGGTCTCTTGGATATTGGGGCTGTGCCGCAATAACTCAATCAGAAATTCAATGTCTCGTCGGTGGCATTCTGGTAATTCCTCCGAAACACATCGGGAAAGTCTTGCACCTCTGGCACTTCCTCCTAAACAACTCCCGTGAGGGAATTCACTGATTCTTCATCCGCTACGTGCGGATACATACTTGATCCTCTTACGCTCCGGGGTGGTGAGCGAGAATAGACTTCTTGAGCACGATCTATGTTTCCTTCAAACTTCGTCAACCAATCCATGCCTAGGATTACATCCAAGGTCCGGGTTTCCAACACTATGAGGTCTGCGGGAAATTTATGGTTCCCGATGTTGAGGTTGCATGACAGCCTAAGCTCGCCATCATTTCTCCTCTGCGGAACCGACGCGAAGGGGGCTTCTAAGGGTTTTAGTGGGCAACCCGTACTTTTCCACAACTACCCTCGATATGAATGAATCGTTGCACCGAATCAAAGAGTACCAAAACTGAACGTGAATTCAATAAAACTTACCAACCACGATTGTCCGGCTGATCATAGAGGTCCTCCACGTCAATGTGGTTCACCCGAGCTTCGAGGAAAGGGTTGGGCTTCTTCGCTGAGCTTCCATTGCCGTTTCCATTCCTCTGCTTGGCCTCTGGGCAGTCGGTGGCATAGTGCCCTGTTTTCTAGCACTTGAAACAGGTGATGTGACTCAGATCCTTCGGAGCCGGGGCCGAACGATGCTGGTTTCCATTACCGTTTCCATTGCCATTGCCATTGCACGACTGTTGTCCTGGTTGCGGTTGTTCCCATTTCCTCCATGGTTATGTCCTCCATGGTTGTGATGGGTATGCCCTCCCGAGTATGGGGCATAACGGGCTTCTGCTGAGCTCTGAGTTGTGCTTCCCCGGCTGTACTTCCGCTATGCTATCAATCTGCTGCTGCTTGCCTTCAAGTATGATGGCCTTGTCTACCACTCTTTGGTAATTGGTGAAAGTAGCCACCATAAGCTGCATTCCCAGCTCGTCATTGAGTCCTCGAGAAACTTCTCCTGCTGCGGCATCTGTGGCCACATCATCCGGGGCATAGCGAGCTAACTTGCTGAACTCATCCACGTACTGTGCCACAGTACGGTTCCCCTGGCGTAAGTTGCGGAACTCACGCTTCTTCAGACTCATGGCTCCAGCTGAAACATGAGCGGTGCGGAAGGCCTGCTGGAACTGATCCCGTGATGGTGCCAATGGGATAAGTGGCGGTGTAGTTCTCCCACCAAGAAGCTGCAGGTCCATCAAGTTGATGTGCGGCAAAGCGCACCTTCTCTGCATCAGTGCATCCAACAATGATTAACTCTCTTCCGACCTTGCGGAGCCAATCGTCGCCACAATCGCTCGGTGCTGCTAGAGAACAACTGGCGGATTCAGCCTCGAGAATCGAGTCAAGTTGTCCACAGGGGTGGTGGTGGCGGTGGATTGTTGTTGTTGTTGTTCAGTTACGGATGAGCATCGCATGATGGCATTCTCGCTGCTGGAGCAGCTGGGTGAGCTCGCGGAAAGTTGAGACCGGGGTCACGTCTCGGAGGCATCTGGTGTTTTGGAGTGGATGAGAAAATTAGAATAGAACAATGGTCTAATGAGAAATAACACTACCCATATGAATGCACAATCATAATCACACCAATCATTTATTCAATCCACTCAAACATGGTTCAATCTCGATTACAAAATGCTCACGACTAATCGAAAATAACGACCTAACTGATCGACGAAAAAGTAAAATAACATGGTGGTCGGCTAAATGTCTTCTTCAATAATCCTTGCGTCCTCAGTGCGATGCCCTCGGTGTGGCGTCCTCATTGCGGCGCCTCCTCTTGCGGCTTTCTCGGTGGAACTCCTTCATAATCTGATCATTGCTCACGAGAGGTCCATCATCTCCACTCGGAAAAGGTCCTCTCCCAAGTCCATCTTTTCCTCAATTGCGGCAAGCTTCATCTTCAGGTTGTCGACTCTCTCCATGAAGTCCGCGATTTCTTCCTCATGGCCAAGGAAGTCTGCGTGTGCCTTCTCCTCCGATTCAGTTCACGGAACAACAGCCTCCTGTGTACCTTGAGTTCTGGCGAGTCGGATCTCCCGTTTCCTGAGGAGACACTCCAAGTCTTGGACATACGAAAGGATGGAGTCGTCCTCTACGGTACGGATGATATCTCCATTCCTTGCTCTGCGAGAAACCATGGCGAGGTCTGATGGATCGAGCTCGGCCCTGTACTCTTCTCGGAGATGTCCAAGTGCACGATAGATCGCCATGTCCCTTCCGAGGATCCAGTTGAAGTCGGTAAACTCAAAGTCAATAGGCTCTGTATGTCCTCCGAAGGTTCTCCCTGGAATGTGCACCTCGATCCTGTAGCGGGTATCCGTCGGAAGTGCATTGGTTGGCTTCCCGGTGATCGAGGGCAGAGCAATCTTCAGCTTCTTCACCATCTGGACCAGCTTCCTACCGAAGGGCATCGTCTCATCGGGCTGGCAAAACTCCGGTAGCAAAACTGGGGTGAACTCGACGGCCATCTAGAATGTTGAAAATCGGAGAGAAGTCGGAAATGAACAGGGGAGAATTACGGAATGATAAGGATATAAAGTAAATAGTCTCTTCCTATGGCTTTCCGATCCTAGGGGTTACGTCCTACGGTCAGCGTGTGCTCTGATACCATCTCTCAGAGCGACTGACCCAAAATCGGTCAAGTCTCGTATGCATACCATCCCAAGATCATCTTTGGTACTCACGGTACATCGATGAAATAATCAAAGTTCAATCACACCTGAATTTATTACACGATTCTCATATAGAGTCTTTATTACAAGAGAATAAATTCGCCAAGGCCAACTCATGAGAAATAAACTAGTAAAGCTGCGGAAGCGTGAGCGAAAAATAGCGAGTCCATCCGACTCCATAGGGCAATCGCCAAGCGCGGAGCGTAGCCTCAATCTGATCGAATACTCCTCTACAACATAAGGCGTTGCAGCCGTGTAGGTCAGCATTTTGAATATCTTGGCAAGTCATGAAGAGAATAACAATAAAATTACTATCACTATATGCAATTTGGCTGTGGGGCTCTATGTTTCATCATTTTGCGAAAAGCAGCTTTTTCCCTACTACAGGGACTTGCTTGCAAATACTACAAAATTGTTGGTAGTTATTGAGATGGTTCCGCCAACCAATGTCTCATTTCCCAAATTATTAAGTCATAACCCCTTCAAATTAATTTATTAGTTTTAGTGTTGAGATTTCCGAATACTTCCAAGTTCCGAGGCTCAAATTGTCCAGAATCGGGACACGACTAATCGATTAGATCTTTAACTCTGCAGAGGTTTGCGCACTTTACCCGCAAGAATCATTCCCTCCTTTTAAGTCTTCGCACTCATGGTGTTTGAAGACGGGATGAATGAAACAGGGTCTTAGAAGAGTTCTTCGGCCACCGGTACCCATCAATCCTACCGTTCTTCTACATCTCGTAGTACCGTCCAGCCAACGTCACAACTAGGGTTGACCCAGCGAGCCCATAATGGCTTGCGGCTGCATGTAAGCTTCCGGTCAATGGGGCATCCATCCGTCTCTTCGTGGCTGGGTGAAGCTTTCCGCAAGATGTCATGGCACTTCTCCATGCATCCGGCCAACCTTTGGGTTCTCCAGGTGCCCGTCAACCGTCCTCCACCCGATGAGTGAATTTCAAAGTCCATCTTGATCTTGAAGTTCATGGGGTTGTCGACATCTTGACTCTCACATCTTTCTTATGAATTCACTCAACCAATCCGTCTCTGAGCATAGCAAAATTAAACTACTACGCCCGGTTCATGGTAACAAGGGAATTGGTTCATCCTACCACATGATACTACTCAAGAACAATAACTTCAAAATTTCACCTACTGCATGCATGGTGGGGAGGTATAATTCTAATGCAACAAAAATCATAGGTATTGAAAGTATGATCAATGACTTGCCTTGCTGACGATCTTCGTAAGCTAAGGACTCGTAGTAGCAAGCTTCGCACTCCGGAAATTCTACCGAGACAAACAATAATCACAATAAGCATATAGCATATGATCACTTAACACAATAGCATAGTAACATAACACACCAAAACGAACGAATCAAAAACCCAAAAGAAAACTCGAAGAAATCCAACTCAAAGTTTTTCCTACTTCAAGCAACAACTAGAAATAGTTTTACATAACAAAATTTTCTCAACATAACCTAACCATGGGTTTATGTTAACTTAACAGAAAGGAATGCATTAAGCAACTAGGAGCAAAAAGAATCAATTTAAAATCTATTATGAAACTCCTATTAGGCCTAAAGCAATTTCTAATAAGAAAAATAAAATAAAAGTTTTATTTATTATAAATAAAGTTCATGCTCTAAAGTGACAGAAACTATCCTAGAATAATCAATCACATGTGAAAAATAAATTTATTTGCTAATTAAAATAATAGGAAAACAATAGCTAGTTAATTAATTAAGAATAACATGATTCTGCTAGAAACTATTTTTTATCAATCCTAAAATGCCCAAATTAATTCCTACGGTTAGGCAATGTCAAAACAAAGTTGGGACAAAAGAATCATATAAAAATAATTTTCCTAACTCATTTTATAACAGATTTACTATTCTGACTAAAATTAAAATAAAGCAATTCTAAATAATTTTAACATAGCTAATTATATTTTCTACAGAAACTATAAGAAATTTGCAAACCAACAAAAAAGAATCACTTAAAAATATTAAGTAGATTAAAAGATATGAATTTTTCAAATCTGAAACTATTCTGTTAAAACAGAAAAACGAAAATAAAGAAAAAGGGCTAAATGGGCTAACTAGCATACATGCGTAATATAACTAAACGGGCCTAGGGTTTAAGCGAATCGGGCGATCTAAATAAAACCCTAACTTAAAATTAAACCGAACTAACGGACCGAACCGGTTTTATTTAAAAGAACATACCCCTTCGGGGGTTCTAATCTACACCGTAGAAACGAGATCGGACGGCGGGGGTGAAGTCCGGCGAGTTACCGGAGATCGACGGCGGCGGCGGCTCGGGCGGCGAGTGCGTCGGCGTCTCCGGTGGTCGGGGGCGTCGGCGGAGAGCTCCGGCGGGTGCGGCGCGACGAGGGGGTGCGTCTGGTGGAGTCCGGCGAGATCGGGGTGGCCGGGGTGAGTCGGGGTGAGGCAAATGGCGGCGGTGGCGTGCTCGGGCTCCGGCGAGCGCGTGCGGAGGGAGAGAGGGGTCGGTGAGGCGAGGGGGAACGGGTGCGAGGAGGGGTATTTATAGGGCGGGGCACGGCTTGGCGAGGGCAAGCCGGCGAGCGAATCATGGCGAATCCGGATCCCGGGATCCGGTGAGGCGGCAGCGGGTGAGTGGCGTGGCGAGGGAAAGCGACGGGTGGGGTCCACCTGTCGGCGAGCGGAGGGAGGGGTTCGGTCGGTCGACCGAACGGATAGGTTTCAGGCGAGGGGAGTGCGGCGGTCGGCTCATTGGGCCGTCATTTGTGTGGTGGGCTGGCTCGGTGGGCTGCCAGTCTTTGGCTGGGCCAGTCGGCTGGTGGTGCTGGGCATTTTCTTTTCTATTTTATTTTTTGAAAAACAAAACAGAGATAATATATAAACTATAAATATTTTATATAGGACATATATATACCAAAATGATCAGGGGAATATTCCCTATCATTTGAACATTTTTCCAGTGGCAAAATCCAAAGTTTATAAAAAAATCATTTTTTCCAAATTTCAAATAAGCTCAAGTTTGAATTCAAAACTTTTGGCAATGTTTTCCTCTGATATTTTTGGAGTGTCATGTTTACTCCTCTCATACTTTTTCTCAAGTATTATCAGGCATAGTTTTTTTGAAATGATTTCCACTTGCCAAAATTTGAATTCAAATTCCAAAACTTCTGAAACTTCAAATGACACCCAAATTCAAACAGAATGCATAGATGCTTAGCTATAATTGTAAAACATACCAAATAGGAAATTTGGGATGTTACAGATATCCATTGCATCTTATTGCTTCCAAAAATTTCTCGTGTCAACATAGAACAACAGGAGTGTTGTGTCAATTTTTGTGATTTTTCGGGGTTCGTTTGGACATTTTTATGCATTAACTGAGTTTTCAATGCATTTATGTGCATAATTAAAATTTGAACTACATGCACATGCTCCAGTGCATATAAATTGGTTGAAAAATCAAATATGTATCCTTGGGTGCATTCTTAGGACCCATGTAAGAAATGGGAATGAACTTCAAACACCAGGATTGCTGGCAAAACATTGGGATGCATCGTTTCTAAATTCTAGTAAATCCAAAACTCGTCTGAAATTCATGAAACTTGGCATGCTATCACGGAGCGGCATCAACATGCCGTGGTAATTTTTTGTCCTATTTGGGGCATGTTTTTGTATATGCTTCTCACAAACCAGAGCTTCTCACAACAAGCATGATGGTTTCGGTAGGGAACGTACCACCTTTGGGGACGAAACGATATCCATTGCCTCTTATTGCTTCCAAATTTTTTTCTCATGTCAACGTAGAACAAAAGGAGTGTTGTGTCAATTTTTTTGATTTTTCGGGGTTTGTTTGGACATTTTTATGCATTAACTGAGTTTTCAATGCATTTATGTGCATAATTAAAGTTTGAACTACATGCACATGCTCCAGTGCATATAAATTGGTTGAAGAAATAAATATGTGTCCTTGGGTGCATGCTTAGGTCCCATGCATTTATGTGCATAATTCAAATTTGAACTACATGCACATGCTCCAGTGCATATAAATTGGTTGAAAAACCAAATATGTGTCCTTGGGTGCATGCTTAGGTCCCACGCAAGAAATGGGAATGAATTTCAAACACTGGGGCACCGTTGATTGCCGGAAAAACATTGACATGCTTGGTTTTTATATTCTAGTAAAACCAAAACTCGTCTGAAATTCACGAAACTTGGCATGCTATCATGGAGCGGCATCAACATGCGGTGGTAATTTTTTGTCCCATTTGGGGTAGGTTTGGGTATATGCTTCTCATAAAGTAGAGCTTCTCATTACAAGCATGATGGTTTCGGTAGGGAACATCCCACCTTTGGGGACGAAACAATATCCATTGCCTCTTATTGCTTCCAAAAAATTTCTCGTGCCAACATAGAACACCAGGAGTGTTGTGTCAATTTTTATGATATTCCGGGGTTCGTTTTGACAATTTTATGCATTAACTAAGTTTTCAATGCATTTATGTGCATAATTCAAATTTGAACTACATGGACATGTGTAGGATCTTGAGAAGAGGTGTCTAGAGGGGGGGGGGGTAATTAGACACTAAGTACCAAAGTTGCAGTTTTTCACTTCTTTTGGTTTAAATGGAGTTTAGGCACAAGTTTAACTTTTTCAATACATAACAAGCAAGTAAGCATGCAAAGAGTATGTGAGCAGCGGAAGGTAAAGCATGCAACTTGCAAGAAAGTAAAGGGAAGGGTTTGGAGAATTCAAACGCAATTGGAGACATGGATGTTTTTGTCGTGGTTCCGATAGGTGGTGCTATCGTACATCCACGTTGATGGGGACTTCAACCCATGAAGGGTAGCAGTTCTTGTGAGTCCACGGAGGCTCCACCCACGAAGGGTCCACGAAGAAGCAAACTTGTCTATCCCACCATGGCCGTCGCCCACGAAGGACTTGCCTCACTAGCGGTAGATATTCATGAAGTAGGCGATCTCCTTGCCCTTACAAACTCCTTGTTTCAACTCCACAATCTTGTCGGAGGCTCCCAAGTGACACCTAGCCAATCTAGGAGACACCACTCTCCAAGAAGTAACAAATGGTGTGTTGATGATGAACTCCTTGCTCTTGTGCTTCAAATGATAGTCTCCCCAACACCCAACTCTCTCTCACAGGATTTGGATTTGGTGGAAAGAAGATTTGAGTGGAAAGCAACTTGGGGAAGGCTAGAGATCAAGATTCATATGGTTTGAATGGAATATCTTGGCCTCAACACATGAGTAGGTAGTTCTCTCTCAGAAATAGGATGCTGGAAGTGTAGGCTTGTGCTGATGGCTCTCTCCACGAATGAAGAGGAGGTGGAGGGGTATATATAGCCTCCACACAAAATCTAACCGTTACACACAATTTACCAAACTCGGTGGGACCGAATTATAAAACGCGGTCAGACCGATTTAGTAAACCTAGTGACCATTAGGGTTTTCGGTGGGACTGAAATGCAACTCGGTAGGACCGATATGGTTAGGGTTAGGGCATAACGTAATCTCGGTGAGACCGATTACACAAACTCGGTGAGACCGATTTTTGTAATTAGCTAACCAGAGAGTTGGTCAGGCAAACTCGGTGGGACCGATTACTCAAACTTGGTGGGACCGATTTTGGTAATAAGTTAACCAGAAAGTTTGCATTGTAATCTCGGTAGTACCGATTGCACAAACTCGGTGAGACTGATTTTGGTAATGGACATACACAGAGAGATTACAATCCCATCTCGGTGAGACCGAGATCCCTATCGGGTGAAACCGATTTGCCTAGGGTTTGTGGCAGTGGCTATGACAATTAAACTCGGTGGCGCTGGATAGAAAGAATCGGTAGGGCCGAGTTTGACTTTAGGTTTAGGTCATATGTGGATGTGAGAAAGTAGTGGAGGGTTTTGGAGCATATCACTAAGCACATGAAGCAAGAGGCTCATTAAGCAACACCTCATCCCTCCTTGATAGTATTGGCTTTTCCTATAGACTCAATGTGATCTTGGATCACTAAAATGTAAAATGAAGAGTCTTGAGCTTGAAGCTTGAGCCAATCCTTTGTCCTTAGCATCTTGAAGGAGTTCCCACATCCTTTAGTCCATGCCACTCCATTGTTGAACTTATCTGAAACATACTAGATAAAAGTGTTAGTCCAACAAGAGATATGTTGACATTAATTACCAAAACCACCTAGGGAGCACTTGTGCTTTCAATCTCCCCCTTTTTGGTAATTGTTGGCAACATACATCAAAGCTTTAGATAAAGATATAAAGAATAGCAAGTAAAGCTTCGGAAAGACATGTAACAAGCATAGGCTCCCCCTATATGTATGCAATCATGTGAATATGGAATATAGAAACATGTGAGAGCATAACCATGATAGAGTAGGCAATGTGTTACATGTATCTTGGCCATATGCATCAGAGCAAAGAATATTAAAGAAAGTACATTCATGCTCATATGTCCTTCTTGCAAACAGTATGTACATCAGCAAGAATTCCTCATACACATGAGTGTGATGCATATACTTACCTTGTAGTCTTGAGTTGGCTTAGGGTGGAATGAACCTGCACAAACAAGGTTAGATAACACAGGTACATCTACTAGCCAGAGCAAACAAAAGAAACCACAAGAATACCAAGACTGGGATGACATGTAGAGAGTGAGTACTAAGTACCACATTGGATTAGACATGTCCCCAAGAGTAAAGATATGCAATGAATTTGAATGATTACTTTCCCTTAGATGTCTTGCTCCCCCTGAATCTAGCATGAGATATTGGGAGAAGATAGGGAACAGAAAATCAGAGCTGAAAAGATATAAAAGAACAGAGCTTAATGCAAATAAGCACATATGAACGTGTCTTTCCCCCAAAAAGACATGTGGCATCTCTCCTCTTGAACACCAAGCATCTGGGATCCTTGAGAAATACTTTCTACTTGAGTATTCTCTCCCCCTGGAGATCTCTTTCTCCCTCTTAATACTCTCTCCCTTTTGGAAGAGATAAGCTTTGATGTGATCTCTCTCTCCCCCTTTGCGATCAATTTCCAAGAAGGGTCTTCTGGAATTTTTTGTGAATGGCTTTGGTCCTTGAGTCACAATACAAAGCACTAGATAAAATTGTGATGCTTGTAGAGGACAAGATTCATTGAGTGGAGCTGGATCAGAAGAAACACAGAATAAGTGGCAAACTGTTTTTCCTGTTGTGAAATCGGTGGCACCGAGTGGTATGCTTTGGTTGTACCGAAGGGATTCGGTTGGACTGAAAACAACAAATCGGTGAAACCGAGTTCATCATAGAGAAAACTCTTGTCACCTCAGCTCACTAGTCTAGAAAGATCTTACAAAGATTTGCAAGGAATTAACTGAATGATGTGCAATGAATTGGATGCAGAAAATGCAGAGCAAACAGAAAGAAAAGAAAGAAATCTAGATGAAGGTTTTTTTAAGGGGAAACAAATATGCATGAGATAAATGCAGAAACTTAGAAAAGAACACGAGAGAACTTCATCTAGAGATGGTCGGCGACAAAGTCACCTATTTTAGAGTATATTGACTTAGGAGTCAAGTGAGATCACTTGATCATTGGTCATACTCATCGTTTAAGCTCAAAATGGGGTTACCATTTTTCATTTAAGCATCTTGATGTATTCATATCTTGTCGATTTGCTTTAGCTGTCTCGGAGTAAAGCTTCTCTAAGATGGAATAACATACCTTGGTTGGTGGTGTTGACCATGTAGTTGAACTTGTGTGGATTACTCAAGGTTGATGTAGCTCATCAAGAGTTAGGAGCACCACTTGGAATTTGAGTCCATCTACCTACACGGGTTAGATCTTGGAAGGAGTAGCACTTGTGTATCCAAATATGATAATCATGAAACTCAACGAGAGTTTGTCAAAGTATATGTTTGAATGATTTTGGGCTTCCTTGTATTCAGCCACCATAGTGTAGAGACTTGGTGATGTAGAGATTTCTCAAGATGTGAGTAGATTACAATCTCATGGAATTTGAATCAACCAAGTACCTACATGGGTTAGATAACATGCAAGATGCAAATATATCCAAGATATAATATTTTCAACATAAGAGAGATATCATGGATTAGTCATAAGCTCATGTCTTGCATGCATCCAATGGAGTATCTACTCCAAGTTTGAAGCATCAATGATGTTCAATTCTCCTCTCAACCTGCAAAACACTTTCTCATCAAGAGGTTTAGTAAATATATCCGCTAATTGCTTTTCGGTGCGAACATGCTTAAGTTTAATGTCACCCTTAGCAACATGATCTCGAATGAAATGATGACGAACTTCAATATGCTTAGTTCGAGAATGTTGTACGGGATTATGACCAATTTTGATAGCACTTTGATTGTCGCAAAGCAATGGAACATGTTTCACATATATCCCATAATATTTAAGAGTTTGGGTCATCCAAAGTAATTGAGCACAACATGAACCAACGGCAATGTACTCCGCTTCGGTTGTAGATAAGGATACCGAGTTTTGTTTCTTGGAGGACCAAGACACAAGAGATCTACCAAGAAATTGACAAGTACCTGAAGTGGACTTTCTATCAACCTTGTCTCCGGCATAGTCCGAGTCGGAGTAGCCAACAAGATCGAAAGAGGCCCTCTTAGGATACCAAATGCCAAAATTTGGTGTATGAATTAAGTATCTCACTATCCTTTTTACGGCCTTAAGATGACATTCTTTAGGAGCAGCTTGATATCTTGCACACATGCACACACTTAGCATAATATCGGGACGTGAAGCACATATGTATAACAATGATCCAATCATAGAGTGATAAACCTTTTGATTAACCGGTTTACCATCTTTGGTCAAATCAAGATGTCCACTACAAGGCATGCGTGTAGACATACCTTTGCACTCTTGCATATTGAACTTATTGAATAAGTACTTAGTGTACTTCGTTTGAGAGACAAAGGTACCTTCCTTAGTTTGCTTGATTTGCAGCACAAGAAAGAATTTGAGTTCTCTCATCATTGACATCTCAAACTTCTCCGACATTAGCTTCCCAAACTTTTCACTAAAATGAGGGTTAGTTGATCCAAATATAATATAATCAACATAGATTTGGCACACAAATAGTTCTCCATTAACCCTTTTAGTAAAAAGTGTGGAATCAAATTTCCCAATTTCAAAACCTTTTTCAAGAAGGAACTTGGTCAAGCATTTATACCAAGCTCTAGGAGCTTGTTTAAGACCATAAAGGGCTTTGTGAAGTTTGTAAAGATGATTTGGTTTCTTATTGCTACCTTTGGGGAAGAAACGATATCCATTGCCTCTTATTGCTACCAAAAATTTTCTCGTGTCAACATAGAACAACAGGAGTGTTGTGTCAATTTTTGTGTTTTTTCGGGGTTCGTTTGGACATTTTTATGCATTAACTGAGTTTTCAATGCATTTATGTGCATAATTCAAATTTGAACTACATGCACATGCTCCAGAGCATATAAATTGGTTGAAAAATCAAATCCGTGTCCTTATGTGCAAGCTTAGGTCCCATGCAAGAAATACGAATAAATTACAAACACAGGGGCACCAAAGATATGCAATGAATTAACTGAGTTTTCAATGCATTTATGTGTATAATTCAAATTTGAACTACATGCACATGCTCAGGTGCATATAAATTGGTTGAAAAATCAAATATGTGTCCTTGGGTGCATGCTTAGGACCCATGTAAGAAATGGGAATGAATTTAAAACACAGGGGCACCGTTGATTACAAACAAAACATTGAGATGCCTGGTTTTGAAATTCTAGTAAATCCAAAACTTGTCTGAAATTCATGAAACTTGGCATGCTATCATGGAGCGGCATCAACAAGCGGCGGTAATTTTTTTGTCCCATTTGGGGCAGGTTTGGGAATATGCTTCTCACAAACCAGAGCTTCTCACAACAAGCATAATGGTTTCGGTAGGGAACGTCCCACCTTTGGGGAAGAAACGATATCCATTGCCTCTTATTGCTTCCAAAAATTTTCTCGTGTCAACATAGAACAACAGGAGTGTTGTGTCAATTTTTTGATTTTTCGGGGTTCGTTTGGACATTTTAATGCATTAACTGAGTTTTCAATGCATTTATGTGCATAATTCAAATTTGAACTACATGCACATGCTCTTGAGCATATAAATTGGTTGAAAAATCAAATATGTGTCCTTATGTGCATGCTTAGGTCCCATGCAAGAAATACGAATGAATTTTAAACACCGGGGCACCGTTGATTGCCGGCAAAACATTGAGATGCGTGGTTTATAAATTCTAGTAAATCCAAAACTCGTCTGAAATTCATGAAACTTGGCATGCTATCATGGAACGGCATCAACATGCCGTGGTAAATTTTTTGTCCCATCCGGGGCAGGTTTGGGTATATGCTTCTCACAAACCAGAGATTCTCACAACAAGCATGATGGTTTCGGTGGGCGTCCCACCTTTGGGGACGCAACGATAACCATTGCCTCTTATTGCTTCCAAAAATTTTCTCGTGTCAACATAGAACAACAGGAGTGTTGTGTCAATTTTTGTGATTTTTCGGGGTTCGTTTGGACATTTTTATGCATTAACTGAGTTTTCAATGCATTTATGTGCAAAATTCAAACTTGAACTACATGCACATGCTCCAGTGCAAATAAATAGGATGAAAAATCAAATCCATGTCCTTGGGTGCATGCTTAGGTCCCATGCAAGAACTGGGAATGAATTTCAAACACCGGGGCACCGTTGATTGCTTGCAAAACATTGAGATGCTTGGTTTTTAAATTCTAGTAAATACAAAACTCGTCTGAAACTCATTAAGCTTGGCATGCTATCATGGAGCGGCATCAACACGCCGTGGTAAAAGTTTTGTCCCATTTGGGGCAGGTTTGGGTATATGCTTCTCATAATCCAGAGCTTCTCACAACAAGCATGATGGTTTCGGTAGGAACGCCCCAATTTTGGGGACGAAACGATATCCATTGCCTATTATTGCTTCCAAAAATTTCTCGTGTCAACATAGAACAACAGGAGTATTGTGTCAATTTTTGTGATGTTTCGGGGTGCATAATTCAAATTTGAACTACATGCACATGCTCTAGTGCATATAAATTGGTTGAAAAATGAAATCTGTGTCCTTGGGTGCATGCTTAGGTCCCACGCAATAAATGAGAATGAATTTCAAACACCGGGGCACCGTTGATTGCCGGCAAAACATTGAGATGCGTGGTTTTTAAATTCAGTAAATCCAAAACTCGTCTGAACTTCATGAAACTTGGCATACTATCATGGAGCGGCATCAAAATGTCGCGGTAAATTTGTTGTCCCATTTGGGGCAGGTTTGGGTATATGCTTCTCACAAACTAGAGCTTCTCATAATAAGCATGTTGGTTTCGGTAGGGAACGTCCCACGTTTGGGGACGAAACGGTATCCATTGACTCTTATTGCTTCCAAAAATTTCTCGTGTCAACATAGAACAACAGGAGTGTTGTGTCAATTTTGTGATTTTTCGGGGTTCGTTTGGACATTTTTATGCATTAGCTGAATTTTCAATGCATTTATGTGCATAATTCAAATTTGAACTACATGCACATGCTCCAGTGCATATAAATTGGTTGGAAGATCAAATCTTTGTCCTTGGGTGTATGCTTAGGTCCCACGCAAGAAATGGGAATGAATTTCAAACACTGGGGCACCGTTGATTGCCGGCAAAACATTGAGGTGCGTGGTTTTTAAATTCTAGTAAAATCCAAAACTCATCTGAAATTCATGAAACTTGGCATGCTATCATGGAGCGGCATCAACATGTCGTGGTAATTTTTTTGTCCCATTTGGGGCAGGTTTGGATATATGCTTCTCACAAACCAGAGCTTCTCACAACAAGCATGATGCTTTCGGTAGGGAACGTCCCACCGTTGGGGACGAAACGATATCCATTGCCTCTTATTGCTTCAAAAAAAATTCTCGTGTCAATGTAGAACAACAGGAGTGCTGTGTAAAATTTGTGATTTTGGGGTTCGTTTGGACATTTTTATGCATTAACTGAGTTTTCAATGCATTTATGTACATAATTCAAATTTGAACTACATGCACATGCTCCATGCATATAAATTGGTTGAAAAATCAAATATGTGTCCTTGGGTGCATGCATAGGTCCCACGCAAGAAATGAGAATGAATTTCAAACACCGGGGCACCGTTGATTGCCGACATAACATTGAGATGCGTGGTTCTTAAATTCTAGTAAATCCAAAACTCGTCTGAAATTCATGAAACTTGGCATGCTATCATGGAGCGGCATCAACATGCCATGGTAAATTTGTTGTCCCATTTGGGCCAGGTTTGGGTATATGCTTCTCACAAACCAGAGCTTCTCACAATAAGCATGTTGGTTTCGGTAGGGAACGTCCCACCTTTGGGGATGAAACGATATCCATTACCTCTTATTGCTTCCAAAAAATTCTCGTGTCAACATAGAACAACGGGAGTGTTGTGTCAATTTTGTAATTTTTTGGGGTTCGTTTGGACATTTTTATGCACTAACTGAATTTCCAATGCATTTATGTGCATAATTCAAATTTGAACTACATGCACATTCTCCAGTGCATATAAATTGTTTGAAAAACCAAATCTATGTCCTTGGGTGCATGCTTAGGTCCCACGCAAGAAATGGGAATGAATTTCAAACACCGGGGCACCGTTGATTGCCGGCAAAACATTGAGAGGCATGGTTTTTAAATTCTAGTAAATCCAAAACTCGTCTGACATTCAGCAAACTTGGCATGCTATCATGGAGCGGCATCAACATGCCGTGGTAATTTTTTTGTTCCATTTGGGGCAGGTTTGGGTATATGCCTCTCACAAACAAGAGCTTCTCACACCAAGCATGATGGTATTGGTAGGGAACGTCCCACCTTTGGGGACGAAACAATATCCATTGCCTCTTATTCCATGCAAAAAATTCACGTGTCAACGTAGAACAACAGGAGTGTTGTGTCAATTTTTTTTGATTTTTCAGGGTTCGTTTGGGCATTTTTATGCATTAACTGAGTTTTCAATGCATTTATGTGCATAATTCAAATTTGAACTACATGCACATGCTCCAGTTCACACAAATTGGTTGAAAAAACAAATATGTGTCCTTGGGTGCATGCTTAGGTCCCATGCAAGAAATGGGAATGAATATCAAACACCGGGGCACCGTCGATTGCCGGCAAAACATTGAGATGCTTGGTTTTTAAATTCTAGTAAATCCAAAACATTGAGATGCATGCCATCATGGAGCGGCATCAACAGGTCGTGGTAAATTCGTTGTCCCATTTGGGGCAGGTTTGGGTATATGCTTCTCACAAACCAGAGCTTCTCACAATAAGCATGTTGGTTTCGATAGGGAACGTCCCACCTTTGGGGATGAAACGATATCGATTGCCTCTTATTGCTTCCAAAACTTTCTCGTGTCAACATAGAACAACAGGAGTGTTGTGTCAATTTTGTGATTTTTTGGTTTTTTTGGACATTTTTATGCATTAACTGAATTTTCAATGCATTTATGTGCATAATTAAATTTGAACTACTTGCACATGCTCCAGTGCATATAAATTGGTTGAAAAATCAAATCTATGTCCTTCGGTGCATGCTTTGGTCCCACGCAAGAAATGGGAATGAATTTCAAACACTGGGCAACGTTGATTGCCGGCAAAACAATGAGATGCGTGGTTTTTAAATTCTAGTAAATCAAAAACTCGTCTGAAATTTGTGAAACTTGGCGAGCTATCATGGAGCGGCATCAACATGCCGTTGTAAATTTTTTGTCCCATTTGGGGCAGGTTTGGGTATATGCTTCTCACAAACCAGAGCTTCTCACAACAAGCATGATAGTTTCGATAGGGAACGTCCCACCTTTGGGGACGAAACGATATCCATTGCCTTTTATTGCTTCATATATTTTCTGGTGTCAACGTAGAACAACAGGAGTGTTGTGTCAATTTTTTTGATTTTCCGGGGTTCGTTTGGACATTTTTATGCATTAACTGAGTTTTCAATGCATTTATGTGCATAATTCAAATTTGAACTACATGCACATGCTCTAGTGCATATAAATTGGTTGAAGAATCAAATCTGTGTCCTTGAGCGCATGCTGAGGTCCCAAGCAAGAAATGGAAATGAATTTCAAACACCGGGGCACCGTTGATCGCCGGCAAAACATTGAGATGCGTGGTTTTTAAATTCTAGTAAATCCAAAACTCGTCTGAAATTCATGAAACTTGGCATGCTATCATGGAGCGGCATCAACATGCCGTGGTAATTTTTTTGTCCCATTTGGGGCAGGTTTGGGTATATGCTTCTCACAAACCAGAGCTTCTCACAACAAGCATGACAGTTTTGGTAGGGAACGTCCCACCTTTGGGGACGAAACGATATCCATTGCCTCTTATTGCTTCCAAAATTTTTCTCGTGTCAACGTAGTACAAAAGGAGTGTTGTGTCAATTTTTTTGATTTTTCGGGGTTCGTTTGGACATTTTTATGCATTAACTGAGTTTTCAATGCATTTATGTGCATAATTAAAATTTGAACTACATGCACATGCTCCAGTGCATATAAATTGGTTGAAGAAACAAATATGTGTCCTTGGGTGCATGCTTAGGTCCCGTGCATTTATGTGCATAATTCAAATTTGAACTACATGCACATGCTCCAATGCATATAAATTGGTCGAAAAATCAAATCTATGTCCTTGGGTGCATGCGTAGGTCCCACGCAAGAAATGGGAATGAATTTCAAACACCGGGGCACCGTTGATTGCCGGAAAAACATTGAGATGCTTTGTTTTTAAATTCTAGTAAATCCAAAACTCGTCTGAAATTCATGAAACTTGGCATGCTATCATGGAGCGGCATCAACATGCCGTGGTAAAATTTTTGTCCCATTTGGGGCAGGTTTGGGTATATGCTTCTCATAAAGTAGAGCTTCTGAAAACAAGCATGATGGTTTCGGTAGGGAACATCCCACCTTTGGGGACGAAACGATATCCATTGCCTCTTATTGCTTCCAAAAAATTTCTCGTGTCAACATAGAACACCAGGAGTGTTGTGTCAATTTTTGTGATTTTTTGGGGTTCGTTTGGACATTTTTTATGCATTAACTGAGTTTTCAATGCATTTATGTGCATAATTCAAATTTGAACTACATGCACATGCTCGAGTGCATATAAATTGGTTGAAAAATCAAATATGTGTCCTTGGGTGCATGCTTAGGACCCATGTAAGAATGGGAATGAATTTAAAACACCGGGGCACCGTTGATTACAAACAAAACATTGAGATGCCTGGTTTTCAAATTCTAGTAAATCGAAAACTCGTCTGAAATCATGAAACTTGGCATGCTATCATGGAGCGGTATCAACATGCGGTGGTAAACTTTTTGTCCCATTTGGGGCAGGTTTGGGTATATGCTTCTCACAAACCAGGGCTTCTCACAACAAGCATGATGGTTTCGGTAGGGAACGTCCCACCTTTGTGGAAGAAACGATATCCATTGCCTCGTATTGCTTCCAAAAAATTTCTCGTGTCAACATAGAACAACAGGGGTGTTGTGTCAATTTTGTGATTTTTCGGGGTTCGTTTGGACATTTTTATGCATTAACCGAGTTTTCAATGCATTTATGTGCATAATTCAAATTTGAACTACATGCACATGCTCCAGTGCATATAAATTGGTTGAAAAATCAAATATGTGTTCTTGGGTGCATGCCTAGGTCCCACGCAAGAAATGGGAATGAATTTCAAACACCGGGGCACCGTTGATTACCGGCAAAACATTGAGATGCGTGGTTTTTAAATTCTAGTAAATCAAAAACTCGTCTGAAATTCATGAAACTAGGCATGCTATCATGGAGCGGCATCAACATGCCGTGGTAAGTTTTTTGTCCTATTTGGGGCAGGTTTGGGTATATATGCTTCTCACAAACCAGAGCTTTTCATAAAGAAGCATGATGGTTTCGGTAGGGAACATCCCACCTTTGGGGACGAAATGATATCCATTGCCTCTTATTGCTTCCAAAAATTTTTGTCGTGTCAACGTTGAACAAAAGGAGTGTTGTGTCAATTTTTTTTGATTTTTTGGGGTTCGTTTGGACATTTTTATGCATTAATTGAGTTTTCATTGCATTTATGTGCATAATTAAAATTCGAACTACATGCACATGCTCCAGTGCATATAAATTGGTTGAAGAAACAAATATGTGTCCTTGGGTGCATGCTTAGGTCCCATGCATTTGTGTGCATAATTCAAATTTGAACTATATGCACATGCTCCAGTGCATATAAATTGGTTGAAAATCAAATCTGTGCCCTTGGGTGCATGCTTAGGTCCCACGCAAGAAACGGGAATGAATTTCAAACACTGGGGCACTGTTGATTCCCGGAAAAACATTGAGATGCTTGGTTTTTAAATTCTAGTAAATTCAAAACTCGTTTGAAATTCATGACACTTGGCATGCTATCATGGAGCGGCATGAACATGCCGTGGTAAAAATTTTGTCCCATTTGGGGCAGGTTTGGGTATATGCTTCTCATAAAGTAGAGGTTCTCACAACAAGCATGATGGTTTCGGTAGGGAACATCCCACCTTTGGGGATGAAACGTTATCCATTTCCTCTTATTGCTTCCAAAATTTTTCTCGTGTCAACATAGAACACCAGGAGTGTTGTGTCAATTTTTGTGATTTTTCGGGGTTCGTTTGGAAATTTTTATGCATTTACGGAGTTTTCAATGCCTTTATGTGCATAATTCAAATTTGAACTACATGCACATGCTCAAGTGCATATAAATTGGTTGAAAAATCAAATATGTGTCCTTATGTGCATGCTTAGGTCCCACGCAAGAAATGGGAATAAATTTCAAACACCAGGGTGCTACGTCTTGAGCTTGCGTTGGTTTTCCCCGAAGAGGAGAGGATGATGCAGCGCAGTAGCGTAAGTATTTCCCTCAGTTTTTGAGAACCAAGGTATCAATCCAGTTGGAAGCCACGCACAAGTCCCTCGTACCTGCACAAAATGATAGCTACTCGCAACCAACGTGATTAGGGGTTGTCAATCCCTTCACGGTTACTTATGAGAGTGAGATCTGATAGAGATAATATTTTTGGTATTTATTGTATAAAGATGCAAAGTGAAAAGTAAAAGGCAAAGTAAAACAAAGCAAGTATAAAAGTGAAGGAGATTGATATGATGAGAATAGACCCGGGGGCCATAGGTTTCACTAGTGGCTTCTCTCAAGAGCATAATTATTCTTCGGTGGGTGAACAAATTACTGTTAAGCAATTGACAGAATTGAGCATAGTTATGAGTATATCTAGGTATGATCATGTATATAGGCATCACGTCCGAGACAAGTACATCGAAACGATTCTGCATCTACTACTATTACTCCACTCATCGACCGCTATCTAGCATGCATCTAGAGTATTAAGTTAAAAACAGAGTAACGCCTTAAGCAAGATGACATGATGTAGAGGAATAAATTCATGCAATATGATAAATACCCCATCTTGTTATCCTTGATGGCAACAATACAATACGTGCCTTGCAACCCTTTACATCCTTTGGGTAAGGACACCACAAGATTGAACCCAAAGCCATGCACTTCTCCCATTGCAAGAACTACCAATCTAGTTGGCCAAACCAAGCGGATAATTGAAGAGACTTGCAAAGATAACTCAATCATACATAAAATAATTCAGAGAAGATTCAAATATTATTCATAGATAAGCTGGATCATAAACCCACAATTCATTGGTCTCAACAAACACACGCAAAAAGAAGATTACATCGAATAGATCTCCACGAGAGAGGGGAGAACATTGTATTGAGATCCAAAAGAGAGAAGAAGCCATCTAGCTACTAGCTATGGACCCGAAGGTCTGAAGTAAACTACTCACACTTCATCGGAGAGGCTATGGTGTTGATGTAGAAGCCCTCCGTGGTGGATGCCCCCCCGTGAGCTCGAGCAGGACCCAAGATGGGATCTCTTGGATCTGAGGAAGTTGCGGCGGTGGAATTAGGTTTTGGCCCTGTTACGATCGTTTGAAGTGCGTAGGTATATATAGGAGGAAGGAGTACGTCGGTGGAGCAACAGGGGGCCCACGAGGCAGGGGGCGCGCCCTAGGGGGGCGCCCCTACCCTTGTGACTGCCTCTCTGGTTCCTTGGCGTAGGGTCCAAGTGTCCTAGATCACGTTCGGTGAGAAAATCACGTTTTCGAAGGTTTCATTCCGTTTGGACTCCGTTTGATATTTTGTTTCTTCGAAACACTGAAAAAGGCAAAAAACAACAATTCTGGGCAGGGCCTCCGGTTAATAGGTTAGTCCCAAAAGTAATATAAAAGTGGAGAATAAAGCCCATTATAGTCCAAAACAGTAGATAAAGTAGCATGGAGCAATAAAAAATTATAGATACGTTGAAGATGTATCACAGGGCACCGTTGATTGCCGGCAAAACATTGAGATGCCTAGTTTTTAAATTCTAGTAAATCCAAAACTCGTCTGAAATTCATGAAACTAGGCATGCTACAATGGAGCGGCATCAACATGATGTGGTAAATTTTTTGTCCCATTTGGGGCTGGTTTTGGTATATGCTTCTCACAAACCAGAGCTACTCAGAACAAGCATGATAGTTTCGGTAGGGAACGTCCCACCTTTGGGGACGAAACGATATCCATTGCCTCTTATTGCTTCCAAAAAATATCCCGTGTGAACATAGAACAACAGGAGTGTTGTGTCAATTTTTGTGATTTTTCCGGGTTCGTTTGGACATTTTTATGCATTATTTGAGTTTTCAATGCATTTATGTGCATAATTCTTGGAAACTATCAAACGTTTCTTCAACTCTTGGAAACTAGCTTCACACTCCTCGGTCCAAATGAACTTGGTATCCTTCTTCAACAATTCTGTCATAGGCTTCGCAATCCTTGAGAAATTCTCAATGAATCTCCGGTAGTATCCCGCTAGTCCAAGGAAACTCCGGATCTCTCCAACTGTTGTTGGCGCTTCCCAGTTTGTTACGGTGACAACTTTAGTGGGGTCTACTGCTATACCTTCTCCGGATATAACATGTCCAAGAAATCCAACTTCCTTCAGCCAAAACTCACACTTGCTGAACTTGGCGTACAACTGATGTTCTCTGAGCTTTTCGAGTACCAAACGCAAATGCTCCTTATGTTCCTCTTCATTCTTCGAGTAAACCAAAATATCATCAATGAACACCACGACAAACTTATCCAGAAACTCCATAAACACTTTGTTCATCATGTTCATAAAATAGGCAGGTGTGTTAGTCAGACCAAATGACATAACGGTGTAATCATACAGCCCGTACCTGGTGGTAAAAGCTGTCTTAGGTATATCCTGCTCTCGAATCTTCAACTGATGGTACCCTGATCGCAAATCGATCTTTGAAAACACCTTAGCTCCTTGCAATTGGTCAAACAAGTCATTGATCATCGGCAATGGGTATTTGTTCTTAATGGTCACTTCATTCAATCCACGATAATCAACAACCATTCTTAATGATCCATCCTTCTTCTCCACTAGAAGTACTGGTGATCCCCAAGGCGAAGAACTTGAGCGAATAAAACCTTTATCCAGTAACTCCTTAAGCTGTTTCTTAATTTCCTCCAAATCTTGGGCTGGCATCCTATACGGTCTCTTAGATATCGGCCCAGTGCCTGGCAGTAGTTCAATCAGAAACTCAACGTCTCTATCCGTGGCATGCACAGCAACTCTTAGGAAACACGTCCGGGTAATCCCTTACCATGGTACTTCTTCTGCACAACTCGATAAGGAATTTACATGTGCTCTCATCGGCTCATGCCGTGATACATACTTGATTCTCCTCCTTACGGGTGGTAAGCAAAATTGACTTCTTGGCGCAATCTATGTTCCTCCATACTTGATAACCAATCCATGCCTAATATCACATCCAATCCTTGGGATTCCGAACTATTAGGTCCGAGGGAAAACATAGTGTCCAATCCTTAATGGCGTCGATCACACCATATACTAGCCATGTATTCTCGCTCCGGGTGAGGTTACTAGCATGGGTGACCTAAGGGCTTGGGTTGGTAATTTGTACTTATCCACAAATCCCCTTGATATGTATGAATGCGATGCACCAGTATCAAAAAGAACAACTGCAGTAAAAGACTTAACCAAAAACTTACCTATTACTGCATCTGGCTGAGCTTCAACCTCCTCCACGGTAACGTGGTTCACTTGTCCTTTATTGAAAGGATTCGGCTTCTTTCCTGAGCTTCCATTGCCATTTCCATTCTGGCCTTCTGGACACTCGTTTACATAATGCCCAGTCTTGCGGCACTTAAAGCAAGTAACGTGGCTTAGGTCTACCTTGGATGGTGTTGACGGGTTGGTGCGGTTCTGTCCATTGCTTCCTCCATTCCCGTTCCCATTCTTGGTGCCATTATGGTTGTGCGAGCTACCTCATCCATGGGTATGCCGAAACTGTCCTCCTGGCTTCGGGGTAAAGCGAAGTTTCTGCTGAGCTCCCGAGTTATTCTTCCCCTGTCCATACTTCCTCTTGAGATTTTCAATCTGCTGCTGCTTCCCTTCAATCATAAGCACACGATCTACTAACTTCTGGTAGTTATTGAAGGTGGCTACCATCAACTGCATGCTCAGCTCATCATTCAGTCCTTCTAGAAACTTCTCCTGCTTAGCTACGTCCGTAGCAACGTCATCTGGGGCATAACGTGCTAGCTTACTGAAATCATCTACATACTGGCCAACTATCCGTCCTCCTTGGCGTAAGTTGCGAAACTCACGCTTCTTCATGGCCATAGCTCCTGCTGAAACATGGGCAGTACGAAAAGCTTGCTGAAACTGATCCCATGTGAAAGTGTCTACTGGGTAAGTGGCTATAAAATTCTCCCACCATGCTGCTGCGGGTCCTTCAAGCTGATGTGCAGCAAACTTCACTCTTTCTCCATCTATACATCCTGCAGTGGTCAACTCCCTCCCTAACTTACGGAGCCAATAATCTGCAACAATCGGCTCGGTGCTATTGGAAAACACCGGCGGATTCAGCCTTAAGAAACGGGTCAAATGGTCAACAGGTGGTGGTGGCGGTGGGTTGTTGTTGTTGTTGCCTTGGTTCTGTACCAATGTTTGAATCAAGGTATTCTGCTGCTGAATCAACTAAGTGATCTCTGGCGGGAAAACAAATTCGGGGTCGCGTCTCGGAGGCATCTGAGGGTTTTAAGAAAAGAAGAGAATTTAGAATAGAATGAGGTCTAGAGAGAAACACTACTCATATGCACATGAGACAAATCACACAATATCACTCTAATCAATTCAAACAAGGGCATACAACGGTCTATCTATCGTTACAAAGTGTTGAAACTAAAACTAAAATAACATGGGGTAATCTACTACTGTTATGGTGGTCAACTAGAAAACTGCTCGATGAAGACTCCATGATATCTGCTCCACTTCATCTTCGTAATCATCATCACTAGGATCGGAATCGGTGTAAATCGATGATGATGTAGTTCTCTGGACAGGTGCTATCTTCATCTTCTCCTCCGGGTGCTGAATTTCCCATGAGTTCTACAATCTTCTCCTTAAGATCGCCATTTTGTCCCACTAGCGCTACAATCTCCTCCATGTAGTCCTTGCGAGTGGCCTTCAGTTCTCCTTCTAGTTCGATAATCTTGGCTTTTGCTGCCTTCAACTCCATCATGTCCGTGCACATCTGGTTCTCCTGGCGTCGAATGTGCTGGTTTAACTCCTGGATGAAAGCTGCAATTGATCGATCCTTCTTAGTGCCAACTATCTCCCATTGTTCATCTCGGCGTCCGCAAATCTGGTAGATAGTATCCTTGAGGTCTTCTTTATAAACTTCTCCAATGCGCCCCATGGTTATGTGGGCTTCCATACTCTTTCCCAGACTTCAGGTTGGTGCATTGAAAACACACTCTATGGGCTCCGTGATTGGCGCAAACGTTCTTCCGGGAACTTGAGCTTGAATCTTCCAGCGCTCCTCTTCAAGTAAAGTGAAATTGTAGGTCCCGGTGAAACTTGGTAATCCAATGTTAAGGTACTTAGTGACTTCCTTCAGGTGTCGTCCAAAGGGTGTATCTTCATCCGGCTGAGTGAACTTGATCCTCGCTTCCGTCATCCTAAAAGAGTAGAAAAGATGAGGAGTCAGAAATGAGAAGAGAGAGTAGTGATCTAGGGCTTTAGCTTAATGGTCGTGTCCTATAGTCAGCGTGTGCTCTGATACCATCTCTGTAGCGACCCGACCTGAATGGATCAAGTCTCTGTGCTCAGTGTCATCCCTGGATCAGTAATGCTGACACCACATAGTACTTCGAAGGATTTATAACAGAGTAGCAATCACACACTTATTACAATCGAATGTCTCAAGAGATAACTCAATAAAATAAATATGGCTTAAGTCCATCTAATGCGATAACAGCGGAAGGCTTGGAAGAATAAGCGAGTCCATCAACTCCAACGACATCACTAAGTATAGAACCACGACCTAAGCACCTTAATCGTCGTCTGAAAAGTCTGCAACATGAAACGTTGCAGCCCGAAAACGGGTCAGCACATGGAATATGCTGGCAATGTAACACATAGAGAATAATGGAATGATAAGCCTATACTACATGCATATATGGCTGGTGGAAAGCTCTACGGTTATAGTTTTTGCATAAAGCCAATTTTTCCCTACTGCAAAGGAATAAATTTATTTCACTATCATGGTGGTTGTGAAACATTGAGAATGGTTGACAGCATTCTCAATCCCAATTAAAAAGTACTCATTAAACCCAACAATATTAATTAGAAGTAACATGATGAGATTCACATGATATCCAGTTACTAGATACTCAAGATTGTCCATAACCGGGGACACGGCTAACCATGATTAGTTTATACACTCTGCAGAGGTTTGCGCACTTTTCCCCACAAGACTCGATCGCCTCTGTTTGGTTTCTCGCACTACATGGTGTTTGAGAAACGGATGACCGAGACATAGTCTTTCAGAAGCGCTAGCACCTTACATGTGGGTAGACCGTACCAACCTACATCCCCTACATCAGCTAGCCTACCCGCAAGAGTTCGCACAACTTAATCAACTATGCCAGATCCCATAATGGCTTGTGGCTGCACACGAAAGTTTCTACTTTGAATAATCTCATGATCCCTTTGGGCCTGGGTGGCGGTCCAAAGAAATACAGGCAAGTCCTGATAGAAACCAGGTGCCTCAATCCACCCAGATGTGTGTTTAAGTTGCCACCTTAAATAAACCATTAAATAACAATCTCACATCGTCATGGAATACACTCACCCAATCCACGTCTCTCGGCATAGCATGGCATAATAAGCAAGCGAGAAGTAACTCCCAAGGGTTTATAATAAAACAGGTAATAGGTACAACCTCATCTACTTCCCATCCCACAATTTAATTAGATCCTAATCATGCAAGTGTTTGAGGAATAGATCTAATGCATAAAAGCTGGGTATGAGAAGAGTATGATCAAAGTGTTACTTGCCTTGCTGATGATCCGCGAAACCTAGAGATTCGAAGTAACAAGCGGCGCACTCCGGGTATTCTATCGCAGACAAATAAACAAGCATACAATAAGTAATCATCTAATGCACAGGTAAAACTCAAATAGATCTAACCAGATAGTTCAAATTAAGAACTCCGGTTTGCAAAAAGAATCAAATCAAACGAAGCAACAAAAGTCAAACGGCGGAAGAAAACAGCTTCGTTTTACTAATTTGGATCTAGGTCAAATTTTACAGATGCAAAAGCTTGTTTAAGTAGATTATTCGGAAAGAGGGTTTCGATACGAAACTCCAGGCGCTTGAATCGCCTGATTCCGATAAACGAGCGAAAAGTTATACTATAACGAAAATCGGATCTGGAATCACGATCAGAAAAATCGCGGATTAAATCCGAGAAAAAGAAAAAAACGACGAACAGATTCGAACGGAAAAAAGAAAAAAAATAAAAAAAACCGAAGAAAACCGATCGGTTTTTTTTTAAATAAAAATAAAAATCGGCACGGAAATCGAGGCGCCGCGAACCTCGTAGCGCGCTGCCCGTGGTCGGTCGGCGGCGGCGAACTCCATGGGCTCGGGTGGGTTGGGGTGGCGGCTCGGGTGGGCTGGGGCTCCAGGCGGCCGCTATTTAAAGGCGCCCCCGAGCGGAGTCCCGCTCGGATACGGCCCGGTAAGGCGGTTCGTTTTTTTTTTAATAAAACATTACGCGTCGAAAAAAATTAAAAGAAGTACCAAACGGACTCCAAAAATCCCGAAATAAATTTTGCCCGGTTTCTAAAATCAAGCCGGATTTAATGAATATTTATTTGGGGCCTAAATGCAATTTTGAAAAACGCGCATTTTTCTTAAATCCAAATAAAAAGGCGAAAAACTCCAAAATAAAATCTTATTTGATTTTATTAATAAATCTTCATTATTTCTTTATTTTGGGAAAGTCATTTTATTCCCTCTCTCATATTTTTGTAATAGAAATAATTGAAGATAAAATAATTAAAACCAATGATCCTATTTTCAAAATTTGAGAAAACTCAAATATGAAAATAACGAAAATCCCCAACTCTCTCCGAGGGTCCTTGAGTTGTGTAGAATTTTCTAGGATCGAGCAAAATGCAAAGAAAATGCAAGGAAAAATATGATATGCAATGATGCTCTATGTATAACATTCCAAATTGAAAATTTGGGATGTTACAAACCTACCCCCTTAAGATGAATCTCGCCCTCGAGATTCGGGTTGGCTAGAAAATAGGTGAGGGTGGTCTTTAAGCAAATCTTCCTCTCGCTCCCAGGTGGCTTCATCCTCAGTGTGGTGGCTCCACTGAACTTTGCAAAACTTAATGACCTTGCTGCGAGTGACTCTACTGGCATACTCCAAAATCTTAACCGGTTTCTCCTCGTAGGTCAAATCATCACTCAACTGAATCGCTTCTAGTGGCACGGTATCTCTCAGTGGTATATCAGCCATCTCTGCGTGACACTTCTTCAACTATGAAACGTGAAACACATCATGAACTCCTTACAATCCCTCGGGTAATTCCAACTTGTACGCAACTTCTCCCATACGTTCCAAAACACGATAAGGTCCAACAAATCGAGGTGCTAACTTTCCTTAACTCCAAAACGCTTAACTCCTCGAGTGGCGATACTCAAGATAAACTCATCTCCGACTTCAGTATTCGTCTCCTTGCATTTTGAATCTGCATAACTCTTACTGTCTTGGTGGGCTACCTTGAGCCTATCGCGAATCAACTTTACTTTCTGTTCGACTCCTTAATCAAATCTGGTCCAAACAATGGCGGTCTCCAACTTCATCCCACAACAACGGGTCCTGCACCTCCTTCCGTATAAGGCTTCGGAAGGTGCCATCTTCAAACTGGTTTGGTAACTGTTGTTGTAAGAAAACTCCGCATACGGCAAATTGTCATCCCAACTTGATCCATAATCCAAAGCACAAGCTCTAAGCATATCCTCCAAAATTTGGTTGACTCTCTCGGTTTGTCCATACATGCGTGGATGGAAAGCTGTGCTAAACTCAGTCTGGTTCCCAAAGTTTCATGCAACTGCTTCCAGAACTTTGAGGTAAATTGGGTTCCTCTATCTGATACGATACTCCTCGGAACTCCACGCAAGCATACAATCCTGGTCATGTATATCTTGGCCAATTTGGCACTGCTGTAGGTAGTCTTTACTGGCATGAAATGAGCTACCTTCGTCAACCGATCGACTATAACCCAAATCGAGTCATAGCCTGAACGAGTCCTGGGCAATCCCGTGATAAAATCCATACCTAGTTTATCCCACTTCCATTCGGGTATAGGCAATGGCTGTAACAATCCTGCTGGCTTCTGATGTTCTGCCTTCACCCTCTGACATACATCACAAACTGCTATGTACTCTGCAATATCCTTCTTCATTCCGGTCCACCAGAAAGTATTCTTCAAATCCAAATACATCTTGGTATTTCCTGGGTGAATCGAATATGGTGAATCATGTGCCTCTTGCAAAATCAACTTCCTGATCTCAGGGTCATTGGGCACATAAACACGGTCTTCAAACCATAGGGTATCGTGCTCATCCTCACGAAATCCCTTAGCCTTTCCTTCGCTCATTCTCTCCTTTATAGAGGCAATCTCTTTGTCAGTCTTCTGGGCTTCCCTGATCTTGTCCATCAAGGTTGACTGAATCTCCAATGCTGCTACATAGCTTCTCGGAACTATTTCCAAACATAGCTCTCGAAGATCTTTGGCTAACTCCTTTGGTATTTCTCCCGTCATTAATGTGTTGACGTGACTCTTACGGCTCAACGCGTCTGCTACAACGTTAGCCTTTCCGGGCTGATAATGCAATCTCATATCATAATCTTTGATGAGTTCCAACCATCTCCTTTGCCTGAGATTTAGCTCCTTCTGCGTGAAGATGTATTTCAAACTCTTGTGATCTGTATACACCTCACAATGATTTCCAATGAGGAAATGTCTCCATGTCTTCAATGCATGCACTACGGCTGCTAACTCCAAATCAAGCGTAGCATAGTTTAACTCATGAGGCTTAAGCTGTCGTGAGGCATACGAAACAACTCTCCCCTCCTGCATAAGCACTGCTCCAAGTCCTCTACGTGAAGCGTCGCAATACACCTCATAATCCTTGGTCCGATCCGCAAAATTAATCTGGTGAGGTAACCAAGCGTTTCTTCAACTCTTGGAAACTAGCTTCACACTCCTCGGTCCAAATGAACTTGGTATCCTTCTTCAACAATTCATCATAGGCTTCGCAATCCTTGAGAAATTCTCAATGAATCTCGGTAGTATCCCGCTAGTCCAAGGAAACTCCGGATCTCTCCAACTGTTGTTGGCGCATCCCAGTTTGTTACGGTGACAACTTTAGTGGGGTCTACTGCTATACCTTCTCCGGATATAACATGTCCAAGAAATCCAACTTCCTTTAGCCAAAACTCAAACTTGCTGAACTTGGCGTACAACTGATGTTCTCTGAGCTTTTCGAGTACCAAACGCAAATGCTCCTTATGTTCCTCTTCATTCTTCGAGTAAACCAAAATATCATCAATGAACACCACGACGAACTTATCCAGAAACTCCATAAACACTTTGTTCATCATGTTCATAAAATAGGCAGGTGCATTAGTCAGACCAAATGACATAACGGTGTACTCATACAGCCCGTACCTGGTGGTAAAAGTTGTCTTAGGTATATCCTGCTCTCGAATCTTCAACTGATGGTACCCTGATCGCAAAACGATCTTTGAAAACACCTTAGCTCCTTGCAATTGGTCAAACAAGTCATTGATCATCGGCAATGGGTATTTGTTCTTAATGGTCACTTCATTCAATCCATGATAATCAACAACCATTCTTAATGATCCATCCTTCTTCTCCACTAGAAGTACTGGTGATCCCCAAGGCGAAGAATTTGGGCGAATAAAACCTTTATCCAGTAACTACTTAATCTGCTTCTTAATTTCCTCCAAATCTTGGGCTGGCATCCTATACGGTCTCTTAGATATCAGCCCAGTGCCTGGCAGTAGTTCAATCAGAAACTCAATGTCTCTATCCGGTGGCATGCCTGGCAACTCTTCCGGAAACACATCCGGGCAATCCCTTACCACTGGTACTTCTTCCTGCACAACTCCTGATAAGGAATTTACATGTGCTCTCCTCGGCTCATGCCGTGATACATACTTGATTCTCCTCCCTTACGGGTGGTAAGCAAAATTGACTTCTTGGCGCAATCTATGTTTCCTCCATACTTGATAACCAATCCATGCCTAATATCACATCCAATCCTTGGGATTCCGAACTATTAGGTCCGAGGGAAAACATAGTGTCCAATCCTTAATGGCGATCGATCACACCATATACTAGCCATGTATTCTGCTCCGGGTGAGATTACTAGCATGGGTGACCTAAGGGCTTGGGTTGGTAATTTGTACTTATCCACAAATCCCCTTGATATGTATGAATGCGATGCACCAGTATCAAAAAGAAAAACTGCAGTAAATGACTTAACCAAAAACTTACCTATTACTGCATCTGGCTGAGCTTCAACCTCCTCCACGGTAACGTGGTTCACTTGTCCTTTATTGAAAGGATTCGGCTTCTTTCCTGAGCTTCCATTGCCATTTCCATTCTGGCCTTCTGGACACTCGTTTACATAATGCCCAGTCTTGCGGCACTTAAAGCAAGTAACGTGGCTCAGGTCTACCTTGGATGGTGTTGACGGGTTGGTGCGGTTCTGTCCATTGCTTCCTCCATTCCCGTTCCCATTCTTGGTGCCATTATGGTTGTGCGAGCTACCTCCTCCATGGGTATCTGAAACTGTCCTCCGGCTTCGGGTAAAGCGAAGTTTCTGCTGAGCTCGAGTTATTCTTCCCCGTCCATACTTCCTCTTGCGATTTTTAATCTGCTGCTGCTTCCTTCAATCATAAGCGCACGATCTACTAACTCTGGTAGTTATTGAAGGTGGCTACCATCAACTGCATGCTCAGCTCATCATTCGGTCCTTCTAGAAACTTCTCACGCTTAGCTTGCGTCCGTAGTAACGTCATCCGGGGCATAACGTGCTAGCTTACTGAAATCGTCTACATACTGGCCATATGTCCGTCCTCCTTGGCGTAAGTTGCGAAACTCACGCTTCTTCATGGCCATAGCTCCTGCTGAAACATGGGCAGTACGAAAAGCTTGTTGAAACTGATCCCATGTGACAGTGTCTACTGGGTAAGTGGCTGTAAAATTCTCCCACCATGCTGCTGCGGGTCCTTCAAGCTGATGTGCAGCAAACTTCACTCTTTCTCCATCTGTACATCCTGCAGTGGTCAACTCCCTCCCTAACTTACGGAGCCAATCATCTGCAACAATCGGCTCGGTGCTATTGGAAAACACCGGATTCAGCCTTAAGAAGCAGGTCAAATGGTCAGCGGTGGTGGTGGCGGTGGGTTGTTGTTGTTGTTGTTTCCTTGGTTCTGTACCAATGTTTGAATCAAGGTATTCTCGCTGCTGAATCAACCGAGTGATCTCTGGCGGAAAACAAATTCGGGTCGCGTCTCGGAGGCATCTGAGGGTTTTAAGAAAAGAAGAGAATTTAGAATAGAATGAGGTCTAGAGAGAAACACTACCCATATGCACATGAGACAAATCACACAATATCACTCCAATCAATTCAAACAAGGGCATACAACGGTCTATCTATCGTTACAAAGTGTTGAAACTAAAACTAAAATAACATGGGGTAATCTACTACTGTTATGGTGGTCAACTAGAAAAACTGCTCCGATGAAGACTCCATGATATCTGCTCGGGCTTCATCTTCGTAATCATCATCACTAGGATCGGAATCGGTGTCCTCGATGATGATGTAGTTCTCTGGACAGGTGCTATCTTCATCTTCTCCTCCGGGTGCTGAATTTCCCATGAGTTCTTCAATCTTCTCCTTAAGATTTCCATTTTGTCCCACTAGCGCTACAATCTCCTCCATGTAGTCCCTGCGAGTGGCCTTCAGTTATCCTTCTAGTTCGATAATCTTGGCTTTTGCTTCCTTCAACTCCATCATGTCTGCGCACATCTGGTTCTCCTGGCGTCGAATGTGCTGGTTTAACTCCTGGATGAAAGCTGCAATGGATCGATCCTTCTTAGTGCCAACTATCTCCCATTGTTCATCTCGGCGTCCGCAAATCTGGTAGATAGTATCCTTGAGGTCTTCTTTATAAACTTCTCCAATGCGCCCCATGGTTATGTGGGCTTCCATACTCTTTCCCAGACTTCAGGTTGGTGCATTGAAAACACACTCTATGGGCTCCGTGATTGGCGCAAACGTTCTTCCGGGAACTTGAGCTTGAATCTTCCAGCACTCCTCTTCAAGTAAAGTGAAATTGTAGGTCCCGGTGAAACTTGGTAATCCAATGTTAAGGTACTTAGTGACTTCCTTCGGTGTCGCCCAAAGGGTGTATCTTCATCCGTTTGAGTGAACTTGATCCTCGCTTAGTCATCCTAAAAGAGTAGAAAAGATGAGGAGTCGAAATGAGAGAGAGAGTAGTGATCTAGGGCTTTAGCTTAATGGTCGTGTCCTATAGTCGCGTGTGCTCGATACCATCTCAGTAGCGACCCGACCTGAATGGATCAAGTCTCGTGCTCGGTGTCATCCACGGATCGAGAATGCCGACACCACATAGTACTTGAAGGATTTATAACAGAGTAGCAATCACACACTTATTACAATCGAATGTCTCAAGAGATAACTCAATAAAATAAATATGGCTTAAGTCCATCTAATGCGATAACAGCGGAAGGCTTGGAAGAATAAGCGAGTCCATCAACTCCAACGACATCACTAAGTATAGAACCACGACCTAAGCACCTTAATCGTCGTCTGAAAAGTCTGCAACATGAAACGTTGCAGCCCGAAAACGGGTCAGCACATGGAATATGCTGGCAATGTAACACATAGAGAATAATGGAATGATAAGCCTATACTACATGCATATATGGCTGGTGGAAAGCTCTACGGTTACAGTTTTTGCATAAAGCCATTTTTTCCCTACTACAAAGGAATAAATTTATTTAACTATCATGGTGGTTGTGAAACATTTAGAATGGTTGACAACATTCTCAATCCCAATTAAAAAGTACTCATTAAACCCAACAATATTAATTAGAAGTAACATGATGAGATTCACATGATATCTAGGTACTAGATACTCAAGATTGTCCATAACCGGGGACACGGCTAACCATGATTAGTTTATACACTCTGCAGAGGTTTGCGCACTTTTCCCCACAAGACTCGATCGCCTCCGTTTGGTTTCTCGCACTACATGGTGTTTGAGAAACGGATGACCGAGACATAGTCTTTCAGAAGCGCTAGCACCTTACATGTGGGTAGACCGTACCAACCTACATCCCCTACATCAGCTAGCCTACCCGTAAGAGTTCGCACAACTTAATCAACTATGCCAGAGCCCATAATGGCTTGTGGCTGCACACGGAAGTTTCTAGTTTGAATAATCTCATGACCCCTTTGGGCCTGGGTGGCGGTCCAAAGAAATACAGGCAAGTCCTGATAGAAACCAGGTGCCCTAGTCCACCCAGATGTGTGTTTAAGTTGCCACCTTAAATAAACCATTAAATAACAATCTCACATCTGTCATGGAATACACTCACCCAATCCATGTCTACTGGCATAGCATGGCATAATAAGCAAACGTAGAAGTAACTCCCAAGGGTTTATAATAAAACAGGTAATAGGTACTACCTCATCTACTTCCCATCCCACAATTTAATTAGATCCTAATCATGCAAGTGTTTGAGGAATAGATCTAATGCATAAAAACTGGGTATGAGAAGAGTATGATCAAAGTGTTACTTGCCTTGCTGATGATCCGCGAAACCTAGAGATTCGAAGTAACAAGCGGCGCACTCCGGGTATTCTATCGCACACAAACAAACAAGCATACAATAAGTACTCATCTAATGCACAGGTAAAACTCAAATAGATCTAACCAGATAGTTCAAATTAAGAACTCCGATTTGCAAAAAGAATCAAATCAAACGAAGCAACGAAAGTCAAACGGCGGAAGAAAACAGCTTCGTTTTACTAATCTGGATCTAGGTCAAATTTTACAGATGCAAAAACGTGTTTAAGTAGATTATTCGGAAAGAGGGTTTCGAGACGAAACTCCAGGCGCTTGAATCGCCTGATTCCGATAAACAAGCGAAAAGTTATACTAAAACTTAAATCGGATCTAGAATCGCGATCAGAAAAATCGCGGATTAAATCCGAGAAAAAGAAAAAAAAACGACGAACAGATCCGAACGGAAAAAAGAAAAAATAATAATAAATAAATAAATAAAAACAAAAAAAAACCGAAGAAAACCGATCGGTTTTTTTTAATAAAAATAAAAATCGGCATGGAAATCGAGGCGCCGCGAACCTCGTAAGGCGCTGGCTGCCCGCTGGTCGGCGGTGGCGAACTCCGGCGGGCTCGGGTGGGCTGGGGTGGCGGCTCGGGTGGGCTGGGGCTCCAGGCGGCCGCTATTTAAAAGCGCCCGAGCGGCCCCGCTCGAGTGCACGACCCGTAAGGCGGTTCGTTTTTTTTAATAAAACATTACGCGTAGAAAAAAAATATCAAAATAAGTACCAAACGGACTTCAAAAATCCCGAAATAAATTTTCCCCGGTTTCAAAAATCAAGCCGGATTTAATGAACATTTATTTGGGGCCTAAATGCAATTTTGAAAAACGCGCATTTTTCTTAAATCCAAATAAAAAGGCGAAAAACTCCAAAATAAAATCTTAATTGATTTTATTATTAAATCTTCATTATTTCTTTATTTTGGGAAAGTCATTTTATTCCCTATCTCAAATTTTTCAATAGAAATAATTGAAGATAAAATAATTAAAACCAATGATCCTATTTTCAAAATTTGAGAAAACTCAAATATGAAAATAACGAAAATACCCAACTCTCTCCGAGGGCATTGAGTTGTGTAGAATTTTCTAGGATCGATCAAAATGCAAAGAAAATGCAAGGAAAAATATGATATGCAATGATGCTCTATGTATAACATTCCAAATTGAAAATTTGGGATGTTACATGCTTCCAAAATTTTTCTTGTGTCAACACAGAACAACAGGAGTGTTGTGTCAATTTTTGTGATTTTTCAGGGTTTGATTGGACATTTTTATGCATTAAGTGAGTTTTCAATGCGATTATATGCATAATTAAAACTTGAACTACATGCACATGCTCCAGTGCATATAAATTGGTTGAAAAATCCAATCTATGTCCTTGGGTGCATGCTTAGGTCCCATGCAAGAACTGCGAATGAATTTCAAACACCTAGGCACCGTTGATTGCTAGCAAAACATTGAGATGCTTGGTTTTTAAATTCTAGTAAATCCAAAACTCGTCACAAACTCATTAAACTTGGCATCCTATCATCGAGCGGCATCAACACGCCGTGGTAAGAGTTTTGTCCCATTTGGGGCAAGTTTGGGTATATGCTTCTCACAAACCTGAGCCTCTCACAACAAGCATGATGGTTTCGGTAGGAACGTCCCACCTTTGGGGACGAAACGATATCCATTGCCTCTTATTGCTTCCAAAAATTTCTCGTGTCACCATAGAGCAATAGGAGTGTTGTGTCAATTTTTGTGATTTTTTAGGGTTCGTTTGGACATTTTTATGCATTAACTCAATTTTCAATGCATTTTTGTGCATAATTAAATTTGAACTACATACACATGCTCCAGTGCATATAAATCGGTTGAAATATCAAATCTGTGTCCTTGGGTGCAGGCTTAGGTCCCACGCAATAAATGGGAATGAATTTTAAACACCGGGGCACCGTTGATTGTCGACAAAACATTGAGATGCATGGTTTTTAAATTCTAGTAAATCCAAAACTCGTCTAAAATTCATGAAACTTGGCATGCTATCATGGAGCGGCATCAACATGCCATGGTAATTTTTTTTCCCATTTGGGGCAGGTTTGGTATATGCTTCTCACAAACGAGAGCTTCTCACAATAAGCATGTTGGTTTCGATAGGGAACGTCCCACCTTTGGGGACGAAACGATATCCATTGCCTTTTATTGCTTCCAAAAATTTCTCGTGTCAACGTAGAACAACAGGAGTGTTGTGTCAATTTTTGTGATTTTTGGGGTTCGTTTGGAAATTTTTATGCATTAACTGAATTTTCAATGCATTTATGTGCATAATTCAAATTTGAACTACATGCACATGCTCCAGTGCGTATAAATTCGTTGAGAAATCAAATATGTGTCCTTGTTTGCATGCTTAGGTCCCACGCAAGAAATGGGAATGAATTTCAAACACCGGGGCACCGTTGATTGCCGGCAAAACATTGAGATGCGTGGTTTTTAAATTCTAGTAAATCCAAAACTCGTCTGAAATTCATGAAACTTGGCATGCTATAATGGAGCGGCATCAACATGCGGTGGTAAATATTTTGTCCCATTCTGGGCAGGTTTGGTATATGCTTCTCACAAACCAGAGCTTCTCACAACAAGCATGATGGTTTCGGAAGGGAACGTCCCACCCTTGGGGACGAAACGATATCCATTGCCTCTTGTTGCTTCCAAAAATTTTATCGTGTCAACGTAGAACAACAGGAGTGTTGTGTCAATTTTTTTGATTTTTCGGGGTTCGTTTGGACAGTTTTATGCATTAACTCAGTTTTTAATGCATTTATGTGCATAATTCAAATTTGAACTACAAGCACATGCTCCAGTGCATATAAATTGGTTGTATAATCAAATCTGTGTCCATGGGTGCACGCTTAGGTCGCATGCAAGAAATGGGAATCAATATCAAATACCGAGGCACCGTTGATTGGCGGCAAAACATTGAGATGCCTGGTTTTTAAATTCTAGTGAATCCAAAAATCGTCTGAAATTCATGAAACTTGGCATGCTATCATGGAGCGGCATCAACATGTCGTGGTTAATTTTTTGTCCCATTTGGGGCAGGTTTGGATATATGCTTCTCACAAACCAGAGCTTGTCACAACAAGCATGTTGGTTTCGGTAGGGAACGTCCCACCTTTGTGGACGAAATGATATCCATTGCCTCTTATTGCTTCCAAAAATTTTCTCGTGCCAACATAGAACACTAGGAGTGTTGTGTCAATTGTTGTGACTTTTCGGGGTTCGTTTGGACATTTTGATGCATTAACTGAGTTTTCAATGCATTTATGTGCGTAATTCAAATTAGAACCACATGCACATGCTCCAGTGCATATAAATTGGTTGAAAAATCAAATCTATGTCCTTGGTTGCATGCTTAGGGCCCATGCAAGAAATGGGAATGAATTTCAAACACCGAGCACCGTTGATTGCCGGCAAAAGTTTGAGACGCCTGGTTTTCAAATTCTAGTAAATCCAAAACTCGTCTGAAATTCATGAAACTTGGCATGCTATCATGGAGCGGCATCAACTCGTCGTGGTAAAATTTTTGTCCCATTTGGGGCAGGTTTGTGTATATGCTTCTCATAAACCAGAGCTTCTCACAACAAGCATGATGGTTTCGGTAGGGAACTTCCCACATTTGGGGATGAAACGATATCCATTGCCTCTTATTGCTTCCAAAAAATTTATCGTGTCAACATAGAACAACAGGAGTGTTGTGTCAGTTTTTGTGATTTTTTGTGGTTCATTTGGATATTTTTATGCATTTACTGAGTTTTGAATGCATTTATGTGCATAATTCAAATTTGAACTACATGCACATGCTCCAGTGCATATAAATTGGTTGAAAAACCAAATATGTGTCCTTATGTGCATGCTTAGGTCCCATGCAAGAAATGGGAGTAAATTTCAAACACCAGGGAACCGTTGATTGCCGGCAAAACATTGAGATGCCTGGTTTTTAAATTCTAGTAAATCCAAAACTCGTCTGAAATACATGAAACTTATCATGCTATCATGGAGCGGCATCAACATGCCGTGGTAAATGTTTTGTCCCATTTGGCACAGGTTTGGGTATATGCTTCTCAGAAACCAGAGCTTCTCACAAGAAGCATGATGGTTTCGGTAGGGAACGTCCCACCTTTGGGGACGAAATGATATCCATTGCCTCTTATTGCTTCCAAAAAATTTCTCGTGTCAACATAGAAAAACAGGAGTGTTGTGTCAATTTTTGTGATTTTTGGGGTTCGTTTGGACATTTTTATGCATTAACTGAGTTTTCAATGCATTTATGTGCATAATTCAAATTTGAACTACATGGACATGCTCGAGTGCATATAAATTGGTTGAAAAATCAAATCTGTGTCCTTGGGTGCTTGCTTATGTCCCATGCAAGGAATGGGAATGAATTTCAAACACCGGGGCGCAGTTGATTGCCGGCAAAACATTGAGATGCTTGGTTTTTAAATTATAGTAAATCCAAAACTAGTCTGAAATTCATTAAACTCTGCATGCTATCATGGAGCTGCATCAACATGCCATGATAGAACTTTTGTCCCATTTGGGACAGGTTTGGGTATATGCTTCTCATAAACTAGAGCTTATCACAACATGCATGATGGTTTCAGTAGGGAACATCCGACCTTTGGGGATGAAATGATATCCATTGCCTCTTATCCCTTCCCAAAATTTTCTCGGGTCAACATAGAACAACAGGAGTTTTGTGTCAATTTTTGTGATTTTTCGGGGTTCGTTTGGACATTTCTATGCATTAACTGATTTTTCAATGCATTTATGTGCGTAATTCAAATCTTAACTACATGCACGTGCTCCAATGCATATAAATTGGTAGAAAAATCAAATTTGTGTCCTTGGTTGCATGCTTAGGTCCCATGCAAGAAATGGGAATGAATTTCAAACATCGGGGCACCATTGATTGCCGGCAAAACATTGAGATGCCTGGTTTTTAAATTATTATAAATCCAAAACTCGTCTGAAATTCATGAAACTTGGCATGCTATCATGGAGCGGCATCAACATGCCGTGGTAAATTTTTTGTCCCATTTGGAGCAGGTTTGGGTATATGCTTCTCGTAAATCAGAGCTTCTCACAAGAAGCATGATGGTTTCGGTAGGGAACGTCCCACCTTTGGGGACGAAACGATATCCAGTGCCTCTTATTGCTTCCAAAAAATTTCTCGTGTCAACATAGAACAACAGGAGTGTTGTGTCAATTTTTGTGATTTTTCTGGGTTCGTTTGGACATTTTTATGCATTAACTGAGTTTTCAATGCATTTATGTGGATAATTCATGTTTGAACTACATGCACATGCTCCAGTGCATATAAATTGGTTGAAAAATAATATATGTGTCCTTATGTGCATGCTTAGGTCCCACGCAAGAAATGGGAATGAATTTCAAACACGGGGGCACCGTTGATTGCCGGCAAAACTTTGAGATGCCTGGTTTTTAAATTCTAGTAAATCCAAAACTCGTCTGAAATTCACGAAAGTTGGCATGCTATCATGGAGCGGCATCAACATGTCGTGGTAAATTTTTTGTCCCATTTGGGGAAGGTTTGGGTATATGCTTCTCACAAACCAGAGCTTCTCACACCAAGCATCATGGTTTCGATCGGGGAAGTCCCACCTTTGGGGACGAAACGATATCCATTGCCTCTTATTACTTCCAAATTTTTTCTCGTGTCAACATAGAACAACAGGAGTGTTGTGTCAATTTTTGTGATTTTCGGGGTTCGTTTGGACATTTTTATGCATTAACTGAGTTTTCAATGCATTGATGTGCGTAATTCAAATTTGAACCACATGCACATGCTCCAGTGCATATAAATTGGTTGAAAAATCAAATTTGTGTCCTTATGTGCATGCTGAGGTCCCATGCAAGAAATGGGAATGAATTTCAAACACCGGGGCACCGTTGATTGCCGACAAAACATTGAGATGCCTGGTTTTTAAATTCTAGTAAATCCAAAACTCGTCTGAAATTCATGAAACTTGGCATGCTATCTTGGAGCGGCATCAACATGCCGTGGTAAATTTTTTGTCCCATTTGGGGCAGGTCTGGGTATATGCTTCTCACAAACCAGAGCTTCTCACAACAAGCATGATGGTTTCTGTAGGGAACGTCCCACCTTTAGGGACGAAACGATATCCATTGCCTCTTATTGCTTCCAAAAAATTTCTCGTGTCAACATAGAACAACATCAGTGTTGTCTCAATTTTTGTGATTCTTCGGGGTTCGTTTGGACGTTTTTATGCATTAACTGAGTTTTGAATGAATTTATGTGCATAATTGAAATTTGAAATACATGCACATGATCCAGTGCATATAAATTGGTTGAAAAATCAAATATGTGTCCTTATGTGCATGCTTATGTCCCATGAAAGAAATGGGAATGAATTTCAAACCCCGGGGCACCGTTGATTGCCGGCAAAACATTAAGATGCCTGGTATTTAAATTCTAGTAAATCCAAAACTCGTCTGAAATTCATGAAACTTAGCATGCTATCATGGAGCGGCATCAGCATGTCATTGTAAATTTTTTGTCCCATTTGGGGCATGTTTGGGTATATGCTTTTCACAAACCAGAGCTTCTCACAACAAGAATGATGGTTTCCGTAGGGAACGTCCCACCTTTGGGGACGAAACGATATCCATTGCCTCTTATTGCTTCCAAAAATTTTCTCGTGTCAACATAGAACAACAGGAGTGTTGTGTCAATTTTTGTGATTTTTCGGGGTTCGTTTGGACATTTTTATGCATTAATTGAGTTTTCAATGCATTTATGTGCATAATTCAAATTTGAACTATATGCACATGCTCAAGTGCATATAAATTGGTTGAGAAATCAAATTTGTGTCCTTATGTGCATGCTTAGGTCCTACGCAAGATGTGGGAATGAATTTCAAACACCAGGGCACCGTAGATTGCCGGCAAAACATTGAGATGCCTGGTTTTTAAATTCTAGTAAATCCAAACTCATCAGAAATTCATGAAACTTGGAATGCTATCATGGAGCGGCATCAACATGCCATGGTAAATTTTATGTCCCATTTCGGGCAGGTTTGGGTATATGCTTCTCACAAACCTGAGCTTCTCACAACAAGCATGATGGTTTTGGTAGGGAACATCCCACCTTTGGGGACGAAACGATACCCATTGCCTCTTATTGCTTCCAAATATTTCTCGTGTCAACATAGAACAACAGGAGTGTTGCTTCAATTTTTCTGATTTTTCGGGGTTTGTTTGGACATTTTTATGCATTAACTGAGTTTTCAATGCATTTATGTGCGTAATTCAAATTTGAACCACGTGCACATGCTCTAGTGCATATAAATTGGTTGAAAAATCAAATTTGTGTCCTTCGGTGCATGCTTAGGTCCCATGCAAGAAATGGGAATGAATTTCAAACACCGGGGCACCGTTGATTGCAAACAAAACATTGAGATGCCTAGTTTTCAAATTCTAGTAAATCCAATACTCATCTGAAACTCATGAAACTTGGCATGCTATCATCGAGCGGCATCAGCATACCGTGGTAATTTTTTTGTCCCATTTGGGGCAGGCTTGGGCATATGCTTCTCACAAACCAGAGCTTCTCACAACAGGTATGGTGGTTTCGGTAGGGAACGTCCCACCTTTGGGGAAAAAAGTTATCCATTGCCTCTTATTGCTTCCAGAAAATTTCTCATGTCAACATAGAACAACGGGAGTATTGTGTCTATTTTTGTGATTCTTCGGGGTTCGTTTGGACATTTTTATGCATTAACTGAGTTATCAATGCATTTATGTGCATAATTCAAATTTGCACTACATGCACATGCTCGAGTGCTTATAAATTGGTTGAAAAATCAAATCTTTGTCCTTATGTGCATGCTTAGGTCCCTTGCAAGAAATGGTAATGAATTTCAAACACTAGGGCACCCTTGATTGCCGGCAAAACATTGAGATGCCTGGTTTTTAAATTCTCATAAATCCAAAACTCGTCTGAAATTCATGAAACATCTGAAATTCCTGAAACATTGAGATGCTATCATGGAGCGGCATCAACATGCCGTGGTAAATTTTTTTGTCTCATTTGGGGCAGGTTTGGGTATATGCTTCTCAGGACAAGTATGATGGTTTCGGTAGGGAACGTCCCACCTTTGGGGACGAAACGATATCCGTTGCCTCTTATCGCTTCCATAAAATTTCTCATGTCAACATAGAACAACAGGAGTGTTGTGTCAATTTTTGTGATTCTTCAGGGTTCGTTTGGACATTTTTATGCATTAACTGAGTTTTCAATGCATTTATGTGCATAATTCAAATTTGAACTACATGCACATGCTCCAGTGCATATAAACTTTTTCTCCCATTTGGGGCAGGTTTAGGTATATGCTTCTCACAAACCAGAGCTTCTCACAACAAGCATGATGGTTTCGGTAGGGAACGTCCAACCTTCGGGGTCGAAATGATATCCCTCTTATTGCTTCCAAAAAAATTCTCGTGTCAACATAGAACAACAGGAGTGTTGTGTCAATTTTTGTGATTTTTCGAGGTTCGTTTGGACATTTTTATGCATTAGCTGTGCTTTTAATGCATTTATGTGCATAATTCAAATTTGAACTACATGCACATGCTCAAGTGCATATAAATTGGTTGAGAAATGAAATCTATGTCCTTATGTGCATGCTTAGATCCCACGCAAGAAGTGGGAATGAATTTCAAACACCAGGGCCCCGTTGATTGCCGGCAAAACATTGAGATGCATGGTTTTTAAATTCTAGTAAATCCAAAACTCGTCTGAAATTCATGAAACTTGGCATGCTATCATGGAGCAGCAACAACATGCCGTGGTAAATTTTTTGTCCCATTTGGGGCAGGTTTGCGTATATGCTTCTCACAAACTAGAGCTTCTCACAACAAGCATGATGGTTTCGGTAGGGAACATCCCACCTTTGGAGACGAAATGATATCCATTGCCTCATATTGCTTCCAAAATATTTCTCATGTCAACATAGAACAACAGGAGTGTTGGGTCAATTTTTGTGATTTTTGGGATTTGTTTGGAAATTTTTATGCATTAACTGAGTTTTCAATGCATTTATGCGTATAATTCAAATTTGAACTACATGCACATGCTCCAGTGCACATAAATTGGTTGAAAAATCAAATCTGTGTCCTTGGGTCCATGCTTACGTCCCATGCAACAAATGGGAATGAATTTCAAACACCGCGGCACCGTTGGTTGCCGACAAAACATTGAGATGCTTGGTTTTTAAATTCTAGTAAATCCAAAACTCGTCTTAAATTCATGAAACTTGGCATGCTATCATGGAGCGGCATCAACATGACGTGGTAAAAGTTTTGTCCCATTTGGGGCATGTTTGGGTATATGCTTCTCACAAACACGAGCTTCTCACAACAAACATGATGGTTTCGGTAGGGAACGTCCCACCTTTGGGGACGAAACAAAATCCATTGCCTCTTATTGCTTCCAAAAAAATTCCCGTGTCAACATAGAACAACAGGAGTGTTGTGTCAATTTTTGTGATTTGTGGGGTTCGTTTGGACATTTTTATGCATTAACTGATTTTTAAATGCATTTATGTGCATAATTCAAATTTGAACTACATGCACATGCTCCAGTGCATATAAATTGGTTGAAAAATCAAATATGTGTCGTTATGTGCATGCTTAGGTCCCATGCAAGAAATGGGAGTGAATTTCTGACACCGGGGCACCGTTCATTGTCGGCAAAACATTGAGATGCCTAGTTTTTAAATTCTAGTAAATCCAAAACTCGTCTGAAATTCGTGAAACTTAGCATGCTATCTTGGATCGGCATCAACATGCCGTGGTAAATTTTTTGTCCCATTTGGGGCAGGTTTGGGTATATGCTTCTCACAAACCAGAGCTTCTCACAACACGCATGATGGTTTCGGTAGGGAACGTCCCACCTTTGGGGACGAAACGAAATCCATTGCCTCTTATTGCTTCCAAATTTTTTCTCGTTTCAACATAGAACAACAGGAGTGTTGTGTCAATTTTTGTGATTTTTGGGGTTCGTTTGGACATTTTTATGCATTAACTGAGTTCTCAATGCATTTATGTGTATAATTCAAATTTGAACTACATGCACATGCTCCAGTGCATATAAATTGGTTGAAAAAACAAATATGTGTCCTTATGTGCATGTTTAGGTCCCATGCAAGAAATGGGAATGAATTTCAAACACCAGGGCATCGTTGATTGCCGGATAAACATTGAGATGCCTGGTTTTTAAATTCTAGTAAATCCAAAACTCATCCGGTGCGCAGGTTCACCGGGAAGCGTGTGAGATGTTCAATGCAGGATTTGTGCATCTCTTCAACGCAAACTGTTCAGTGAAGCAGTAAAGCGGCAGAAAATAAACCAAAAAATATACGTGTTGCCACACACCCAGTGTGCCGTGCGAGCTGGCGTGAGTTGACGGGACGCATGCGAGTAGTCCGCCGCGCGGGCATACCGGGAGGCATGCGTGCAGGTATGTGTATTGATGGGGAGGCATGCGAGTAGTTGTGTGAAATGATGGTAGGAATGGCAGACGCCCGCTGCGCGGTCTCACGGGGAGGTGAGACAACTTTTGACCGCAACCTGCCTCGCTCCCACTGGTCTGTATTAATTGCGCGCCCGAGCCGCCGGCCATAATAGGCGACCGCAGCCCCGGTCCACAGTGGTCACCGACGTCTGGACTCCGGAGTGTATGACGATGCTGCCGAAGCGCACCATCGGAGGTAGTGGCGACGCCGGGGTTGGTGAAGCACCCGCACAACGCGTGAAGCTGGCCACAGAGGTTCCCGTCGCTGCCGACGAGGTCTCGTGTGGGCAGCAGCACGACCTTGAATTCATCTGCACCGTCATGCCCCCCCTCCCCACAGCTGGAGCCGGAGGTCAACAGCAACTCCGGCAACAACTGTGACTCCGATGGAAAACCGGTTAGTCATCTATATACCCATTTGTGCGGCAAACATATCAAGTGTTTTCTCTGGTTAATCCCCCCCACCCCGCCCCTCTATATTTTTTCTGGAATACAAATCCTATGGGTATGTTCTCTTGGTCCATGAAATCAGAGTAATTAAGATCCGTTAGATGCACGTAGTGTATTGATTGTTTGAATGTTATCCGTATAGAGTTAGTGATTAATTGTTGGTTCTGTACAAATGATTTTTGCTAATAATCCGACTAGGGTTAGCTTGCGTGCTAATAATTCGTGGCCAGATCTTGAGAATTGATTTTGAATGTCCTACCTATATGTTTGTGCCTTTTTTCTTCATGATCTTGAGAATTGATTTCGAATGTCCTACATGTTATGCCATTTTTTTATTTCAAATTGGTATGTACACAGATGAGACTCCGACCAGCGCCACCGCCGGATGTAGATCTTGGACCCGGCTATGCGGCCAGGAGCGCCCCTGGACCCGAGGAACCAGTAGAATCTCCGGCGGACCGCATCAGCGATCTCTCAGACGGAATCCTTAAGGAGATCATCTCCCTTCTCCCTACCAGGGATGGCTGCCGCACACAAGTCCTCGCATCTCGATGGCGCACTCTATGGTGCACCATGCCTCTTAATCTTGACTGTCGTTAGCTATCTGTCGATGATGATTCTGAATTCCCCGGAGCCATCATCTCCTCCCATGAGGGCTCTGTTTAACGCATCTGCATCCTGATATGCTACCTGCTGGACATACCCTGCATGGTGGCCGCCTGGCTGACATCCCGTCAATTCGATAAACTCCAACAGCTTGAGTTCTACCATTACAGCGATAGGTTACCACCAAGAGCTGCATCTATGCCCTCACCACTGATGCCCATCTCATGGTTTTCCTCCTCTCTCCACACCGCCACCTTGACCCGGTGCCATCTAGCAGACTATCTGGTACAAATGCTTCAACTGCCAGTGCTGAAAAAACTTGCACTTGTGTTGGTTGATCTGTCGGTGGCCTCACTTCACAGCATCATCCACTCTAGTTGCCCTTCACTTCAGTGTTTGGTGCTTGTTTTTGGAATAGGAATCCATATCCCTTGTCTCAAAATAAAGTCTTCTCACCTTGTAAGCATTGGAATTCATTTTGAAGGACAGGAGCTCATCATCGAAGACGCCCCTTCACTTCAAAGGTTGCTCCTTAATTGTTGTTATAAACCTTCACAAATAACTGTGGTCTCTGCGCCTAAGCTGGAGACCTTGGGTGCAATTAGTGATCCGTTTGAATGGTTCAAGATGGTGTTTGCCTCCACACCTATTGAGGTACTATATATTATTCACGTACACTTTTGTAATTTGCATTTTTCATTTGTGCGCATAAGTTAAGTATCATCTTGGAGTACACTTTCAGTGCTAATATTATGTTCAATGCTCAATGAAGCGCTTGTCCATCCTATCAGTGGTGGTCGATTCTGTCAAGACCTTATATATCACTATGTGGTGTTTTGATCTGAACAACATTATTGCCTTGCTGCAATGCTTTCCATGTCTGGAGAATTTGTATATGAAGGTGATGATTTCACGCACATTGAAAGCCCATATATAATGTACTATAATTAATCGTTCTACTATCACTCTTTCAACATAATCTTTTTTAGACATTAACTGTTTTCAATCTTCATCTCTATTTAGGCGCTAACACATGGAGAAAAAGGTATAACCAATCGATGGTTCAAGAAGCACCGAGATTTTCTCAGATCTCACGACATCTGCTTGAAGACAGTAACACTGGAAGGATATGCATCCAACTATGCAAACACAAGCTTTGTCACATTCTTCATGTTGAGTGCGAGGGCACTATTGTCCGTGAGGATTAAGTTTTTCAACAAGAAATTTCTTACTACTGCAGATGTTGAACAAAATAAAAAGAAGTTTCATGTGGACCTAAGGGCTTCTGATCATGCTCAGCTTCTATTTACAACAGCTTGTCATCATGGACCAGTAGAATTTCTGGCCGTTGATCTTGATTTTATGGGTCAGACCGATCCATTTGATTGTGACTGCCGAAAACTTTGGTTGAGTTAGATGTCATTGTCCTGTTCAATTTGGATTTTGTCTAAACTTGATGAGCAATTAATCCTTGTGCTTTTGTACTATTTGTTAGCTGGAGTTAGATATTGTTGCCCTTTTCAACTCGGCTTTGACCCATATTTTCTTTCATACTAGGCCAATGGCTTGCCATTTCTTTAATTAAGACATAAATATTTTAAGCATTCACAACATAGGCAAAGAACATCACTCTCGCGGAATCCTTGAGATCTTTGTTCATTACAGAACCGCAAGTTTTTAGTTCCCACCAGCACCCACAAACTTATTTTCAGCTTGCACACCAAGGGCTTTAATTCTTTATAAGAAAAGCTGCATTGTAGTCACAGATTTGGATTTATCATTTAAGACCCACGAGGAAAAAGCCTATCCAGGGCGGTGCCAACTCGACATTAAACATTGAGAAACCTTGTTTTAAAATTACTGTAAATCCAAAACTCGCCTCAAAATCATGAAACTTGGCATTGTGTTATGTCATAGCACCAACATGTTGTGTTAAAAAATTAGTACAATTTGGGACAAGTTTTGGTGCAATCTTCTTACAAACCGGAGCTTCGCTCAAAAAGGCTCATGGTTCCGAGAGGGGCCTTGTCACCTATGTGTGCGAAACTAAATACGATGTCTCTTCCCTCCTTGATTTATTTTACAGAGGCAACATGCAACTATATATAGTAGCGTCATCATAAAAATATGAAATTAATCATGGTTCGTTTTGCCTTTTTATACATTATTTGAGTTTCATGGGCATTTTGGAACATACTTCCGTGTGTGCAAAAGTCATGTGTGTACTAGCCCCATATGTAATTCGATGTTCAATCTGTTTATGGAATCAAGTCCTTATACATGTTATTATTCTTTAGACAGAGAAAATCACACGGCTTATTAGCAGCAATCGTCTATGTTATTATTGGTCTTCACACACATTTCTGATTACGGACCTGTTTGCCGCGTATCGAACACATCTTGGTGAGTAACCATTTCCATTGTGTTGCTTGATCACACACGGTTCATCCTACTAAACCGTATGTTGTATATCGCACACACCTTCATCTGCTTGCCCGTTTCTTTTGTTCCTCATCATCGCAAACAGTTAATTAAACTGAACCGTATGCCCTGCATCGCACACGCAACTAAAATCTGAACCGTGTTTGATGCATCCTCCATCGCAAACGTTTTGCACCTTTTTGACGGGTTTTTTACACCATCGTTTGCGATTATTGCATCACACACAGTTTCGTCGAAGGGTCTCTGATTGTAGTGTCGCGTTAGCAGCATCCTGCAGTAGTGTCGACATATCAGGATACTTCTCATTCATCTTGTGACTCAAACGGCTCACACCTCCCCACATTTGTGGTTAACCCGTCGTAAGTATTATTACTTGTTGAATAAATTGTCTTGCCTTTTCATACTTATCAGACCGAATAATCTTCCTTATAGGGCTAAGGCGAAGCTGGGCAAGAAGCAGAAAACTGGCCCTTCAAAATTTGTCGAAACTTCTAAATAGGAGAATCATGCACCAAAGGCTGGTGAAGTTCAAACCCAGGAAATCGAAGATCCTGAGAGCCGGCAGGACGATCCGCCTTCTCAAACTGACATTGTCAGCCTTGACTCAGCTGCAGGCCTTAATGATGACCCGACGGCAAATCAAGACCCGCCGAGTCCTAAGTCGCTTTCTCCTATCAAACATTCAGATAAGACCCCTGTTGATGACCATCTTGAAGAGGTTACCATTGCTGGATCAGCTTATCAGCCGCCCAGCGTCTCTACCATATTGGCCAAGCATTCCACCATGGATGAAACACACTTGTCAGACAAAAATAAGCACACCCTTGATCTTGAGAGCTGCTCGAAATTGAATGCTAGTGAATTGTACTCTAGTTATTTGAACCAGCTTCACACAAGCCGCGACCTGGAGGCCAATTTGGTCAATATGATGCGGCAGAAGTATGAGGTATGAAATCGCCTCCTCCTTTAACTTTATGCATATATACAGATGCCTATCTAGCCCCCAAGTCTTAATCATATGAAAGGATCATTGAATATGCTTAAGACTTTCTTTAGGATGTAAGTTTAGGCTTTCGCAAAACAACACATTAGAACCCTCAAGGGTTGGCTTATCATGCAAGGATGAGCTGGGTCTTCCATATAATCCTTAAAAATCCAGCGTTATAACTGTTGGGAACGCAGTATTTAAAAAAAATACCTACGATCAAGCAAGATCTATCTAGGAGATGCATAGCAACGAGACGAGAGAGTGTGTCCACGTACCCTCGTAGACCGAAAGTGGAAGTGTTTAGTAACGCGGTTGATGTAGTCGAACATCTTCACGATCCAACCGACCCAAGTACCGAACGTACGGCACCTCCGTGTTCAGTACATGTTCAGCACGATGATGTCCCTCGAGCTCTTGATCCAGTTGAGGACAAGGGAGAGTTTCATCAGCACAACGGCGTGGCCACGGTGATGATGAAGTTACCGGCGCAGGGCTTTGCCTAAGCACTGCGACGATATGACCGAGGTGTGTAACTGTGGAGGAGGGCACCGCACACGGCTAAGAGAAGACTTGTTGCCCCTTTGGGGTGCCCCCGCCTCCGTATATAAAGGGGGGAGGAGGAGGCCGGCCCCCTAGGGACGCGCCAAGTGTGGGGAGTCCTACTAGGACTCCCTAGTCCTAGTAGGATTCCCCTCTCCTTCTTCCTTTTCTAGAGTAGCGAAGGGGGAAAGAGAGAAGGAGTAAGAGAGGGAAGGGGGGGGCGCTGCCCCAACCCCTTGTCCAATTCGGATTGCCAAGGGGGGGGGGCACCTCCTGGACGACCCTCTCTCTTCTCCACTAAGGCCCATGTTGGCCCATTAACTTCCCGGGGGCGGGGGGGGGGGGAGGGTTCAGGTAACCCTGGTACTCCGAAACTCATCCAAAACTTCCCGAACCATCCGGTGTCTGAATGTAACCTTCCAATATATGAATCTTTACCTCTCGAACATTTGGAGACTCCTCGTCATGTCCATGATCTCATCCGGGACTCCGAACAAACTTCGGTCATCAAATCACATAACTCATAATACAAATCATCATCGAACATTAAGTGTGCTGACCCTACGGGTTCGAGAACTATGTAGACATGACCAAGACACATCTCCAGCCAATAACCAATAGCAGAACCTGGATGCTCATATTGGCTCCTACATATTCTACGAAGATCTTTATCGGTCAAACCGCATAACAACATACGTCATTCCCTTTGTGATCGGTATGTTACTTGCCTGAGATTCCATCATCGTTATCATCATACCTAGTTCAATATCGTTACCGGCAAGTCTCTTTACTCGTTCCGTAATGGCATCATCCCGTATCTAACTCATTGGTCACATTGCTTGCAAGGCTTATAGTGATGCGCATTACCGAGAGGGCCCAGAGATACCTCTCTGATACTCAAAGTGACAAATCCTAATCTCGATCTATGCCCACTCAACAAACAGCATTGGAGACACCTGTAGAGCATCTTTATAATCACCCAGTTACGTTGTGATGTTTGATAGCACACAAAGTGTTCCTCCGGTATTCGGGAGTTGCATAATCTCATAGTCAGAGGAATAAGTATAAGTCATGAAGAAAGCAATAGCAATAAAACTAAACGATCATTATGCTAAGCTAACAGATGGGTCTTGTCCATCACATCATTCTCTAATGATGTGATCCCGTTCATCAAATGACAACACATGTCTATGGTCAGGAAACTTAACCATCTTTGATTAATGAGCTAGTCATGTAGAGGCATACTAGGGACACTCTGTTTGCCTATGTATTCACACATGTACTAAGTTTCCGGTCAATACAATTCTAGCATGAATAATAAACATTTATCATGATATAAGGAAATATAAATAACAACTTTATTATTGTCTCTAGGGCATATTTCCTTCAGTCTCCCACTTGCACTAGAGTCAATAATCTAGATTACATAGTAATGATTCTTACACCCATGGAGTCTTGGTGCTGGTCATGTTTTGCTCGTGAGAGAGGCTTAGTCAACAGGTCTGCAACATTCAGATCTGTATGTATTTTGCAAATCTCTATGTCTCCCTCCTTGACTTGATCACGGATGGAATTGAAGCGTCTCTTGATCTGTTTGGTTCTCTTGTGAAATCTAGATTCCTTGGCCAAGGCTATTGCTCCAGTATTGTCACAAAAGATTTTCATTGGACCCAATGCACTAGGTATTACACCTAGATCGGATATGAACTCCTTCATCTAGACTCCTTCATTTGCTGCTTGTGAAGCAGCTATGTACTCCATTTCACACGTAGATCCCGCCACGACACTCTGCTTGGAACTGCACCAACTGACATCTCCACCATTCAATATAAATACGTATCCGGTTTGTGACTTAGAGTCATCTGGATCGGTGTCAAAGCTTGCATCGACGTAACCATTTATGACAAGCTCTTTGTCACCTCCATAAACGAGAAACATGTCCTTAGTCCTTTTTAGGTATTTCAGGATGTTCTTGACCGCTGTCCAGTGATCCACTCCTGGATTACTTTGGTACCTCCCTGCTAAACTTATAGCAAGGCACACATCAGGTCTGGTACATAGCATTGCATACATGATAGAACCTATGGCTGAAGCATAGGGAATGACTTTCATTTTCTCTCTATCTGCTGTAGTGGTCGGGCATTGAGTCTGACTCAACTACACACCTTGTAACACAGGCAAGAACCCTTTCTTTGACCGATCCATTTTGAACTTCTTCAAAACTTTATCAAGCTATGTGCTTTGTGAAAGTCCAATTAAGCGTCTTGATCTATCTCTATAGATCTTGATGCCCAATATATAAGCAGCTTCACCGAGGTCTTTCATTGAAAAATTCTTATTCAAGCATCCTTTTATGCCATCCAGAAATTCTGTATAATTTCTAATCAACAATATGTCATCCACATATAATATTAGAAATGCTATAGAGCTCCCACTAACTTTCTTGTAAATACAGGCTTCTCCAAAAGTCTATATAAAACCATATGCTTTGATCACACTATCAAAGCGAATATTCCAACTCCGAGAGGCTTGCACCAGTCCATAAATGGATCGCTGGAGCTTGCACACTTTGTTAGCACCTTTTGGATCGACAAAACCTTCTAGTTGCATCATATACAACTCTTCTTTAAGATATCCATTAAGGAATGCAGTTTTGACATCCATTTGCCAAATTTCATAATCATAAAATGCGGCAATTGCTAACATGATTCGAACAGACTTAAGCATCGCTACGGGTGAGAAGGTCTCATCGTAGTCAACTCCTTGAACTTGTCGAAAACCTTTCGCACCAGGTTGAGCTTTGTATACTGTAACATTACCGTCAGTGTCAGTCTTCTACTTGAAGATCCATTTATTCTCTATGGCTTGCCGATCATCGGGCAAGTCAACCAAAGTCCATACTTTGTTCTCATACATGGACCCCATCTCAGATTTCATGGCCTCAAGCCATTTTGCGGAATCTGGGCTCATCATCGCTTCCTCATAGTTCGTAGGTTCGTCATGGTCAAGTAACATGACCTCCAGAACAGGATTACCGTACCACTCTGGTGTAGATCTTATTCTGGTTGACCTACGAGGTTCGGTAGTAACTTGATCTGAAGTTTCATGATCATCATCATTAGCTTCCTCACTAATTGGTGTAGGAATCACTGGAACCAATTTGTGTGATGAACTACTTTCCAATTTGGGAGGAGGTACAATTACCTCATCAAATTCTACTTTCCTCCCACTCACTTCTTTCGAGAGAAACTCCTTCTCTAGAAAGGATCCATTCTTAGCAACGAATATCTATCCTTCGGATCTGTGAAAGAAGGTTTACCCGACAGTCTCCTTTTGGTATCTTATGAAGACACATTTCTCCGATTTGGGTTTGGGCTTATCAGGTTGAAGCTTTTTCACATAAGCATCGCAATCCCAAACTTTAAGAAATGACAACTTCGGTTTCTTGCCAAACCATAGTTCATATTGTGTCGTCTCAACGGATTTAGAAGGTGCCCTATTTAACGTGAATGCAGCCGTCTCTAAAGCATAACCCCAAAAAGATAGCGGTAAATCAGTAAGAGACATCATAGGTCGCACCATATCCAATAAAGTACGGTTACGACATTCGGACACACCATTACGCTGTGGTGTTCCAGGTGGCATGAGTTGCGAAACTATTCCACATTGTTTCAAATGAAGACCAAACTCATAACTCAAATATTCACCTCCACGATCAGATCGTAGAAACTTTATTTTCTTGTTATGATGATTTTCCACTTTACTCTGAAATTCTTTGAACTTTTCAAATGTTTCAGACTTATGTTTCATCAAGTAGATATACCCATATCTGCTCAAATCATCTGTGAAGGTCAAAAAATAACGATACCCACCGCGAGCCTCAACACTCATTGGACCGCATACATCAGTATGTATTATTTCCAACAAGTCAGTTGCTCGCTCCATTGTTCTGGAGAACGGAGTTCTAGTCATTTCACTACAAAAAAAAGACACATCCGTGACATTTTGGGCCGAACGGATTTTTTTTTCTGTCATACATATGAAACTTCTATGACGATAATTGTGACAAAACCCGGTATCATCATAGATGTGGTGGGATCCTACTTCTATGACAAAAAATCATGACAGATACTGGGCTTTTTGTCCTGGGCGGGCCGGAGACACAGCTGCATGACATTCTTTGGGCCGTCCATGACGGAAAAAATCATGGTAGAAGCGAGGGCGAGGAAAATTTCTGGGAGTTCCCGGTTACGGTGGGAGGTCAAGGGCCGAAGCGATGCGCTGCTTTCTCGTACACGCATATGCGTGTGTGTGAGGCGTTGGCTCGCGAACCCGAGCAATTGTAATCGCAGGCTACGACATCGAACTCGAGCGATCGATCAATGGCTGTTAATCAACCCGATCGAAAGTGATTCTTCGCTACTTCGCTAAGCTGAAGCCGATCGATGCTGCCTCGGGATGAGCAGTGAGTGTTGCGGGGGTTTGATGAACAATGAGCGGTGGCGTTACCTCTGGATGAACAGGACCCCGTGGTGTGGTGGAGGGCTGGACGAGCGAGAGAGCGGTGGAGGGTGCCTGTCGGTGTCAAAACCGCGGATCTCGGGTAGGGGGTCCCGAACTATGCGCCTAGGCGGATGGTAACAGGAGACAAGGGACACGATGTTTTTACCTGTGTTCGGGCCCTCTCGATGGAGGTAAAACCCTACTCCTGCTTGATTAATATTGATGATATGGGTAGTACAAGAGTAGATCTACCACGAGATCGAGAGGCTAAACCCTAGAAGCTAGCCTATGGTATGATTGTTGTTCGCCCCACGGACTAAAACCCTCCGGTTTATATAGACACCGGATAGGGTTAGGGTTACAGAGTCGGTTACAATGGTAGGAGATCTACATATCCAGACGCCAAGCTTGCCTTCCACGCCAAGGAAAGTCCCATCCGGACACGGGATGAAGTCTTCAATCTTGTATCTTCATAGTCCAGAGTCCGCCAACGGTGATAGTTCGCTATCCGGACACCCCTAATCCAGACTCCTCAAGAGTCCCCGAACCAGGCTTCAATGAAGACGAATCCGCGCGCCTATTGTCTTCGGCATTGCAAGGCGGGTTCCTCCTCGAATACTTCATAGAAGATTTTGAACACAAGGATAGTGTCCGCTCTGCAAAACGAAGTTCCACATACCACCGTAGAGAGAATAACCTTTGCACAGATCTGTCGACGTATTCGCGGCATGACATCACACCACGGCCAAGCCTTTTATCGAATCGTTTTACTGCTCCACCTCAGCGCATTTAGCGAGGCGGTTTCTTGGCACGCCTTATCAAAGCGAGATCGTGCCCCTTATTCCAGGATTCCCATCAATACGGACGTAGAACCCAACCGCGCCATTGATTACGGCGCTTGGGAGATAAGCGAGTTTTACCAGTGGCGGGGACGATAGCCGTCCGCCCATATAAGGGAATAAGGATCCACCTTTTAACCTATGCCTTCTTCCTCCTTTGCTCATCCATTTCCGCGCACTCGAGCTCCAGCGCCCAATTCCGCACATCCCTCCTCAACCTTCTCCAGCCATGTCCAGAGCAGGAGGCAAGTGGATGGTCTCCTCCATCACGGAGGGACAAGTCAAAAAGCTACGGAAGGCCGGATACTTGTCCAACGACATCACACACCGGCTCCCCGACAAGGGGCAGCTCATTCCCACCCCCAGACCCCATGAGAGGGTGGTGTTCCTCACCCACTTCCTCCGCGGACTAGGTTTTCCACTTCACCCATTTGTCCGGGGGCTCATGTTATACTACGGCCCGGATTTCCACGATCTGGCCTCGAACTTCATCCTCAACATCTCGGCGTTTATCGTAGTGTGCGAGGCCTTTCTCTGCATCAAGCCCCACTTTGGCTTATGGCTGAAGACCTTCAATGTCAAGCCGAAGGTAGTGGGCGGCCTCCAAGTGGAGTGCGGAGGTGCCATGGTTGGCAAGATGGCCAGAGTCCTATGGCTCGAGGGCTCCTTTGTGGAGACCGTGAAGGGGTGGCAATCGGGGTGGTTCTATATCACCGAGCCGCGCGACTCTCAATGGGCGGCGGCCCCCGAATTCCGATCTAGCTTCCCCACACGGCTCGCGTCATGGAAAGAGATGGGCCTGGCAAGGGGTGATTCGGAAGAGCTGTCCGGACTCCAAACCTGCGTTCGAAACCTGGTGGACAAGAATCTCAAGCTTGTCAACGTAATCCAGGTGATGCTCATCCGCTGGATTCTCCCATGCCAGCAACGGGCCTTCAATTTGTGGGAGTTTGATCCAGCACAGCACCGAACCTTGAGCCGGCTCTTCGACACTACATACGAAGATGCCGAAGGTCTGTTCAAGGCGCGAAGCTCCGCATCCGCCACCAAGATCGCGGATTCAGCTCATGGCGTCAAGCCAGCGAGTTAAGTTATTTTACCCTTTATGGGACTCTTTTTCATAGTTTGACTCTATGCGGATCTAAAACTCCCTAACCTTTGACAAGATCTGGGTGAAGACGCCCGGACAGATTGACTGTCCGTGCCCTTGCCGAAGACCAGCGGACGCCATTGATTGACGGAAAGCTGGCTTCCGCACCTCACGTGGTGCCGAGAAGAAGGCTAAGAAGAAGGCCACGGAACTCGAAGGAGCTCCGTCGCCAGTCTTGTCGGACTCATCATCCGACGACTCTAAGGCGGAATCCTCCCCTGAGGACGAGGAGGAGGAAAAAGAAGCCTCTCCCCTAGCGGGGGGAGAGAAGAAAATGAAGGCCGCCCTGACTGGGGAGGCCGGAGGGTCCAAGAAAGGAAGGACCCTTCCTCCGGACTTCTCTAGCAACGCCGACAACGACGAGGAGGAGTGGCCACCAAGGGCCAAGCCCCTGGCAAGATCGTAAGTGTACAGACTCCGGAATAGCTCATGGCTTTTTATTTGTCGCATAGTGTCTTCTAACGCTGAATATAACCATGTAGCCCGCCCAAGGACGAGCTCGCCGCTTCGTCGAGCGGCTCCCTGGATTCGTCGGATGTGAATAGCACTTCACTTCCGACCGCCTCCTCTCCTCGTGACGCAGACGACACCGCGGTGGAGTCCCAAAAGGGGCCCAGCCAAGAGGAGGTGGTCCTGGAGGCGCCGCAAGGCGACCTCCCGGACTTTGGGCGCAAAGGGGGTGAAACCCCAGAGGGCTCTAAGATCGCCTGTGCGGACTCGCATCGAACCTTGAGTGGTTCCAAGTCCGCAAGCGGCCCCTTCGAAGAAGGGCAAGATCTGCGACGCCGATGACCTCCGTCCATCTGGAGGCACCGGATAGCTTGCTGGAGGCGCTTAACGGCGCCTCCATCGACGAGGAGCACCGCACTATTATGAGTGTGGTGATCCAGAAAGTTCAGTCCACCAAGAGCGGGCTGACTGAAGCCTGTACTAGCCTTCTAACAGGCTTTGAGGTAAGTTTAGAATATGTAAAAATATTACCGCATAGACAGTAGCCCCTGATGCTTAGTTCGGTTTTCGGAAAGAAAAGCCGGACTGAGGATCTAAAAAGATATACGCAAGAGTCTAACATAAGTATGTCAATATGGGAATGCAGGCTGCGCCATCGACTCGTCAGACCGATCGCGAAGGTCAATGCATTGAAGCGAGCCTCGAGCGGTCCGAGAACGAGCTCGGCCTTGCCAAGAAGCAGCTCGAGGACAAGGAAGGTAAGTAATACCTTATTAAAGTAATACCTTATAGAAAGTATTTGGTTGCAAAAATGACAGGACTAATGTGGGTATTGTAGGGGCCACGAACGAGGTGGCGACCCTGAAGGAAGCGGTGTCCACGGCCGAAAGCAAAGCGGCCGCGGAGCGGACCGAGCGAGAGAAGCAGGAGGCGCGGGTGGCGGAGGTGCGGCAAGAGCTCCAGGCTCTCGTGGAAAAACACGAGAGTTTGGAGCGTGACTCGAAGACTCGAGAGTCCGAGCTCGCCTCGGCTCTTGAGAGTGTCAAAGCCAATAAGGCCGAAGCCCAAAAAGCCCTCCAGGAAATTGAATCGTTAAAGAAGATTGCGGCGGGTAAGGCATTATTTATGCAAAGCAAGCATGTGAAAGTGAATTATCTATTTCTTACCCAAATCCGGAGCTCTCCAGGAGCATTCGCAGATCTGCCTCAGAGGTGTCCGATGCTGCGCGTTTCACCGCGCCGAGGAGGGAGCTCGACGGAAAGGTGTTCTGGTCTCAAGATGCCGAGGCCGGACATCCTGTGCCCCTGAGCGACCAGCTGAAGCAGTTGGTCGTGCTCCACAAGGTCGCCGAACAGGCCATGAAGGGCCTCATAATTCGGCTGTGGCCTAAGGAAGCCATGCCTGGGAGCTACTTCGGGCTAGTGCGGCGGCTGGTGGCCTTTGTCCATGGATTGAAGTCATCAAGCACTCCGTCTGCATCGAAGGTGCCCGAGGGCCCTTGCCCTTGCTAAGGTGCACTGGGAAAGATGGACGCCGAGAAGCTTGTGACGGACGGACCACCACCAAGAAGGAGCATCGCAAGCCCTGAAATGTATTATGAGGGCGCCCCAAGGGTGCCCGCTTTATAACGGATGAATGCTCCAAAGATATAATTTTGAGTAGACTCGATTTGCTATCTTGTAAGTTGAAAACTTGTTCATATCGCTAAGCAACACTTTTGAATTTAAAATATTACCTTCAGGCGGCCGTGTATTAAATTTGAGAGATGGCGAGTCGTCGGCTTCAGCCCCCATGCCACAGTGCCGGGTGTTTGGGATAAACTTGAGCGCTCTTGTTCCCATCCTTGGGTCCTTCGAGGAGGCGCCAACGAACTAACAAGGCAACCGGACAATAGTGCTTGAACACTCTCACTTAGCCATAGAATTCTATAATTTTAAATTTCGTGAAGCCCCTAGTATTCAGAAGACCGAGTTCGGGCGCTATCCACGCCTTGGCCGGACAATGCCGACTCCTCGCCTAAGCGGCATAAGTCTTTAGGGACCCGAAAAACCTCTCGAACAGCGATCGCTCTCGCCCTATCATGACGGTCAGTTTTAGCTTTCTCCACTAAGGTGCTAAACCCAGCTCAACCGGGCACAATCGCAGTGGTTCTCCCAGCGCTACCTTAGCCGATATAACGGAACGAAGGTACCAAAACATGGGAGCCGGGCAAACCCAACTATTGACCCAAGACATGATTCGAGCCGATGCATATAATGCTATAAGTTCGGGTGACGACTTGTGAAAGTGTTCGGACTTATCACACCATATTTTTGGGGTACTTAAGCCCTCGGTGTATTGGCCGCACTAAAGTGTCTGGGTGCAACATGTCATGAATGAACATATATATAGATAAAGAAAGGAGTGCAATAATAGGCAAAACCTATGTATTGTTTATTCAAAAAGGTACTGCAATGAAAGCAGAACGATACAAATAGTGCGATAAGCAAGGGATGGGACTATTTAACATGTCCCCTCCGAGGGGTAAGTTATGGATGGTATGTAAAACAGGTATAATGCTCGTAGTAGAGACCACCTGGACACTCGACGTAGCTTTCTGCTTCCCTGGCTGTTGCATCGTGAGTTCGACAATTCTAGTGTCGGGCAGAGCTTCTGGAAAACGGAGTCCTGAAAGTAAGAGAAAAGAAGAAAGAAAAAGAATGACACAATCGGGAGCCCCTGGTGCGGTTGAGCCGCATTCTGGGTGTGTCGTGGTCGTGCCCCTCCCCTTATGCCCATGGTATCTCCAGTGCGCAGGTATGTACGAGTAGTACTGGCTTCCCAATTTCGTGAGGGCTGGGGTTGGGGCCGGATTGCTACGCGTGCTCGGATCGTGCCAGGCGGTCTTGTTGTAGGTTACTCCGGGCGCGCTTGACGGTGTCCGGACGTTTAATAGCCGGACTCGAGAATTGCTGTGAGAGGCTGCTTTGCACCTCCGCCGCGAGGGCCGTCGTGTGCTCCTCCGTTCGGAGAGAGAGTTCGGTGTTTCCATTGACCGTGATTACTCCTCGAGGGCATGGCATCTTGAGCTTGAGGAACGCATAGTGCGGCACCGCATTGAACTTTGCAAATGCGGTTCGTCCAAGCAGTGCGTGATAGCCGCTGCGGAATGGGACTATGTCAAAGATTAACTCTTCGCTTCGGAAGTTATCCGGGGATCCGAAGACCACTTCGAGTGTAACTGAGCCTGTACAATTGGCCTCTACACTGGTATGACGCCTTTAAAGGTCGCCTTTGTGGGTTTAACTTGAGGGTCTATGCCCATTTTGCGACCGTATCCCGATAGAGCAGGTTCAGCTGCTACCGCCGCCCATCAGGACTCTAGTGAGGTGGAATCCGTCGCGATTGGGTCAAGAACAATGCGGCGAATCCACCGTGGCGGATGCTAGTGGGTGGTCCTTCGATCAAAGGTGATCGGGCAGAGGACCATGGATTGAACTTTGGGGCGACCGCTCCATCGCATATACGCCCCTTTAGTGCACGCCCACTCGGGTATGTGGGTTGCGATATCATGTTCACCGTCCGCACTTGTGGGGGAAGCCCTTCGTCCTCTATTGTTCGGCGCCGTGGCTCCTCCTCGCCATCGCTATGCAGCCCTTGTCATTGAGTTCGCATTTAACTTGCTCGCTTGTTTGAAGACCCAACAATCCCTGTTGGTGTGGTTGGCTAGTTTTTCAGGTGCCATGTATTTGGCACGAGCGATCGAGTATTCGGTCCAGATTGGACGGCCCTGAGTATTTCTTTTGAACGGCTTTTTCGCCGACCGGTTTAGAGCTCGAATCCGCATTGATCGCCGATCTTCAGATTATCGCTGTTAATGCGGCGCTTTGTGCTTGTTGCAATGCGACCTACCATTACTGTCCTTGGTATCCGAACTACCAGGGTTTTTGGTCAAGTTGTTGCTACGAGCTAGCCAGCTGTCCTCTCCTGCGCAAAAGCGGGTCATGAGTGTTGTGAGGGCTGCCATGGATTTCGCTTTTCCTGTCCTAGGTGTCGGGCAAGCCACCGTCATGGATGTTATGTTTGAAGGCTGCAAGGGCCTCTCGCATCCGGACAGTCAACGATTTTATTTTTCTTGGTTAGGAACCGTGTCCAAAATTGTCCGCCGATTCTTCCGGCTGCTGAATTATGTGGCTGAGGTCATCGGCGCCCGGTGGTCGCACATATGTACCTCGGAAGTTATCAAGGAATGCGGCTTCCGTGTCCTCCCAACAACCAATTGATTCTCCGGCAGGCTGTTAAGCCAATGCCGAGCTGGTCCTTTAAGCTTGAGTGGGAGGTATTTGATGGCGCGTAGATCATCATCAAGGGCCATGCGGATATGGAGGAGGTAGTCCTCATCCAAACCGCAGGATCTGTTGTGCCATCATATGATTCGATGTTTACGGGTTTGAAACCCTCGGGATTTGATGATCCATCACTTCGCCTCGTGAAGCATAGTGGGTGTGCGCGCCTTTATTGAGCTATATCACGACGCAGCTCAAATGAGCTTTGTTCATCGTGGTTCGCCCGCCGAATTGCTGTATCCGGCGTGACGGTTATCGTCGCAAGGTCATGGGCGCCCACGCCGATCCGTAGATCGATCTTGTTTGCCTTGCCTTGTCCTCCAATATGTCTCGTAGGTCTGGCGCGTTTCCCCGTGCCTTGGTACTTTTCGAGCGACGCCGGGGTGCGGCTTGAATGGAGGGTCTAGAGGCCTCTTCGTCGCGACCACGGGTGGTCGGTCGGCCGCATCATGCGCTGGTGATGTAGGTTTGGGTGCTGCTTCCTCTAATTGGGGTAGCAGCCTGCGCTTTGGGTATCTCTTGAGGGGCGCTCGAGTTCGATTTTCGCTGCAAGGACTTCATCCATCTGTCGCCTAGCAAGTCTTGGTCAGCTCTAAGCTGCTGCTTTTTCTTGAGGCTGCTTGCGTGGCTATAAGCTTGCGCTTGAAACGCCCTGTTCAAGGGATCCTCGTGAACGACAAATTCGTTGTCGCCGAGGCTTGCCTCATCTTCGTGAGGGAGGCATATAATTATCGCCCTCCACCTCCCCGCCCGCCGCCTATCATGAGGGCTGGCTTCTCCTCCTCCGTGCTGAATCCTGCCGAGGGGGTTGTCTTCGCTTTGTCCGGGTGTTATTATCTCCGTGCGGAATCACCATTTTTGCTGTGGCGGATTTAGAGCGGCGCCACGACGCCGGGCGCTTGGGCTGTTTCTTGAGGGGTCATCCTCCGCTGTTCCATCGCTGCTCCCATCTTTTGGGATGTCCACCATGTATATGTCGATGACGAGGTGGCCTTCCAAAGGCCTCAGAGGCGCTGGTTCTGGTCGTCTCAAAGATCGCCGCCCATACCATCGATGTCTTCGAGTCGAAGTCGAGCATGTCGGTTAAATCATCGACAAGTGGCTACAAAGTGGGCGGTGGGTGGGCGTTGAATTTCTTCGTCGTCAGATCTCAACCTTCCCGACCGTAGTCCGCCAGGCTCTCCGATAAAGAGAGAGACTTTAGTGAATTCAGGATGTCGCCAAAGGGCGAGTTTGAAAGATGTCCGCGGCGATGAACTCCATAACCGGATCCCAATTGATTCGATTGGCACGGCGCGGAGGGTTCGGAGTCCGAGAGGAGTTTGGCACCTTGGAGTAACGGCTTCGCAGCGACAGGATGGAGTTCGCCAATCGCCAGAGAGATCGTGAGCCCCGAGGAGGTGTCCAACCACTCGCCCTCGATCGGCGGAGTCGGCCCGAGCTAAGGGTCGGAGCGGACGCCGTGCGGCCTCCGTGGCACCGCTCGGCGGTAGAGCTAGATTGTGCCCATCGAGACAAGGCAGCGCTTGGTTGTGGCTCAATCCGTCAAGATCAAGTCTCCGCGATGTCGGCCGTAGTTCAAACTCCCAAACCTGACACGATGGCCAGGGGCGAAGCTTTTGATCTGCTCCAGATGGCCAAGTGAATTGCCCGCAGCGGCCACCGCGAACGAAGATCTGTCCGGGAAAAAGTCTCACCTGGACCACGCCGTTTTGATGATCGAAGGAGCCATCGGGCCTAAAGATGACAATACGAGGAACTCTCAATGAAAGCACCAATGTCGTGTCAAACCGCGGATCTCGGTAGGGGTCCCAAACTATGCGTCTAGGCGGATGGTAACAAGAGACAAGGGACACGATGTTTTACCCAGGTTCGGGCCCTCTCGATGGAGGTAAAACCCTACTCCCGCTTGATTAATATTGATGATATGGGTAGTACAAGAGTAGATCTACCACGAGATCAGAGAGGCTAAACCCTAGAAGCTAGCCTATGGTATGATTGTTGTTCATCCTACAGACTAAAACCCTCCGGTTTATATAGACACCGGATAGGGTTAGGGTTACAGAGTCGGTTACAATGGTAGGAGATCTACATATCCAGACGCCAAGCTTGCCTTCCACGCCAAGGAAAGTCCCATCCGGACACGGACGAAGTCTTCAATCTTGTATTTTCATAGTCCAGAGTCCGCCAACGGTGATAGTTCGCTATCTCGACACCCCTAATCCAGACTCCTCGGTGCCCGTGGAGGGGTGGTTGAACTGACCCGTGGTGTGGAGGGCTGGATGAACAGAGACGGTGGAGGGGTGCCCGTGGAGGGTGGTTGAACAAGAGCCGTGGAGTACCGCGCGGTGGAGGCTAGATGAACAGGAGCCCGTGGAGGCTGGAGGAGGTCGACGGTAGCCCGTGGAGGCTGGAGGAGGTCGACGGTGGAGATGAACAGTATCCCGTGGAGTCCTGTTTTGCGGTACGCCACACCCCTCCCAATGAACAGGACCCCCATTTCGGCCGTAGGAGGTCCGTTTCATCTGTTTTGCGGCACGCCACACCCCTCCCGATCAACAGGACCCCTGTTCGACCGTAGGAGGTCCGTTTCGTCCGTTTTGCGGTATGCCACACCCCTCCCGATCAACAGGACCCCCGTTTCGACCGTAGGAGGTCCGTTTCATCCGTTTTGCGGTACACCACACCCCTCCCGATCAACAGGACCCTGCTCCGAACGAGGAGGTCTGTTTCCTCCGTTAGCGGTACGCCAGCCTCGCTTCCATCACATGTTCCGTCCGAGCCTCCCGGCGAACACGACCACGCATTCTGCTCCGACCCAGCCGGTTGGCTCCACGCGCTCCATTGCCTCCCGGCGAACACGATGCATTCCATTGCCTCCCCATGAACACGACGCATTCCGCTGCCTCCCATGAACACGAGGACGATGTTGTTTCTCCGTCCGACCCAGCCATGTACACGAGCCCCGCCATACGTGATGCGCGAGTAGGCGTTCGAGACCCCGCCAGATGTACACATACGCGGGTCAGATTTTCTTTCTTGCACCCTGGCGGCGTAGACGACGTGTACATGCTACGCGCGCGCCTCTACTACGACGCGTACACGACGCCTCTTACTACGACACGCGGCGCGCCTCTATATCCACCAAGTATATATGTACGTACATGTTCGCGACCAGAATGACAACGCTACGTATGCTTCGACCAGGTGGGTCCCGACTGTCAGGCACTTCCTTGCCTGCGAAGATGTAGCTGGTGGGTCCCAACAGTCAAGGGGCGAATCGTTTTTTTTGCCCGGATGCACTTCCTTGCGTGCGAAGATGTAGCTGGTGGGTCCCAGCAGTCAGGGGCAAACGTTTTTTCACGAAATACGATGGCCCGTCCGGTGGGTCCTCGCTGTTAGGTGGAGGAATAATTATTTTGCACGTAATAAGGAGGCACTTCCTTGCTGCGGCCGTGGACCCAGCTGTCAGCCTCTCCACGTACAGTCCAGGTCCGATGGAAGCCGTTCCTTGACCATGTTGACCACGCCGCGCCGAGAGCACCAGGGCGGTGGACTATGGCGAGGCCTAGGAAGGGGACGACGCGGAGCCGGGGAAGACGCGGTAGTGGATGCCCACGCGTAGAGGAGTAGGAGGGTTCACTGGTTTGCTGCGGTGTGAGGCTGCCGTCGCCACAGAATAACAGGGGGTGTGGATGAGTAGAGGGATGGCCTGGCCAGCGGTGGGAGTAGTAGGGGGCCGTGAGGCCTCCGCCGCATCGCAGCCGGCCACGGGAGGCAGGAGCACGAGGCACGACCGGTGCTGGTTTGGGCGGCTGGAGCAAGAAGACCAGAGGTTGAAGAAGCACTACGGCCGTTGGATGGACATCGTATGGTCACTGGAGCTAGAATCGTGCATATTGACTAAGTTGACAAAGCCCTCCGTCCCCGTTAACTTAGTAGGCCCACAAGTCAGCCTGCCACTATATTGGGTCCCAGCTAACAGGGGGAGTATTCATTTTTTTGTGCGTAATAAGGAGGCACTTTCTTGCCTGCGAAGATATAGCTGGTGGGTCCGAGCTGTCAGCGGCGGTAAGGTTTTTTTCGTGAAATACAGAGGCCCTTTCGGTGGGTCCCTGATGTCAGGTGGAGGAATCATTATTTTGTGCGTAATAAGGAGGCATTTCCTTGCGTGCGGCCGTGGACCCAGCTGTCGGCCTCTCCACGACTGATCCACTTCAGATGCATGTCGGTCGCTGACCACGTTGACCAGGCCGCGCCGAGAGCAACAGGCGGTGGACGATGGCGAGGCCTAGGAAGGAACGACACGGAGGTAGGGAAGACTCGCAGTTGTTTCCCGCGGAGAGGGGAGTACGTCTGACGAGGGTTTCTTGGTTCGTCTGCCGTCGCCGGAGAATAACAGCAGGTGTGGGTGAGTAGAGGGATGGCTAGGCCAGCGATGGGAGTACGGTGGGGCAGTGAGGCCTGCGCGGCAGCAGAGCCGGCCACGGGGAGGAGGGAGCAGGCAGTCCCGCCGGCGCTTGTTTGAGCAGCTGGAGCAGGAAGAGCAGAGATTGAAGAAGCATGACGGCCGTTGGATGGCCATCCAACAGTCACTGCTTGTGCGTTAACCTTTTTTTTAGGAAAGCCTCAAATTTGTGGAAAACAACATACAACCCATCTGCCATTATTTCTATTAATTTACAGTCCATTTGCTAATTATTAAGGTTTTTTTGGAGCCCATATTCTTTTTGTTAGCATTACAGCCCATATTGTGGCCACGGTTAAAAAATTATACGAAATTTTGCATATTTTGGTGCGGTCCGAACTGTTTTTAATTCCGAAATTTTTGACTCATATTCAAACTTATTTTAAAAATAATGTATATCAATATAAAATCCAACACATTATCCATGCATAAAAATTAATGTAATTTAAAATCTCGAAATGAAAAAATGATATTTGAAACTAATTGCCGGTTTGATGTGTTTTAAAAATGTACAACCCATTTCTCATTACTGATGGGCCATTTTCTCGGCCAGCCGAATGAAAGCTCTCCTAGTCTTGAAAGATTTACAGCCCAACAGGCCTGACAAAGCGACTTACTTGGCAAAGCACAAAAAAACTGGGTTGTGGCCGTGGGCCCGGTTGTCAGCCTCTCCACGTACAGTACTCTTCCGATGGAAGTCGTTCCTTGACCACGTTGACCACGCCGCGCGGAGAGCACCACGGCGGTGGACGACGGCGAGGCCTAGGAAGGGACGACGGAGCCGGGAAGACGCGCAGTGGAAGCCCGCGGAGAGGAGTACGAGGGTTCACTAGTTCGGCTGCGGTGTGAGGTTGTCGCCGCCGCAGGCCTGGCCAGTGGGAATAGTAGGGGCGGTGAGGCCTCTGCGGCAGCACAGCCGGCCACGGGAGGCAGGAGCATGCAGCACGACCGGCGCTGCTTTGGGCGGCTGGAGCAAGAACACCAGAGGTTGAAGAAGCACTACGGCCGTTGGATGGACATCGTACGATCACTGGAGCTAGAATCGTTCATATTGACTAAGTTGACAAAGCCCTTCGTCCCAGTCAACTTAGTAGGCCCAGAAGTTAGCCTCCCACAAAGGTGGGCGCCAGCTAGCTGGGGGAGTATTCATTTTCTTGTGCGTAATAAGGAGGCACTTCCGGTGTGTCCGAGCTGACAGCGGGGGGAACGTTTTTTTCGTGAAATACGGTGGCCCGTTAGGTGGGTCCCAGCAGTCAGGGGGCAAATATTTTTTCAAAAAATACGGTGGACCGTCCAGTGGGTCCCTGCTGTCAGTTGGAGGAATCATTATTTTCCTCGTAATAAGGAGGCACTTACTTGCTGCGGCCGTGGATCCAGCTGAGACTCTCCACGACAAAGATACTTCGATGGAAGTCGCCTTGACCACGTTGACTCGCCGCGTTCCGCTGCATGCATGCGCCCATGGGCGTGGTGCATCCCCACTGCCGCCTCTCACGTCGACCATCTTCCGATGACTCGCTTGTTGACCATGTTGACCTCGCGTTCCGTTGCATGCATGCGCCCATGGGCATGGTGCGCCCCCACCGCCGCCTCTTACGACAGTCATCTTCCGATGAATCTCGGTTGTTGACCATGTTGACCACACCGCGCGAGCGCACCTGCATCGGAACGACTCGGAGATGGGGAAGACGGGCGGTGGAGTCGCAGATGGAGAGGAGGGAAACTTCATCGGTTGGTCTTGTGGCGGCACAGCCAGCATGTGCCGCCATGGGAGACAGGAGCAAGAACAGAGGTTGAAGAAGGAGCACGGTTGTTGGATTAACATCCAACGGTCCAGCTGCTAGAATCATTTGTTGATTGTTGACAAAGCCGTGCGTACATGTCCGCTTAGTAGGCCCACAAGTCACCACCAAATCGACGGGTCCCGGTATCAACGGAATGAATATTTTTTTCACAAAACAAGGAGGCACTTCCTTCCATGCGAAGATACAGCCGGTGGGTCCCATCTATCAGGTGGAGGAAACATTTTTTTCAGCTTAATAAGGAGGAACTTTGCTTGCGTGCGACCATGGACCTCGTGGGTCCCAGCCGTCAGGCTCTCCACGTACAGTCCTCTTCCGATGACTCTCGTTTGTTGACCATGCCGCACCGAAGGCAGCGAGGCGGTGGACGACGGCGAGGCCCCGGACAGGAATGACTTGGAGATGGGAAAACGCGGCAGTGGAGTCGCAGATTGAGAGGAGGATAAGGGTTATAACTAGTTCTGTTGCGGCGTGGGGCTGTAGTCTGTGGAGAATAACAGGAGGTGTCGAGGGGTGGAGGGATAGCCTGGCCGGCGGTGGGGTAGCGCTTCGCGGCGATGCGTGCTAAGCAGAGCCGCACGGAGGCCGGACCAGCGGTCCCGGCGATGCTGGAGGAAGAAGACGAGAGATTGAAGGTGCATGTCGGCCGTTGGATATAAATCCAATGGCTGTGGATGACACAATCATTTGTTGACCAAGTTTACAACGCCCTGTGTAGGCTTCGACCTATTGGCCCACATGTTAGCCTGCAAAAATGTGGCATATATTTAAACCATGTTTTCTAGAATGTACAGTCCATTTGCTGGGCTGTGTGAACAAATAATTTCGCGTCAATCAGGCCCATTTATATTTTCTAGAAATCCCAGCCCATTTGCACTTCCTTGAAATACACGTATTAGGTGGGCTCGTTATATATATAATGTTATGTTAGAAGGAGCAATTAATATCAAAGAATAAACCGGAGAGGCACATTTTTTATATATATAATTAAGAAATTAGCAAGTTATTGCTCAAAATAAAATGAGCGTTATTATTAAATTGGTCCTTAAAATCTTCGCAAGCTTTTGTACGCAATCACCAGGATTTTCCTTGCCCGTGAGTCAAAAACAACCAGGATTTTCCTTGCCAACTTCCGTTAAACATTTACTTTTATAAGTTAATAACACGGGATGTTTTTATAATGTATATATAAGTCTCTATAAAATATACGATAATAGTAATAATATAAATATATATAATGTGGTTAGAAGGAAAACATAAATTGACACACCATTACTTTTATAAGAGACCTGCGTTTTATACCCCACAAGAGGCATACTAACAAGTTCACACACAAATACAATGTAAAAGGTAAACATTCATATCAAACTCAGGTTCACAGGACATGTTCATATTCATAGCCAACATTCACTATCAACAACTCAAAAGATTCATATATACACAAGCTCAACATATCTATGCATCCAAATGATTGATAGATCACACGACAATATTCATACATAATTCACAAAAAAGATTCAGATATACACATGTTCAGTATGTTTATGCATACAAATGATTGAGATTACATCCAATATGATCCATGGATGAACTTTAATTACCTAGGGTACAGACTGGTAAATGGTGTTCAATCGGAGGTACTTCTTGCTAAAATTAGTTCTTGTACAAGTAAACTTTTGAGTACGTAAGAGGCAGCACAGATAATCTGAACTTTGCTTGTAGGTTTATCCTCAAATAGTGGCCTCGTGCCAAGGGAGGTTTGAGCAACTTGGCCACTACTTTCATCCAACTAGTTTATCGCTCATCTTGGTCCCAGATCTCGCCAAAATTCTACATTGCGAAGAGAAAGGAGGCGGTTGAGAAAATGAACCACCCAAATTTTTGTGCAGTTCAACCTGAAATGGAGCATCCTTGGCGTGCAGACTCGATTATGCCGATGAATATACGCATCAACCAACTTGTCCGGAATCTTTAGACTCCATGCCATATAGTTCGCTACCATATGTGCCGATAACCAAAAGGCACAAGTTGGGACCAAAGACTGGATCTGCGTTTTTCGGGCTATGCACCAAGCAATATTTTTATGCTCACTCTCCTAATACTTGAGTTTGACAATTGGTTGACGCCGTTGATACTCGAATGAATATAGGCACTTCTTGTCAACATCGATGCTTGTCCGAGTGAACTTTGGAGTACATAGCAGCAGCATAAGTACCTGTCCATCGATCATTTTGTGCAGTTCTACTGAAATCACCCAATGTAATGATTTGCTGCGAAGTTCAGCTCCAAATTACTCCTTTATGAAATCGCAAACAGTAGCACAATACCAAATTACCAATACATATGACAGGCACAATAATCAAGATAAAGACCAGTACCAACCTGTGTGAGGTAGCATATCAATTACTATTTCCTTTGACCGAAGCCGAGATAAGCCAAGCGACCGACCAAGAAAGGAAGAAAGCAAGCGGATATTAGCGACTGACAGGAAAGGAATGAAGCTGTCGAGGCAATGAAGCACCCAAAGTTTTTGTGCAGTTCCACCAAAATCGAGCATCCCTGTTGGCACATATATTGAGAGAGTGAGATTACTGTAATAGTGGGACTAGTTGATGAAACATACACTAACAAATAGAAGCACCCTCATTATCTTAATGGGTAAAGTTAGCAACATAGTAGTCTTGCTTAAAGAGAGGTATTAGTTTATTTAATCAGTGCCAATTAGCTCAACTCAACACTCAAAGCATTGCCATTTATCATAGGTTGCAAAACTTTAACGTGCAAAGATAAAGGAGTTTCTCATGATAGTAGCACGATACAAATAGAGATGACAACAAACTAATATGGATGAAGGCCTTAGGCCCGCACTCAACCTGAGAAAAAAGCTTATTCATGTAGTCCCATAAGAGATGATAAAGCACTCACTGGAATCACACAATAGTATATATTTTGTGCACTTCAAATGTATGGTTGAAATCACTCTTGTTTACCAAAGGTCTTTGAGATTATATCGAAGATTATCAAGAACTTCCAGCAGAGTTAAAGCAATCGGCTGGGACACAGTTCATTGTATTGTCTTGTGTAGTTCCACTAAAATGTATGATTGGCACAACATGATCCCTGTTTGCACAAGTAGGAACAAGGTGAAACCTTCATTAGCTTAGTGAGAAAGGATAGGAAGACATTAGCATATTACTCAAACAAGAGCATCAAATTCATGATGGACAATACGCAAAACATTGCCTCATTGAACCAATGGCAATAAATTGACATGCAAAACAATAGCACTATTATGTCATGACACTAATAATATTCCTCCCTGCTCCACCACATGATTCACCTCCATAGACAAACATACACACGCACATGATTCAACATAGGGTCCTACTAAAGATTTGTTTAACTCCAACAGAAAATTAGGCAAGAATAAATTAGTGGTACTTAAGTACTCCTAATTAATTAAGTGAGACAACAGAAGTGGAAGGGCTCCTCGGAGGATCGTCTCACATGTAAGGTAGTCGCTGCGGAGCCCTTGAATGGCCTCGACCGAGGCCTCTCGCTTCAACAAGATCGCCTTGGCACTGCTTATTCTTCTTCTTCTTCCTCTTCATGCTCTGTTTCTCTTTCTCCTCACCATTGGTGAAACCAAGTACATGATTGGCCTTCTAATTCAGAATTGGTTTTGTCGGTGAGGGAGTACAAGTGTACTAGTAAAAAGCATTATTTTCTCATGGCAATGGAAAATAGAGATGAACACATGCATTAAATATCATTCTTACCTAAAGGAAGGTTATGGCGCCAATATGGATGATGAGGATTGGAACATAGATCTCCCTTTGTGCAGTTCCACCAAAATGAACCAACTGTTCCATTCGACATTCCAGCTTAAACAGCACAAAAGTCACTTCTTTTAAGAAGAGTTTTGTGCAGGCACCAAAAGGTCACAACAACAACAACTGTGTGAATTGGATATCCCTATTTGCACAAAAAGGCACAGAGGAAACAGTCAGAGTCTCAAACAATTACAAGCAAAAACATTTGGCTAAACTTGTCATGGCTTATAACATTGGCATGGCTTCATTTTTACCAGGGACATTAGATTAAGAACAGCTAAGGTAGCGTTCGGTTCACAGGTTTGGTGCAGGATTTTCGTAGGAACACAATTCTTACGATATTCTTTCCCTTCCAACCGTTCGGAACACGGGAAAGGTGAATAGTGTTTCATAGGAAAGCTGGTCTGGTAGTACTGATTCCATAGGATTAGAAACATCCACGCGCTACTCATTTTTTGGGCGGAAGCCCGAGGCAGGCGCTCGCTACCATGCGTTAGATAGGTTGCTGTGTTGTGTTTCCGGAATAAAAAAATCAACCTATGTGTGGTACGTGAGGTGAGGACAAGAGTAGTCACTGTGCAGCTGAATAAACAAATGGCATCTCATATTGCCAAGCATGCTACTCTAAAAAAACAAATATGTACATTTCGTAGTCCATCCGAACACATTCTCTTGAGAGTTTCCTCCGGTTCGCTGTTCCATAGTTTTATACCTACATTCCTTTCCTATTCCTCTATTTTCATCAAGACCTATGTTTTCTGCCCTTTATTCAATGGAGCCTAAATATTTGGTATAAGGGCATGGGACAATGGGTGCACCAAAGCAGTCCAAAGCACCATGTACGTAAACATGGGCATAAAGTGGTGATTCATAGTTTGTTGCCCCGAGAAACAAACATCCAAGAAACATATCTGGGTTGGTCCCATTTTTGTTCACTCTAGCCACCTACTCCTATGTGTGGATAGCAAATCTAGTCCTGGTCATACCACTGTGTACAGTGTTACCCCTATATTTCCCTTTTCGACCAAGAGACTGGTTGGATGACCAGTCTGTACTACTTTCACCCCCTTTCCTTCCTGTTTGTACCAAGTCCGATGTACATACTAAATTCCCCCACCCCCACTTTATTTCTTGTTTGAACCAAGTACTCCTTCCATCCGGAATTACTTGTCATCAAAATGGATGTGTCTAGAACTAAAATACATCTAGATACATCCATTTCAACTACAAGTATTTTCGGATGGAGGGAGTACAAGATTCGACTCCATGAAGTAGCTTTACCTCTAATAATAGAAGAAAAAATGTGACGTTGGACCATCCGATCGAGAGGGGCTGAGAGGTAGAAATGATGCACATGCAGCGACGTAGCAAGCTGGGGAAGTAGAGCTAAGGCGGTTTTGAACGAAGATATACCTGAAGGTCGTCGGGATGTGGATAGGTGGGTGGCGGGAGGCCGGATCCGCCCACAGGAAATGACGAAGGATTGAGGACCTCCACGCCGGGCGCCGCCGAGATAACGGTGCAGCCGGCAAGTGGGTCTCCTCCTCGCTGTCGACGACGGCCTAACGCTGCCCTCCTCCCTTCACCGGGGAGGGGATACATCCGGATCTGTAACCAGCGGTGAGGATAGAAAGCCGTGTTTTTGAAGGAGAAAGACAGTGTTACTACCCCTATCTTGTTTAGATCTGGAGAGGATGAGAGTGTGTGAATAGAGCAACCCTAGCAAGCAAGCGCGGAGGCTCCGCCTATATATACGTAGTGGGGTAGTTTTCCTTTTCACTCCATCAAAACAATCGCTTAAAATTGTGTACTACTACATGCCAGTCATGGTTTTTTAGTTGTTGATTGTTTTTGAGATAGCTACCCGCTTGTTCCAAGTGGTGTTACGGTGTGCCAGGTCGCACTTTGTATCGTTCAAGTCTGGTACTACAAGTCCCTCCATTAAATGAACAACCACCCCCTCATAAAAATTGTGAACAAGCCCACGGCTAAAATTAGCGGAAACGTGGGTTGACCCAACATGCATTATTCTTTATATTTTCTACTCCCTCTGTTCCTAAATATAAGCTATTTTTATTAGCCACACCTAAGACAAGAATTTTTTTTATTAGCAGTGAACCCCACATGTCATAGACACAAAAATTGTGGCAAGATTCCCTTAGGCAAGCCAAAGTGTGTCTAACAATTTGAGCAACTCAGGTTAGGCAAGTGTGGCAAGTGTGGGAAAAATAATGTGGCAACATAAGACAAACATAGTCACAATCCAAACAGCCCCGTAATTTTTTGTGACATGCATGAAAATTTGGTTAGTTAAATTTATAGTCAAAATTTGGAAAGGTGCATCAAATCAACACATGCAAGTATCAAAAGGAAAGTCACGGCATGCATGCATGCATTGTACTCCCTCCGTTTCCAAATATAAGTCTTTTCAGAGATTGCAACAAGTGACTACATACGAAGCAGAATATGTCTACTCCTACATACGAAGTAGCCCATTTGAAATGTGTAAAAAGACTTATATCGAGTGCAGTGCTTTGATGTGTCGCGTAAACTCATACAAGACCGAGAAATTTGATTACTACAACGCCTCTCCTCATGGACTGAGCTCGGTGTTTAATCGAACCTACCTTTGGTTGCATGACAGGAGGGCCAACCACCTGTTGGGCCCACCTATCATAGACGCAAAGGCAGGAGCAGTAAGTAGAAGCTTTCACTACACGCTATCCCTCCCGCACGAGGTGGACGGACATGCATCAGTGGATTCGATACTATAGAAGTAGGAGTAACATCATTGTTCGTCTTCTCGAAGAGGCGAAGAGTCAAGTGCAACCCGAACGTGGCAGTTGCGAAAGCTCGCGTGGTGCGGTTCCTTGGAGTACTAGACAGGCTCTTGCATGAGACAAAATTGCTATTGTTTAACAATTAAACTCCATTATCCATTGGTTGATACTCATTCTACATAGGTCCACGCGCTTAGCACCGCTTCCTCCCGGGTCACCAATGTTTATTTGCTAATTAATAGCATTGCATGCAATGAACTAGCCATTGCAAGTCATTAAAAGCATGCACACCTCTCATCTCTTATTGGTTGATATGTCAAGAAACAAGAAACAAGGTAGAAGTTAACGCACCTAAGTGTTTTGGGACTATTTAGTTTTCGTAAGATGACTTACACACCTAGACGGAGGGAGTAGTATAGCCCTGTAAACCGGAAAGGAGTATTTGCCTTTCTAGAGATTTCAACAAGTGACTAGACTACACCGTGTGCAGACTCCTCCCTTCCGGTTTATAGGGCTCAAATCTCAAATCTCATGAACCAAGGCATTTTGCGATTGGAGGAATGTATCTCGATTTTAAAAACTACCCTAATTAAACTCATGCATTAATTACGTAGTTCTCTGCTTTCCTCTCCACCTTGGTCGCAATGCACAATATTGAGCACTCCTATATGACTAGCCACTCTATCTACATGCGGACATTTCAAAGCATCCGGCCCGGTGCCATCCACCAAATCAAAGCGAGGTGCTACAATGAGACTCACTGTCACCTCGGTGTGGCCGTCATGACCAATATATCACAAAACCCACACCTTTACCAGCAGTGGTAAGGTGGCCTCCAAGTTGGACTGGACGAAGCAACCATCATTTCACTAGAACGCCTGCTCAAGCCCTTTCTTCCCTTTCTTGAAGAAAACCTCACCTGTGCTACTCACTTCGCCATTTTTCTTACATACCGATGAAGGAAAGGTGGGCGAATCAATTATGCTGCTATATTTTCATTCCAAGAATCTTATTTTTGCGAAGCATCAACCGATTCTCACATCCTATTCTTTTCCCGCTTTCATTGCGATTGTGGTTTCCTTTGATTGCTTTTTGTTTGTCGGTTCATTGATGGATCTCGAGCACTAGGCAAAGAGTTGCGGCGGACAACCAATCGGAGACAGCGATCTCCGAAGCGAGCACCGACCAACGAGTTGACTATGTTGGCGGGCCAACCCATGGAGACGAAGAACTCCAAGAAACAAGCACCGCCAAAGAGTTGAGGACGTTGGCGGATTTAACTCCACAAAGAAAGTTGGAAGAACAGCAGGGCCCCACCGTGCCTACCCCAGAACTCGATTGCCACCTATGTGAGGCTCAAGACCGAGTTTGAGGAGATAGTCACCCTGAGAAGCAGATTCCCCGGCAAGGTGATGGCCCCATCGAGGACGAGGAGATGGCCCCTGAGGGATGAGATCCCCGTGAGCTGCACAAGGTAAAAATAATGGCTTATTACCATAGTTGTGGTTTTGATTATTTGCAATGTGCTTGCTAATATGTTAGGGTTGTGTAGGTGCCGTGGACGCCCTTGATGATTCCGATGTCGTGGCCCGCCCTGTTGGCATCGCTTCGAGATCGATTCGATGCTGCTGTCCATCATGTGGACATCGCCCGTAGATCGATTCCGATGTCGCGGTCAGTCCTGTGGACATCGCCCTAGAAATCGATTCCCATGCCGCTGTCCGTGCTATGGTCATTGCCCGAGAGATCGATGCCAAGAAATAGTTGGTCGCGCTAATCCTCTAGGGTAGTTTGCATTGCCTTGTGTTTAATTACCAGAATGATGCGTGTTATCAAACCATCTTAGGGCTAGTGCACTGTCTTGTGTGGGCGGATCTTGCTACTTTTGTTTGATAGTGAATCATGCAATGAATCATGCGAACCCTCTCCGAGTTATGGAAACAGATGTATCCTCACCAGCTTTTGATGTAATATATGGCATGCTTAGATGTAAGTTTGAACTGTTTATCATATCAGCAGGGCTTGTTTGATGATTCTTGGTGTTAGTAGGCTAGCTATCGTATGTAGCTATAGTACTTGCAAAACACTCACCAAGAGAAATGTTGGGGCGATGAGCTCGTGGTACGCTTATACTTATCCTCGTCGATCGCCAATAGCCCTAGCTCCTAAAATTGTAGGCTTAGCGATCGATCGATAATAGTCGACATACATTCAGGCCTCATTTGGTTCATAGGGTAGGAAAATCGTAGCAAAAATACAGAGAACATGCAATACAAAATCATAGCAAGGCAGTAGACGCACTCCTCCGCTCCAAAATAGATGACCTAGGCGGGCTAGTTTGGCCTAGTGGGTTTCAAAGTGATATGACGTGGTACAAGGCCGCCCGGTCTTGGCGTGTGGTAGCAATATTATAGTATAGTAAGTTTTCTTGAAGAAGCGGAATTCAACAAAGTCATGATGGTTCCTTCGTCCGAACAACTTACAGTGGGAAAGGTTGGGCCTGCGATACGACCGGGGTAGACCAGGATAATTTTGTGCATGGCAGGTGGACCAGGATGGTCGACGTCCCACATGTTAGCGAATGAAGGTATTCTTTCCGATATTGAGGACGAGCAACGAGTATTCATTGTTTATTTTTTATGAAAGGTATTGTCTCCACTGTTACGACGGAGGAGTGTGAAACACGGTAGCCCAGTGAACTTGGCATGTGCGGCACTCCCTCCTTCCTCATGTAATGCCCAGGTTACAGCTTTTTCTCACTTTCTCTCTATCTATTTCCTCTCAAATGTTTTTACCTTTCTTTTTTTAAGACACAATTGTTTTTATGCCTTTTTTAGAATTATTTTTTTATACCTAGGAGCACGTGTAGAGACGGGCTCTTGCAGAGCACACTCCTTGACTTTGTCAATGCCTCTCTCATCCACATAAGGAGTACTACTTGCTATGCATGCATGCGGCGGGCAGCTGGCGTCTCGAGGGGCCAGGGCGGTGAGAGCGGGCTCCGGAAGCGGTCCGGACTCCACCATGGCCCACCTCACATTATCACCATATATTTCTTGGAGTCCATGCGCGGCGGGCGGGCGATCTCTTCTACCTCCCCCGTTTCTCTCTTCTCAGCCGACGCCCGTCGAGCGATTAGATTTCGGCTATCGACGGTTTACTCAATTACGGTCCCACATGTCAGTGAAATTGCAAGACAACGTGTGTCCCCTCTGGTGAGCGGCGTGCGAGCCGGACTGTCGGGGTTGCGACGCGTACGAGTCGTAAGTGTGTCGCCTTTTCCTTTAGAACTTGCGAAGCGTAACATTTTCGCGTGATCGATTGATAGAAATCCAGAACAAAATGACGAGGGTGGTGCTTTCCCGCTCGTTAGGCGGGCTAGTTCGAGTGATATGACGTGCTACAGTGCCGTCCACTTGCTCCATTTTTATGTAAGCAAGAGTTTACACTCTTACGCGGGAGGAGTGCGAAACATCGCGGATCTGATTTTGATCGAGGGATAACTGTTCCCTGCCAAATAATGGAGGATTGTTAGCGATTATAGCATGATAGTTAGGGCATCTCCAGCGCTGGCCCACAAATTTACACTGGCATCTGTCCGAGGACACTGATGGATGCTATTCGATGCTGCCCGCATACCTTTCGACAAATATATGAACTAACCGGATGAAATTCGTGCAAACAAAGCAAATTTCAAATTAACCAGATGAAATTCATTACATTTCAAAAACTTTTCCTACAAACTGGACGAAATTCATTACATATTTCGCACAAACCGCATTTAAAACCCATCAAACCTAATCTAAACGATCGCGAGTGTTCGACCACCATGTCCGGCCATGAACCCGAGAAAGCCGGCCATTGCCTTTGCCTCCTCCTCATCCGCCTCGATAACCTCCTCCTCCGGAGCACAAGGTTCTGAAGATTTCCGCCTCCACGTCGCCGTCAAGCGGCTAATCGGCTGCCTATGTTTACCCCACCAAGCTTGGCGTCGACTGAGTGGAGTAGCGGTGGCCTTCCCGGGACCAGAGCAGCGGCGACCTACCGTGTACTACTCTTCCTCGCTGCCGGCTGCGCCGCGCCGCCAAGGCCAGCTTCATGGTCGGCGGCGGAGTGCGGCCGGGGTGCGGCGATCTCTTCGCTTTCTCCCGCGACAAGACGTCGATGAGAGCTTTGGAGCGCGCCCGAGCGGAGCCGCCGATGTCCTCATCTGCTCCTCGCGACAAGACGCCCAAGAGAGCTTCTGAGCGCCAGGAGGCCATGGTTGAAGTGGTGCCGACAGAAAGAAGGGACTGGAGGAGAATAAGTGTTGGTCTTTGGCTATGGCTAGGAGCTGGGGCTCAAGTCAATATAGCGGGCGAATGGCAATGAGCCGCGCGACGGATGGACAATGGCGCCGGAGTAGGTTCGTCGGGCGTGAGTGCGACGCCGTTGATGACTTAACCGCAGATGCGTTTGGGTTATCGACATGTGGGCCCAACGGCATCCGCCCGCATGTCAGTGACACACCAATTGTACCTGCAGTTAAGTCCAGTGAATGCAGCATTGACATTCTAGAGAGACGGTGACCATTTCAGGCGGGAAGCGCGCGCTAGCGATGGAAGGGGTTTCGGTGTGCAGTGGCACTAAGATCGGTCGCTCACGATAGTACATACTCCGTACCATACTACCATAGTACCCTCTCTAGCTTGGGCTGTTTTATAGATTGTCGTTGTGATGGACGATATACATGAGGAAGGCGGTCCGAGTATGACCGTTGGTGTTGAGCCAGGTGAATACATGCTCGGCGCTCACAGAGGCCTCCATCAAACGCCTAAACAAGAATGTCGAGCACCGCCGGGCGCGCAGTGATGGGCTCGCCGTTTGTGTTGCGCCATGAGCAGGACTTTGATTTAGAGGGCGACGTGCATGCATTAGCATGCTTTGACTGCGTGAGCGTGATGTCTGACGCGAAGTATTTCATTTTCATTTGGCTGACGAGGGTGCGTTGCAGCGACGAGTCCGTGGTTTGATTCCCCACATACGCATAATTTTGGTTTTTACAGTATTTCTTTCTCCATTGATAGGTAGGCCCGCGTAGATAGATAAAGAACACGAGCTGATGAGGTGCATGCGGATTGTTTGACTGGTCAACCAGACAAATACGGAGCTATACGCTAAGCCAGTGACCATATACTCACCATATCTCATATACAATGATCAAAGTGAGCTATCAAAAGACAAGTTCGATGACCGCCAATGCATTTTACTCGGTAATAAATGACTAGGATTGAAGGGGAATCCAAATTTGCTTCGTCTTCTGTCCTTGAGCTCTTGACAAACCAATGCACTATACGGTTGTCCGGCCACTCCACCCCAGAGCTCTCACCAAGCGTCGTTCATGCCACCGTGCCGCACACTAACCGGTAAGGCAGCGATGGCATCCCGCCGCGCTGAGTTCCTCGCCGCCCACGACCGCACACAAAATGGTAGGGAAGCGATGGCATCCTGCCGTGCGGAGTTCATCGCCGTTCGCGACCTCACAACTATGTGGGAGGAATTTGAAGATGCCAAGGCCGAATGGGCGGTAGAGCAAGAGGCGGCCAAAGCCGCACAGAGGGAGCAGAAAAGTCAGAAAGCACTCAAGAAAAGAGAGGCCCGCCGCTGCAAGAAAGAAAAGGACGCATGCGCTGCTGCGGAGAGTCGGTGGAGATCCAAGCACGGTGGGGTGTCGCCGACAAAGCCGGGAAGGAGAACGACGACGTCTGGCCAGCATGTGAGAAGTAGTAGTACTAGTAGTTAGTGTGTGTGTCTGTGTCTGAGTACGAGCATGTACCAATACTACTAGTTACTACTGTAGTTTTTAGAGCAAATTACCAAGACATTAGCCTAGACTAAAGGGAAAAATTCCTATCCTAAGCATCAAATGGCATCTCTTTTCTATAGGAATTGAGATGCATGTCATCTCACTTCCTATGATTTTCATATTCCTATCCTATGAACTAAAGGAGGCCTCTGTTGGAGTAACTCATGAGATAGCAAGATCTGCTGTACACAGTAGTTTTCTTCAAGAAGAGGAATTCAATGAAGTCATGATGGTTCCTTCGTCCGAGCAACTTCAAAGTGGGAAGTGGGCCTGTGATTTGACGGCTCATTGGTCATTGTTACTGCGGCGCGACGACTTGGGTGACTCTCCCTTGGAGTTCTGCGTGCATGGCAAGTGGACCAGGATGGTCGACGTCCCACATGTTGGCGAACCAAAGTATTCTTTCCGATATCGAGGAGCAAGGAAACCGTGTGGTATAGTATCACTGCTGATTGGTTCGCAAAAAAATAGTATCATGATACGTCTCCAACGTATCTATAATTTTTGATTGCTCCATGCTACTTTATCTATTGTTTTGGACTATAATGGGCTCTATGTTCCACTTCTATATTATTTTTGGGACTAACCTATTAACCGGAGGCCTAGCCCAGAATTGCTGTTTTTTTGCCTTTTTTAGTATTTCGAAGAAACAAAATATCAAACGGAGTCCAAACGGAATGAAACCTTCGGGAATGTGATTTTATCATCAGATAAGACCTAGGAGACTTGGACCCTCCGTCAAGAAAGCCACGAGGCAGTCACGAGGTGGAGGCGCGCCCCTGGGGCGCGCCCCGCCTCGTGGGCCCCTCAAGCTCCACCAACGCATTCTTCCTCCTATATATACTGCTGCACCCCCAAACGATCGTAACAGGAGCCAAAACCTAATTCCACCGCCGCACCTTCCTCAGATCCACGAGATCCCATCTTGGGGCCTGTCTTGAGCTCCGTCGGAGGGGCATCCACCACGGAGGGCTTCTACATCAACACCATAGCCCCTCCGATGAAGTGTGAGTAGTTTACTTCAGACCTTTGGGTCCATAGCTAGTAGCTAGATGGCTTCTTCTCTCTTTTTGGATCTCAATACAATGTTCTCCCCTCTCTCATGGAGATCTATTCGATGTAATCTTCTTTTTGAGGTGTGTTTGTTGAGACCAATGAATTGTGGGTTTATGATCCAGCTTATCTATGAATAATATTTGAATCTTCTCTGAATTCTTTTATGTATGATTGAGTTATCTTTGCAAGTCTCTTCAATTATCCGCTTGGTTTGGCCAACTAGATTGGTAGTTCTTGCAATGGGGAAGTGCATGGCTTTGGGTTCAATCTTATGTGTCCTTACCCAAAGGACAAAAAGGGTTGCAAGGCACATATTGTATTGTTGCCATCGAGGATAACAAGATGGGGTATTTATCATATTGCATGAATTTATTCCTCTACATCATGTCATGTTGCTTAAGGCGTTACTCTGTTTTTAACTTAATACTCTAGATGCATGCTAGATAGCGGTCGATGAGTGGAGTAATAGTAGTAGATGCAAAATCGTTTCGGTCTACTTGTCTCGGACGTGATGCCTATATACATGACCATACCTAGATAACTCATAACTATGCTCAATTCTGTCAATTGCTCAACAGTAATTTGTTCACCCACCGTAGAATACTTATGCTCTTGAGAGAAGCCACTAGTGAAACCTATGGCCCCCGTGTCTATTCTCATCATATCAATCTCCATCACTTTTATACTTGCTTTGTTTTTACTTTGCCTTTACTTTTCACTTTGCATCTTCATACCAAAAATACCAAAAATATTATCTCTATCAGATCTCACTCTCGTAAGTGACTGTGAAGGGATTGACAACCCCTAATCGTGTTGGTTGCGAGTAGCTATCGTTTTGTGCAGGTACGAGGGACTTGCGCGTGGACTCCTACTGGATTGATACCTTGGTTCTCAAAAACTGAGGGAAATACTTACGCCATCTTGGCTGCATCATCCTCTCCTCTTCGGGAAAACCAACGCAAGCTCAAGACGTAGCAAGAAGGATTTACGGCGCCGCTGTCGGGAGTCTACACAAAAGTCAACATACCAAGTACCCATCACAATCCCTATCTCTCGCATTACATTATTTGCCATTTGCCTCTCGTTTTCCTCTCCCCCACTTCACCCTTGCCATTTTATTTGCCCTCTCTTCCCCAATCTCCTCCTTTTTTCTGCTTGCTTCTTGTTTGCTTGTGTTACCATGTGCCTTATATTTGCTTGCATCTTTGCTTGCTAAAAGTCTACTGTTATGGATCCACTTAAAGTGTTCTACTTGGATCATCTTCGATCCTTATCTTTCGGTTGAAACCCCAACTAGCCTAGTTGATGGGAAATCTTTAGATGAGCATGCTCATTTTGTGCGTCACCGTTTGTCTGAAAAAGGGAGACTCTTACGGTATCATATAAATAGTCTGCTATGCTATGCTTTGAATCTTTGTGAAATGTGTGATTTTACTTATTGCTCTAAGAGCCCTAAAAAACACCTTCCCTACCTATGTGAGTTCAATGATAATGAAATCTTATCTTCTTATGCAAAGGGTGCTTATAGTTACTATGATATCGAACAAATTGAAGAATTTGTCGTTTTTAAGGGTGCTCATGAAGTTGCTTCTTTGATTGAAAAGTATAATTTTACTCTCAACGAATCTGAAAATTCCGTCATACTTGAATATTGCAATGAAAACCTTGCTCATAATGTCTATGTCCAATAGTTTATTGAAAGAATGACCGTTGCTTTGGAAGAAAATAATGATATGCATGAATCTATAGATAATGATGATTCCGATGATTTGGTTGAAATATCCCTTGATGAACATGATGCTTGCTATTCTTGTGGCCATGATGCTAATATTTATGAAGATGAATTTGCTATAGTTCCTTATGTTAAACATGAGATCGTTGCTATTGCACCCATACTTAGTTGTTCCTTCGATGAAAAGCATGATTGCAACGATGTTACTATAAATTCTCTTGATGTCAATTGTGCTAATAATATGCAAAACCCTAAGCTTGGGGATGCTAGTTTTGCTTTGTCTACTACTTGTTGCAATGATCATGATTGGGGTGATTCTTCTTGTGATCTTGAAAATTTATTTAATCCCCATGATGAATATGAGATTGATAATATTGTTTGCAATAATATTGAAAGTGGGTTTGCAAGAGTGTCAACTTTAGATCCCACATATTTGGATAATGTTCAATCTTATGAAGTTTTTGATAAAAGTGGGTTTGGAGAGGTCATGACTTTATTTAATATTAATCCTACTATTTCGGAAGAGTGTGAACTTCGCATGCATGTGGATCGTGTTGAGAATATGTTATGTGATAGCTATATTGTTGAATTTTCTTATGATCCTACATGTAATTATTATGAGATAGGAAAATATGGTTATAGAAATTTTCATGTTACTAAATTACCTCTCGTTATGTTAAGATTGCTATTGTTCCTTTCCGCTTCCTTGCATATGCTAGTTTTTGCTTGCTACGATAATTTGTTTGCCTATAATATGCCTATTCATAGGAAGTATGTTAGACTTAAGTGTGTTTGGCACATGTTTTATGATGCTCTCTTTGTGCCTCAATTCTTGTCTTTCTTGCGAGCATCATTGAAATCTCAATGCCTAGCTAAAAAGGCTTTAAAGAAAAGCGCTTGTTGGGAGATAACCCAATATTTTTCCTTGCTGCTTAGTAATAAATAATCCATCTAGCCTCTGTTTAGATGTGGTTTTATCTTTTAATTAGTGTTTGTGCCAAGTTAAACCTATTGGATCTTCTTGGATGATAGTTATTTGATCTTGCTGTAATTTCCATAAACTTTGCGCTCAGTGCCCGAATTGTTAAAAATCACCAGAACGTGATAAAATACTGATTCCAATTGCTTCTGATCAATAAACAAATTTTACAGGTCGTATAATTTTGGTAGAATTTTTTGTGTTCCAGAAGTTTGCGTTAGTTACAGATTACTACAGACTGTTCTGTTTTTGACAGATTCTGTTTTGCGTGTGTTGTTTGCTTATTTTGATGAATCTATGGCTAGTAAAATAGTTTATAATCCATAGAGAAGTTGGAATACAGTAGGTTTAACACCAATATAAATAAATAATGAGTTCATTACAGTACCTTAAAGTAGTCTTTTGTTTTCTTTCTCTAACGGAGCTCACGAGATTTCTATTGAGTTTTGTGTTGTGAAGTTTTCAAGTTTTGGGTGAATTCTTTTGATGGATTATGGAACAAGGAGTGGCAAGAGCCTAAGCTTGGGGATGCCCATGGAACCCCCAATATAATCCAAGGACACCAAAAAGTAAAAGCTTGGGGATGCCCCGGAAGGCATCCCCTCTTTCGTCCACTTCCTTCGGTAATTTACTTGGAGCTATATTTTTATTCACCACATGATATGCGTTTTGCTTGGAGCGTCTTGTATTATTTGCGTCTTTGCTTGTTAGTTTACCACAATCATCCTTTCTGTACACACCTTTTGAGAGAGCCATACATGAATTGGAATTTGATAGAATACTCTATGTGCTTTACTTATATCTTTTGAGCTTGATAGTTTGCTCATAGTGCTTCACTTATATCTTTTGAGCGTGATAATTTTTGCTCTAGTGCTTCACTTAGATCTTTTAGAGCATGGTGGTGGATTTGTTTTAAAGAAACTTGATCTCTCATGCTTCACTTATATTATTTTGAGAGTCGTTAATAGCATGGTAATTTGCTTAATAATTAACATACTTGGTATTCAAGATATGTGAAACTTTCTTTTGAGTGCGTTGAATACTAAGATAAGTTTGATGCTTGATAATTGTTTTCAGATATGGAGGTGATAATATCAAAGTCGTGCTAGTTGAGTAGTTGTGAATTTCAGAAATGCTTGTGTTGAAGTTAGCAAATCCCGTAGCATGCACGTATGGTTAAAGTTGTGTAACAATTTGAAACATGAAGTGTACCTGGCTTGTGCATCCTTATGAGTGGCGGTCGGGGACGAGCGATGGTCTTTTCCTACCAATCTATCCCCCTAGGAGCATGCGTGCAGTACTTGATTTTTGATGACTTCTAAATTTTTGCAATAAGTATATGAGTTCTTTTGACTAATGTTGAGTCCATGGATTATACGCACTTTTACCTTTCCGCCTTTGCTAGCCTCTTCGGTACCGTGCATTGCCCTTTCTCACCTTGAGAGTTGGTGCAAACTTCGCCGGTGCATCCAAACCCCGTGATACGATATGCTCTATCACAAATAAACCTCCTTATATCTTCCTCAAAACAGCCACCATGCCTACCTATTATGGCATTTCCATAGCCATTCCGAGATATATTGCCATGCAACTTTCCACCGTTCCGTTCATCATCATCATGACATACTTCACTTTTGTCATATTGCCATTGCATGATCATGTAGTTGACATTGTATCTGTGACAAAGCCACCATGCATTATTTTTCATACATGTCACTCTTGATTCATTGCACCATCCCGGTACACCGTCGGAGGCATTCATATAGAGTCGTTACTTGTTCTAGTTTCGAGTTGTAATCCTTATGTTGTAATCAATAGAAGTGTGATGATCATCATTATTAGAGCATTGCCCAAATAAAAAAAAGAGAAAGGATAAAAAGAAAAAAAGAAAAAGGCCCAAAAAAAGAAAATAAATAAAAAGGGCAATGCTACTATCTCTTTTTCCACACTTGTGTGCTTCAAAGTAGCACCTTGTTCTTCATGTAGTGAGTCCCATATATTTTGCTTCAAAGTAGCACCATGTTTTTCATATAGTGAGTCTCATAAGTCGTCTTTCTTTACTAGTGGGAATTTTTCGTTATAGAACTTGGCTTGTATATTCCTACCATGGGCTTCCTCAAAATGCCCTAGGTCTTCATGAGCAAGCAAGTTGGATTCACACCCACTAGTTTTCTTTTGTTGAGCATTCATAGCTCTAGTGCATCCGTTGCATGGCAATCCCTACTCCTCATGTTGACATCAATTGATGGCCATCTCCATAGCCCGTTGATTATCCTCGTCAATGTGAGACTTTCTCCTTTTTTGTCTTCTCCACACAATCCCCATCATCATATTCTATTCCACCCATAGTGCTATATCCATGGCTCACGCTCATGTATTGCGTGAAGGTTGAAAAAGTTTGAGATTATTTAAGTATGAAACAATTGCTTGGCCTGTCATTGGGGGTATATAAGTTGGGAACATCTTTGTGTGACGAAAATGAAGCATAGCCTAACTATATGATTTTGTAGGGATGAACTTTCTTTTGCCATGCTATTTTGAGAAGACATGATTGCTTTGATTAGTATGCTTGAAGTATTATTATTTTTATGTCAATATGAACTTTTGTCTTGAATCTTTCGGATCTGAATATTCATACCATGATTAAGAAGATTTACATTGAAATTATGCCAAAGTATCACTCCGCATCAAAAATTCTCTTTTTATCATTTACCTACTCGAGGACGAGCAGGAATTAAGCTTGGGGATGCCTGATATGTCTCCAACGTATCTATAATTTTTGATTGCTCCATGCTACTTTATCTATTGTTTTGGACTATAATGGGCTTTATTTTCCACTTTTATATTATTTTTGGGACTAACCTATTAACCGGAGGCCCAGCCTGTAATTGCTGTTTTTGCCTTTTTCAAGATTTCAAGAAACAGAATATCAAACGGAGTCCAAACGGAATGAAACCTTCGGGAACGTGATTTTATCATCGATAAGACCTGGAGACTTGGACCCTCCGTCAAGAAAGCCACGAGGCGGTCACGAGGTGGAGGCGCGCGCCTGGCGCGCCCCGCCTCGTGGGCCCTCAAGCTCCACCGATGTACTCCTTCCTCCTATATATACCTACGCACTTCAAACGATCGTAACAGGAGCCAAAACCTAATTCCACCGCCGTGCATCTTCTTCTGTATCCACGAGATCCCATCTTGGGGCCTGTTCCGGAGCTTCGTCGGAGGGGGCATCCACCACGGAGGGCTTCTACATCAACACCATAGCCCCTCCGATGAAGTGTGAGGAGTTTACTTCAGACCTTCGGGTCCATAGCTAGTAGCTAGATGGATTCTTCTCTCTTTTTGGATCTCAATACAATGTTCTCCCCCTCTCTCATGGAGATCTATTCGATGTAATCTTCTTTTTGCGGTGTGTTTGTTGAGATCGATGAATTGTGGGTTTATGATCCAGCTTATCTATGAATAATATTTGAATCTTCTCTGAATTCTTTTATGTATGATTGAGTTATCTTTGCTAGTCTCTTCGAATTATCTGTTTGGTTTGGCCAACTAGATTGGTAGTTCTTGCAATAGGAGAAGTGCATGGCTTTGGGTTCAATCTTATGTGTCCTTACCAAAGGATGTAAAGGGTCGCAAGGCACGTATTGTATTATTGCCATCGAGGATAACAAGATGGGGTATTTATCATATTGCATGAATTTATTCCTCTACATCATGTCATCTTGCTTAAGGCGTTACTCTATTTTTAACTTAATACTCTAGATGCATGCTGGATAGCGGTCGATGAGTGGAGTAATAGTAGTAGATGCAGAATCGTTTCGGTCTACTTGTCTCGGACGTGATGCCTATATACATGACCATACCTAGATAACCTCATAACTATGCTCAATTCTGTCAATTGCTCAACAGTAATTTGTTCACCCACCGTAGAATACTTATGCTCTTGAGAGAAGCCACTAGTGAGACCTATGGCCCCCGGGTCTATTCTCATCATATCAATCTCCATCACTTTTATACTTGCTTTGTTTTTACTTTGCCTTTACTTTTCACTTTGCATCTTTATACCAAAAATACCAAAAATATTATCTCTATCAGATCTCACTCTCATAAGTGACCGTGAAGGGATTGACAACCCCTAATCGCGTTGGTTGCGAGTAGCTATCATTTTGTGCAGGTACGAGGGACTTGCGCGTGGCCTCCTACTGGATTGATACCTTGGTTCTCAAAAACTGAGGGAAATACTTACGCTACTGTGCTGCATCATCCTCTCCTCTTCGGGGAAAACCAACAAGCTCAAGACGTAGCATATCACTGCTGATTTATAATTATTTTTTGTTTCTGATGAATGCTAGCGTTTCAACTCTTACGACGAAGGGTGCCAAACACGGCACGTGCTGGATGTCCCACACGTCAGCGAAAGGAGTGGGACATGAACAGCGTGGTAGAGCCCAGCGTAAAAAAACAGCGTGGTAGAGCGTCTCCACTTCTTCCACTTCTGGGTCGGAGACCACAGGTAGTAGTACTTAGTGGTATGAACGATACAAAGTGCGACCTGGAGAGAAAGACACGTCTAGTTGGAAGGTCTCGGGGCATACACGTAAACAAATATAAAAGTTAATATGTGTCTCCAACTAATATAGTAGTAGTAGAGTACTTAGGAACAACATTTAGTAGAGTACTCCATAACATCACCGTGCATTGCACGTACAACATTTAGTGGTAGTACGTAGTAAGAGACAAATGCCACCCAAGAGTTCCCTTCTCGACCTACTTTTGGGTGTTTGGTAGAGTGTATGGAGGGTGCATGAGTCCACACTAGTTTAGCACAAATACACTAGAAGCATGCATGAAGAGAGCATGCATGAAGAGGGGTGTTGAGTTGAGCATGCATGAAGAGGGAACAACTATGCTGAGACGAGAACGCAACCAAACACACCCTATATGCCACGCATGTTCATACCATTTGTGCCTTTCTACTTCACTTACTGCGCTACATTACTCAGGTTCGTACGTCCACTCCTAGGTACATGTCCGTCTCGTAGTTCCAATCCCACATGTTCTTCATATAGATGGAACAATCCTTGCATAACACGTGCACCTTGATGCTAGATGTCTAGCGTGTTGGCAAAAGGATGAACAAAGCTCACGTAAAAAAATAGAGTGGAAGAACATAGATTCCGGACGATCGAGAAAGAGCAAGGAACCTCGTGGTGGAGCGTCTGCACTCATAATATTTAATATTATTCAACGATGTAAAATTAACCAATCATCTCCACAGTGGACGGGAAGAGTACGAAACACAACGGCCCAGTGTAGTTACATCATACTAGTACATGAATAACCCACGCTATCACCATATTTCTTGGCTTCCATGCGACACCTATCTCTAGTAATCCAACAACTCAGACGCTTCTCCTCCTCGTCTCTATCAAAGTGCGGCGGGCTAGCATTTCTGCCGCCTATTGAGGTCGGTTAACTATCACATGTTAGCGACATGCCAAGAGCATTCTAAAAAATTCCTTTCACGTTCCGCTTTCAAAAAGAAAAAATCCTTTCACGCATTTAATTTGCTCGTATGCTTTGAGCAACTTGCATGTCCTATACTGCCCTGCTTGATACTCTAACTTAGCTAGAGGTTAGACTAACTCATGACTAACCCTGAACTAATCAGTAGCCAAAGAGGTGTTTGGGTGACAGGTTAAATTGACAATAAATGCACTTCATGGAGAGATAAAGTGATTTTCAAGTGGTCCCAATGAGAACTATCTCTAGTTAGGACCTCTTTGTGGGATAGTTTTTTGGTGGGTTCGTGCAACTTGCTCCAATTTAAACCCTCATGCTTGGATACTTTAGGGCTATTTGAGCCCCAACTAGCTCAAACTAACTCTAACCCATGGATCCAAACAGGGCCTATGGCCAGTCTCGACGCTGAGCAGCGATCGCGTGCACCGGAAGCGGCGCTCTCGGCCGTCGCGCCACTTCAAAGCCGGCGCCGGTGAGAGGTCTCCTCCACTCGCCAGGCATTAATGCGGCATTGACACTGTATGACGCTGACCGTTTCACGCGGAAGCGCTACCGGCAAGGGAGTATAGGTTTTGAACCGTTTGTGTAGTAATCTTGGTAGTTTGCAAAACTACTCAATTATTGCACTCAATTTCCTAAGAAATTGTGGTAAAAAACGTTACTCCACAGCCCGCTTCCCTTCTCCTTCCTCTTCCACCACCTGCACACGTCCGCGGGAAGCGACCGGTCAACCCTTATATAGGAGTGCTAGCACAAAAAGATGCATGCATGACCACTAAAGTTTCCATATTAAAGCGCCGCTCCGTCGGGAGTGTGGTGTATGTTGTTACCTTCGGCCGACCCATGGCTACCGGGCGACGGCGACCAGAGAAGAGGCGGCGGGAGGGGAATGAATGCAGCTACTGTTTGGGTTCACCTTCCGGCTTAAATAAATGCGCATCATCACGTGTACCCGCGGGTGCACAAATTGTAACATATGTGTCTGCTTAAGTGGGTGTCACGTAACTGGTGTGTGTGAGAGAGATTCTGAGAGACAGAGTGCGTGTGTGCGACTCTACTCTTCGGACATGTACTCAACCTTTTGCATCGGGATATAAGTATAATGGTATTTACTTTAGCTAGTGATTTACGTGGCCATGTTAACGTGGTTGTGTCAAAAAAATGTCACTTCCTGCTCGTGATTTCCGTTATATAATTACAAGCAAGATTCTCGTGCATTGCACGGAACATCAATATGCATTTTTTTTACAAAACACCTGCTGTGATTGACCCATGAAGGAGTAATCCCATGCGTAAAAACTAATTATATCTCGAGAATTTTATCGGAAAACTAGTATCTCGAGAATGTCATCGAAAAAATGAAAGATGAGAGATAAGGCGAGGAGGAGTGGAGCGTGGTGGTGACTGGTGGTCGGAATGGGCAGAGGCATGGGGATGGACGGCGCCGGCAGGCGGCAACGGCCACCATGCATGCTAGATTGTTCCAGAGACTTATTCCCTTTTTAATTGCTGAGTAATGAGGTTGCGGGAGATAATGATGTGGAGATAGGTGCGGGCATCTTTTGTAAAATTATCATAGTTTGCTTTCTATCCTCAGATATAGATCATACGGTCTGTATTACAAGATGGCAGGCACACCATCACCGCCAACTCATTTTTTTATAAGGGTAGAGATGATAAGTTTGCTGACTACTAAAGTAAAGTGGAAAATTTCCATGTTATGCAAGTAAATAAAGGTGATTGTTTATCATACAGGTAAGGTTGGATGAAGGGTGGTAGGAACAAATGCTCCGCCTAGAGCATGTGTGTGTGAGATGGAGTCTTAGTGTGTGTGTGGGGTGTGTGTGTGTGAGAGAGAGAGAGAGAGAGAGAGAGAGATGGAGTCTTAGTTTATGTGTGTGTGAGAGAGAGAGAGAGAGATGGAGTCTTAGTGTGTGTGGGGGGGGGTGTGCGTGCGTGTGTGTGTGTGTGTGTTTGTGTGTGTGTGAGAGAGAGAGATGGAGTTTTAGTGTGTGTATGGAGGGTGCGTGCGTGCGTGCGTGCGTGTGTGTGTGTGTGTGTGTGCGTGTGCGTGTGTGTGTCGCGGGGTCCTCTGTGGCGGATGTAATTTAAGTGTGCATGGCTTCATCATAGAGAGGTGATGTGTATGGCAGAGGCCACTAACGATGGGGTGCGAGAGAAAAAATGCCCGTAGAGAGGGAAGAGAAGGTGTGTGCGCGTGAGAGGAGTCGACATCGAGAGAACGTGTTTGTTCGAGAGACAACGAGGAAGACTACTATATATCGATGGTGCATGTAGGCGGGAATTAAACAAAGGGATGGTCTTATTGGTTTCGGGGATATAGGGGAAGAGTGAGAGGCGAGGGGGGGGTAGCTAGAAGGAGATTGTTAAGTGTGAGTGTGTGTTTTACCCATCTAGGCGGAAGTTATGTGCACAAAAGAGGAGAACGATTCGATGTGGCATTAGGATTGAGGGTAATTAACTACGTATGGAGACATAGAGACCTTGAACGTGCATGTGTGAGAGGTATACATGTATACGTGGGATGTGTGTGTGTGTGTGTGCGCGCGCGCATGATCGAGATAAAAGAAAGAAGACATAAGTCATAAGATCAACGACATGGGAGAGACGGATCGGTATGACAATATGCATGCATGTGAGAATGCAGGGAAGAAGGCCCAACAATTGAGCATGTGTTTTTATCTTTAAGAGATAGTGGCGTGGGCTGGAGCACGCATCTATGGCGAGCAGAGGGAGTGAGGCGCAACGATTGTGCAAAAGAGACCAACCTATAAATGCATATGTATGGAGAGAGACATATATAGTGTGGGTGATAGGAAGCAAGACTCCGTGCGAGAAAGAAATGTTGATGGAGAAACTACAGATAGATACAGAGATGGAGATGCTAGCTAGAGGGACATCCGCTAGTTTGGGTGTTGGAGATGACCGTCGGGTGGTTCAAAGGGTGAAGTTATATATGTGTGTGAGAGGGCACTTGACTGCATGTAGAGAGAAACATATGTAGTGTGCGTGATAGGAATCAAGAGTGAGGGCGAGAAAGAAGGTTGATGGAGAAACAGATAAATAGAAAGATAAAGATGCTAGCTAGTGTGCGTTAGAGATAGGAGTCGAGTGGATCAGAAGGCTGGGTTATGTGTGTGAGTGCGAGAGAGATAGAGAGAGGGTGCATGTGAGTCACATACAAACAGATATCAGAGAGAAATGAGATCCAGAGAGACGGATTTTTGTGTCTGCGAGAGAGAAAGATATTTCACAACGAGAATGATAGCTAGAGAGACATACGAGGGAATGCAAGATATCTCTAGGGAGAGAGGGTGTGTGTGAGCGACATACAAGAGAACAATGGAGAAATATGAGACCCTGGGAGACAGAGTTTGTGTTTGTGTGTGAGAAAGAGATATTGAAGAGGAAGAGTCTTAGGTTCTCATATCTAAGGAGCAAAAGACATCTCAGATGAGGGGTGTCTGAGTGGCACACATGGGAATAGTAGAGAGAAATGAGACCCCGGAGACAAAGTTTTGTGTTTGTGTGAGAGAAAGAGATTCCACATGGAGAATCATAGTTAGAGGCACATAGCAGGAGCGAGATATACTTAGAGAGAGATAGAGTGATGAAGGTCGAGGAGAGAGTACCGTCAAGTGTTACTGAAGATAAAAGATCATTGTCGACATACAGGTAGCACGAGAGATACCTGAGAGACGATGAACGCGTATAGGTCCAGAGAGATAGTCCTATATAAGCATGAGTGATAGCTATATGAGACGAATATCTGGATTAAGGGGGATTCAAATATTTAAACTGGAGATCACGACATCGATTATATCATAATGCAAATTGGTGTATCAAACATGCATATTCATTTGAATTTGGGCACACGTGTAATGTTATATAGTTTGTCAATATTGGTGATCCATAGATTCTTCAATTACAAACAATGCATGGTTTATACGCAATTAATGTCTAAACGGGATTACACTATATGTTGCGTGTGTGAAACACATTATACATGTTTGAGAAGTAAAAAAAACCCGCATGAAACACACATTAATTGGAGACAGTTAGCGAGGAATGCATACATTGGATTTCAACATAAAGTGGTTTCCAATATTTGAAAATCCAAATTGATGGATACAACCTTACGAATCTGAGATCATGCCATTTGTAAACCATATTTATGTATAAATTGTGTTGTGCTTTTGAAAGTATATATACAAAATGATGTATATAGAATGTAATTCCAATTGAAAATGGATCCCGCCCGAAAAAATAGAATACAAACGGGATTCGAATTTAGTTGGCACGATGGCGTGCACTCTGCAAAATTTGAACGAAGCGGGAAAGTCCATAAGAATCTTGAAACCAAAATCTGCGAGATGGAAATCACTCATCTATCCTCGCCACGCAAAGCCTATCTGCTGGATTTCTATAGGTTTCGATAGGGGTAGGTTTGTAATTTCACCCAAACATGACGTAACCGCCTCTCACTCGGATTCATACACGGTGGGCACCAAAACACAGTGTGTCCTCGGCCGAAATCGACTCCCTCCCCGATTCATATTCATACACGGTGGGCGCCAAAAACAAACTCTCGTCGGCAAATATTCGGTGTATGCGAGATTACCGTCCTATCCCCAACCGAGTAATGTTGCTGTGATGTAGTAGAAATTTGAAACGGGGGCTAAGTTTGTAAATTTCCTCGCATTTGAGACAAGCGCACCCTGAATACATGGTTCCCCCTTCCTCTCTACCTCCCTTTTCCCCATTCGTACTCCGTGGGCGCCAAAACACCCTCTCCACCCCACCCTCCTCCGTCCGCCGCCGTCCGCCACCCCATCCACCGCCGTCCTCCTCCACCATGCCGGAGCTGATACCCCGACGCCGCCGTCCATTACAAGAGATCGACCTCTCTCATCCACGGCTTTGGACTGGGATCCTTGCATCCCGTCCTCTCGCTTCACCCCCGCCGTCGTCCACCTTGTCGACGCCGCTCCTACGACCGTCTCGTCCACCGTGCCCCGCCGCCACCGTCTACCCTCCTAGATCTTCTTCCACGCTGCCGACAGCCATCGCTACCGCAGCACCGTCAAATTCTCAGCAGATGCGTACACAGCGCCGCACCAGAGGCGGTACTCTTTCGTATCTGCTCAACTTATTTATCGCAGCAAGAAAATAGATCGCCACTACTTTACTCTGATTTCTTGTCTTAGTTTCCAAGTTGCCTTTGTCCAGTTTGCACCTTCAGATCCGCCATGGCACGCTCAACACTATACTCCCAATGCTTAAGGTTTTCCCCTTTTATATTCCACACTAGTTAAATCACAGTAGACTAAATTTCAAAATTGGGTCAGTTGATTTTTCAGAGCTCGCCAGAGTTCGCCGGTGCGATCGAAGGGGCTCGGGTGGTTGTGGGGCCTCACGGACGAAGAAAACTCGACGGTGGGTGGGGGTTGGGCGGGGGTGGGGTGGGGGTGGCGGAGGAACACATGCGGTGGGGCGGTGGTCCGGCCGGCCCGTCTGACGGTGTTTCAGATGGGAAGAATCGAGACGAGGAAGAAGAAGGGTTAGGAGACGAGGATCTTCATCCAACCACTGAAATGGTAGAGAGACAGCTGGGAGTTGCATTCTTAATGCGCTCTGGTTCATCATGTGTGGGCACTGCACAACCAACATTTTATTATCCAAAATCTGCTTGCTCTTCTTTACCATGTTCCTCTTCCGTTCTTCTTTAATATGTACTCTCTCCGTTCCTAAATACAAGTCTTTGTATAGATTCCACCATGGAATACATATGGAGCAAAATGAGTAAATCTACACTCTAAAATGTATCTGGATACATCTGTATGTGATCCATAGTGGAAATCTCTACCAAGACTTATATTTTGGAACAGAGGGAGTATGATAGTAGTACAGTATGTTCCTTGTACTGAAGATGACAGGGACATTTGTAGTGTAGAGGTCTATACGGTCGGTTGTGATGGACACTTTGAGCCTCTTTGATTCGTAGGATCTTGTAAACATAGGAATAGGATTTGTAGTGGCCTGCCCACTTGAATCCTATAAGAATAGCAAGGAAATGCGGGAGCTGTGTCGCCTTTGAGAGTTACATCGATATTAACAAGACCGCACCTTCACTTGAAGAGAGCTGGTATCCGAAGCCTTTCTAGCCGCATCGCAATACTAGCACATATATTCCAGCAAGTTCCACTTTGTTGATTTTACTCGATGCTTAAGGTTTTCCGTTATATCTACACTATGATCTGTGTAGCTGCTTTGTGTCGCACTAGCAGCAGTCCACTCTTGAAGCTAAACACTGCAATGACTTACAAAATTGGCACCAAGGCATTGAGTGCCATTCAGATGCAATGAAACTCATCGCTCCCCACCTGTTTATTCTTGTTCGAATATGATCCTAATGACTATTCTAACCTCGAGGAGTCAAAGGCAGATGGCCTGTCCTGTTCACCCATCAAGGTGCCTGTTCTAATTTGGCAATGTTTTATTGATTGCGGGTATCTTGCATATGTTGTCTTGCATTTCTTCTACTTTGTTGCACCTCCATCTGCTTAGTTTACTCATCATATATGTCGAGATGCCATGCCCATCCATTATCAATACATATTCCATCTGTCATCATACCATGTTTTTCCACTCAAATGTTGTTCTTGTGCATCAGACATCAAAAAGGAAGAGGGTGATTGCCGAACCTAAAGGAGCACCAGCAAAGTCCTTGAAAACGTGGTGGTGCGGAGAAATCGACAACACCCACTTATATTGGTTGTACAACCGGTGACACAAAACGTAGGACCGACTCCAGCAGACTGTACCCATACTTCACTGGCCACACCACTAGCCCCACCACACAGGACCTGCACTCCAGCAAAAGGTATACCGATTTCATTTGCCATAGCACCAGCTGTACCACAGAAAAATCCCACTCCAGCAAAAAGTACAGCAAGTCCACCGGTCGAAGACCTATCCCAACTGCAGAGATGGCCAATTCCTGCAGATTGGAACCCCATTCCATTTATTCCCAGTTTAAAAGACAATGCTTTCAATGTTGTTAGGGACTACGTGCATATATTCCCATCATGGGAAGATTATTGTGAAGACAAACACCATTTTCACATCTTCCTGCCCAATTTACGTGTAAGTGCTATTATTCATGGTTATTATTTTCCTGTTTTCTGCTGATTGAACACATCAATGATTTAGATTACATTGTTGTAACTAGGCGAGGGTCAATCTGGATAGTCATGACGAGCAAAGCTTGCTTGTGCTTTTCAAGGAAGCATTGCAGCAGTATCGGTGTTACCTGAGGAAATCACACTTTGATGGCAAGTCTATAAACGAATTTCCGGTGAAGTCTCCTGTGCTAAATTTAGAAGACGTTGAATGGAAAAACCTTGTTATGCAATGGTTTCGTTCCCGTGATGAGGTCTTGTCTATGAAATCACATGACAATTTGAACTTCTACTTTTCGCATGTGCCTTACGGATCTTTTTGCGGAAATCTACTCAAGAAGAATTCGGTTTGACAAGAACGACAGGATATCGCAAATATGCTGCCCGCTGCTTTGCTCTTGTTAATACCGTGTCTGTATCTTTGCACTTGCATACATACCGGTTCATTATGTGACAGCAGTATGCATGATAGCTTGCTTATCAATTGTTCGCTCCAAATTATCGATTTGTATGAATGGTTACATTAGTGTAGAATATATCCAATGCCAATGTTTTTTAGCTCTGCATTGTTCTTGTAAGTACATGCTGTCCTTTATCGATGTACTTATAATGACAGTAGTTGTTCATGTACCATCACTCTGCAGCTTTTTTTCCTTTGCCTCCATTTTCTACACATCAGATCTATATTTACTCTTACCATAAGGTTGGTAATGAAGAAGTTTAGCTGTGCATTGCTCTTGGCTGTACCTTTTGCTGTATCACTCCACTTACATTTATAGCTACTTGGTTATGTAGCATCACTCTTCATCTTATCTTAAATATTCTCCATTTTTTCAGTATATTATCACATCTATATTTACTCTTAACAAAATGTAGAATAAAGGCAATGCTTTTGAAGAAGATTCGTGGTAAACTTCTTGAATTACCCCCCATCGGCATGGACAAGGCCTTTATAGAGCCTGTCTTCACCAATAATGTAAGTTTGTCCATCTCAAGCCTTCAAACTTTGTTGTATATATTTGGTTAGGCATGACTGCAACAGCTGTTTATTTTTGGTGTTTGCATCAAATTGCTTGTTTAAAGTTTATTATGTAGTTCATAAACAAAAGTTTGTCCTTTCTCAATTTAAGTTTTCAGTTGTACAACCAAGTTCCTTCTTCATACCATGTAAATTAAACTATCTGAGCAAGTGATCTTCTTTTGCACCGCATGTATATATTCATTCTTCATCCGTAATCCAATTGGTGTGGTGAACCTACCCACTACAAACACAATGTCATATTCTGCAATGTCTTAACTATGAACAATGTCATATCATTCTACTATTATTTAAACCGTCTCTTTATTTGCCAATCTGAAATGGTATAAATTGAGAGCACACTAACCATTGATACTTATGAGTTCTTGATCTGTAATCCAGTGGTGTCGTGAAGCTGTCAACTCCTTCACAATGTCATTTCCTGCCATATCTTGACCTAAAAAAATACCATATTGTGTTAATGCAATTTTAAACTGTGTCACTTTATTCGTCAGTAAGAAATGTGATGAATTGTCAGCACTGATACTTTTATGTACAAAACCTGTCATATGTCTCGCTTGTTTATCTTTTTGAGTGAGGAAGATATAAGTGTTGAACAAGCGCTTGATCTCATCATCTTGCTCAGCTGCTTATGCTGCAGCTCCCAAGAGGCTAACCTTTCTTGAACTCTATTGAAGTCTTTGTCGGTTTTGTATATTATTTTGTCGGCGTGTTTATTTGCAATCGGTGGCGATCTTTGATGCCCAGTGTATGTAATCTATTTGTCGCTTGTGCTTTATTATCATAGTGGCGAACTTTGATGCCCGGTGGATGTAATATGCCGTAATTTATTTATTGTATAGTCTAGGTTTTTTCTTATTCACGATGCTGCAGTTATTTTACTGTATATATATCCTGTCTTTGCAGTAAACCGGCCAAACCATAAAATTACAGTACATAATCGGGTCGTCATGCAATCACGATGTAGGTTGGGCCTGAAACATGCCGAACGGCTCACGGGCCGGCAGCAGCCCAAAATGAACCCCGGCCCATGATTGTGCGGATCAAATCACGGGCTTTTAACAGGCCAAAATTGTCTCGGTCCTTGTTTGGCCCAATCAGATATCGGCTGCGAGCAGGCCGGATGCAAACCGGGCCGTAGTTAGGCCCAACTATATGACGGGCTTTTAACAGGCCAAAATTAATATAGGGCCGAAATGTTAAACGGGCCCTTAACAAGCCAAAACTAATATCAGGCCGAATTACTAAGTGGGCCTTTAGCAAGTGGGCCCAAAAGCATAGTGTTGATTGACGGGCGAATCGATATGGGCCATAATCGAGCCCAAAGCCTCTTAAAGGGTCGGACCTGATCTGGGCCGTAATTTGGCCCAGAACATGGTAGGCTTTTAACGGGTCAGATCTCATATGGGCCACTATTAGGCCCGGAGCGTGGCAGGCCATTAATGGACCGGATCAAATATGGGCCGGCATTTGGCCCAAAACATGGCAGCCAGTTAATGGGCCGACCTACTAGGGTCCTCAAAATCTCGTGGCTTCACTGGTGGGCCGCCATTAATGTCGGCGAAATCTCTTGGGCCTTTAGCTGGGCCGGCCCATTATGATCCGCAAGAATCTTGTGGGCCTTTACCTAGGTCGGCCCATTATGGCACACAAAAATCTTGTGGGCCTTTACCTGGGCCGGCCAATTATGGCCCGCAAAATCTTGTGGGCCTTTAGCTGGGCCAGCCCATTATGGTCCGCAAAATCTCGTGGGCCTTTAGCTGGGCCGGCCCATTATGGTTCGCAAAATCTTGTGGGCCTTTAGTTCGGCCGGCCATTTTAAACTTGATGGGCCGGTCCACGTGTCAACATATCATAGGCGCGTCTCACCCATTGGATGAGTGACACTTCTGCCAACGCGGACCTGACACATGTCTCCTCCAGCCAATGATGATTTTACACGTGGAAAATCCCCATTGGTCGGGGCTATTAACGGGTTATCGGATCCAAAACCCGACCCGATAGCTTAACGACGTTCCGTTACGGTGGATGCCACATGTCGGTCACCCTTGACGAAAGCACTTCTGTGACGCGCGATTTATCGTCATGGAAGTGGACACTTCCGTGATGATAATTTTGGTAATGTCATGGAACACTTCTACGCAGCACAGGTATGACTATCCTGATTCTGTCATAAATTTGTCATGGATGTACATGCATGACAAAAAACGCGACCTAATGTGACAAACACGTATTATCACGGAAGTGTATTTTCTTTGTAGTGTCTTGCCCATGAGGCATGGTTCGCAAGCATCAAGTGATTCCAAAAGCCCATCAGCATGGAGTTTCTTCATGCACTTTACACCAATATGACCTAAACGGTAGTGCCACAAATAAGTTCCACTATCATTATCAACCTTGCATCTTTTGGCTTCAATATTATGAATATGTGTATCACTAAATCGAGATTCAACAAAAATAGACCACTCATCAAAGGTGCATGACCATAAAAGATATTATTCATATAAATAGAACAACCATTATTCTCTGATTTAAATGACTAACCGTCTCGCATCAAATAAGATCCAGATATAATGTTCATGCTCAACGCTGGCACCAAATAACAATTATTTAGGTCTAAAACTAATCCTGATGGTAAATGTAGAGGTAGCGTGCCGACGGCGATCACATCGACTTTGGAACCATTTCCCACGCGCATCGTCACCTTGTCCTTAGCCAATCTTCCTTTAGTCTGTAGCCCCTGCTTCGAGTTGCAAATATGAACAACAGAACCAGTATCAAATACCAGGAGCTACTATGAGCATTAGTAAGGTACAAATCAGTAACATGTATATCAAATATACCTTTCAATGTGCCATCCTTCTTATCCGCCAAATACTTGGGGCAGTTCCGCTTCCAGTGACGAGTCCCTTTGCAGTAGAAGCACTCAGTCTCAGGCTTAGGTCCACACTTGGGCTTCTTCACTTGAGCAACAACTTGCTTGCCGTTCTTCTTGAAGTTCCCCTTCTTCCCTTTGCCCTTTTTCTTGAAACTAGTGGTCTTGTTAGCCATCAACACTTGATGCTCCTTCTTGATTTCTACCTCTGCAGCCTTTAGCATCGCGAAGAGCTCAGGAATTGTATTATCCATTGCTTGCATATTATAGTTCATCACGTAGCTTTTGTAGCTTGGTGACAGTGATTGAAGAACTCTGTCAATGACACTATCAGTGGGGATATTAACTCCCAGTTGAGTCAAGTGGTTGTGGTACCTAGACATTCTGAGTATATGTTCACTGACAGAACTATTCTCCTCCATCTTGCAGCTATAGAACTTATTGGAGACTTCATATCTCTCAATTCGGGCATTTGCTTGAAATATTAACTTCAACTCCTGGAACATCTCATATGCTCCATGACGTTCAAAATGTCTTTGAAGTCCTGATTCTAAGCCGTAAAGCATGGCACACTGAACTATTGAGTAGTCATCAGCTTTACTCTGCCAGACGTTCATAACGTCCGGAGTTGCTCCTCCAGCGGGTCTTGCACCTAGCGGTGCTTCCATGACATAATTCTTCTGTGCAACAATGAGGATAATCCTCAAGTTATGGACCCAGTCTGTGTAGTTGCTACCATCATCTTTCAACTTAGATTTCTCTAGGAACGCATTAAAATTCAAGGGAACGGTAGCACGAGCCATTGATCTACAACAACATAGACATGCAAGTACTATCAGGTACTAAGTTCATGATAACTTAAAGTTCAATTTATCATATTACTTAAGAACTCCCACTTAGATAGACATCCCTCTAGTCACCTAAATGATCACGTGATCCATATCAACTAAACCATGTCCAATCATCACGTGAGATGGAGTATTTTTCAATGGTGGAGTATTTTTCAGTCTCAGTGTTCCGAGGCCATATCTACATATGCTAGGCTCATCAAGTTTAACCCAAGTATTTTGCACGTGCAAAACTGGCTTGCACCCGTTGTATGTGAACGTAGAGCTTATCACACCGATCATCACGTGGTGTCTCGGCACGATGAACTGTAGCAACGGTGCATACTCAGGGAGAACACTTATACCTTGAAATTTAGTGAGGGGTCATCTTATAATGCTACCACCGAACTATGCAAAATAAGATGCATAAAGGATAAACATCACATGCAATTAAAATATGTGACATGGTATGGCCATCATCATCTTGTGCCTTTGATCTCCATCTCCAAAGCACCGTCATGATCTCCATAGTTACCGGCTTGACACATTGATCTCCTTCGTAGCAATGATACGTCTCCAACATATCTATAATTTATGAAGTATTCATGCTATTATATCATCTGTTTTGGATGTTTATGGGCCTTACTAAACACTTTTATATTATTTTTGGGACTAACCTATTAACCGGAGGCCCAGCCCAAATTGTTGTTTTCTTGCCTATTTCAGTGTTTCGAAGAAAAGGAATATCAAACGGAGTCCAAACGGAATGAAACCTTCGGGAGAGATATTTTTGGAATGGAAGCAATCCAGGAGACTTGGAGTAGATATCAGGGAAACTTCGAGGAAGCCACGAGGCTAGGAGGCGCGCCCTACCCCCTGGGCGCGCCCCCACCCTCGTGGGCCCCTCGTGGCTCCCCTAGCCGACTTCTTTCGCCTATATATATGTCCATATACCCTAAAACATCGGAGAACAGAATAGATCGGGAGTTCCGCCGCCGCAAGCCTCTGTAGCCACCAAAAACCAATCACGACCCTGTTCCAGCACCCTGCCTGAGGGGGGATCCATCACCGGTGGCCATCTTCATCATCCCGGCGCTCTCCATGACGAGGAGGGAGTAGTTCACCCTCGGGGCTGAGGGTATGTACCAGTAGCTATGTGTTTGATCTCTCTCTCTCTCTCTCCCTCGTGTTCTTGAGGTGGTACGATCTTGATGTATCGCGAGCTTTGCTATTATAGTTGGATCTTATGATGTTTCTCTCCCTCTACTCTCTTTTAATGGATTGAGTTTTCCCTTTGAAGTGATCTTATCGGATTGAGTCTTTAAGGATTTGAGAACACTTGATGTATGTCTTCCATGTGCTTATCTGTGGTGACAATGGGATATCACGTGATTCACTTGATGTAAGTTTTGGTGATCAACTTGCGGGTTCCGTGACCTCATGAACTTATGCATAGGGGTTGGCACACGTTTTCGTCTTGACTCTCCGGTAGAAACTTTGGGGCACTCCTTGAAGTTCTTTGTGTTGGTTGAATAGATGAATCTGAGATTGTGTGTCGCATATCGTATAATCATACCCATGGATACTTGAGGTGGCATTGGAGTATCTAGGTGACATTAGGGTTTTGGTTGATATGTGTCTTAAGGTGTTATTCTAGTACTAACTCTATGATAGATTGAACGAAAAGAATAGCTTCGTGTTATTTTACTACGCACTCTTGAATAGATCGATCAGAAAGGATAAATTTGAGGTGGTTTCATACGCTACCATAATCTCTTCGTTTGTTCTCCGCTATTAGTGACTTTGGAGTGACTCTTTGTTGCATGTTGAGGGATATTTATATGATCCAATTATGTTATTATTGTTGAGAGAACTTGCACTAGTGAAAGTATGAACCCTAGGCCTTGTTTCCTAGCATTGCAAAACCGTTTATGCTCACTTTTATCATTAGTTACCTTGCTGTTTTCATATTTTCAGATTACAAATACTCATATATATCATCCATATTGCACTTGTATCACCATCTCTTCGCAGAACTAGTGCACCTATACAATTTACGATTGTATTGGTTGTGTTGGGGACACAAGAGACTCTTTGTTATTTGGTTGTAGGGTAGTTTGAGAGAGACTGAGGGAGTCCTGGACTAGGGGGTGTCCAGATAACCGGACTATAGCCTTTGGCCGGACTCCTGGACTATGAAGATACAAGATTGAAGACTTCGTCCCGTGTCCGGATGGGACTTTCCTTGGCGTGGAAGGCAAGCTTGGCGATATGGATATGTAGATCTCCTACCATTGTAACCGACTCTGTGTAACCCTAACCCTATTCGATGTCTATATAAACCGGAGGGTTTTAGTCCGTAGGACGAACAACAATCATACCATAGGCTAGCTTCTAGGGTTTAGCCTCTCTGATCTCGTGGTAGATCTACTCTTGTACTACCCATATCATCAATATTAATCAAGCAGGAGTAGGGTTTTACCTCCATCGAGAGGCCCGAACAACTGGGTAAAAACATCGTGTCCCTTGTCTCTGTTACCATCCGCCTAGGCGCGATTCGGGACCCCTACCGAGATCCGCGGTTTTTAATCGACATTGGTGCTTTCATTGAGAGTTCCTCGTGTCGTCATCTTTAGGCCCGATGGCTCCTCCGATCATCAACAACGATGCGCTCCAGGGTGAGACTTTTCTCCCCGAACAGATCTTCGTTGCGGCTTTGCACTACGGGCCAATTCGCTTGGCCATCTGGAGCAGATTGAAAGCTACACCCCTGGCCATCAGGTCAGATTCAGAAGTTTGAACTACACGGCTGACGTCCGCAGAGACTTGATCTTCGACGGGTTCGAGCCACAGCCAAGCGCGCCGCACTGTCACGAGGGGCATGATCTAGCTCTGCTGCCGAACAGTGTCCTGGAGGCCGCGCTAGAGTCCGCTCCGACCTTTAGCTCGGAGACGACCTCGCCGATTGAGGACGGGTTGCTGGACACCGCCTCGGGGGCTGCGATCTCTACAGCGATTGAGCCGTACACCTACCCCGTCCTTTGCAAAGCTCGTAACTCCAAGGCGCCGGACTCCTCTCCGGACTCCGAGCCTTCCGCGCCCCCGCCAATCGAATCCGATTGGGCGCCGATAATGGAATTCACCGCCGCGGACATCTTTCAGCACTCGCCCTTTGGTGACATCCTGAATTCACTAAAGTCTCTCTCTTTATCGGAGAGCCTGGCGGATTATAGTGCGGAAGGTTGGGATGCGGACGACGAAGAAAATCAAAGCCCACCCACCACCCACGTCAGAGCCACTTGTTGATGATTTAACCGACATGCTCGACTTCGACTCAAGACATCGGCGGTATGGACGACGATGCAGAGAGCGACCAGAACCAGCTCCCACAGGCACGCGGAAGGCCACCTCGTCATACGACATATACATGGTGGACATCCCAAAAGATGGGAATGGCGATGGAACAGCGGAGGATGACCCTCCAACAAACAGTCTAAAGCGCGGCGTCGTGGCGCCGCTCTAAATCCCGCCACAGCAAAAGCGGTGATTCCGCACGGAGACAATAACACCCGGACGGTGCGAAGACAACCCCTCGGCGGATTCAGCGCGGGAGGATGGAGAAGCCAGCCCTCATGAGAGAGCGGCGTAAAGAGAGGCAGAGGGCGATAATTACATGCCTCCCTCCGAAGATGAAGCAAGCCTCGACGACAGCAATTAAATGCGTGCCCGAGATCCCGTCGATCAAGAGCATTTCAAACGCAGGCTCATGGCCATGGCAAGCAGCCTCAAGAAAAGCAGCAACAGCTTAGAGCTGACCAAGACTTGCTAAGCGGCGACAGATGGATGAAGTCCTTGCGGTCAAGAGTATGAACTCGGCGCCCTCCAAAAACTACCAAGGCGCAGCTGCTACCCGATTAGAGGAGGAAGCACCCAAAGCTACATCACCAGTGCATGATATGGCTGACCGCCACCACGTGGCGCTGGCGGAAGAGGCCTCTCGGCCCTCAACTCAAGCCGCACCCCGGCGCCGCTCAAAAAATACAAAGACGCGGGGAAATGCGCCAGACCTGCGAGATATATTGGAGGACAAGGCAAGGCAGACAAGATCGATCTACGGATCGCGTGGGCGCCCCATGACACGTGAAGATAACCGTAACGCCGGATATGGCAATTCCGGCCGGGCCGAATACAGTAGACAAAGCTCATTTGAGTTGTGTCGTGATATAGCCCAATACAGAGGCGCCGCACACCCACTATGCTTCACAGATGAAGTGATGGATCATCAAATCCCTGAGGGTTTCAAACCCGTAAACATTGAATCATATGATGGCACAACAGATCCTGCGGTTTGGATCGAGGACTATCTCCTTCACATCCACATGGCCCTTGGTGATGATCTACGCCATCAAATACCTCCCACTCAAGCTTAAAGGACCAGCCCGACATTGTCTTAACAGCTTGCCGGCAGAGTCAATTGGTTGTTGGGAAGACACGGAAGCCGCATTCCTCGACAATTTCGGGGCACATATATGCGACCACGACGCCGATGACCTAAGCCACATAATTCAGCAGCCAGAGGAATCGGCGGACAATTACGGACATGGTTCCTAAACAATAAAAATCAAATCGTCGATTGTCCGGATCAGAGGCCCTTGCAGCCTTCAAACACAACATCTGCGACGAGTAGCTTGCGGCACCTAGGACAGGAAAAGCGAAATCCATGGTAGCCCTCACAACACTCATGACCCGCTTTGCGTGGGAGAGGACTCTGGCTAGCTCGTAGTAACAACATGACCAAGAGCCACAGTAATTCGGATACCAAGGACAGCAATGGTAGGCAGCGTCGCAACAAGCACAAAGCGCGCGTGCGGCGATAATCTGAGGATCGTCGGTCAATGCGGATTCGAGGCTCTAAACCCGGTCGTGAAAAAACCATTTAAAAGAAATACTTCAGCCCGGTCCAATTTGGACCGAATACTCGATCGCTCGTGCGGATACATGGCACCCAAAACCAGCCAATCACAACAACATGGATTGTTGGGTGTTCAGAAAGCAGGCAAGTTAAATGCGAAAACAATGACAAGGGCTGCATAGCGATGGCGAGGAGGAGCCCCGCCCGAACAATAGAGGACGAAGGTTCCCCGTAAGTGTGGAAGGTGAACATGATATCGCAACCCACATACCCAAAAGGGAGTGGAAGCATGCACTAAGGGACGTATATGCGATGGAGCCAGTCGCCCCAAAGTTCAACCCGTGGTCTTGCTGCCCGATCACTTTTGATCGAAGGAACCACCCACTAGCATCCGCCATGGCGGATTCGCGCGTGGTTCTAGACCCAATCATTGTGGGTTTCACCTCACTAGAGTCCTAATGGGCGGCGGCAGCAGCCTGAACCTGTTTTATCGGGATACGGTCGCAAAATGGGCATAGACCAATCAAGGATTAAACCCACAAAGGCGACCTTTAAAGGCGTCATACTAGGTGTAGAGGCCAAGCTATGCAGGCTCGATTACACTTGAAGTGGTCTTGGATCCCGGATAACTTCGAGCGAGAGTTAATCTTGACATAGTCCCGTTCTGCAGCGGCTATCACACCTCGCTTCGGACGAACCGCATTTGCAAAGTTCAATGCGGTGCGTCACTACGCATATCTCAAGCTCAAGATGCCAGGTCCTCGAGTCATTACGGTCAATGGAAACACCGAGCGCTCTCTTGGACGGAGGAGCATCTGGCTGACCCTCGCGGCGGAAGTACAAAGCAACCTCTTAAGGCAATTCTCGAGTCGGCTATTAAGCGTCCGGACACCGTCAAGCGCGCCGAGTAACCTACAACAAGACCGCTGCACGTTCCGAGCACGCATAGCAATGCGGCCCAAGCCCCAGCCCTCGCGAAATTGCGAAACCAGTACTACGCGTACATAATTACGCTCTGGAAATACTATGGGCATAGGGGAAGGGGCACGACCACGGCATGCCCAGAATGCGGCTCAGCCGCACCAGGGGCTCCTGATTGTGTCATTATTTTCTTCTTTCTTTTTACTTTCAGGACTCCGTTCTCACGAAGCCCTATCCGGCATTAGGATCGCCGAACACACGATGCAATAGCCAGGGAAGCAGAAAGCTACGTCGAGTGTCCAGGTGGTCTCTATTACGACCAATATATCTGCTTTTTTACACCATCCGCAGCTTACCCACGGAGGGGACATGTTAAAAGTCCCGTCCGTTGCTTATCGCACTATTTGTATCGTTCTGCTCTTACTGCAGCCCTTTTTGAATAAACAATACATAGCTTTTGCCTATTATTGAATTCCCTTTTTTTCTATATATATATGTTCATTTATGACATTGCGCAACCGTTCACTTTAGTGCGGGCAATACACGAGGGCTTAAGTACCCCACAATATAGTGTGATAAGTCGAACACTTTCACAAGTCGGCACCCGAACTTATAGCATTATATGCATCGGCTCGAATCATGTCTTGGGTCAATAGTTGGGTTTGCCCGGCTCCCATGTTTTGGTACCTTATGTTCCGTTGTATCGGGTAAGGTAGCGCTGGGAGAACCACTGCGATTGTGCCCCGGTTGAGCTGGGTTAAGCACCTCAGTGGAGAAAGCTAAAACTGACCGTCATGATAAGGCGAGAGCGATCGCTGTTCGAGAGGTTTTGAGTCCCTAAAGACTTATGCGCTTAGAGCGAGGAGTTGGCATTGTCCGGCCTAGGTGTGGATAGCGCCCTGAACTCGGTCTTCGAATACTAGGGGCTTAGCGAAATTTAAAATTATAGAATTCTATGGCTAAGTGAGAGTGTTCAAGCATTATAGTCCGGTTGCCTTGTTACGTTGCGTTGGCGCCTCCCTCTAAGGACCCAAGAATGGGAACAAGGCGCTCAAGTTCATCCGAACACCCGGCACTTTCGTGGCATGGGGGCTGAATCCGACGACTCGCCATCTCTCAAATTTAATCTGAGGCCGCCTGAAGGTAATATTTTAAATTCAAAAGTGTTGCTTAGCGCATATGAACAAGTTTTCAGCGTACATGATAACAAATGCGAGTCTACTCAAAAATTATATCTTTGGAGCATTCATCCGCTACAAGGCAGGCAGCCTTCATGACACCCTCATAATACATTTCAAGCTTGCGATGCTCCTTCTTCGGTGGTGGTCCGTCCTTCACAAGCTTCTCAGCGTCCATCTTGCCCCAGTGCACCTTAGCAAGGGCAAGGGCCCTATGGGCACCTTCAATGCAGATGGGCGCTTGATGACTTCAACCCATGGACAAAGGTCCACCGGCCGCCTCACTAGCCAAGTAGCTCCTGGGCATGGCTTCCTTAGGCCACGGCCGAACTATGAGGCCTTTCATGGCCTGTTCGGCCACCTTATGGAGCTCGACCAGCTGCTTCAACTGGTCGCTTAAGGGCATCGGTGTCCGCCTCGGCATCTTGAGACGAACACCTTCTCCGTCGAGCTTCCCTCCTTGGCTCGGTAGAATCTGGCAGCATCAGCCACTTCTTGAGGGCAGATCTATGAATGCTCTGGAGAGCTCCGGATTCGGGTAAGTAACAGATAATTCACTTCCACATGCTTGCTTTGCATATAGAATGCCTTACCCGCTGCTATCTTCTTCATCGCCTCAATCTCCTGAAGGGCTTTTTGGGCCGGCCTTAGCGGCCTTGGCGCTCTCAAGGGCCGAGGCGAGCTCGGACTCTCGATTCATTGAGTCACGCTCCAAACTCTCGTGTTTTTCCACGAGAGCCTGGAGCTCTTGCCGCACCACCGCCACCCGCGCCTCCTGCTTCTCTCACTCGGTACGCTCCGCGGCCGCGTTGCTTTCAGCCTTGGACACCGCTTCCTTCAGGGTCGCCACCTCGTTCGTGGCCCCTGCAGTATTCATGTTAATCCAGTCATCTTTTGAAACCACATCTTTTAAATACTCCCATAAGGTATTACATACCTTCTTTATCCTCGAGCTGCTTTTTGGCAACTCCGAGCTTGTTCTCGGACTGCTCGAGGCTCTGCTTCAATGCATCAACCTCCGCAGTCAGTGCAACAGAGGTCAGCAGTGTAGCCTGCATTCCCATATTGACATACTTATGTTAGACTCCTGCGTATATCTTTTTAGATCCTCAGTTCGGCTTTTTCTTTCCGAACACCAAACTGAGCATCAGGGGCTACTGTCTATGCGGTAATATTTTTATATATCTTAAATACATACCTCAAAGCCTTTTAGAAGGCTGGCACAGGCTTCGGTCACCCCACTCTTGGCGGACTAAACTTTCAGGATCACCACACTCATAATAGTGCGGTGCTACTCGTCGATGGAAGCGTCGTTAAGCGCCTCCATCAAATCATCTGGTGCCTCCGGTTGGACGGAGGTCACCGGCGTCGCAGTCTTGCCCTTCTTACAAAGGTGCGCTGCGGACTCTGGAACCACTGAAGGTTCGATGCGAGTCCGCACCGGGCGGACTTAAAGCCCTTTGGGGTTTTATCCCTTTGAGCCGGGTTCGGGAGGTCGCCTTCTGGCGCCTCCGAGGCCACCTCCTGGCTGGGCCCTTTGGGACTCCACCCAGCGTCATCTGCGGCGGGAGGAGGCGAGGCGGTCGGAAGTGAGTTGCTATTCACCTCCGACGAATCCAGGGAGCCGCTCGACGAATCGTCGAGCCCGTCCTTGGGCGGGCTGCACGGTTATACTCGGCATTAGAAGATGATGTGCGACAAATGGAACGCCATGAGTTATTCTGGTGTACGGACACTTACGATTTCGCCAGGGGCTTTGTCCTCGGTGCCCACCCTCTTCGCCGTCGTCGTCATTGGCGGTATAGTCCGGAGGAAGGGTCCTTCCCTTATTGGACCCTCCAGCCTCCCCATTTGGGGCGGCCTTCCTTTTCTTCTCTCCCCCCGCTGGGGGAGAGGCCTCTTTTTTCTCCTCCTCGTCTTCACGGGAGGAGTCCGCCTCGGAGTCATCGGACGATGAGTCCGACAACACCTGGCGCCGGGAACTCCTTGAGTTCCGTGGCCTTCTTCTTAGCCTTCTTCTCGGCACCCGTGAGGTGCGGAACCAGCAACCCGTCAATCGAGGCGTCCGCTGGAGTCTTCGGCAAGGGCCGGACAGTTAACCTGTCCGGGCGTCTTCGAACAGTCATGTCAAAGGTAAGGAGTTTTAGATCCGCATAGAATCAAACTATGAAAAAGAGTCCGTAAAGGGTAAAAGAGCTTACCTCGCTGGCTTGATGCTACGAGCTGAATCCGCGATCTTGATGGCGGATGCGGGAACCTCGCGCGTTTGAACAGCACCTTCGAGGCATCTTCGTGCGTAGTGTGAAGAGCCGGCTCAGATTCGGTGCTGTGCGGATCAAACTCCACAAGTTGAAGGCCCGTTCTTTGGCATGGGAGGATCCGGCGGATGAGCATAACTCTGGACTACGTTGACAAGCTTGAGCTTCTTGTCCACGAGTTTCGGACCTTGAGTTTGGAGTCCGTCGGCTCTTCCAATTACCCCACATCAGGCCCGTCTCTTTCCATGAGGTGAGCCGTGTAGGAAGCGGATCGAATTGAGGCTGCTGCTCATTGAGAGTCACGCTGCTCGGTGATGTAGAACCACCCGATTGCCACCTTTATGGTCTCCACGAAGGAGCCCTCGAGCCATAGGGCGTTGGCCATCTTGCCCACCATGGCACCTCCGCACTCCGCTTGGCGACGCCGACTACCTTCGGCTTGACATTGAAGGTCTTCACCATAAGCGAAGTGGGGCTGGATGCGAGAGGAAGGCCTCGCACCTGACGATAAACACTGAGATGTTGAGGATGAAATTCAGGGCAGTTGTGGAAATCTAGGCTGTAGTAGAACATGAGCCCCGGACAAATGGGTGAAGTGGAAACCCTAGTCCATGAGAGGAAGTGAGCGAGAACACACCCTCTCATGGGGCACAGGGGTGGGGATGAGCTGACCCTTGTTGGGGAGCCTATGCGCGATGTCGTCGGACAAGTATCCGACCTTCCGTAGCTTTTTGATGTGCCTCCTCACGGCGGAGGAGGCCATCCACTGCCTCCCGCTCGGACATAGTTGGAGAAGGTTGAGGTGGGATGTGCGGACTTGGCGCTGGAGCTCGAGTCTTGTGAAATGGATAAGCAAAGGAGGAAGAAGGCGTGTGTGAAAAAGTGGATCCTTATCCCTTGTATGGACGGACAAAGCTATCGTCCCCAAACTGATAAAACTCGCTTATCTCCCCAGCGGCGTAATCAATGGCGCGGTTGGGTTACCCACGCCCATATTGGCGAGAATCCCGGAATAAGGGGCACGATCTCTGCTTTAACAAGATGTGCCAAGAAACACGCCTAAACGCTAGCAGCGAGGTGGGACGGAAAACGATTGAATAAAGGCTTGGCCGTGGTGTGATGCCACGCCACGAATACGTTAGCAGATTGAACTTGTGTAAATGTTATTCTCTCTACGGTGGTATGTGGAACTTATTTTGCAGAGCCAGACACTATCCTTGTGTTCAAAATCTTCTATGAAATATTCGGAGGAGGAACCCGCCTTGCAATGCGAAGACAATATCGCGCGGACTCGTCGTCATTGAAGCCTGGTTAGGAGCTCTTGAGGAGTCTGGATTAGGGGTGTCCGGATAGCGGACTATCGCCTTTGGCGGACTCGGACTATGAAGATACAAGATTGAAGACTTCGTCCCGTGTCCGGATGGGACTTTCCTTGGAGTGGAAGGCAAGCTTGGCGATATGGATATGTAGATCTCCTACCATTGTAACCGACTCTGTGTAACCCTAACCCTATTAGGTGTCTATATAAACGAGAGGGTTTTAGTCCGTAGGGCGAACAACAATCATACCATAGGCTAGCTTCTAGGGTTTAGCCTCTCGATCTCGTGGTAGATCTACTCTTGTACTACCCATATCATCAATATTAATCAAGCAGGAGTAGGGTTTTACCTCCATCGAGAGGGCCCGAACCTGGGTAAAAAACATCGTGTCCCTTGTCTCCTGTTACCATCCGCCTAGACGCACAGTTCGGGACCCCCTACCCGAGATCCGCCAGTTTTGACACCGACAGAGACCATCTTCATCCTATGCCTCCCACGGATTGATAAACCTGAGGTCATCGACTTGAGGGAAATTTGCTACTGTCCTACAAACCTCTGCACTAGGAGGCCCAACAACGTCTACAAGAAGAAGGTTGTGTAGTAGACATCAAGCTCTTTTTCTGGCGCCATTGTCGGGGAGGTGAGTGCTTGAAGGTATATCTTTAGATCTTGCAATCGAGTCTTTTAGTTTCTTGTTTTATCACTAGTTTAGTATATAAAAGAAAACTACAAAAAAATGGATTTGAGTTTGCCTCATACGCTTCATCTTTTTAATATCTTTCATGAGAATGATGGAAAGGAAAATTGTGCTTAAGTGCTAGAAGAAGAAGTCTATAAAATGTTTGGCACTAAATCTTTGAATGATGAGCATGATTGCAATGTTGTTAGATGAACTCTTTGAATATCCATAGTACTAACGATGATTGCTCTAGTCATGATGAGAATGTCTCTTATAAGCATGTCAATTTTTGTGGAGTGCATAGAGCTTGCAAGTACACACCAATTAGGAAAAATAGATTTTGCAAGAGGCATAAGTATTTGGAAACTAAATGGTTGAAAGAGAGGCTAGATGTTTGTGCTGAAAATTTAAAGTTTCTTCACCATACTTGTGAACTTTGCAATGAACATGGTCATTTAAATATCAAATGCAAATTGTTTCATGATCGAATCGTGTCCAAAAATTGTGATGACTTGATTTACCTTGCACATCACAATGAACTTAGTTTGCTTTTGGGTTATGAATAAATGAAACGTACAACTAAGCATATTCCCAAATATAACCTTGAGAAATTCCTCGATATTGATCTAGAAGAAATTTTTATGTATTGTGCGGTGAAATGCATTGAAAATCCTTATATTGCCAATTACATAAAGAAAAGAAAACAAATAGAGGATGAAGAGAATACTAATGAAAGGGGAGAGACTTCCCAATATCCTCCTATTATTTCTTATGATGAATCAGGTAAGGAGGAGGAGCTTTCTATTCAACCAAACTCATTAGTAAGGAGCTCAAAAAAGAGGGTTAAACCCACACATGATATGAAGAAGAAAAAGAAAAGACGGAGGAGCAAAGGTAGAAAGGTATCCCTCCCAAATGATGTTGCTCCTATTACTCATTGTAAAGATGATAATTGCTATACTATTGGTGCTATCCATACTATTAATGATGAGAGTGATTATGCTTATGATATGAAAAGGCCCAAGCTTGGGGATGCAATGTTTGATGAAGATGATGTTTTTGAGAATATATTTGCTGCAATTAATGTTTGTCCCAAGCTTGGGGATGCCACGTTTAATGAAGATGATATTTTTAGTCTCCCAAGTTTTGATATGCAAATTTATAATGATGATAGCATGCCTCCTACTTATGATGATTATATTGATGAAAGTGGGTTTGGAAGAGTGTCAACTTTAGGAAGTAATGATCCCACTATTTTGGAGGATGTTGAATCTTATTATGATAATTATGAAAGTGGATTTGGAGAGGTCATGACTTTATTTAGTAATGATTCCACTATCTTGGAACAGGTTTCAATTGAGTATGATGAGAACAAAGTTGCTACTTATGATGATTATTGTGATGAAACTTATGCTATAAAAAGTAGTGATGATTATATTTATAAAACATGTCATGATAGTGATTACCATTTTTCTGAATATTACTCTTTTAATGTGGAAACAATTTATAGTATTCGAGTCTCTTATTATACTCCCACTATTCCGAATGAGAAGAATTTTGCTTATGTGGAGAGTAGTGAAATTTCTATGCAAGTAGATCATGAAAATAATGCTTTAGCTGCTGGTTATATTGTTGAAGTCATTCATGATGCTAATGAAAATTATTATGAGGGATTAATATATGCTTGTAGGAATTGCAATAATATCAAGTTTCCTCTCTATGTGCTTAAAGTTTTGAAGTTATGCTTGTCTTGCCTTCCTATGCTAGTTGATTATTGTTCCCATAAGTTGTTTGCTCACAAAATCCCTATGCATAGGAAGCGGGTTAAACTTAAATGTGCAAGTAATATTCTTCATGATGCTCTCTTTATGTTTCAACTCTTATCTTTTATGTGAGCATCATTGAAATCATCATGCCTAGCTAGGGGCGTTAAACGTTAGCGCTTGTTGGGAGGCAACCCAATTTTATTTTTGTTCCTTGCTTCTTGCTCCTGTTTAGCAATAAATAATCTATCTAGCCTCTGGTTAGATGTGGTTTTATGTTTCAATTAGTGTTTGTGCCAAGTAGAACCTTTGGGAAGACTTGGGTGAAGTCTTTATGATCATGCTATAAAAAACAGAAACTTTAGCGGTCACGAGATTAGCTGCCATTTTTTACTGGAGAGTGATTTTAGGTTGATTATTTTTGCATATGATTAATATATAAATTACTCAGGTGCACCAATTTATTTTAGATTTTTGGAGTTACAGAAGTAGACGTTTGATACAGATTACTACAGACTATTCTGTTTTTGACAGATTCTGTTTTATATGTGTTGTTTGCTTATTTCGATGAATCTGTGAGTAGTATCGGAGGGTATATGTGACGCCCGGATAATTAGACTACAGTAATCCCAAGCTAATGATGCCATGTCACCTCCGTTACTGTAATTAAACTCCCGTTGATTCGAACCCGATCCAAATTCTAATTTAAAACATAGGCAAACAACAAAAGTTTCCAAACTTTAAATCTAAAATGTTCGGAGTGAACTAAATAATGCATAGGTAATTATGGTGGAGAAACCACATTTTTATAAAAGGTTTAAATGCACTTAAGTAATTAAAGTAGTAGGTAAAACAATTAAATAAATGCAATTGGATATTATAAAATACTATACTATTTTGTTCGGGGTTAAAACCTTTTGTGGCAGTAGTTATAATTGTAACTCTATTTTAGGTGTGGGTTTCACTTTTTGAAAAACTATAAAATATTACATAAGTAAAAGAAAACCGTAACAAAGAACAAATAAATAAAAGAAAATACGAAAATAGAAGCTGTAACTAAACTAAAACAAAGGAGAAGCCCCCCCTGGGTCGTGGGCCCCTGGCCCCCCCGAGCCCACCCCCTCCCTCCATAGCCCCCACCAGGAGAAACCCTAACCGACTCCCCCTCACCACTCGCCGCCCCCACTCCCCGATCCAGATCGGGATCAGGCGACCACCGCGCCTCCAGCCCCTTGGCCGCGCCCCCATCGCTCGATGCCGCCATCGCCCGGCGCTGCCTCGCCGTCGTCCTCCTCGCGGCTCCCATCCGCCGCCTCCCCATCTCCTCCCGCACGGCGCGCCCCGACCCAGCGCCTCTCCCTCGCCGGATCTCCCCGCGCCTCGCCGCCCGTCTTCGACCCCCTCCCCGACCGGAGCTCCTCGCCGCCGCCTCATCCCACCTCCACCTCGCCCTCGTCGCGCGGCGCCCCGAGCCTTGACGCCGTGCCATCGCTGCTCACCACCACCTCGTCGGCGTCGCCTCGTCTTCGTCCTCCTCCCCATCGGGCGCCCCCACGCCTCGACGCCCCCCTGCTCTCCAACGCCGGTGAGGACCCCGGTCCTCCTTCCCCTGCCTAGTGCCTTACCGCGGCGGCCCTCGCCTCTGCCGCCCCTGTGCGTCGCCCGCCGCCCGCGTCGACGGAGCGCGCGACGGTGCTCCCGCCTTTCCTCGCCCCCCTCGTGAACGCACCCGACACCCCTGCGCTCGGCTACGCCGCCCGCTGACGGCCTCACCCTGCCGTCCTTGCCGCACGCGCTGCGAGGCCGAGCCCCGGCGCTACTCCACTCGACGCTGGCGCCTCTGCAGCCCACCTCCGACAACCCCGCATCCGTGCTCCGGAGCGCCTCGTCGCGTTGCCTCGCCGAGCCCACCCACCGATCCCAAATCGCCGGGGATGTCCGCACGGCGAGCACCTTTGCTCTCTGTTTGCATCGCACGGCGTACCATCGCATGTGGCTCATCGCAGTGGGCCCGCCCGGTTAAACCATCCCCTAACCACCTAATTAGAACCTAATAAAAATGTTTAGTTGAATAACTGAAAATGACATGTGGACCCATTCCAATTAAAAGCCTGTTTAAAAATATCTAAGTCAATGACATGTGGCCCCCACCTAATCATTAAATTAATTAAACTGTTAATTTACACTACTCTATGACATTTGGGTCCCACTACCAGATTGACCGAATAACGTTGACCTAGTCAACTCTGGACCGGACTATTGACTTTGACCTGCCCCACCTGTAATACACTGTGGCTGGCACTCGCACTATGTGACAAAAGTATTTCTTGATTTAAATTGGGAATATAAATAAATCCTAAAATTGATTTAAATCTTTTAAAATTAATATAAAAAATCCGTAACTTCGGATGGAAAAACTTTGTATATGAAAGTTGCTCGAACAGCGAGGCGAACCCGGATACGCAGCCCGCTCGTCCACCACACACTTCTAACATATCAAACACGCAACTTTCCCCTTGGTTCATACGTAGAAAACACGGAACACCGGGATACTTTCCGGATGTTTCCCCTTCACCAAAGATCACCTTCTACAAGATTAGGTCACCTCTAGCACCGCGTATTGCCATGTTACGCTTTGTGATACTTTTATTGCGCCGTTATTTATTGTGTCCCCTCCGTTATTTCTTTTACGGTAGAACCCGACGCTGCTGCTGCCCGGTTCGACTACGGAGTTGATGACCCTCTCTCTTGCGAGCAACCAGCAAGCCCCCTTTGATCACAAGATATCGCCTACTCTCCTCTATACCGCTTGCATTAGAGTAGTGTAGCATGTTTCTTTTCGATTATACCTATCCCGATGCATAGCCTGTCCTTGTTACTCACTGTTGTTACCTTTACGCAATCCTATATGCTTAGTATAGGATGCTAGTACTTTCATCCGTGGCCCTACATTCTTGTCCGTCTGCCGTGCTATACTATCGGGCCGTGATCACTCGGGAGGTGATCACGGGTATATACTATATACTTTATACATGATACATGTGGAGACTAAAGTCGGTCGGTTGGTGGAGCACCCATGAGTGATTCACGGATTGGGGCTGAAAGGACCTTTGTCCCGACGGCCCTCTGGATGGATCTTTGTGGCGAGCGATAGGGCAGGTTGAGACCGCCTAGAGAGAGGTGGGCCTGGCCTGTTCGGCGTTCGCGGATATTTAACACGCTTAACGAGGTCTTGGTATTTGATCTGAGTTGGCTACGAGCTTATCGCACTAACCATCTACGGGGAGTAGTTATGGGTATCCGGCGTCGTGGTATCGGCCAAGCACTTGCCGGACGTCGGTGGCGGGCGGCGCGCGCCGGATTGGACTGAACGCTGCTAGGCTAGGTCTGCTTCGCCACAGACGCAACATGCAGGTGTGCTCGAGGCGATGGGCCTGCACCCTGCGGCGCTTAGGTTTAGACCGGCGTGTTGGCCTCTGTTGTGCCTAGGTGGGGCTGCGACGTGTTGATCTTCCGCGGCGAGGCAAGACCGTGAAAGTTTGTCCGCCAAATGGGATCAAGCGTCTTTGGGTAAGATGGTGCACCCTGCAGGGAAGTTAATCTATTCAATAGCCGTGATCTTGATAACAGGACGACTTGGAGTTGTACCTTGAGCTTATGACAACTAGAACCGGATACTTGATAAAACACACCCTTCCAAGTGCGGATACAACGGTGGTCGCTCTCTCGTGGTTACGAGGAGGGATCGCGGGTAGGATTATTGCTATGTGATGTTACTTGGAGGACTTCAGATTGCCCTCCTCTACTGTTGCAAGACGGTGACCGAGCGTAGTCTTCGTTAAGACTAGCTATCCCCTCTTATTACGGCATTCTGCAGTTCGGTCCACCGATATGGCCCTTTACACATATATCCATGCATATGTAGTGTAGCTCTTTGCTTGCGAGTACTTTGGATGAGTACTCACGGTTGCCTTGTTCCCCCTTTTCCCCTACCTCTACTTGATTGCTGCAACCAGACTATGGAGCCCAGGAGCCAGACGCCACCGTCGATGATGACTACTACACTGGAGGTGCCTACTACTACGTGCAGCCCGCTGACGACGACCAGGAGTAGCTAGGAGGATCCCAGGCAGGAGGCCTGCGCCTCTTCGATCTGTATCCCGGTTTGTGCTAGCCTTCTTAAGGCAAACTTGTTTAACTTATGTGCGTACTCAGATATTGTTGCTTCCACGACTCGTCTATGATCGAGCACTTGTATTCGAGCCCTCGAGGCCCCTGGCTTGTATTATGATGCTTGTATGACTTATTTTATTTGTAGAGTTGTGTTGTGATATCTTCCCGTGAGTCCTTGATCTTGATCGTACACATTTGCGTGCATGATTAGTGTACGATTGAATCGGGGGCGTCACAAGTTGGTATCAGAGCCGACTGCCTGTAGGAATCCCCTTTCCACACTCCTTGGCCGAAGTTGAGTCTAGACATTGCAAAACTTTTACTAACATGGCTGTGTGTCTTACGGGCACACGTCGCCATTGGGTGGTAGTAGGATCTTTTACTCCTCGACCTTTACTCTGGGCCTCTGATCTCTCCTCTATTCGGGTTAAATGAAGTTTACCAAATCTAACATTAGGATCTCGTTATCACTTTCACCCGAGGGCCCTTATTATCGATGATCGCCTGCATTTGCACGAAGACCTCGAAGATACTCTCCGCTGTTAACCCGAGAACTTGTGTTCATCGCGTTTGCTATTCCCGACCACCGATAAATCCGTATGGAAAACTACTTACACTTGCCATTCATACGATCATCCCCCATTGACCTTGTTATTACAAGATACCCCGAAGTTTTCTCTATTGTTCCGAAAATACTTTGTGCCTACTGCCTAGCTGTTCTTTGCCACATGAATAGCCCTTCAAATAAATCCTCGCACTTGTCGAGTATCCGCTCATCCCCAGTTGTTCATGTGTTTCACAAAAGTCTTCAAAATACTATTCGAACTTCAGAAAATCCTCTCGAGCCTTTGGCTCTTGAAATTCTTGCTTGCTTGCATTATGGTTAATCCCATAAGTCTCGTAGTCATATGGACATTCCTTGTCATTATCATTTTGAGTCTGTTGACTCAATATGTTTGCGAATACCCGCAATCATCATTGTTCCTTATAAATTACCTTTCCGGCTGAGCTGCCATTCTTTTAACTAGAATTGGTTCTCGACCAATCCAATTGTCGTTGATTGTACCCCTAAGTCTGTTCAGCTTATCCATTCTTGATCAGAGCATTTGCTCCTGGTCCCTTGATTTGAAAATCATAATTACTTTGCTAATTAAGCGTTGAACTATTCAGCTATTCTATAAACCGATGCATTTGCAATCTTTCTTCCCCTGATTGGGTATCGATACTCACCTCAGCTCCACTGTGGATCGCCATATCCACTGTTGGATTATTATATCCGACAGTGTCCTTCATATTCAAAGAACCTCACGAAGTTCTTTCCCAGATACATAATGCCTTTGGTAGTTGTATCCTCTATTTTTGTCAACCATGCTCTACTTTTGAGTTTGTGTTATTTACTCCTGAAGTTCATGGTATATATTCTAAGAAGCCCCGATGGATTGAACCTATGCCATCCTTAAAATGTGTGAACTCGACAGTTTTCATGAGTCATACACTTCTGGTATTTTGCCAGATAAAATTTCAACACTACAACTTCCTCGAAGGTGAGAAGTGAATGAAGGGTTATGCATTGGAGAAGTGGGAGTCGACCTTGAACTTGGTGTTCATGCCCATGGACACGATGTAGATCTAATCATTAAAGCTTCTCTTAAATTAATTATTCCTTTGGTATAAGTTCATCTTATATCTGGGATCTGGCCTTTTGCAATCATGGTTCCGACCATGTTCTCTTTTAAATACCATTTCTCGTGCAAGTTTAAGCACTTGTCTTCGGTAGAGCAATACCCCCGTCCAACTTCTACTTTGATATGTCATTGAGTATTACCCCCTGGTATCTCGAGATTATCATGGAACTGCATAACTTCTTATGAGTTCTTCATCAAGTGCTACCTTCCCACTGATTCCAATTTTTCACGGACTCTGAGTTATTAAACACTCAAAGACACCGATAACTGAACCGAGTCCGCACTACGATTCAACAACTCTTCAGTAAGCTTCTATAAGTACGAGTTTGTACCCGATCCCGCCATTCCTAGCCTGTTTGGCTATATCATTGTCGTGATTATTTTAACTGTGCTACCTGGTCCTTATCCCAGGAGCACAACTTTCGACGATTGAGCTAAGCTTACGTCGATTTCCTTGTCTTATCGTTCCATCTTGAACAACAAACTTGAACTCGAGTTTGTGTCGTAACTGTGGTTCCAATAACCTCTTGCTTCATCATTCCTTTGACTTGATGTCGTCGCTGATTGATTACATCTGCATGAAATCTCGCGACAAGGGTGTCGTGATCATCAACATTCTGAGCTCATCCAGGATATCAATTGAATTCATGATGAGAAATACCATCCTTGCCCTCGATGAATTGTATCATCATCGACCACTTTATTGCCTTCCCACCAACACAAGCTTGTTCATGTTTGGTGTTATACCTTGAGTTCCTTGCTATCCAGCAATTGTTCTTCTTTACCTTGGAGTATTACCATCCTTTATGTCAAGAATGTTCGGAGATTTGTTCCACCTCTTGAGAATTCTTGACATAGAAATACTTCTCACCACCACCATTCCTTCTTGGTCCCCGTGTTAATTCCAACAAGTGAACGGTGTTGTTTGGATTCTTTCCTTCTAGCAACCCTATGTTTTTGAAGTTAATGGTCGAAGGTTCATTCTTAGGCTATCGATTATTGAATCACCATTCTGACATTGGTCGTGCAACCCAACCCATCGGGCGCACCTTTCAACCAATGTTTACTTGTGTATGTTTTCCTCGAGCATACTTCCTTATATCATTTGATCTGACAAATGTTATCTCCTTGTTCACTTAATGGTGGAAGTCCATCTTTTGGGAATCTCGGAGACTTGCCGTTGAGTTCACCAGACACCTCCTTGTCCTCTCCTTGGGTTAATGATGGACTCTTGTTAACGGAAATCACTTCATAGTTCATTTCCCCGAGAATCTTACAATGTCATCTCGTCAAATTGCGTTGCACCTTTTCTTCTCAGGTATCCTAAGTCTGAGGTATCCTGACACCAATCGGATCTGAATCTCGGTCAGATATGATGGTTGGGACAACTTTCCAAGAGTTATGATGTTGATCCTTTGATGACCCGGTAACATGATGTCATGCCTAGCACCCCCCTGGAGGCCCTATTGTTATAGTTTCCTTTTCTACAAGATTATCCATTCTTCCATGAGGAAATTGTAAGACTTATTCTATAAGTTGCCCTTGATGGATCCTTTGTGTATCCAAAGTCGATCTTTGCTTGAAGACCATGACAATGCTAAATGTTTCTGCTAAATTATCCAAACACCATTTGTATGGGTAATGTCATGAAATTTCTCTCCCGCACCTAAAAGGGTTTTCTACTTTATATCCTGTCATGGATATCATGCCCTATTTTCCCTTGGAAAGGATATACCCCTGAAATATGTGTTGAAACACATTTTCCTTTCCATTGTTCTGTTTAACATGATAATCATATTTTACTTTCCATTGGTTATTTGAACCTTTCTTGTGATCTATATGATCTAAGCAGCAATATTCTACTGCTTATGCAAACTCCTCGGTGTGCAATTCTGTCAGCAAGAACTTGCTACTATTGTTGATGGCATTCCGGTAGCCACCGATGGACGAGAACTTTGCCTATTGGTCCGCCTCGTTCAACGAGCAGCAAAATGGTTCTCTTCGTCCCTCGCCCTTGGTACCAATGGTTGTTGCCGACATAATCGATAGTGTATCCTCTGACATGCCTTGCTTAGATGATCGTGCAAGACGTCATCGCCCTTCCTACTTTTAACCCACATGGTGGGCCCATAACCCACACATCCACGGGATCGAAACCTGACTCTCCAGTACACCCTGTTATCAAAGTTATTCCTCGCGCTTGACTTCGTATGTAATTCACGGGCCACCTGCCTAGTGATCTAATTTGGTATCAGACGCAATACTTATCCCCATTGCACCGAACCCCTTTCACACTTCGTTTTAGGCAACGAACGTTTGCCTATGCGTTTGAAACTTCTATTTTGCACCTTCTTAATTTGCTCTCGATAATTGCTTAAGTTTCAATTCGAGAGTTACTATCCGCCACCCTCCCTGATGTTCTCTACCAGATACGTGACCTTGTAGAGGTCAGTTCTTCTGGAGATACCCCTTATCATTTTTCGTAAGCACGATGGAGTTCCCGAAGAAAGGATGCGGACTTCATCATGATGCCTTGAAGAAGAGGAATGGAGACAACAACACAATGGATCGACCTCTTCGAGAAGAGCAAGCCAGCATGAGAAGACCCGCTAGATTCGTTACCAAACCTCCCCCCCCCTTACTCCCCTCTTAAATCTCGGGACGAGATTTCATGTAGTGGAGGAGAATTGTGACGCCCGGATAATCAGACTACAGTAATCCCAAGCTAATGATGCCACGTCACCTCTGTTACTGTAATTAAACTCCCGTTGATTCGAACCCGATCCAAATTCAAATTTAAAACATAGGCAAACAACAAAAGTTTCCAAACTTTAAATCTGAAATGTTCGGAATGAACTAAATAATGCATAGGTAATTATGGTGGTGAAACCACATTTTTATAAAAGGTTTAAATGCACTTAAGTAATTAAAGTAGTAGGTAAAACAATTAAATAAATGCAATTGGATATTATAAAATACTATACTATTTTGTTCGGGTTAAAACCTTTTGTGGCAGTAGTTATAATTGTAACTCTATTTTAGGTGTGGGTTTCACTTTTTGAAAAACTATAAAATATTATAAGTAAAAGAAAACCATAAGAACAAATAAATAAAAGAAAATATAAAATAGAAAATCAGAACTAAACTAAAACAAAGGAGAAGCCCCTCTCGGTCGTGGCCCAACTGGGCCACCCCCCCCGAGCCCACCCTCCCTCCATAGCCCCCACCGGGGAGAAACCCTAGCGACTCCCCTCACCACTCGCTCGCCCCCCACTCCCCCGATCCAGATCGGGATCGGGGCGACCACCGCGCCTCCAGCCCCGCCGAGCCAGCGCCCCCATCGCTCGATACCGCCATCGCCCGGCGCTGCCTCGCCGTCGTCCTCCTCGCGGCTCCCATCCGCCGCCTCCCCATCTCCTCCCGCACGGCGCGCCCCGACCCAGCGCCTCTCCCTCGCCGGATCTCCCCGCGCCTCGCCGCCCGTCTTTGACCCCCTCCCCGACTGGAGCTCCTCTCCGCCGCCTCATCCCACTTCCACCTCGCCCTCGTCGCGCGGCGCCCCGAGCCTTGACGTCGTGCCATCGCTGCTCACCACCACCTCGTCGGTGTCGCCTCGTCTTCGTCCTCCTCCCGATCGGGCACCCCGACGCCTCGACGCCCCCCTGCTCTCCAACGCCGGTGAGGACCCCGGTCCTCCTTCCCCTGCCTAGTGCCTTACCGCGGCGGCCCTCGCCTCTGCCGCCCCTGTGCGTCGCCCGCCGCCCGCGTCGATGGAGCGCGTGGCGGTGCTCCCGCCTTTCCTCGCCCCCCTCGTGAACACACCCGACACCCCTGCGCTCGGCTACGCCGCCCGCTGACGGCCTCACCCTGCCGTCCTTGCCGACGCTGCCTGAGGCCGAGCCCAGCGCTACTCCACTCGGACGCTGGCGCTCTGCAGCCCACCTCCGACAACCCGCATCCGTGCTCCAGCGCCTGTCGCGTTAAATCGCCGAGCCCACCCACCGATCCAGCCGCCGCCGGGATGTCCGGCAGGCGAGCACCTTCGCTCTCTGTTTGCATCGCCGGCGTGCCACCGCATGTGGCTCAGCGACAGTGGGCCCGCCTGTTAAACCATCCCCTAACCACCTAATTAGAACCTAATAAAATGTTTAGTTGAATAACTGAAAATGACATGTGGACCCATTCCAATTAAAAGCCTGTTTAAAATATCTAAGTCAATGACATGTGGCCCCCACCTAATCATTAAATTAATTAAACTGTTAATTTACACTACTCTATGACATTTGGGTCCCACTACCAGATTGACCAAATCAATGTTGACCTAGTCAACTCCTGACCGGACTATTGACTTTGACCTGCCCCACCTGTAATACACTGTGGCTGGCATCGCACTATGTGACAAAAGTATTTCTTGATTTAAATTGGGAATATAAATAAATCCTAAAATTGATTTAAATCTTTTAAAATTAATATAAAAATCCGTAACTTCGGATGGAAAAACTTTGTATATGAAAGTTGCTCGAACGACGAGGCGAACCGGATACGCAGCCCGCTCGTCCACCACACACTCCTAACATATCAAACACGCAACTTTCCCCCTTGGTTCATCGTAGAAAACACGGAACACCGGGATACTTTCCGGATGTTTCCTTCACCAAAGATCACCTTCTACAGATTAGGTCACCTCTAGCACCACGTATTGCCATGTTACGCATTGTGATACTTTGATTGCGCCGTTATTTATTGTGTCCCCTCCGTTACTTCTTTTCGGTAGAACCCGACGCTGCTGCTGCTGCCCGGTTCGACTACGGAGTTGATGACCCTCTCTCTTGCTAGAGCAACCAGCAAGCCCCCTTTGATCACAAGATATCGCCTACTCTCCTCTATCTGCTTGCATTAGAGTAGTGTAGCATGTTACCGCTTTCAGATTATACCTATCCCGATGCATAGCATGTCCTTGTTACTCTGTTGTTACCTTTACCGCAATCCTATATGCTTAGTATAGGATGCTAGTACTTTCATCTGTGGCCCTACATTCTTGTCCGTCTCCGCCGTGCTATACTATCGGGCCGTGATCACTCGGGAGGTGATCACGGTATATACTATATACTTTATACATGATACATGTGGAGACTAAAGTCGGTCGGTGGTGGAGCACCCATGAGTGATTCACGGATTGGGGCTGAAAGGACCTTTGTCCCGACGGCCCTCTGGATGGATCTTTGTGGCGAGCGATAGGGCAGGTTGAGACCGCCTAGGAAAGAGGTGGGCCTGGCCCTCGGCGTGCTCGGATACTTAACACGCTTAACGAGGTCTTGGTATTTGATCTGAGTTGGCTACGAGCTTATACGCACTAACCATCTACGCGGGAGTAGTTATGGGTATCCCGCGTCGTGGTATCACCAAGCACTTCGGACGTCGTGGCGGGCGGGCGCGCGCTACCGGATTGACTGGAACGCCTGCTAGGCTAGGTCGCTTCGCGTCACAGACGCGAACGCAGTGTGTGCTCGTGGCGATGGGCCTGCCCTGCGCGCTTAGGTTTAGACGGCGTGTTGGCCTCTCTGTTGTGCCTAGGTGGGGCTGCGACGTGTTGATCTTCCGCGGCGGGCAAGACCGTGAAAGTTTGTCCGCCAAATGGGATCAAGCGTCTTTGGGTAAGATGGTGCACCCTGCAGGAAGTTAATCTATTCAATAGTCGTGATCTTGATAACGGGACGACTTGGAGTTGTACCTTGAGCTTATGACAACTAGAACCGGATACTTGATAAAACACACCCTTCCAAGTGCGGATATAACGGTGGTCGCTCTCTCGTGGTTACGAGGAGGGATCGCGGGTAGGATTATTGCTATGTGATGTTACTTGGAGGACTTGATTGCCCTCCTCTACTGTTGCAAGACGGTGACGAAGCGTAGTCTTCGTTAAGACTAGCTATCCCCTCTTATTACGGCATTCTGCAGATTCAGTCCACCGATATGGCCCTTTACACATATATCCATGCATATGTAGTGTAGCTCTTTGCTTGCGAGTACTTTGGATGAGTACTCACGGTTGCCTTGTTCCCCTTTTCCCTACCTCTACTCGATTGCTGCAACCAGACTATGGAGCCCAGGGAGCGACGCCACCGCCGATGGCGACTACTACACCGGAGGTGCCTACTACTACGTGCAGCCCGGCGACGACCACTGAGGAGTAGCTAGGAGGATCCTGTGCAGGAGGCCTGCGCCTCTTCGATCTGATCCCGGTTTGTGCTAGCCTTCTTAAGGCAAACTTGTTTAACTTATGTCTGTACTCAGATATTGTTGCTTCCGCTGACTCGTCTATGATCGAGCACTTGTATTCGAGCCCTCGAGGCCCCTGGCTTGTATTATGATGCTTGTATGACTTATTTTATTTGTAGAGTTGTGTTGTGATATCTTCCCGTGAGTCCTTGATCTTGATTGTACACATTTGCGTGCATGATTAGTGTACGATTGAATCGGGGGCGTCACTGTATAAACCATAGATAAGTTGGAATAAAGTAGACATTACACCAGTATGAATTTAGAATGAGTTCACAACAGTACCTAAGTGGTGATTTATTTTCTTATACTAACATAGCTTACGAGTTTTCTGTTAAGTTTTGTGTTGTGAAGTTTTCAAGTTTTTGGTAAAGATTTGATGGACTATGGAATAAGTAGTGGCAAGAGCATAAGCTTGGAGATTCACAAGGCACCCCAAGGTAATATTCACGGACAACCAAAATCCTAAGCTTGGGGATGCCCCGGATGGCATCCCCTCTTTCGTCTTCGTTCATCGATAACTTTACTTGGAGCTATATTTTTATTCACCACATGATATGTGTTTTGCTTGGAGCGTCAATTTATTTTGTTAGTATTTGCTTGCTGTTATTTAGAAAAATGTTTTGCATATTTTGTTTCAATAAAAGTGGCATTGATAGCCTTTACTATGCTTATTTCACAAGTCTACATGTTGCTGTTTGAAAGCAGAAAGTTTACCACTGTTGCAAAAATTCCCTAGAAAAGTCAGAATGTGATAAAATGTTGAAACATTTTGCATAATAAGCTCTGATAAATTTACTACAGTGGGAATTTTCTTTCATAATTTTTGGAGCTAGGAAAGTATGGATCTTGCTGCATTCTTCACAGACTGTCCTGTTTAGGCAGATTGCTGTTATGTTTGCATATGTTTGCTTGTTTAATGATTCTATTTGAGGATAGGACTATTAAATATGCGAAGGCATTTAGTATGCAATGTTGATTAATAATTTTAGTGATTTGCTACAGAAGAGTATGATAAGGTTTTTGCATTGGTTTATACTAACTTATCTCATTAGTCCTTGTTTAGTTTTCTGTGGATGAAGCTTTTGAGATATAGGGAGACCGTGATATGAGAGGAATTAAGGAGACACAAAAGCTCAAGCTTGGGGATGCCCAAGGCATCCCAAAATAACATTTCAAGAAGTCTCAAGAGTCTAAGATTGGGGATGCCCCGGTTGGCATCCCACCTTTCTTCTTCAACAACTAACGGTTAGTATCGGTTGATCCTAAGTTTTTGCTTCTTCACATGATGTTTGCTATTCTTAGATGTCATTTTATTTTGTTTTGCTTGCTGTTTGAATAAAGTAACAAGATCTGAAATTATTAAATGCGAGAGTCTACACATAGCTAAATAATTATTTAACTACTCATTGATCTTCACTTATATCTTTTTGGAGTAGTTTGTCATTTACTCGTGTGCTTCACTTATATCCTATGAGTAAATAGTTGAATGAGAGAATATCATAAATCTGAAATTATATATGTTTCATATGCTTATCCCATGGGGAGTAATGACTTCACATATAAGAAGTATAGGTGGTAAATTTATTGAAGGTTAGCAAACATTGTATTGGTCACTTGAACAATTCATGAAAAAAATATTGAGGGAAGAGACATTTCACATATAAATATACTATATTGGACATCTTTTATGATTGCGAGCACTCATTAAAATATGACATGCTAAAAGGTTGATGCTGGACAAGGAAGACAACGTAATGTGTTATGTTTTCTTACATCTGAAATAAAGTATATTGTCATGGATCATTCAACATGCTGAGCTTGCCTTTCGCCCTCATGCTAGCCAAATTATTTGCACCAAGTAGAGATACTACTTGTGCTTCAAAACATCCCTTAAACCAGTATTGCCATGAGAGTCCACCATACCTACCTATGGATTGAGTAAGATCCTTCAAGTAAGTTGTCATCGATGCATGCAATAAAAATTGCTCTCTAAATATGTATGATCTATTAGTGTGGAGAAAATAAGCTTTATATGATCTTGTGATGTGGAAGCAATAAAAGCGACGGACTGCATAATAAAGGTCCCTATCACAAGTGGCAATATAAAGTGACGTTCTTTCGCATTAAGATTTTGTGCATCCAACTATAAAAGCACATGACAACCTCTCCTTCCCTCTGCGAAGGGCCTATCTTTCATTCTTGTTTTATACCTTATGCAAGAGTCATGGAGATCTTCACCTTTCCTTTTTACATTTTATCCTTTGGCAAGCACATTGTGTTGGAAAGATCCCGATATATATATCCAATTGGATGTAAGGCATCATGAACTATTATTGTTGACATTACCCTTGAGGTAAAAGGTTGGGACGCGAATCCATAAGCCCCTATCTTTCTCTGTGTCTGATTAAAACTTTGGACCCATAAAATATCGCGTGAGTGTTAGCAATTATGAAAGATTAAATGATAGTTTAGTATGTGAAGTTTGCTGAATCAAAGCTCTGACATAGACTCTTCCTGAAAATAAGATGAATTGTAATTGTTTTATGACTAATAACACGGTTTGTTAGTTTTCAAGAAAGTTTATGATCTATATTTTAACATGTGAACAGTTTGTTACTTGATCATGAAAAGTTTTAAGATATGAGCTACTGTTATGACATATGATAATGCTAGAAAAGGTGATTGAAATTATAATTGATCAAACTTGTGCACCTGCTAGCATTCACACATCATAAATTATTTCTTTTATGTCCTACTCGAGGACGAGCAGGAATTAAGCTTGGGGATGTTGATACGTCTCCAACGCATCTATAATTTATGAAGTATTCATGCTATTATATATCATCTGTTTTGGATGTTTATGGGCCTTACAAAACACTTTTATATTATTTTTGGGACTAACCTATTAACCGGAGGCCCAACCCAAATTGATGTTTTCTTGCCTATTTCAGTGTTTCGAAGAAAAGGAATATCAAACGGAGTCCAAACAGAATGAAACCTTCGGGAGAGATATTTTTGGAACGGAAGCAATCCAGGAGACTTGGAGTAGACGTCAGGGAAGCTTTGAGGAAGCCACGAGGCAGGGAGGCGCGCCCTACCCCCTGGGCGTGCCCCCACCCTCGTGGGGCCCTTATGGCTCCTCTCACCGACTTCTTTCGCCTATATATGTCCATATACCCTAAAAACATCGGAGAACATAATAGATCGGGATTTCCGCCGCTGCAAGCCTCTGTAGCCACCAAAACCAATCGGGACCTGTTCAAGACTCACGGAGGGGGGATCCATCACCGTGGCCATCTTCATCATCCCGCTCTCCATGACGAGGAGGGAGTAGTTCACCCCGGGCTGAGGGTATGTACCAATAGCTATGTGTTTGATCTCTCTCTCTCTCTCTCTCTCTCTGTTCTTGAGGCGGTACGATCTTGATGTTTCGCGAGCTTTCCTATTATAGTTGGATCTTATGATGTTTCTCCCCCTCTAATCTCTTGTAATGGATTGAGTTTTCCCTTTGAAGTGATCTTATCGGATTGAGTCTTTGAGGATTTGAGAACACTTGATGTATGTCTTGCATGTGCTTATCTGTGGTGACAATGGGATATCACGTGATTCACTTGATGTATGTTTTGGTGATCAACTTGCGGGTTCCGTGACCTCGTGAACTTATGCATAGGGTTGGCACACGTTTTCGTCTTAACTCTCTGGTAGAAACTTTGGGGCACTCTTTGAAGTTCTTTGTGTTGGTTGAATAGATGAATCTGAGATTGTGTGACGCATATCGTATAATCATACCCATGGATACTCGAGGTTACATTGGAGTATCTAGGTGACATTAGGGTTTTGGTTGATATGTGTCTTAAGGTGTTATTCTAGTACGAACTCTATGATAGATTGAACGGAAAGAATAGCTTCGTGTTATTTTACTACGTACTCTTGAATAGATTGATTAGAAAGGATAACTTTGAGGTGGTTTCGTACCCTACCATAATCTCTTCGTTTGTTCTCCGCTATTAGTGACTTTGGAGTGACTCTTTGTTGCATGTTGAGGGATATTTATATGATCCAATTATGTTATTATTGTTGAGAGAACTTGCACTAGTGAAAGTATGAACCCTAGGCCTTGTTTTCTAGCATTGCAATACCGTTTACGCTCACTTTTATCATTAGTTACCTTGCTGTTTTTATATTTTCAGATTACAAATACTCATATCTATCATCCATATTGCACTTGCATCACCATCTCTTCGCAGAACTAGTGCACCTATACAATTACCATTGTATTGGGTGTGTTGGGGACACTAGAGACTCTTTGTTATTTGGTTGGAGGGTTGTTTGAGAGAGAACATCTTCATCCTACGCCTCCCGCGGATTGATAAACCTTAGGTCATCCACTTGAGGGAAATTTGCTACTGTCCTATAAACCTCTGCACTTGGAGGCCCAACAACGTCTACAAGAAGAAGGTTGTGTAGTAGACATCAAGCATCGTTGTCGTCTCGCCAACTATTGCTTCTACGACTATCGCTACCTCTTAGTGATAAAGTAAAGCAATTACATGGCGATTGCATTTCATATAATAAAGCGACAACCATAAGGCTCCTGCCTGTTGCCGATAAAATTTACAAAACATGATCATCTCATACAACAATTTATATCTCATCACGTCCTGACCATAACACATCACAACATGCCCTGCGAAAACAAGTTAGATGTCCTCTACTTTGTTGTTGCAAGTTTTACGTGGCTGCTACGGACTTCTAGCAAGAACCGTTCTTACCTACGCATCAAAACCACAACGATTTTTCATCAAGTGTGCTGTTTTAACCTTCAACAAGGACTGGCCGTAGTCAAACTCGATTCAACTAAAGTTGGAGAAACAGACACCCGCCAGCCACCTATGTGCGAAGCACGTCAGTAGAACCAGTCTCATGGACGCAGTCATATAATGTCGGTCCGGGCCGCTTCATCCATTAATACCGCCGAATCAAAGTAAGACGTTGGTGGTAAGCAGTATGACTATTATCGCCCACAACTCTTTGTGCTCTACTCGTGCATATAACATCTACACATAGACCTGGCTCTGATGTCACTATTGGGAACGCAGTATTTCAAATTTTTTACCTACGATCATGTAAGATCTATCTAGGAGATGCATAGCAACAAGACGTGAGAGTGTGTCCGCGTACCCTCGTAGACCGAAAGCGGAAGCGTTTAGTAATGCGGTTGATGTAGTCGAACGTCTTCACGATCCAAGTACCGAATGTACGGCACCTCCGTGTTCAGCACACTTCAGCACGATGACGTCTCTCGAGCTCTTGATCCAGTTGAGGAAAAGGGAGAGTTTCATCAACACGGCAGCGTGGCGACGGTGATGATGAAGTTACCGGCATAGGGCTTTGCCTAAGCATTATGATGATATGATCGAGGTGTGCAAATGTGGAGGGGGGCACCGCACACGGCTAAGAGAAGACTTGTTGTCCCTTTGGGGTGCCCCCCGCCTCCGTATATAAAGGGGGAGAGGAGGAGGAGGCCGACCCCCTAGGGGCGCGCCAAGTGTGGGGAGTCCTACTAGGACTCCCTAGTCCTAGTAGGATTCCCCTCTCCTTTTTCCTTTTCCGGAGTAGCAAAGGGGGAAAGAGAGAAGGAGGAGGAGAGGTAAAGGGGGGCGCCGCCCCATCCCTTGTCCAATTCGGATTGGCAAGGTGGGGCACGGGCCATCTCCTGGCCGGCCCTCTCTCTTCTCCACTAAGGCCCGCCCATGTTGGCCCATTAACTTCCGGGGGGGGGGGGGGTTCCGGTAACCCCCGGTACTCCGAAACTCATCCGAAACTTCCTGAACCACTCCGGCGTCCGAATGTAACCTTGCAATATATGAATATTTACCTCTCAAAAATTTCGAGACTCCTCGTCATGTCCGTGATCTCATCCAGGACTCCGAACAAAGTTCGGTCATCAAATTACATAACTCATAATACAAATCGTCATCGAGAACTATGTAGACATGACCGAGACACATCTCCGGTCATTAACCAATAGCGGAACCTGGATGCTCATATTGGCTCCTACATATTCTACGAAGATCTTTATCGGTCAAACCGCATAACAACATACATCATTCCCTTTGTCATCGGTATGTTACTTGCCCGAGATTCGATCGTCGGTATCATCATACCTAGTTCAATCTCGTTACGGGCAAGTCTCTTTACTCATTCCATAATGCATCATCCCGTAACTAACTCATTAGTCACATTGCTTACAAGGCTTATAGTGATGTGCATTACCGAGAGGGCCCAGAGATACCTCTCCGATACTCGAAGTGACAAATCCTAATCTTGATATATGCCAACTCAACAAACACCATCGGAGACACCTGTAGAGCATCTTTATAATCACCCAGTTACTTTGTGACGTTTGATAGCACACAAAGTGTTCCTCCGGTATTCGGGAGTTGCATAATCTCATAGTGAGAGGAATAAGTATAAGTCTTGAAGAAAGCAATAGCAATAAAACTAAACGATCATTATGCTAAGCTAACGGATGGGTCTTGTCCATCACATCATTCTCTAATGATGTGATCCCGTTTATCAAATGACAACACATGTCTATGGTCAGGAAACTTAACCATCTTTGATTAACGAGCTAGTCATATAGACGCATACTAGGGACACTCTGTTTGTCTATGTACTCACACATGTACTAAGTTTCCAGTTAATACAATTTTAGCATGAATAATAAACATTTATCATGATATAAGGAAATATAAATAACAACTTTACTATTGTCTCCAGGGCATGTTTCCTTCAATAACCCTCAAGGGCCGGCTTATCTTGAAAAGATGAACCGGGACTATTGTATTAAGTCTAATCTGAGAACTGCCATTTATAACCCTCAAGGGACGGGTCATCTTATGAAGATGAGCCGGGTCTAATGTACTGATTTTTTTTAAAGAACTTCATCACACATTAGCCCCCAAGTGCCAAGTATATTGCTTGCAATGTGCTTGGGACTTGAAAATACTCCTTATCCCCATGCTGAATAGTATTCCTGGTCTTCAATATTCATTTACAGGATGCTTTAAGCATTAATGATTCAAAACTTGGCGAGTTAAGAAAACTACTCAAACACCAAGAATCTGAAACACAAAAGGCTGAAACCAAGTTGACACTTAGCTTGGAAGAAAACGAGAAGCTCAAGGCCAATTTTAACACGGAAAGAGCCTCTTTCGAAGAAGATAAAACTTCTTTATTGCAAAGGGCAGAAACCGCTGAGTCTTCTTAAAAAGCATCACTATAGAACTCTTCGGCTTAAAGCAAAGAATTTCGCAGATGACATATGTTTTGTAAGCGACACTTATTTTTAGTCTTTCAGAATCTATTTATCTTGACTCATCTGGCCACTCATCTATATGTTTGCTCAACAGGCCCCAGGAGCTCCAATGTTGGCCAGGATATGCTCGTGAAGCTGAAAGTCGTATATGCCTTGGTTGAACAATTATATATTGTCACTCAATGGACTCTTGTGGCTATCTCCAATGGCAAACAGCCGCCCACACTCATCAGGGAGGTGCTAGCCAAATTGTCGATAATGCCCCAAAAGCTGGAAGAGATAAAATGACCAGCCGCCCGTGGTGGTGCCATTGCCGCTCTCAGCCGAGCCAAAGCATGGCAAGCGGAACTAGACCCGGAAGAAATGGCCATTGTGTGTCCAGGCCTAAAAGAAGATGGGTCTCCTTTTGATTAGACGGATTTTGCGAAATGCGTGAACGAGATGCCTCCCTTAGCGTGCAAACTGGCCAAGGAGACTGATTTATCTAGGTATCAGCTAGCATACAAGATGGAGAATGCTAAGGTCAAGGTGCCGACTTATGATGTCGTGGATCTCACTCCTTCAACGCGTAAGCATACTTTTGCCCCTGATGTTGATCCATCCCCAATTATCAATGTTGAAGCTATATTCGAAGCCTTAACCGGCATCGACTGGATGTCACCTGACATCCAGATGGGCGAAGAAGGAGAGCCAAAGCGGGATGACCCAGAGTCATCAACCCGCCGTGACAAAGACAACTTATACCAGGCGGCTCTCAAATCAGGGCATAGACATCTTGTGCTGAAAAAACACTTCGCTCAAATTATTCAGCTCCATGGTGGCATTGTAATAGGCTAGATTTGGTAACAACGATCTATCATGCCATCGTGCATGTTAGCTTTTAACTATTAAACCGCCAGTTTGATATTTATGACTCGCCTTGCTATGCCACCGTGCAAGTTTAACTCGTGATTTTTTTGACCCGTCGCTGTGCTTTTTGACAACACCATCATTCATATGGGTCATATCAATACTTTCATATCCCCTGCACACAAGTTAAATAGCATATACCCTGGCAGTTTAAACCAAGGCAAGTAACAAACCCCAATATAATAGTCTTTGAAAAAAATATAAAAAGACTAGAATAAAGGCCATCCAAGCAGAAACATTCTAGCAACCTAAAGTCTAAACTAGGGTGGGTTACCAAACCCCAAACATTCATATAATTATTTAATGACATACTTATAGATTGAAATGATGGTAACATCTTGATAATTAATATCCGTAGCGGGTATCAACCCGGAGTGATGAAATATCTTGATCTTAATTGCTCAAGGCAAAAATATCCTGGCGACTTAAAGTCCGCTATCAGGGCGGGTTACCAAACCCAAAAATGCTCAAATATGAGTCATATAATCAGGGTTGCATGGCCCGAATCATAAAAACGACAATTTAGCAGAATTTTTTTAAAGGATACAAATCCAAAACATTCAGAAGAAAAGGAATGCAGAAAAATTCAAGTGCTTTCATAGGCCGCACAGTCGTTAAAATTATCTAGCCCGCTCATCAATGCATGGCCAGACTGGCTAATAAAGCCATGTGCTTTCATAGGCCGCACAACCTTAGAGTTAATCCTTGCTCACTCTAAGCCGGCCCTCATGTGACAAACCGTCGTTTTAACCTTAATGAGTTCAGGGTCTTGAAAAAGATTGCCTGTTAAGAGTACGACGGGTCACTCGGGATTACCTAGCGGAGTAGCATCGTGCAAACAGGCAGGACAAGCTCGGAATTCATCGTCCACGCCTGGCCAAGTGTGACGCCCCCGATTCAATTGTACACTAATCATACACGCAAACGTGTACGATCAAGATCAGGGACTCACGGGAAGATATCACAACACAACTCTAAAACATAAATAAGTCATACAAGCATCATAATACAAGCCAGGGGCCTCGAGGGCTCGAATACAAGTGCTCGATCATAGACGAAGTCAGCGGAAGCAACAATATCTGAGTACGTATATAAGTTAAACAAGTTGCCATAAGATGGCTAGCACAAACCGGGATACAGACGAAGAGGCATGTGCCTCCCCGCACAGGATCCTCCTAACTACTCCAGTCGTCGTCGCCGGGCTGCACGTAGTAGTAGGCACCTCCGTGTAGTAGTCGCCATCGACGGTGGCGCTCGCCCTCGGCTCCATCGTCTCGTCGCAGCAACCGGGTAAGGAAAGGGGAAAAGGGGAACAAGGCAACCGTGAGTACTCATCCAAAGTACTGCAAGTAAGGAGTTACAAGACATATGCATGGATATATGTGTAAAGGGCCATATCAAGGATTGAACTGCAGAATGCCGTAATAAGAGGGGATATCGATCCTATCAAGACTACGCTCGCAGCCTCCGCCTTGCAACATGTAGAAGAGAGTAGATCAAGTCCTCCAAGTAGCATCGCATAGCATAATCCTACCCGGCGATCCCCTCCTCGTAACCCTGATAGAGAGCGACCACCGGGTTGTATCTCGCACTTGGAAGGATGTGTTTTATTAAGTATCCGGTTCTAATTGTCATAAGGTCAAGGTACAACTCCAAGTCGTCCTGTTATCAAGATCACGGCTATTAGAATAGATTAACTTCACCGCAGGGTGCACCACATTACCCGACACGCTCGATCCCATTTGGCCGGACACACTTTTCTGGGTCATGCCCGGCCGCGGAAGATCAACACGTCGCAGCCCCTCCTAGGCACAACAGAGAGGTCAAGACGCCGGTCTAAACCTAAGCGCATGTGGGTCAGGCCCATCGCCTTAGCACACACTCAAGACGCGTAACGCGCCGAAGCGCACTCTAGCCTAGCAGGCGTTCAGTCCAATCCGGCGCGCGCCGCTCAGTTGCTGATGTCACGAAGTGGTTCGGCTGATACCATGACGCCGGTTGCCCATATCTTGTCCCACGTGGCGGTTAGTGCGTATAAGGTCAACGACGCAACTCAGATCAAATACCAAGATCTCGTTGCGTGTTAAGTATCCGCGAACGCTGAACAGGCCAGCCCACCTCTCTCCGGGTGGTCTCAACCTGCCCCTGTCGCTCCGCCACAAAGATCCACTCATGGTACTCCTACGAGCCGACCCGCCTTTAGTCACCACATGTATCATGTATAAGATAAGATATACCCGTGATCACCTCCCGAGTGATCACGGCCCGATAGTATAGCACAAGCAGACGGACAAGAATGTAGGGCCATAGATGGAATACTAGCATCCTATACTAAGCATGTAGGATTGCGGTGAAGGTAACAATTGAGAGTAGCAAGGACAAGGCTATGCATCGTGATAGGTATAACGGAAAGCAAGAACATGCTACACTAATCTAATGCAAGCAGTATAGAGTAGAATAGGCGATATCCGTGATCGGGGGGCTTTCTGGTTGCTCTGGCAAGAGAGAGGGTCGCCAACTCAGAGTCGACTTTGGGTAGCGGCGGCGTCGGTCTCGGTGTCTAGCGAAAGAAGAGGGGGGAAGAAACAATGAATACAATGCAAACAGATGCATAACGATGTATGACAAGTCAAGTAACGGTGCTAGGGGTGCCCTAACGCGGTATGAGGTGATACCGGTGAAGGGGGGAAGCATCCGGGAAAGTATTCCCGATGTTTCGCGTTTTCGAGCATAGGAGCCGAGGGGAAAGTTGCGAGTTCGATAGGTTAGGGGGTGTAGCGGATTAACGGGTTGCGATCCGGAATCGCCTCGTCGCTCGAGCAACTTTCATGTTGAAAATATTTTAATCCGAGTTACGGATTAAAAGATATGATTTTCTAAAGATTTTATTAATTTTTGGGATTTAATTAATTACTTAATTAATTCGAAAATGATTTAATGTCATCGGCATGAGGTCATGTTGACATCGCAGATCAACAGAGTTGATCGGTCAACTGACCATGGGTCCCATCGGTCAAGGACACATTCTAATTAATGATTAATTAAACTAATCATAATTAATTAGGGGTGGGCCCTTGTCATTGTTTGATTAATTAACTAATAGTTAATTAGGTTAATCTAATTGTGATTAATTAACTTAATTAATTCGTTAGTTAATTAATTAATTTAATTATTATTATCTATTATTTATTTTTATTTTATTATTATTATTTTTAATTTATTTCCTTTTTTTAACGTTCAGTGGATAGGCCCCACATGTCATTGGCCCTAGGGGCCTTAGTGGGTGTGGGCTAACGGAAAGTGCGGGCGAAGGGGTGCCCGCACACCAGATCCCACCAGGGAAGGGGAGCACCGGTCACGACAGGCCGGAGCAGGGTGGTGCGGCAACGGGCGCCGGCGGCCAGAGGTAGGCACGGTGAGCGGTTAATGCGAGCGCGGGACCGCGCAAGGGGGGGTTGTGGTGGTCGCGTCGGAGGCAGCAGGGGCTGCGGTGGTGCGGGCCACGGCAGTCTGAAAGGCCCGGGAAGGAGAAGCATCCTGGTGAGTGCGGCTCGCGCGGCAACACGCCGGGCGAGACGAGGCCGGTGGTGAGCACGGCGCGCGCGCAGTCTGGCGATGGCGAGGTGTGCGCAGAGTGCGGTGACCACGGCGACGGACGAGGAGAGGGGGAGCTCACAGGGGGGAGTAGGGCACGGGCAGCGGGCTCGGGGAAGGTTGGGGTGGTCCGACGACGGAGCGGATGAGGACGTCCGGCGAGGCTTGACGGAGCCGATGAGGAGGCGAGGCGACGTGGAGCGGCTCCAGCGAGCGGCGTCCGTCGGCGAGGTCGGGGCATCCGGCGTGGCAACGGGGATGGGGCGGCTCTCGGCGATGGCGGGGCAGAACCGGGCGGCGGCACGTTGAGGCCGAGCCCCGCCCAAATGGGGGGGGGGGCGGGCGGCAGACAGGCGGTCGGGCGGCTCGGGGCGAGGTGAGGCGGCGACGGGGTGGAGTAGGTGGCGGGGTGGCGCCGGAATGGGCGTCGGGTGGGGCACGGGGATGGGCGCCGTGGGTTCGTTCCCTCGATCCAGATCTGGATCGGGGAGGGGGAGAACGAACGAGTGGGGGGGGGGAGTGGTGGTCGTGGGGCTAGTGTTCGGTGCCCCTAGGGGGTTATAGGGAGTGGGGGTGTGGGGCGGTTGTGCCGGCCCATTCAGGCGGCGGAGGCCAGCTGGGCCACTTGGCCCAGCGGGGGGGGGGTCTGTTGTTTTTGTTTTGTTTTGTTTTGTTTTTCTTTCATTTGTTTCTTTTTATTTATTTTCCTTTCTGTTTTATCCAATTTAAAATATTTATGCATTTTCTAATTTGTGTTTACTTCACCATAATTATCTATGCAATATTTGACACGGTCCGAACATTTTTGTTTTAAAGTTTGAAAACTTTGTTTGTTTGCCAAAAATTCAAATTTGAATTCAAATCGTTTTGAACTAACGCGAGATTAGCGACAGTAACGGAGGTGACATGGCGTCATTAGCAGAGGTTACTGTAGCTTGATTATCCGGGCGTCACACCAAGAGGGTATGAAAGCTAAATCCGATGGGTTAGAAGCCCCCAAGTGACCTTATGAACAAATAGTAAAGACTCAAATGCTTAGAAATGAAACAGAGGCCCTGAATTATCAGGGATGCCGGCTTTATTATATTGATCATAATATATACATTGCTAAGAGTATGTACAACGACAAGTGTAATAAGGCTGAAGATGAGCAATGTTCCAGGGCCGGCGGGTCTCTTCCTCCGACTTATGCGAGTCCTTGTGTTCTGGAATATCAATAAGGTAGTATGACCCACTGTTCAGGTTCTTGTTGACTATGAAAGGTCCTTCCCAAGGTGGCGATAGCTTGTGCATATCTTATTGATCTTGGATTAACCGGAGCACCAAGTCACCTTCTTGAAAGGTTCGGGTCTTGACTATGTGGCTATGAGAGCGACGCAGATCTTGCTGATATATCGCCGAACGAGCCGCTGCAAGGTCACGCTCCTCATCCAACACATCAAGTGCATCTTGATGTGCTATCTCATTAGAAGCTTCAACATAAGCCGCCACAAGAGGCGAGTCATGACGGATATCACTTGGAAGAACCGCCTCTGCCTGCCTTAATCTGTTGGGGAACGTAGTAATTTCAAAAAAATTCCTACGAACACGCAAGACCATGGTGATGGCATAGCAACGAGAGGGGAGAGTGTCGTCCACGCACTCGTGAGACCGAAAGCGGAAGCGTTATAACAACGCTGTTGATGTAGTCGACGCCTTCACGATCCGACCGATCCAAGTACCGAACGACGGCACCTCCGAGTTCTCGCACACGCTCAGCTCGATGACGATCCCTGACCGATCCAGCAAAGTGTCGGGATGAGTTCCACAAGACGACGGCGTGGTGACGATGTTGATGCTCCACCGACGCAGGGCTTCGCCTAAGCCCCGTGACGATATGACTTCTCCGCGCAGGGCTTCGCTAAGCTCCGCGACGGTATGACCGAAGTGGAATATGGTGGAGGGGGCACCGACACGGCTAAGGAACGATCTGTAGATCAACTTGTGTGTCATGGGGTGCCCCCCCCTGTGATATAAAGGAGCAAGGAGGAGGTGGCGGCCAAAGGAGGAGGCGACCAGGGGGGAGTCCTACTCCCACCGGGAGTAGGACTCCTCCTTTCCTAGTAGGAGTAGGAGAGAAGGAAGGTGAAGAGAAGAGGGTGCGGCCCTCCCTAGTCCAATTCGGACTAGGCCTTGGGGCGCGCGCCTGCCCTAGGCAGCCCTCTCTCTTTCTGCAGGGCCCAATAAGGCCCAATACTTCTCCCGGCGAATTCCGTAACTCTCCGGTACTCAAAATACCAATCATTGAAACCTTTCCGAACTCCGAATATAGTCGTCCAATATATCGATCTTTACGTCTCGACCATTTCGAGACTCCTCGTCATGTCCCCGATCTCATCCGGGACTCAACTCCTTCGTACATCAAAACTCATAAACTCACAATATAACTCGCCATCGAAACCTTAAGCGTGCGGACCCTACGGGTTCGAGAACTATGTAGACATGACCTAGAACTATTCTCGTCAATAACCAATAGCGGAACCTGGATGCCCATATTGGTTCCTACATATTCTACGAAGATCTTTATCGGTCAAACCGCATAACAACATACTTTGTTCCTTTGTCATCGGTATGTTACTTGCCCGAGATTTGATCCTCGGTATCCAATACCTAGTTCAATCTCGTTACCGACAAGTCTCTTTACTCGTTACGTAATGCATCATTCCGTAACTAACTCATTAGCTACATTGCTTGCAAGGCTTATAGTGATGTGCATTACCGAGAGGGCCCAGAGATATCTCTCCGACAATCGGAGTGACAAAACCTAATCTCAAAATACGCCAACCCAACATGTACCTTTGGAGACACCTGTAGTACTCCTTTATAATCACCCAGATTACGTTGTGACGCTTGGTAGCACCAAAGTGTTCCTCCGTAAACGGAGTTGCATAATCTCATAGTTACAGGAACATGTATAAGTCATGAAGAAAGCAATAGCAACATACTAAACGATCAAGTGCTAGGCTAACGGAATGGGTCATGTCAATCAGATCATTCTCCTAATGATGTGATCCCGTTAATCAAATGACAACTCATGTCTATGGTTAGGAAACATAACCATCTTTGATTAACGAGCTAGTCAAGTAGAGGCATACTAGTGACACTGCTTGTCTATGTATTCACACATGTATTATGTTTCCGGTTAATACAATTCTAGCATGAATAATAAACATTTATCATGATATAAGGAAATAAATAATAACTTTATTATTGCCTCTAGGGCATATTTCCTTCAGTCTCCCACTTGCACTAGAGTCAATAATCTAGTTCACATCGCCATGTGATTTAACATCAATAGTTCACATCTATATGTGGTTAACACCCATAGTTCACATCGACATGTGACCAACACCCAAAGGGTTTACTAGAGTCAGTAATCTAGTTCACATCGCTATGTGATTAACACCCAAAGAGTACTAAGGTGTGATCATGTTTTGCTTGTGAGATAATTTTAGTCAACGGGTCTGTCACATTCAGATCCGTATGTATTTTGCAAATCTCTATGTCTCCCACTTGGACTTGGTCTCGAATGGAATTGAAGCGTCTCTTGATGTGCTTGGTCCTCTTGTGAAATCTGGATTCCTTTGCCAAGGCAATTGCACCAAGATTGTCACAGAAGATCTTCATCGGTCCCGATGCACTAGGTATGACACCTAGATCGGAAATGAACTCTTTCATCCAGACTCCTTCATTTGCTGCTTCAAGCAGCTATGTACTCCGCTTCACATGTAGATCCCGCCACGACGCTTTGTTTAGAACTGCACCAACCGACAGCTCCACCGCTTAATAAAAACACGATCCGGTTTGCGATTTAGAATCGTCCGGATCAGTGTCAAAGCTTGCATCGACGTAACCATTTACGACTAGCTCTTTGTCACCTCCATATACGAGAAACATATCCTTAGTCCTTTTCGGTATTTCAGGATGTTCTTGACCGCTGTCCAAATGATCCACCTGGATTACTTTGGTACCTTCCTGCCAAGCTTACAGCTAAGCATACGTCAGTCTGGTACACAGCATTGCATACATGATAGAGCCTATGGCTGAAGCATAGGAACATCTTTCATTTTCTCTCTATCTTCATTGTGGTCGGGCATTGAGTCCGACTCAATCTTACACCTTGTAATACAGGTAAAAACCTTTCTTTGCCTGATCCATTTTGAACTTTTTCAAAACTTTATCAAGGTATGTGCTTTGTGAAAGTCCAATTAAGCGCCTTGATCTATCTCTATAGATCTTGATGCCCAATATGTAAGCAGCTTCACCGAGGTCTTTCATTGAAAAACTTTTATTCAAGTATCCTTTTATGCTATCCAGAAATTCTATATCATTTCCAATCAATAATATGTCGTCCACATATAATATTAGAAATGCTACTGAGCTCCCACTCACTTTCTTGTAAATACTGAGCTTCTCCAAAAGTCTCAGATAAACCCATATGCTTTGATCACACTATCAAAGCGCTTATTCCAACTCCGAGAGGCTTGCACTGCACCATAAATTGATCGTTGGAGCTTGCACACTTTGTTAGTACCCTTTGGATCGACAAAACCTTCTGGTTGCATCATATACAACTCTTCTTCTAGAAATCCATTCAAGAATGCAGTTTTACATCCATTTGCCAAATTTCATAATCATAAAATGCGGCAATTGCTAACATGATTCGGACAGACTTAAGCATCGCTACGGGTGAGAAAGTCTCATCGTAGTCAACCCCTTGAACTTGTCGAAAACCTTTCGCAACAAGTCGAGCTTTGTAGACAGTTACATTACCATCGGCGTCAGTCTTCTTCTTAAAGATCCATTTGTTTTCAATGGCTTGCCGATCATCGGGCAAGTCAACCAAAGTCCATACTTTGTTCTCATACATGGATCCCATCTCAGATTTCATGGCTTCCAGCCATTTTGCGGAATCTGGGCTCACCATCGCTTCTTCATAGTTTGTAGGTTCGCCATGGTCAAGTAACATGACTTCCGAATAGGATTACCGCACTCACTGTGCGATTTTACTCTGGTTGACCCACGAGGTTCAAGAGCAACTTGATCTCAAGCTTCATGATCATCATCATTAGTTTCCTCACTAATTGGTGTAGTTGTCACAGAACCATTTCTTGTGATGAACTACTTTCCAATAAGGGAGCAGATCTGATTATCTCATCAAGTTCTACTTTCCTCCCACTCACTTCTTTCGAGAGAAACTCCTTCTCTAGAAAGGATCCGAATTTAGCAACGAAAATCTTGCCTTCAGATCTGTGATAGAAGGTGTACCCAACAATCTCCTTTGGGTATCCTATGAAGACACATTTTTCCGATTTGGGTTCGAGCTTATCTGGTTGAAGTTTCTTTACATAAGCATCGCAGCCCCAAACTTTAAGAAACGACAACTTTGGTTTCTTGCCAAACCACAGTTCATAAGGCGTCGTCTCAACGGATTTCGACGGTGTCCTATTTAACGTGAATGCGGCCGTCTCTAAAGCATAACCCCAAAACGATAGCGGTAAATCGGAAATAGACATCATAGATCGCACCATATCTAGTAGAGTACGACACGACGCTCGGACACACCATTTCTCCGTGGTGTTCCGGTGGCGTGAGTTGCTAAACTATTCCACATTGTTTCAAATGTAAACCAAACTCAGAACTCAAATATTCTCCTCCACGATCAGATCGTAGAAACTTTATTTTCTTGTTACGATGATTTTCCACTTCACTCTGAAATTCTTTGAACTTTTCAAATGTTTCAGATTTGTGTTTCATTAAGTAGATATACCCATATCTGCTCAAATCATCTGTGAAGGTGAGAAAATAACGATACCGCCGCGGCCTCAACATTCATTGGACCACAAACATCAAGATGTATGATTTCCAACAAATCAGTTGCTCGCTCCATAGTTCGGAGAACGGCGTTTTGGTCATCTTGCCCATGAGGCACGGTTCTTAAGTACCAAGTGATTCATAATCAAGTGATTCCGAAGCCCATCAAGATGGAGTTTCTTCATGCGTTTTACACCGATATGACCTAAACGGCGGTGCCACAAATAAGTTGCACTATCATTATCAACTCTGCATCTTTTGGCTTCAACATTATGAATATGTGTATCACTACATCGAGATTCAACAAGAATAGACCATTCTTCAAGGGTGCATGACCATAAAAGATATTACTCATATAAATAGAACAACCATTATTCTCTGATTTAAATGAATAACCGTCTCGCATTAAACAAGATCTAGATATAATGTTCATGCTCAACGCTGGCACCAAATAACAATTATTTAGGTCTAATACTAATCCCGAAGGTAGATGTAGAGGTAGCGTGCCGACCGCGATCACATTGACTTTGGAACCATTTCCCACGCGCATCGTCACCTCGTCCTTTGCGGTGCTCGTCTATTCCGTAGTCCCTGCTTCGAGTTGCAAATATTAGCAATGTAACCAGTATCAAATACCCAAAGTGCTACTACGAGCTCTAGTAAGGTACACATCAATAACATGTATATCACATATACCTTTGTTCACCTTGCCATCCTTTTTATCCGCCAAATACTTGGGGCAGTTCCGCTTCAAATGTCCGTCTGCTTGCAGTAAAAACACTCGATTTCAGGCTTAGGTCCAGACTTGGGTTTCTTCTCTTGATCAGCAACTTTCTTGCTGTTCTTTTGAAGTTTCCTTCTTCTTCCCTTTGCCCTTTTCTTGAAACTAGTGGTTTTGTTGACCATCAACACTTGATGCTCTTTCTTGATTTCTACCTCCATGCTTTTAGCATCGCTAAGAGCTCAGGAATTGTCTTAGTCATCCCTTGCATATTATAGTTCATCACGAAGCTCTTGTAGCTTGTTGGCAGTGATTGGAGAATTTCATCAATGACACTATCATCCGGAAGATTAACTCCCAGCTGAATTAAGTGATTGTTATACCCGGACATTTTGAGTATGTGCTCACCGATGTAACTATTCTCCTCCATCTTGCAGCTATAGAACTTATTGGAGACTTCATATCTCTCAATCCGGGCATTTGCTTGAAATATTAACTTCAACTCCTGGAACATCTCATATGCTCCATGACGCTCAAAACGTCGTTGAAGACCCGGTTCTAAGCCGTAAAGCATGGCACACTGAACTATTGAGTAGTCATCAGCTTTGCTTTGCGAGACGCTCACAACTTCGCTCATCATCCGCAGCAGTTCTGTCACCCAGCGGTGCTTCCGGGGCGTAATTTTTACGTGCAGCAATGAGGATAATCCTCAAGTTACGGACCCAGTCCGTAATTGCTACCATCATCTTTCAACTTTGCTTTCTCAAGGAACGCATTAAAATTCAACGGAACAACAGACGAGCCATCTATCTACAAGAAACATAGACAAGCAAAATACTATCAGGTACTAAGTTCATGATAAATTTAAGTTCAATTAATCATATTAAAAACTCCCACTTAGACAGACATCTCTCTAGTCATCTAAGTGATCACGTGATCCAAATCAACTAAACCATGTCCGATCATCACGTGAGACGGAGTAGTTTCAATGGTGAACATCACTATGTTGATCATATCTACTATATGATTCACGCTCGACCTTTCGGTCTCCGTGTTCCGAGGCCATATCTGTTATATGCTAGGCTCGTCAAGTTTAACCTGAGTATTCTGCGTGTGCAACTGTTTTGCACCCGTTGTAGATGGACGTAGAACTTATCACACCCGATCATCACGTGGTGTCTGGGTACTACGAACTTTGGCAACGGTGCATACTCAGGGAGAACACTTCTTGATAATTTTTAGTGAGAGATCATCTTATAATGCTACCGTCAAACAAAGCAAGATAAGATGCATAAAGGATAAACATCACATGCAATCAATATAAGTGATATGATATGGTCATCATCATCTTGTGCTTGTGATCTCCATCGCCGAAGCACCGTCATGATCACCATCGTCACCGGCGCGACACCTTGATCTCCATCGTAGCATCGTTGTCGTCTCGCCAACTATTGCTTCTACGACTATCGCTACTCCTTAGTGATAAAGTAAAGCAATTACATGGCGTTTGCATTTCATACAATAAAGCGACAACCATATGGCTCTCTGCCGATTGCCGATAACTCGGTTACAAAACATGATCATCTCATACAATAAAATATAGCATCACGTCTTGACCACATCACATCACATCATGCCCTGCAAAAACAAGTTAGACGTCCTCTACTTTGTTGTTGCAAGTTTTACGTGGCTGCTACGGGCTGAGCAAGAACCGTTCTTACCACGCATCAAAACCACAACGATACTTCGTCAAATAGACTCCGTTTAACCTTCTCAAGGACGGGCGTAGCCACACTCGATTCAACTAAAGTGAGAGAGACAGACACCGCCGGTCACCTTTAAGCAACGAGTGCTCGAGCGGTGAAACCAGTCTCGCGTAAGCGTCACGCGTAATGTCGGTCCGGGCGCTTCATCTCACAATACCGCTGAACCAAAGTATGACATGCTGGTAGGTAGTATGACTTGTATCGCCCACAACTCACTTGTGTTCTACTCGTGCATATGACATCAACGCATAAAACCAGGCTCGATACCATTGTTGGGGAACGAGTAATTTCAAAAATTTCCTACGAACACGCAAGACCATGGTGATGGCATAGCAACGAGGGGAGAGTGTCGTCCACGCACCCTCGTGAGACCGAAAGCGAAGCGTTATAACAACGCGGTTGATGTAGTCGACGTCTTCACGATCCGACCGATCCAAGTACCGAACGACGGCACCTCCGAGTTCTGCACACGTTCAGCTCGATGACGATCCCGGACTCCGATCCAGCAAAGTGTCGGGATGAGTTCCGTCAAGACGACGGCGTGGGACGATGTTGATGCTCCACCGACGCAGGGCTTCGCCTAAGCCCGTGACGATATGACTTCTCGGCGCAGGGCTTCGCCTAAGCTCCGCGACGGTATGACCAAGTGGAATATGGTGGAGGGGGCACCGCACACGGCTAAGGAACGATCCGTAGATCAACTTGTGTGTCATGGGGTGCCCCCTGCCCCGTATATAAAGGAGCAAGGAGGAGGTGGCCGCCAAAGGGAGGAGCGCGACCAAGGGGGAGTCCTACTCCCACCGGGAGTAGGACTCCTCCTTTCCTAGTAGGAGTAGGAGAGAAGGAAGGTGAAGAGAAGAAGGTGCGGCCCCTCCCTAGTCCAATTCGGACTAGGCCTTGGGCGCGGCCTGCCCTAGGCAGCCCTCTCTCTTTCCTGCAGGGCCCAATAAGGCCCAATACTTCTCCCGGCGAATTCCCGTAACTCTCCGGTACTCGAAAAATACCGAATCATTCGAACCTTTCCGAACTCCAATATAGTCGTCCAATATATCGATCTTTACGTCTCGACCATTTCGAGACTCCTCGTCATGTCCCCGATCTCATCCGGGACTCGAACTCCTTCGTACATCAAAACTCATAAACTCACAATATAACTGCCATCGAAACCTTAAGCGTGCGGACCCTACGGGTTCGAGAACTATGTAGACATGACCTAGAACTATTCTCGGTCAATAACCAATAGCGGAACCTGGATGCCCATATTGGTTCCTACATATTCTACGAAGATCTTTATCGGTCAAACCGCATAACAACATACTTTGTTCCCTTTGTCATCGGTATGTTACTTGCCCGAGATTTGATCCTCGGTATCCAATACCTAGTTCAATCTCGTTACGCAAGTCTCTTTGCTCGTTCGTAATGCATCATTCCGTAACTAACTCATTAGCTACATTGCTTGCAAGGCTTATAGTGATGTGCATTACCGAGAGGGCAGAGATATCTCTCCGACAATCGGAGTGACAAAACCTAATCTCGAAATACGCCAACCCAACATGTACCTTTGGAGACACCTGTAGTACTCCTTTATAATCACCCAGATTACGTTGTGACGCTTGGTAGCACCAAAGTGTTCCTCCGTAAACGGAGTTGCATAATCTCATAGTTACAGGAACATGTATAAGTCATGAAGAAAGCAATAGCAACATACTAAACGATCAAGTGCTAGGCTAACGGAATGGGTCATGTCAATCAGATCATTCTCCTAATGATGTGATCCCGTTAATCAAATGACAACTCATGTCTATGGTTAGGAAACATAACCATCTTTGATTAACGAGCTAGTCAAGTAGAGGCATACTAGTGACACTCTGTTTGTCTATGTATTCACACATGTATTATGTTTCCGGTTAATACAATTCTAGCATGAATAATAAACATTTATCATGATATAAGGAAATAAATAATAACTTTATTATTGCCTCTAGGGCATATTTCCTTCATAATCTTCTCCGGGTTAGCTTCAATACCTCTCTCAGAGACTAGAAAACCCAAGAGCTTGCCTGCAGGAACACCAAAAACACATTTGGCCAAGTTCAGCATCATTTTGTAGACCCAGAGATTATCAAAGGTCTCTTTCAAATCATCCAACAGAGTCTTCTTGTTTCTGGACTTCACAACAATATCATCCACATAAGCATGAACATTGCGTCCAATCTGGTTATGAAAACAATTCTGAACACAACGTTGATAAGTCGCCTGCGCGCTCTTGAGCCCAAAAGGCATAGACACATAGCAGAAAGCTCCAAAAGGTGTCATGAAAGTCGTCTTCTCTTGGTCTTTAACTGCCATCTTAATCTGATGATAACCAGAATAAGCTGTGATAGCTTGTCTTATTAGGGATGATAGACTACTCATATCAATAAGGAATTCCTTCTTTTCCTTGAGCCCATTCGGAAAGAACTCCAAAGTTAAGCGTGCTCAGCTTGGAGTAGTTTCAGGATGGGTGACCGATCAGGAAGTTGCGCATGAGTGAGGACAAAGTTCGCAGAAAATACTAGTATTGATCGGTGGGGCCAGTCTAGATCCCGCCAGGAGTAACGACCACTGGCGGGTGTGTCCGAGGTGTTACAGGTTGTTATCAGAGCTGACCCTCGCGGTTGCACAGATGTTTGCGGACAGGAGCGCAGTCATGTTGTTCATGACGTTTGTGACCCGTCGTGTCACACGACATGGTACATGTACCGGACTGGATGCACAGACGTATGTGCCAAGAGGGAACATTCCTATGGCCCGACGAGGACGTCGGTTTCTCTGAGTGGGGGTTTATGTGATAGCCTGGCTTATTAGGGATGATAGACTACTCATATCAATAAGGAATTCCTTTTTCCGGGAACCCATTCGGAAAGAACTCCAAAGTTAAGCGTGCTCAGCTTGGAGTAGTTTCGGGATGGGTGACCGACTGGGAAGTTGCTCCCGGGTGCGCATGAGTGAGGACAAAGTGCACAGAAAAGACTACTATTGATCTGTGGGGCCAGTCTAGATCTCGACAGGAGTAACGACCACCGGCAGATGTGTCCGGGGCGTTACATAAGCATCCAGGAAACTCAAATGCTCACAACCCGCCATGGCATCGATGATCTAATCAATGCGGGGAAGAGCAAAAGGATCACCCGAACATGCTTTATTAAGGTCTGTATAATCCACACACATATGCCAAGTGCCATTTTTCCTAAGTACCAGCACCATCTTAGCCAACCACTCAGGGTGAAAAACTTCAACGATGAACCCAGCCGCTAAGAGTCGGGCTACCTCTTCTCCAATGGCCTTATGTTGCTCTTCATTAAAACGGTGAAGGAATTTCTTGACCGGCTTAAACTTAGGATCAATATTGAGAGTGTGCTTAGCGAGTTCTCTCGGTACACCCATCATATCTGAAGGCTTCCATGCAAAGATGTTTCGGTTCTCATGGATGAACCCGATGAGCGCGCTTTCCTATTTTGGATCCATGTTAGCACTGATAGTGAACTGCTGAGATGAGTCGCCAGGGACAAAGTCAACCTGTTTGGTGTCATCTGCCGACTTAAATTTCAGCAAAGGGTCTTGCTCCATGGTGGGCTTCTTCAAAGGGGTCATATTAGCCGGGTCAACATTATCCTTATAAAACTTAAGCTCCTCCGTGGCGTAAGAAGACTCAGCATAGGCAACATCACCTTCTTCACATTCCAAAGCAATTTTTCTGTTACCATGGACTGTAATGGTACCCTTACGTCCTGGCATCCTAAGCTGCAGATATACATAACAAGGTTGTGCCATCAATTTGGCATAAGCCGACCGTTCAAACAGAGCGTGGTAAGGGCTCTTGATCTTAACCACTTCAAACCACAACGCTCTGCCCTGTAATCATAAGCATCGCCAAAAGCCACTTCTAAAGCAATCTTTCCAACTGGATATGCCGACTTACCAGGTACCACACCGTGAAAGACTATAGAGGACGGCTTAATATCTTTATCAGTCAAATTCATTCGATGAAAGGTATCATAATACATGATATTGATGCTGCTTCCACCATCCATGAGGACTTTAGTGAATTTGTAACACCCAACCTGAGGAGCTACCACCAGTGCTAGTTGACCCGGATTATGAACCCGGGGCAGGTGATCTTCTCGACTCCATGTGATTGACTATTCTGAACATCGCAAGTGCCGAGGTGTCGCCGGCTCAACCGAATTGATCGCGCACTTATGAACCTTCTGATCTCTCTTGCAAAGACTTGTGGTGAAGACATGATACTAGCCGCCGTTCAGCTACTTAGGATTACTCTAATACCATGATTGTTGTTGCTGGTTACCCTGACTGGGCTGTTGGTTATAACCGCCCTGATTGCCCTGACCTTGATATCCAGAATTTGAGCTACCACCACCCAAGCCGGGCCCGTGTGAGCCAGATCCTGACCCTCCATGTTGGCCATTATTGTTGTTATGATTCTAATGAAAGCCAGAATTCTTGTATTCCTTCATTATAAAACAATCCTTCCACAAATGACCCACACTGGCTTATTCGGAAGATTGTGTTTCGGGCAGGGTTCATTCAACATTGCCTCCAGGTTAAATCTTAGTCCTCCAATCTACGGCTTACCCTTACGACGCTAATTGTTGTGTTGTGCATTGGTGTTAGCCACAAAATCTGACCCGCCATCGTTTTGCTTGCGCTTGCCACCATTACCCTGGTTATGACCTGCCACATTCTGTTGCTATCCTTTACCATTATCGTTCTTCTTCCCCTTGTTGGATTTCTCCTCATTAGACCCAAGGTCTTTAATATTGTCCGAGTCGATCGATTTGATGAGAGCCAACATGAGCTCTACCATGTCATCGCAGTGACGTTTTAGCCGCCCTAACTTTTGCTTGAGGGGTGTGAAGTGGCAATTCTTCTCTAAAATCAAAACAGCAGAGCCGGCTGTAATGCTATTCGATGAGTGGATAATAGCTGAAACCCGGCGAATCTAATGGTGGGCCGACTCATCCTCACGCTGGACACGAGCGTCCAGATCAATAATTGACAGAGGCTGCTTGCACATGTCTTTGAAATTATGACTTAAAGGTGCCTTCAACTCAGCCCATGAATTGATGGAGTTGGCAGGTAGCCCTTTCAACCAGATTCAAGCTGGCCCATCCAACATCATGGTGAAGTATTTGGCACATACTGCATCATTAACATCCAACATCTCCATAGCCAGCTCGTAGCTCTCAATCCAAGCCTCGGATAGAAGAACTGCGGTGTAATTAGGCACCTTACGAGGGCCCTTGAAATCCTTAGGCAGACACTCATTGTGTTGAGCCTGTGCTAGACATGGTACACCAACAGTCCTGGAAGTCATCACAGCCTCCACAGACGCTAAAGGGTTTAACTGAAGTTGCTGATGAGCTGCTAATTGAGCCATCAGTTTCGCCTCTCGACGTACTCTAGTCTGATCCACGAGGGCCTGGACATTGTTATCATCACGGGGTGGGTTATGCCAATGGGGCGGGTTACGACGCCGCTCACTGCTGGAACCGCCGGCAACTCAATGCGCCGCCTGTAACTTCGACTCTGGCGTGGAGTTGAGTGAATTCTCTCGCGGTTGTATGAGTAAGCCACCTGCTGAGCCACAACCGTCTGAAGAAGTTCCATAGCATTCCGGGTCTCTCTCGCCGCTGGAGACTTGCCCTTGATTGGAATAGCTGCCAGCCATGAAGCCATGGCGATCATATTATCCATTGGGTTGGAATAATGACCAGAAGGTGTTGGTACCCGCTAAGGCGGGGTCAAATCCATACGAGGCGGGTCTGGCACGTGAGGCCGAGCCGCCGCCCTAGCCGCAGGAGCCTCAGGAGCCCGGGTCACACTGGGCGGGTTACTTGGCCCTGCTCCGGGTGTATTAAAAAGGTTTAGCCCTTCAAACTACAAAGGTAAGTGGCTCTGGTGCCTCCTTTGAAGGACATCATTTGACGCATTCTGATCCAGATTTAAACGAAAGGCCTCTGCCCTTATCCGCTGCGTCTTGGCCTCTAAGGCAGCTTGTTCCGTCGCCATCCTGACATTCTCCGCCTCCAGATCCTCTCGGGCCTTGGTCACCTCATCCCACAGCTTCGCAACCTCCGCATTATGCTACACTTGATTTTTCTGAGTCACCTCTGCGGCTAGCAGAGTCGCCAAAGTATCCAAGAGTTCGAATAAAACTTGAGCCGGCGAACGCGTAGAGTCATTCGCCCCGACCTTCGCAGCAGCGGTTGAGTCGGACGTCATGGGCGCAACCGTTGAGGAGTTCAACACTGGTTGCGTGCCAGCCATGAAAATAGCGGCCCTCCTCCGTGCTACCTCTTGAGCACTGCGTTGGATTTCCTTGAAGAGGAAAGGGTGATGCAGCACAGTAGCGTAAGTATTTCCCTCAGTTTTTGAGAACCAAGGTATCAATCCAGTAGGAGACTACGCGCGAGTCCCTCGTACCTGCACAAAACAAATAACTCCTCGCAACCGACGCGATAAGGGGTTGTCAATCCCTTCACGATCACTTACGAGAGTGAGATCTGATAGATATGATAGGATAATATTTTAGGTATTTTTGTGATAAAGATGCAAAGTAAAATAAAAGCAAAGTAAAAGGCAAAGGAAATAACTAAGTGTTGGAAGATTAATATGATGAAGATAGACCCGGAGGCCATAGGTTTCACTAGTGGATTCTCTCAAGAGCATATGTATTTTACGGTGGGTGAACGAATTACTGTTGAGCAATTGACAGAATTGAGCATAGTTTTGAGAATATCTAGGTATGATCATGTATATAGGCATTACGTCCGAGACAAGTAGACCGACTCCTGCCTGCATCTACTACTATTACTCCACTCATCGACCACTATCCAGCATGCATCTAGAGTATTAAGTTCAAGAAAACAGAGTAACGCCTTAAGCAAGATGACATGATGTAGAGGGATAAATTCATGCAATATGAAAAAACCCCATCTTGTTATCCTCGATGGCAACAATACAATACGTGCCTTGCTGCCCCTACTGTCACTGGGAAAGGACACCACAAGATTGAACCCAAAGCTAAGCACTTCTCCCATTGCAAGAAGAACCAATCTAGTAGGCCAAACCAAACTGATAATTCGAAGAGATTTGCAAAGATAACCAATCATACATAAAAGAATTCAGAGAAGATTCAAATATTGTTCATAGATAATCTTGATCATAAACCCACAATTCATCGGTCTCAATAAGCACACCGCAAAAACAAGATTACATCGAATAGATCTCCACGAGGGGAGAACATTGTATTGATATCCAAAAAGAGAGAAGAAGCCACTCTAGCTACTAACTATGGACCCGAAGGTCTGAGGTAAACTACTCACACTTCATCGGAGAGGCTATGGTGTTGATGTAGAAGCCCTCCATGATGGATGCCCTCCCGTGAAGCTCTAACAGGCCCCAAGATGGGATCTCGTGGGCATGTAAGGTTGCGGCGGTGGAATTAGGTTTTGGCTCGTGATGTCGATCGCTTGGGGGTGCGAGGTATATATAGGAGGAAGGAGTACGTTGGTGGAGCAACAAGGGGCCCACGAGGGTGGAGGGCGCGCCCTAGGGGGTGGGCGCGCCCCCTACCTCGTGCCTTCCTCTTTCATTTCTTGACGTAGGGTCCAAGTCTCCTGGATCATGTTCGTTCCGAAAATCACGTTCCCGAAGGTTTCATTCCGTTTGGACTCCGTTTTATATCCCTTTTTTGCAAAACTCTGAAATAGGCAAAAAACCAGCAATTCTGGGCTGGGCCTCCGGTTAATATGTTAGTCCCAAAAATAATATAAAAGTGAATAATAAAGCCCAATAATGTCCAAAACAGTAGATAATATAGCATGGAGCAATCAAAATTATAGATACGTTGGAGACGTATCAAGCATCCCCAAGCTTAATTCCTGCTCGTCCTCGAGTAGGTAAATGATAAAAATAGAATTTTTGATGCGGAGTGCTACTTGGCATAATTTCAATGTAATTCTTCTTAATTGTGGTATGAATATTCAGATCCGAAAGATTCAGGATAAAAGTTCATGTTGACAGAAAAACAATAATACTTCAAGCATACTAACTAAGCAATTATGTCTTCTCAAAATAACCTGGCCAATGAAAGTTCATCCCTACAAAATCATATAGTTTAGTCATGCTCCATTTTCTTCACACAAGAATGCTCTCATCATGCACAACCCCGATGACAAGCCAAGCAATTGTTTCATACTTTAGAAATCTGAAACCTATAAACTTTCACGCAATATATGAGCGCGAGCCATGGACATAGCACTATGGGTGGAATATAATATGATGATGGGGGTTATGTGGAGAAGACAAAAAAGGAGAAATTCTCACATCAACGAGGCTAATCAATGGGCTATGGAGATGCCCATCGATTGATGTTACTGCAAGGAGTAGGGATTGCCATGCAACGGATGCACTAGAGCTATAAATGTATAAAAGCTCAACAAAAGAAACTAAGTGGGTGTGCATCCAACTTGCTTGCTCACAAAGACCTCGGGCACTTGAGGAGGCCCATTGTTGGAATATACAAGCCAAGTTCTATAATGAAAAATTCCCACTAGTATATGAAAGTGACATAATGAGAGACTCTCTATCATGAAGATCATGGTGCTACTTTGAAGCACAAGTGTGGGAAAGGATAGTAGCATTGTCCCTTCTCTCTTTTTCTCTCATTTTTTTATTTTTTTTGGGCCTTCTAACATTTTTTATGGACTTTCTCTTTTTTTCCTCACTTGGGACAATACTCTAGAAAATGATGATCATCACACTTCTATTTATTTATAACTCAATGATTACAACTCGATACTAGAACAAAGTATTACTCTATATGAATGCCTCCGGCAGTGTACCGGGATAAGCAATGAACCAAGAGTGACATGTATGAAAGAATTATGAATGGTGGCTTTGCCATATATACTATGTCAACTACATGATCATGCTCAGCAATATGACAATGATGAGTATGTCATGATAAACAGAATGGTGGAAAGTTGCATGGCAATATATCTCGGAATGGCTATGGAAATGCCATAATAGGTAGGTATGGTGGCTGTTTTGAGGAAGATATAAGGAGGCTTATGTGTGAAATAGCGTATCATATCACAGGGTTTGGATGCACCGGCGAAGTTTGCACCAACTCTCAATGTGAGAAAGGGCAATGCACGGTACCGAAGAGGCTAGCAATGATGGAAGGGTGAGAGCACGTATAATCCATGGACTCAACATTAGTCATAAAGAACTCACATACTTATTGCAAAAATCTACAAGTCATCAAAAACCAAAGCACTACGCACATGCTCCTAGGGGGATAGATTGGTAGGAAAAGACCATCGCTCGTCCCCGACCGCCACTCATAAGGAGGACAATGAAAGAACACCTCATGTTTCAAATTTGTTACATAACGTTTGCCATACGTGCATGCTACGGGACTTGCAAACTTCAACACAAGCATTTCTCAAATTCACAACTACTCAACTAGCACGACTTTGATATTATTATCCCCATATCTCAAAACAATCATCAAACTTTTCTTAGTATTCAAAACACTCATAAGAAAGTTTTTGCTATTCTTGAATACCTAGCATATTAAGATTATTAAAGAAAATTACCATGCTATTTAAGACTCTCAAAATAATCTAACTGAAGCATGAGAGATCAATAGTTTCTATAAAACAAATCCACCACCGCGCTCTAAAAGATATAAGTGAAGCACTAGAGCAAAACTATATAACTCAAAAGGTATAAGTGAAGCACATAGAGTATTCTAACAATTTCTAAATCATGTATGGCTCTCTCAAAAGGTGTCTACAGCAAGTATGATTGTGGAAAACTAAAAATCAAAGACTCAAATCATGGGAGACGCTCCAAGCAAAACACATATCATGTGGTGAATAAAAATATAGCTCCAAGTAAAGTTGCCGATGGAAGTAGACGAAAGAGGGGATGCCTTCCGGGGCATCCCCAAGATTTGGCTTTTTGGTGTCCTTATATTATCTTGGGCATGCCATGGGCATCCCCAAGCTTAGGCTCTTGCCACTCCTTGTTCCATAATCCATCAAAATCTTTCACCCAAAACTTGAAAACTTCACAACACAAAACTCAACAGAAATCTTGTGAGCTCCGTTAGCGAAAGAAAAAAAAAGACCACGTCAAGGTACTGTAATGAACTCATTCTTTATTTATATTGGTGTTAAACCTACTGTATTCCAACCTCTCTATGGTTTATAAACTATTTTACTAGCCATAGATTCATCAAAATAAGCAAACAACACACGAAAAACGGAATCTGTCAAAAACAAAACTGTCTGTAGTAATCTGTAACTAACCCAAACTTATGGAACTCCAAAAAATCATCAAAATAGGAAGACCTAGGCAATTTGTTTAATGATCAGCAGCAATTGGAATCACTATTTTATCACGTTCTGGTGATTTGTAACAATTCTTTTCGTGAACAGAAAGTTTCTGGAAATTACAGCAAGATCAAATAACTATCATCCAAGAAGATCCTATAGGTTTAACATGGCACAAGCACTAATTAAAACATAAAAACAAATATAACCAGAGGATATATCAAAGATTTATTCCTAAACAGAAGCAAAAAGCAAAAAAAAAACTAAAAATAAAATTGGGTTGCCTCCCAACAAGCGCTATCGTTTAACACCCCTAGCTAGGCATAAAAGCAAGGATAGATTTAGGTATTGCCATCTTTGGTAGGCAATCCATAAGTGGCCCTCATGATAGATTAATATGGTAATTTTATTTTCTTCCTAGGTAAGTGTTCCATACCTTTATTTAATGGAAATTGGAATCTAATATTCCCTTCCTTCATATCAATATTTGCACCGACCGTTCTAAGGAAAGGTCTACCAAGAATAATAGGACATGAAGGATTGTAATCTATCTCAAGAACGATATAATCCACGGGCACATAATTCCTATTTGCAACAATAAGAACATCATTAATTCTCCCCGTGGGTTTCTTAATAGAGGAATCCGCAAGGTGCAAGTTTGGAGAGCAATCATCAAAATCATGGAAACCTAGCAAATCTCACAAAGTTTTGGGAATAGTGGAACACTAGCACCCAAATCACACAAATCATAGAACTCATGATCCTAAATCTTAATTTTAATAGTTGGTTCCCACTCATCATAAAGTTTTCCAGGGATAAAAACTTCCAACTCAAGCTTTTCTTCATACGATTGCATCAAGGCATCAACGATATGTTTAGTAAACGCTTTATTTTGACTATATGCATGAGGAGAATTTAGCACGGATTGCAACAAGGAAATACAATCAACCAAAGAGCAACTTTCGTAGTTAAATTCCTTGAAATCCAAAGTAGTAGGTTTTTTAGTATCTAGGGTTTCGATTTCTTCAATCCCACTTTCATTAAATTTAGCATCAAGATCTAAAAACTCCAAATTTTTGGAACGCCTTCTAGGTAAAGGTGGATCATATTCAGTCCCATCATTATCAAGATTCATATTGTAAAACAAAGATTTAATAGGGTACACATCAATAACTTTTAGATCTTCATCTTTATTTTCATAGAGATCTGAAGAACATGCTTTTATAAAGGCATCTTTCGTAGCACGCATCCTAGCGGTTCTTTCTTTGAACTCATCAATGGAAATTCTCATGGCTTTGAGAGACTCATTGATATCATGCTTAGGAGGAATAGATCTAAGCTTTAAAGAATGAACATCAAGAGAAATTCTATCAATGTTCCTAGCCAAATCATCAACTTTAAGCAATTTCTCTTCAAGCAAAGCATTGAAATTCTTTTGCGAAATCATAAACTCTTTAACACTAATCTCAAATTCAGAGGGCATCTTACTAAAATTTCCATAAGAGTTGTTGTAGGAATTTCCATAATTATTAGAGGAATTACTAGGATAAGGCCTAGGATTAAAGTTTCCTCTATACGTGTTGTTACCAAAATTATTCCTACCAACAAAATTCACATCCATAGATTCATTATTATTCTCAATCAAAGTAGACAAAGGCATATCATTAGGATCAGAAGAAGCATTCTTACTAGTAAATAATTTCATAAGTTCATCCATCTTTCCACTCAAAACATTAATTTCTTCTATCGCATGCACTTTTTTTAGTAGATCTTTCAGTGTGCCATTGAGAATAATTAACCATAATATTATCTAGGAGTTTAGTAGCTTCTCCTAAAGTGATTCCCATATGCCTCCCGCGGCCGAATCCAAAAGATTTCTAGAAGCAAAATTCAATCCGGCATAAAAATTTTGTATAATCATCCACAAATTCAAACCATGAGTAGGGAAATTACGTATCATTAATTTCATCCTCTCCCAAGCTTGTGCAACATGTTCATGATCAAGTTGCTTAAAATTCATAATATCGTTTCTAAGAGAGATGATCTTAGCGGGAGGAAAATACTTAGAGATAAAAGCATCTTTGCACTTGTTCCAAGAATCAATACTGTTTTTAGGCAAAGACGAAAACCAAGCTTTAGCACGATCTCTAAGCAAAAAAGTAAATAGCTTCAATTTAACAATATCATTATCAACATCTTTCTTCTTTTGCATATCACACAAATCAACGAAGCTATTTAGATGAGTAGCGGCATCTTCATTAGGAAGGCAGGCGAATTTATCTTTCATGACAAGATTCAACAAAGCAGCATTGATTTCACAAGATTCAGTATTGGTAAGAGGAGCAATCGGAGTGCTAAGGAAATCATTATTGTTGGTAATTGTAAAGTCACACAATTTAGTATTATCTTGAGCCATTGAGACAAACAAGCAATCCAACACACGAGCAAACAAAAAGCAAGCAAAAAAGAGGCGAATGGCAAATAATGTAATGCGGGAGATAAGGGATTTGTGATGGGTACTTGGTATATTGAATTTTGCGTAGACTCCCCGGCAACGGCGCTAGAAATCTTCTCTGCTAGCTGTTGAGCACTGCGCTGGGTTTCCTTGAAGAGGAATGGGTGATGCAGCACAGTAGCGTAAGTATTTCCCTCAGTTTTTCAGAACCAAGGTATCAATCCAGTAGGAGACTACGCGCGAGTCCCTCGTACCTGCAAAAAACAAATAACTCCTCGCAACCAACGCGATAAGGGGTTGTCAATCCCTTCACGGTCACTTACGAGAGTGAGATCTGATAGATATGATAGGATAATATTTTAGGTATTTTTGTGATAAAGATGCAAAGTAAAATAAAAGCAAAGTAAAAGGCAAAGGAAATAACTAAGTGTTGGAAGATTAATATGATGAAGATAGACCCGGAGGCCATAGGTTTCACTAGTGGCTTCTCTCAAGAGCACACGTATTTTACGGTGGGTGAACGAATTACTGTTGAGCAATTGACAGAATTGAGCATAGTTATGAGAATATCTAGGTATGATCATGTATATAGGCATCACGTCCGAGACAAGTAGACCGACTCCTGCCTGCATCTACTACTATTACTCCACTCATCGACCGCTATCCAGCATGCATCTAGAGTATTAAGTCAAGAAAACAGAGTAACGCCTTAAGCAAGATGACATGATGTAGAGGGATAAATTCATGCAATATGATAAAAACTCCATCTTGTTATCCTCGATGGCAACAATACAATAAGTGCCTTGCTGCCCCTACTGTCACTGGGAAAGGACACCGCAAGATTGAACCCAAAGCTAAGCACTTCTCCCATTGGAAGAAGAACCAATCTAGTAGGCCAAACCAAACAGATAATTCGAAGAGACTGGCAAAGATAATCAATCATACATAAAAGAATTCAGAGAAGGTTTGTCAGTGTCAAAACCGGCGGATCTTGGGTAGGGGGTCCTGAACTGTGCGTCTAGGCGGATGGTAACAGGATACAAGGGACATGATGTTTTTACCCAGGTTCGGGCCCTCTCAATGGAGGTAAAACCCTACTCCTGCTTGATTAATATCGATGATATGGGTAGTACAAGAGTAGATCTACCACGAGATCAGAGAGGCTAAACCCTAGAAGCTAGCCTATGGTATGATTGTTGTTTGTCCTACGGACTAAAACCCTCCGGTTTATATTGACACCGGAGAGGGCTAGGGTTACATAGAGTCGGTTACGATGGAAGGAGATCTACATATCCGTATCGCCAAGCTTGCCTTCCACGCCAAGGAAAGTCCCATCCGGACACGGGACGAAGTCTTCAATCTTGTATCTTCATAGTCCAGGAGTCCGGCCAAAGGTCATAGTCCGGCCATCCGGACACCCCCTAATCCAGGACTCCCTCACTATCCCTGAACCAGGCTTCAATGACGACGAGTCTGGCGCGCAGTTTGTCTTCGGCATTGTAAGGCGGGTTCCTCCTCTGAATACTTCATATAAGATTTTGAACACAAGGATAGTGTCCGGATCTGCAAAATAATTTCCACATACCACCGTAGAGAGAATAATATTTGCACAAATCCAATCTGCTGTCGTATTCCGCAACATGACATCACACCACGGCTAAGCCTTTATTCGAATCATTTTTACTGTCCCACCTCAGCGTGTTTAGCGAGTCGGTTTCCTTGGCACGTCTTGTCAAAGCAGAGATCGTGTCCCCTTATTCCGGGATTCTCATCAATACGGGCGTGGGTAACCCAATCGTGCCCGTCGGCACGTCTCCTCTATCGAAGGCGAGTCCCAAACGGTCACGGGGAGGGCTCTTGGTATTCAACCTGTTTATAAAGAGACCAAGGCTCTACTCATTTCTTTCAATCTCAATCGAATCCGCCCCTCGCCTCAAGTTCCAACACCCAAAGCTCCAGATTCAGGCGCTTCGGACCTTTGATGATGTTCGGCTCCGACCTTCAAGGCCGGTGGATGCCTTCCTCCGTTACGGAAGAAGACGTGCTAAAGCTAAGAGATGCCAGATACTTAACTGGCGAAATTTCACATAGGCTGCCTGCTCAAGGGTAGGTTATTCCCACTCCCAAGCCTGGCGAGAGCGTGGTGGTCGCGTCTCGCTTCCTTCGGGGGTTAGGCTTCCCGACGGACCCCTTCGTGAGGGGGCTCAAGTTTTATTATGGGTTGGAATTTCACGACTTGGATCCGGAGTCCATCCTCCACATCTCATCGTTCATTGTCATATGCGAAGCCTTCCTCCGCATTACTCCTCACTTCGGATTGTGGCTTAAGACCTTCAAAGTGGAGCCGAAGATGATCAAGGGGCAGCAAGCGGAGTGCGGAGGGGCTGTTATAAGCAAGAATGCTGACGCTCCATGGCCCGAGGGCTCTTTTCAAGAGGAGTTCAGCTTATGGCAACGAGAGTGGTTTTATATTGCAGCTCCCAGGGGCACCAAGTGGGTGGCGCCACCTGCCTTTCGCTCGGGTCCTCCCCCGCGGCTGGCGTCATGGGTCAATAAAGGGCTCGACTGGGGGCCGTCCAAGGACGTGCCCTTGTTGCAGGGTTGCATTCAAGATCTCCTAGAAAGAGACATCAACCTGGCTGTAGTGACGCAGGTCATGTTGATTCGCCGCACTTTGCCCTGCAAACGCCGCCCCCTCCGCCTGTGGGAGTTTAATCCGGAGGGACCACGAGCTCTCCAACACTTTATGGGCGTGACACCCATGGAGATGTATAAATTGTTCTTCGGATCACAAGCAATGTGTCCGGACTTGACCGAGGACGCAGGTCTAAGCTGCAATCGCCCGGATACTCAAGTAAGTAGCCCTGTACCCGGACATGCTATCCGCATATTTATCATACACTTGCCCTTAAAAGAGTTGTCCCTTTAAACAGGAGTGGACAGCGAAAGCAAAGCTAATCAGTGTCCGCCCCCCCCGAGACCACGCGGATCCGTGTTAACCAGATCTTTGGAGGTTGCGCCTCCCGAAGAAGGCGAAGGGGAACAAGGAAGCTACCATCTCCTCAAGGAGGCTATCGGGAAAGGAGGAATCGAGAATCCTCCATCCAGGGAAAGAAGAGGACCGCCTCCAAGACCCGGAGACCATGGTATCAAAGCGGGGAAGAAATCTTCATCGAGGGTCCTCTGCTGGGAGGTGCCTCGGCCGACTTGTGCCCTCAAGGGATCAGCCTCCAATGAGCCGTAAGTAGAGAGGGAGTTTTAAAATAAGAGACATCCCTATTCTATTCTTGAGAAAGATAACTGAATTTTACCTTGTAGTTCGGATCTCAGCCCTTCTCAGCAGAGCTCATCTTGTGGGATCTTCGTCCGGAGATGATGGAGAGCGAACGCCTCCCCTTGCCGCACCGCCTTGTAGGCGGGCGACCCGAGGTGTCGCCACGAGGGTTTCTTGAATCCGGCAGGGCCGAAAGCGTCGATGGCTCCCAAAGCCCTCCGAGTCCGGCCTTCAAAAAGGCCATCGGACGGGTCCGGCACCGTCCGGTGCACGGTCGGAGGAGCTGAAGGATCTTCTCGGGTGAGCGTCTATCTCAGAAGAACACCGTGCATTGATGGGCACTGTGATTGAAAGGATTTCATCCGCGGAGAGCGGGTTGCATGAGGCCGTCAGGAGTTCACTGACAGGTTTTGAGGTACGTGAAATGATGTACCTTTTGACAGTTCCGCATATAAAAGACGATCCCTGTATAGATAGTAGCCCTTGAGACTCGGTGCGTTGTCAAAGATGACAGCGCGCCGAGGATCATAATCCCAGGTATAACATGTCGCTCTTCCTATGTAGGTGGCGGAGTGTCCGGTGGCTAGCCGGACTAATGAATTTGCCGAGCTAAAGCGGCAACTTGACGTGGCGGATGCCGACATCGCGCTTGTCAACAAGCGGCTTGACGAGTCACAAGGTATGCAATTTCTCCACGGACGCCTGGTAAGGGGGCTTGATGCCCGTGCCTTACAACATGTACGCTTGATGCAGATGGTGCCGCTGCAATGGAGAACCTTCGGGCGGAACTCGTCCGAGCCAAGGAGCAGGCCAGAAAAAGTGACGCGGCTGCCTTAAAGGCGGCCGAAGAGCTGAAGGCCGAATAGGCTGCTCACTGCCGAAGCAGGAAGGAAATGGTCGAGATGGCTGTGAAGTGGAAGGATGCTGCCGACCGCTGCAAGCTTCTTGAAAAAGAAGATCGGGCGGAACAAAAGGACCTGGAAAAGGCCACTACCGAGGCCAAGGATGCTCGCTCTGCAATGAGAGCCATGAAGCAGGAGCTACGTCAGGCCGGAGATATCGCGGCTGGAAAGCCCTTTATGCTGCGGATGAAGTTCGGGGATCCTAAGTATGCTCAGCTGGACCGGCTATCGAGTGTGGTGGATACTTATCTGGACTTGGCGGCAAGTGTCGCGGACGCGGCCGAACACTTCCAAGTTCAACAGAATCACGAATTGTGGAAAAGCTTTTTTGGTCGCAGTTCCACCACCCAGAGCGCCCACTTCCATTATCCGAGCGTTTGGCTGAATGGGCGGAGCTGAATAGGTTATCCGGACTCGCCATGAAGGATGTCGTGAGTCATCTGTGGCCGGAAAGGCCCGAGCCGAAGAGTTATTTTGGTTTGGTGCAGCAGTTCCTTGGTGCGGTGCCACATATTAATGCAATGAAGAGGTCAGCATGCATAGAGGGTGCGCGGATGGCTCTTGCCCGTGTCAAGACATACTGGGCGGAGATGGAAGCCACCGACGTTGCATGCCAAGATTCGGACGGGAGCCGAGTACCTGCCGAGCACTATTTTCAGGAAGTTCTGCAGGGCGCTCATTTAATAGAGACGCAGTGCTCGAAGGATATCATGTTCGAATAACATGTATGACTGTAAAACAATATTTCGATGGAATATGAAAGCTTTTTATACTTGTGCCTGCAAGAATTAAAATATCTCATGTGCGGCCGTTAATGTATATGTGTATATAACCTGAAAGATGGCAGTCTTCGGCTTCAACCCCCACGCATAGAATATGGGGTTTTCGCAGAAGGCGCATTTTCACACTTGATCCAATGTCTTGGTCCTATAAAGGAGGTTATAGGGTAGCGAACTAGGCAACCGGACTATAATGCTTTATCACTTTCACTTAGCCATAGGAGTTTGACAGTGGGGCTACTATATAGCCCCTAGGGGCATCAAGGCCGTCAATTCGGGCGCGTGTGTGCTGACCGAAACGCCCTTCGTTAATCGTAGGAATCCTAAAGATTCCGGTGAGTCATCGAGTGGTTGACCAGTCTCACGCTATATCATGACAGTCAGTTTTCGGCTTTCTCTACTGAGGTGCTCGCCTGGCCGAACCGTGGCACAATCGCAGTAGTTCTCCTGGTGCCGCCTTAGCCGAAGAGCGGAATGTAAGGCAGCAAAACACAGGAGCCGGGCAAACCCAACATTTGACGAAAGACATGATTCGGAGCTGATGCATATAAGGACAAACTCGCGACGCCGAACACTCCCTAAGGTGTTCGGTCTTTATGAAAACGGGCTGAACAACACCCTTAGTAATAAGCCCCTGGTGTCCAGGTACGCGCAAAAATCCTGACGTGGCCGATGCCAAGACGCCAGCCTCCACCTCGGTTACAGCAAGAAACCGGGGGATGTGTAACAATAAGAGACAGTAAAAAAGGTTTATGCAGGGTCTTAATCTAAAAAGAATCCTTGGAACGGGTCCCTACTGCACGTCTGCGCCTGTGTCTCCGTTGTGCCGTATCCTGGACAGGTATAGCACGGTGTTCATCTGTAAAAGAGAGGAACTTACTTTAAAAAGATCATGCAAAAATGTACGATATATTAAATAAACAAAGTACAATTTTAAAAAATGAATAAATTTGAGCTTTATTGTCTCTTGTTGTACATGCGCGGAGCCCCTTGAACGGGGGTATGCGGCTAGTAAGCCCTTACGCCGGACTCGTCTAGCCGTGTCCGGGGTCTGAACGACCTGTTTAGGTGCTTTGCTTAGTGAAGCCGGTTTAGTGTGTGGCTGTTAATGCATCCGCACAATCTTCCGTGCTCGAGGAACACTCGATATTTCCCTTTAATGAGATGATGCCTCGTGGACCGGGCATTTTAAGTGTAAGGGATGCCTAATGCGGTATTGCGTTAAAGCGGGCGAAAGCTTCGCGTCCCAGTAGTGCTTGATAGCTACTTGTAAATGGGGCGACGTGGAAGGTTAGCTTTTCACGGCAGAAGTTGTCGGGTGAGCCAAACATAACTTCTAGCAGGAGAGAGCCCGCACAATGGGCATCTGGGCCTGTCGTTACCCCTTGAAAGGAAGTGTTGCTGTTGCGAATTGTTGTTGGGTCTATCCCCAGTTTGCGGATTGTGTCCTGATATAGCAGGTTTAAATCACTGTCGCCGTCCATTAGGACTTGTGTAAAGTGGAGTCCGTCAATTATCGGATCTAATACCAAGGCAGTCCAGCCTGCATTCCGAATACTTCTAGAGTAATCCTGATGGTCGAAGGTGATTGGTTTTAACAACCAGTGGTGGGACTCCTCTGGGATAGGCCGATGATGGCAGATCTCTATGGGCGCCACTGTTTCTCCCCTTTTGTCACGTGAAGTGAATTTACTGTTTTGACTTCTTGTGGGAAGTTCTTTTGTTTTCCGGTGCTCTACTTGTGTCTCGAGCCCCTTGTGTTCGGCGTTGAGTTTGCCGGATTTCTTGAAGACCCAACAATCTCTGTGGGTATGGTTTGCAGGCTTCCCGGGAGTACTGTGTATTTCACATAACTTGTCCAAGATTTTGTTTAGGTTAGACAGCTCGCCCCTGTTATCCTTGACGGGCAGCTTTTTCTGATTCTGCCGAGAGCTTTTGAATCCGGCGTTGACTGTCGTGCTCTTCGGGCTGTTTCCCTTGGTCCGGCGCTGGTCCTTGCTGCGTCGCGGTTTCCCGTTTCCATCCCTAACTTCGAATGTACTTGGGTCGCTGGTACTGCATCTTGCCAACCAGCTATCCTCTCCTGCGCAAAAGCGGGTCATGAGGCTTGTTAATGTGGCCATTGTTCTTGGATTTTCTTGGCCGAGGTGTCTGGCGAGCCATTCGTCTCAAACGCTGTGCTTGAAAGCTGCTAAGGCTTTGGTGTCCGGACAGTCGACTATCTGGTTCTTTTTAGTAAGAAATCTGTTCCAGAGCTTCCGGGCTGACTCTCCGGGTTGTTGAGTTATATGACTTAAATCATCTGCATCCGGAGGTCGGACATAGGTCCCTTGAAAATTTTCCCGAAAAGCATCCTCGAGCTCTTCCCAACTTCCAATGGTGTTTTCGGGAAGGCTTTTAAGCCAATGCCGGGCTGGCCCTTTGAGTTTGAGGGGTAAGTATTTTATGGCGTGGAGATCATCTCCTCTAGCCATGTGTATGTGGAGGATGTAATCCTCAATCCGCACTGTGGTCTGTTGTTCCGTCATATGCCTCTATGTTTACGGGTTTGAATCCTGCTGGAAATTCATGATCCAGCACCTCATCGGTGAAACATAGGGGGTGTGCGGCACCCCTATATCTGGGTGTACCATGATGTTCGGATATTTGATGTGTTGCATTGCTTACTGGAGCTTGCTTTCTTGGCCCATAGATAGATCTGGCTGGGCCATCTTTTTGATGCGAATCCTTGTGCGGATCCCATGCCGGCTTGTGTGCGACGCCATTTGCCGCACTGTGTTGGCCATGGGGTCGTTTATCCGACCGGTGGTTTCCTTATTTTTGATTGTGGAGGCTCTAAGGCCTCTTCATCAAATTCGCAGTAATTTTCGCTCGGATAGCTCTTTGTCTGCGCGACTATCGCCCGATTTGTCTCATGTGTTGAGTACTTTGCTCCATCTAATTCTGAGTGCATCTTCCGCTGTTTTGAGCTTCCGCTTCTGCTTTTTCAGGCTACGCGCAGTGGCGACGAGCCTTTTTTGGAGGTTCTTCTACTCCTGCAACCTGTCCGGTGTGAGGTTGTCCGGACTGTTGTCTTCTCCGGGGACGGGTTATTTATCCAAGTTGCCCTGTTCGGACGGTTGCTCGATGGCGTGTTCGTCGTCCGCCGGTTCGCCCTGCTCTATGGCTGGGTCTGTATGGCTGCTTTCTCTGTTGAGGTGGGGTTTGGAGCGGTGCTTACGCCGCCGCTTTTATTGCTCGTTGCGTCCCTTTGTTCCTCGTTGTCGTTTCCTTTAGGTGTATCCACCATGTATACATCGTGAGATGGGGTGGTTGTACAGTGCCCTATAGGCGCTGATTCCTTTTCGTCTCCTACATCGTCGTCCATGCCGTCGAAGTCTTCGTAGTCGAAGTCGAGCATGTCGGTTAAATCATCGACAGTGGCTACGAAGTGGGTGGTGGGTGGGCTTTGAATTTCGTCGTTGTCCGTATCCCAACTTTGCTGACCATTGTCCGGCCAGGGCTCTACTGATAAAGAGAGAGACTTTAGTGAATTCAAAATGTCGCCGAAAGGCCAGTACTGAAAGATGTCCGCGGCGGTGAACTCCATGATCGGCGCCCGGTCGGATTCGATTGGCAGGGCGTGGAAGGTTCGGAGTCCGGAGAGGAGTCCGGCACCTTGGCGTCACGAGCTTCGCAAAGGACAGGTATGGTGTTCGGCTCGATCGCCGTGGATATTACAGCCCCCGAGGCGGTGTCCAGCCACCCGTCCTCGATTGGCCTTGATCGGCTCCGAGCTAAGGGTCGGAGCGGACATCGTGCGACCTCGTGGCATTGTTCGGCGGCAGAGCTAGATCATGCCCATCGTGATAAATCTTGGCGCGCTTGGCTGTGGTTCGAACCCGTCAAGATCAAGTCTCCGCGGACGCCGGGCCGTAGTTCAAACTTCCAAATCTGACTCGATGGCTGGGGCGTAGCTTTCTGCTCCGGATGGCTGCTTAATTGGCCCGATGCAAAGCCGCCGAATACGAAGATCTATCCGGGAGAAAAGTCTCACCTGGACCGCATAATTGTTGATGATCGGAGGAGCCATCAGGCCTAAAGGTGACGACACAGAGGAACTCTCAATGAAAGCACCAATATCGGTGTCAAAACCGCGGATCTCGGGTAGGGGGTCCCAACTGCAAGCGTCTAGGCGGATGGTAATAGGAGACAAGGGACACGATGTTTTTACCCAGGTTCGGGCCCTCTCGATGGAGGTAAAACCCTACTCCTCCTTGATTAATATCGATGATATGGGTAGTACAAGAGTAGATCTACCACGAGATCAGAGAGGCTAAACCCTAGAAGCTAGCCTATGGTATGATTGTTGTTCGTCCTATGGACTAAAACCCTCCGGTTTATATAGACACCGGAGAGGGCTAGGGTTACACAGAGTCGGTTACAATGGAAGGAGATCTACATATCCGTATCGCCAAGCTTGCCTTCCACGCCAAGGAAAGTCCCATCCGGACACGGGACGAAGTCTTCAATCTTATATCTTCATAGTCCAGGAGTCCGGCCAAAGGTCATAGTCCGGCCATCTGGACACCCCCTAATCCAGGACTCCCTCAAGGTTTAAATATTGTTCATAGATAATCTTGATCATAAACCCACAATTCATCGGTCTCAACAAACACACCACAAAAAGAAGATTACATCGAATAGATCTCCACGAGAGAGGGGGAGAACATTGTATTGAGATCCAAAAAGAGAGAAGAAGTCATCTAGCTACTAACTATGGACCCGAAGGTCTGAGGTAAACTACTCACACTTCATCGGAGAGGCTATGGTGTTGATGTAGAAGCCCTCCGTCATGGATGCCCCCTCTAGCGGAGCTCCGGAACAGGGCCCAAGATGGGATCTCGTGGGTACAGAAGGTTGCGGCGGTGAAATTAGGTTTTGGCTCCAGATCGATCGTTTGAAGTGCGAGGTATATATAGGAGGAAGGAGTACGTCGGTGGAGCAATAAGGGGCCCACGAGGGTGGAGGTCACGCCCCCCTACCTCGTGCCTTCCTCTTTCGTTTCTTGACATAGGGTCCAAGTCTCCTGGATCATGTTCGTTTCGAAAATCACGTTCCCGAATGTTTCATTCCATTTGGATTCCGTTTGATATTCCTTTTTTGCAAAACTCTGAAATAGGCAAAAAACAACAATTCCGGGCTGGGCCTCCGGTTAATAGGTTAGTCCCAAAAATAATGTAAAAGTGAATTATAAAGCCCAATAATGTCCAAAACAGTAGATAATATAGCATGGAGCAATCAAAAATTATAGATACGTTGGAGACGTACACTCGGCGGCTCATAGAGGTCCAGAATATTGTCACCATCGGAATAGCCCCCAAGTCCGCCATCCTGAAGCTGATAGATTGACTTGGTTTTGCCGTCGAGGACTCATCACCTGAATAGATGGTCGTCTCTCCACCAGAAATAGATCCTTCCTCAAGATCTGCCGCATGAACAAAGCCAATGAAAGCATGCTTTCGGCCGATTTGAACCTTGGCGTGTCGCGTGTGCTGAGCCGTCTCAGTGATGTCGGTGCTAGAATCCGGCTCAGTGTCTAACTCGTCGATCTTGCCGATGAATACGTGAATTTTGCTGAAGGGGACCCAGTAGCCGTACTCAATTGAGTCGGCCTCGGGGCCCTAGCCAGCGTCGTCGATGTAGATCTTGTCGTGGCGACTCTTGGTCATCCGGCCCACGGTGTATCTTTGATCCCTGAGAAGCTGCCCTTCAAGAACTCGAAACCACCATTCTCTAGCCCCACGGTGGGTGCCAACTGTCGTGGTTTTGTCACGGCAGATGCCCTAGTGAAAGGACTTAGGTGTGGAGCCATAGCAATGTCGGTTAGCTCAAAGGGGTTGAACGGGACAAAGGACACAAAGGATTTACCCAGGTTCAGCCCCTCACAACGAGGTAAAAGCCTACGTTCTACTTCTAGTTGTATTGCTTGATTTTCAATTACAAGGGAGAGAATACGCTTGACCTAGTTCTCGATTGATTCTGTTCTTGAGTTAACCTGCCACCGAGTCTCACCTTTAAATACACAGGTCGAGGCCCGGTGGCTTACAAGAGTCTGGGTCATATTACAGAACGTAACTGACCCTATCCCTACATTACCTCGCCTTGTTAGGCAAGCTATCATCAGGTGGCTCACGCCTTCGGGTCTTGAGTCACCTTCGGGTCATGGGCCTTCAATAGCCCACTTGTAAGCCTTACTGGGCCTCCAATTATAAGTCACGGACAATATGACCTGGCCCTCCTGAGCGGGTCATACCACAGGGTTATATCCCCAACAAAAAGTGCCCATGTAAGCGGGCTATAAGCCCATTATTGTAGAGTACTTGTTCTTAGCACCTGTATACCATGGAGGGGATCAGGGGAGACTCACCCCAGTCTTAGCACTGCAGTAATAATGATAATCGCCAGTCAATTCATAGGGCCCCACCTGTCTAGCTGTAACGAGCCGTCAAATCACGCAGGCCCATGTTTGTAGCAGTAAGTTCAATCCGCTATTCCCTCATCTTCTCGCCTCTTCATCAAACCGACTAGGCGGAACTGCCCCGCCTACTATGCGGGAAAGCCCCGCCCTTGACTTTTTAATATAATTTTGTATCCATGAATTGCACCATTGAGCAAAGCCAGAAGAAAATGGCGTTACACATGTATACAACATGCTCGTCGCGTTCGCGTCGCACCGCAGACGGTCGGTCGGTCTGGCACGCTGCTCACCCAATGAAACACGCGTCGTATTGCGATTGCACACACATGTGGGACCACAATTGAGAGCCGAACATAGGCACACTCCCCCGTCCCAACAAGTCGGCTAAGTTAACAAAAGAGAGAGATGAGTGATAGTACTGGAGCAGTGTTGTAGACAAGTCGTTGCCTGGACGATCCCTGCATGACACGGGAGATCAGTTCGTCCATGCATGTGACCAGACTCCAGCAGATGGCTGGATTGTCTATCGTCTACATATCGTGCAGGTTGTGTTGCACGGGGCTGTAGTTTTGATGAGAAACATAAGAAAAATGTTTCTTGTCATCTCACAATATTAGGTGTCATGTGCTTCGGATCACTGCGAGGGTTAAACAACGACAAATGCGTTCCTCCAAGGCGTTGGTCATTGGGGGCACATGCACAAAGACTTCTCAACTGCCATCTAGGTCAAGCCAGCTATATTAATTTGGACATCTATCGGTTAACCCCTTTTCTATGAGTTTATCTTTAATTTGAGCTTTGATCCTCGTCTAGTTTGTCCGTCGGGATTCACGTTGTCTCCTTGGGGCAGTGAGGTTATGGTTTCTTGTCATGTGGCATTTTTTCGTGTTATGTTAATCCGGTGCTTCAGATGAAAAAGGCAACAACTACGCCTCCGGGGCACATGCATAAAACTTCTCAACAGTCATTGACGAGGTCAACCCGGCTATGGTAGAAAAAAGAAAACTACTCCAATATATAGGCAGGAGCCTCCGCGATTTCTTGTTAGTGTTACTCTCTTCGCACTCTCTCGTCCTCTCTAGATCTAAACATGACAGCAGTTGATGACCCACAAGTATAGGGGTTCAATCATAGTCCTCTCGGTAAGTAAGAGTGTTGAACCAACGAGGAGCAGCAGGAAATGACAAGTGGTTTTCAACAAGGTATTCTCTACAAGCACTGAAATTATAAGTAACGAGTAGTTTGATAGCAAGATAATTTGTAACAAGCAATTAACGATAATGACAAATAATATGCAGCAAGGTAGCCCAATCCTTTTGTGGCAAAGGACAAGCCAAAATGGTCTCTTATGATAAGCAAAGCATTCTTGAGGGTACATGGGAATTTCATCTAGTCACTTTCATCATGTTGGTTTGATTCGTGTTCGCTACTTCGTTAATTTGATATGCGGGTGGACCGGTGCTTAAGTGTTGTTCTTACTTGAACAAATATCCTACTTATTATTACCCCCCTCGCAAGCACCCACAACTATGACAGAAGTATTAAGATAAAATCTAAACCATAGCATTAAACTTTTGGATCCAAATCAGTCCCTTACAAAGTAGCGCATAAACTAGGGTTTAAGCTTATGTCACTGTCGCAACCCATCATCTAATAACTACTCCACAATGCATTCCCTTAGGCCCTAATAAGGTGAAGTGCCATGTAGTACACGTTCACATGACAACACTAAGGGAATCACAACATACATGCCATCAAAATATCGAACACATATCAAGTTCACATGATTACTGATACGTCTCCAACGTATCTACAATTTTTGATTGTTCCATGCTATTATATTATCTGTTTTGGATGTTTTATATGCATTAATATGCTATTTTATATTATTTTTGGGACTAACCTATTAACCTAGAGCCCAGTGCCAGTTTCTGTTTTTTCCTTGCTTTAGAGTCTCGCAGAAAAGGAATACCAAACGGAGTCCAAACGGAATGAAACTTTCGTGATGATTTTTCTTGGACCATAAGACATCCAGAGGACTTGGAATGCAAGTCAGGGAAGCCACGAGGCAGCCACAAGGATGGAGGGCGCCCCCCAGCCTTGTAGGCCCCTCGTGACTCCACCGACCTATTTCTCCTGCCTATATGTTCTCAAATATTCCAAAACCAATCAGGAGAGCCACGAAGACACTTTTCCACCACTGCAACCTTCTGTACACGTGAGATCCCATCTAGGGGCCTTTTCCGGCATGCTGCCGGAGGGGGATTCGATCACGGAGGGCTTCTTACATCAATACCATTGCCCTTCCGATGAAGCATGAGTAGTTTACCTCAGACCTACGGGTCCGTACCTAGTAGCTAGATGGCTTATTCTCTCTATTTGATTCTTAATACCACGTTCTCCTTGACGTTCTTGGAGATCTATTCGATGTAATACCTTTTGCGGTATGTTTGCCGAGATCCGATGAATTGTGGATTTATGATCAGCTTATCTATGAATATTATTTGAATTTTCTCTGAATTCTTATATGCATGATTTGATATCTTTGTAAGTCTGTTCGAACTATCGATTTGGTTTGGCCAACTAGATTGGTTTTTCTTGCAATGGGAGAACTGTTTAGCTTTGGGTTCAATCTTGCAGTGCTTGATCCCAGTGATAGAAGGGGAACTGACACGTATTGTAGTGTTGCCATCAAGGATAAAAAAATGGGGTTTTCATAATATTGCTTGAGTTTATCCCGCTACATCATGTCATCTTACTTAAAGCGTTACTCTGTTCTTATGAACTTAATACTCTAGATGCAAGCAGGAGTCGATCGATGTGTGGAGTAATAGTAGTAGATGCAGGCAGGAGTCGGTTGTGACACTCGGATAGTTAAGCTACAGTAATCCTAAGTTCACGGTGCCATGTCATCCTATTTTGCTAAACTTAATCTCTCTTGGTTAAAAACCTAAGTCAAATTCAAATTTAAAATAAAGTCAAACAAATAAAGTTTTCAAATGACAAAACTAAAATGTTCAAGGTGTTGCTAGTAATGCCTCGATATTTGTCATGGTGAACCAACTTTTTTATAAACTGGTTTAATGCCCTAAAATAAATTAAATTGAAAGCAAAATAAATAAAAATAAAAGGGAAATGAAAGGTAAAGGAGAGAGCCCCCTGTTCCCTGGCCTACTAGAGCCGGCCCAGCCCAACCCCCACACCCGCGGTTGATCCCCTCCCCTCACTGTGCCTCCGACCACATTGCTACAGGGCAAGACCCCGCCGGATCACCTCGTAGGCGACGCCCCGAGGAGATGGCCGCCCCCTCGGGCTCCCCCCTGCTCCACCCACTCTCCCCACCTACCCTCGTGCTCCCCCTCATCCTCTCTCTCCCTCTCCCTCGCGCTCACCTCCCTCCTCCAAATCCCTCGCCGTTGCTGCACCACCATCGCGGACACCGGACTCCCTGTGCCACATGGTTGTGTCTCCGGGGACTGTCGTGCTCCGCTTCATCGACCCCACCCCGAGATCGAGGCCGGGGAGCTTCACCAGCGCCACCCACGACCATCTCGTCTTCGGCATCGCAACAACACCACCATCGATCCGCATCAACCTGACTCTCCGACTCGTCTCCGGCTTCTCCGATGCCTCCCCGACTCCTCCTCGAGCCCACTTGTCCACACCTACAGGGCCCGGTGAGCTCCGCCTTCCATTTCCCTACCTTCTCCTCTACTCCCGTCGTCGTGCACCGCCCGTAGCTGCGCCTGTCGCGCCCCTGGCCATGCTCACCGGCCTTTGGCCGCGACCGCTGTGCCTGGCGCGCCCCTACTCGTGCGCCTATGCATGGCCTCGCTATCGTGTGCGCGCTCGCCCGCACCAACATTCCTCGCTAGCCGTCACCGCCGCCCCTTGTTTTCCTCTGCCTCACCCGACGCTCGCCCGCGCCGCGTCCCACCCGTGGCGGCGCCTCCGATCGCGTTGTGCCCCTCGTCTGCTGCTGCTTTGCTAGCTGCTATGTTGCTCCTTCCCTGCCTGCTGCCTGCTACTGTCGCTACTCATGTCGCTGCCGCCTTGCCATTCTTCTGCTACTGCCGGTGCCAATCGCTGCTTCTGCACGCCCCCTGCGCCACGTCCCTCGTAATGCCACCACCACTCCACACCGCACACCCGCGCAGCCCTCCCGCGACCGGCCACTACCTTGGCTCGCCACTGCAGGGCGCAGCTCCGGCTGGCCGCGCCCGGGCTCGGCCTCCGACCAAGTAGCCCCATGCCCGCGCCCGCTAAGCACCCCGCGCAGTTTGGCCTTTGGGCCACTGACCAGTGGGACCCAGCCCCTTGGTTATAAAAAACAATAATTAAAATTAATTAAATAGATTAATTAATTAATTGATTAACAGATTAATTAACCTATTTAATGTAGCTTAATTAGGTAATTAACTTGTAATTAGCTTGATGTGTCAATGACAGCAGGGCCCCACCACTAATTAGACTGATTTAAACATTTTGGTAAAACACATGTGACACTAGCATGCGAGACCCGCACACACTATTCACTCTGTTGACCAGTCTTCGTTGATTGGGTCAACTGGGCCATAAGACCCCACCTGTCAGCCCCTGGTGCACCGCTGGGTGCACTGCACCGGGTGCACCCGGCCCTTTTTCTGTTTATTTTTTGAACTAGTTAATTAAAGCAATTTCAGAAAATGGTTACATCTTTGGAAATTAATATAAATTAATCTGTAACTCGGATGAAAATGTTTTATACATGAAAGTTTCTCAGAACGATGAGATGAATCCATATATGTGGTCCGTCCGCCACATGTCCCTAGCATAGCGAACCTGCAACCATCCCCCTTCGTTTCATATGTCCGAAAATGCCAAACTTCGAGAAAACTTCCCCGGATGTTTCCCCCTTTGTTGGTATCGTGTAGCATTGCGTTAGAACACCCCTAGCACCACATATCATCATGTCTTGCTTAGTAATGCATCTGTGTGCTATATATTTACTGTTTCTTCCCACTCTTCTTCTCTGGCAGACCTCGAGACTGTTGTTGATGCCGATGTGATCGACTACGTCGATGACGACTCTTCTTCCCCTTTGATCATTCCGATATCGCCCATTCCATTCTCTCAAGCTTGCATTAGATTTTGCTATTGTAATTGATTTCTCCTATTCTGATGCATAGCCTGCTTTTGTAACCTGCTATTGTTACCTACCTTCTTATCCTAAACTGCTTAGTATAGGTTGGTTGGTGATCCATCAGTGACCCCCACCATGTCCTGTTACCCCTGCTTCATCATCGACGAATCGATCAACGTGACCGATGACCAGAGCCCGACACCTCACATCACATCACGCCCCTTTTGTTGCTTGACTCTGCAGAGCTACTATCGAGTGGCGAGGGTGATACCTCACAACGCACTCCTGATGAAAACTCTGTAGTGTAGCTATTCGGTCGTGGTCAATGAGGGTGGTTCCTCCTTCACCATTCCTGATATGGCTCTGTCATGCAACACCTCAAGTGTGAACCTCGAGGGTGGTTCCTCATATGTTCACCTTGATGATTACATCGAGTGGAATCCACCGAGGGTGATTCCTCGGGTTGCCCTTGATGTTTGGACACATAGTTACCTTGACTTTACTTGAGACCATTATTGAAGTCGGTCGGCACTGAGGGGTACCCGCGAGTTGATGTGAAAGTCGGGCGGGCCCGTAGAGCACCCGCAAGTTTTCTACGTGGCACGGCCGGGTAGTCTGGGCCCTTTCCGTAAGTCCATGAGATGGGGCGACGGGGTCACATTATCATGAGTCTCTGCTTGTCTCCGCGAGCCCCCAATGCACTAATAGGTTTTGGTATTTGTTCCGAGTTGGCCTTCGGCCTTTACGCACTAACCACCACGCGAGAATAGTTATGGGCCTCGACGTCGTAGTATCTGCCGAAGCTTTGTCAGACGTCCAGTTGAGCATTGTGGCATGGTCGGATCATGCTGGCCATCCGAGGCGGTGCTGGTATCCACACTGCACACAACAACCGGGAGTGCAATGGGCGCTGGGCCCAAGACCCCAGAGTTCTTATGATGTAGACCGGCGGGGACCTCTCTGCTGAGCCTAGGTAGGGCTGCGACGTGTTGATCTTCTGAGGCCGGGCATTGACCCTAGGAAGGTGTGTCCGGCCAGAGTAATCAAGCATGTTGGGTAATGTGGTGCACCCCTGCAGGGAAGTTATCTATTCGAATACCGTGTCCATGGTAATGGACGTCCAGACTTGTATCCTGGTCTATTACAACTAGAACTGGTTACTTGAGACATGTGATGGATATGTGGCTCCAAGATTGCTTTCTCGCAGGGACTCGAGGAAGAATCTGTGGGCGTTAATGCTACAACATGCTTGTTTAATATTAAAATGCTACTCTTTACTCTTCTACATGCTGCAAGATGCTTGGAGCTGCTTGAGGACGCTAGTATTTGATAGGCTAGGCCTTCGCCTCTATTCTGGCATTCTACAGTTCAGTCCATAGATACATACCTTCCTTTGATACCAATGCATACTTAGTATAGATCTGATGCTTGCGAGTACTTTGGATGAGTACTCACGGTTGCTTTGCTACCCCTTTTGCCCTTTCTTCCTTCTTTTCAATTGTTGCAACCAGATGGTGGATCCCTGGAGGCAGGTGCCACCGTCGGCGGATACTACTACATGGAGGCCGCCAAAGGCTAGTGATAACCCACAAGTATAGGGGATCAATTGTAGCCTCTTTTGATAAGTAAGAGTGTCGAACCCAACGAGGAGCTAAAGGTAGAATGAATATTCCCTCAAGTTCTATCGGCCACCGATACAACTGTAGCGACCCGACCCGAATGGATCAAGTCTCTGTGCTTAAGTGCCATCCCTGGATCGGTATGCTGACACACACAGTACTCGAGGATTTATAACAGAGGTAAATCACATGTATAAATAACATAAATACTATTACCTCAGTCCAAAATATAGCAGAAGCAACAAGGTTGTGGATTCCCATCAACACCAACGGCAATGTTGAGTGTAGAAATCGTAACCCTAATGTATCACTTACTGTCGTTCGAAAAGTCCGCAACATGAAAAGTTGCAGCCAAAACGGGTCAGCACATGGAATATGCTGGCAATGTAACACATAGAGAATAATGAAAGAATAAGCTATACTACATGCATATATGGCTGGTGGAAAGCTCTATGGTTACAGTTTTGCGAAAAGCCAAATTTTCCCTACTGCAAAGGAATAAATTTATTTAACTATCATGGTGATTGTGAAACATTGAGAATGGTTGACAGCATCCTCAATCCCAATTAAAAGTACTCATTAAAACCCAAACAAATTATATTAAGTAACATGATGAGATCAACAGGATAATCCAAGAACTAGATACTCAAGATTGTCCATAACCGGGGACACGGCTAACCATGATTAGTTTATACACTCTGCAAAGGTTTGCACACTTTTCCCCACAAGACTCGATCTCCTCCGTTTGATTTCTCGCACTTCATGGTGTTTGAGAAACGGATGACCGAGACATAGTCTTTCAGAAGCACTAGCACCTTACATGTGGGTAGACCATACCAACCTACAACCCCTACATCTGCTAGCCTACCCGTAAGAGTTCGCACAACTTAATCAACTATGCCAGAGCCCATAATGGCTTGTGGCTGCACACAGAAGTTTCTAGTTAGAATAATCTCATGATCCCTTTGAGCCTGGGTGGCGGTCCGAAGAAATACAGGCAAGTCCTGATGGAAACCAGGTACCTCAATCCACCCAGATGTGTGTTTAAGTTGCCACCTTAAATAAACCATTAAATAACAATCTCACATCTGTCATGGATACACTCACCCAATCCACGTCTACTAGCATAGCATAACATAATAAGAAAACGTAGAAGTAACTCCCAAGGGTTTGATAATAAAACAGGTAATAGGTACTACCACAATCTACTTCCCATCCCACAATTTAATTAGATCCTAATCATGCAAGTGTTTGAGGATAGATCTAATGCATAAAAACTGGGTGTGAGAAGAAGTATGATCAAAGTGTTACTTGCCTGCAATGTTGACGAAGATGATTCGCACTCAAAACTCTTGATAGTTCTACTCGTCACACTCCGATCAATCTATCATAAGCAAGCAATAGTAACCACACATAAGCAATCACTCAAAAGATCGGAAAGATCGAAGAAGACGATTCATAAAACATCAAAACCAAGCAAATAACTCTTGCAACATAAAACAATTTCTAACAGTACCAAAATTATGTGAATTTGGCCTTATCAGAAAGTTTAGGTCAAGATCTTCGATTTGCAAAAAGAATCAACTAAATCGGAGTTACGAAACTCAAGTTATGATCAAACGAAGTTCAAATACAAATCTTTTTGAATTCAAATTTTAGAACTTTCAGAAACATGTTTGAGTTGGATTACTGGATAGAGGGGATCATAATGAAGAAGTGGGCGTTGGTTTCATTGAATTCCGACTAACGAGCAAAAAGTTACGGCCGTTTGAAAACCAGGGGCTAATCTGCAGAAAAAGTATTCACAGATGGGTCCCTGGCCGAAAATAAAAAGAAAAAAAACGAAAAGGCTATTTTACGAACGTTCACTAACGAACGTTAACGAACGAAAAAACCGTTCGCTCCAGATCTAATCTGACGAGCGTTCACTAATTAAAACTAACTAAAAGAAAACTGTGTTTTAAAAAGAAAAACCGGCGAAAACCGGATCGGGCGGCGGTTATACCGGTTCGCGGAGGTTCGGCGGTTTTCGTGAGAAAAAAGGCGGCGGCGAGGTCGAACTCCGGCAACGGCGAGCGAACTCCGGCGTGATGGGGCGGCGGCTCCGGCGGTCCAGGAGGGCGGCGATGAGCACGGGAGGCGGCGTTAGGCGGCGGCAAAGTGGCGGTGTGCGGGCGGCGGCGGCGATGAGACGGAGCGGTGGCGGCGGCTCGGCGAGATCTTGGCGGCGGCGACTTGGGCGGCGGGGGCTCAAGGCGTCGCGGGGCTCGAGGGGGGCCGGATATTTATGGAGGAGGGCTACGCGGGAGGCGTGCGGGAGGGGGCAGAGGAGGCCGCGGCGAGCATGGCGGTGCGGCGGCGGACTCGGGAGGAGTCCCCGTCGGGAACGACGGGCGAGGCGGCGTGGAGCTGGGCCTTGGCCTGGCTTCGGCTGGGCCGGCCCAGTTCGGGGAGAAGAAAGTTTTTTTCAAACAGTTTCTCAGACAATTCAAAAATAATAAAAACAAAATAAATAGAAATAATACATAGGCATATAATATTTCAAAATTTTCAGAAAAAGATTTCCTACACCGTGAACATTTTTGTAATATCAAATAAATTCCATAGAAATTCAAATAAAGCAAAGAGTGCTTCTGCTCTAGTAAAATCCAATAAAAATCATTTTAAAAAAAATACCAAAATCAATCCAAATTTATTTCTCTCCATTTTTTCGATGTAGGGAATCATGTTACCCTATTTTCCATATATTTTATTTTGGAGAAAATAATTTGAATAAAACTCAAATAACACCAAATTGAAAATAAATTCAAAAGAACTTTGAATTTAATTCTTTGAAACTCCCAACTCATATTTCATATAATTTGAAGAAGTCATTTTATCTTCGCTCGTGAAAATCATTGAGTTGCATAAAGTTTCAGAATTGGAAATATTCTGAAATGAAATTCAAATATTTTTAACACCCCTTGTCATTTAAATAAATGGAAGAAGTCATGTCATCTTCTCTCCAGGGTTTTGTGATGAAAATAATTTGAATTCCTGAAGATCATAAAATGCAAAATGAAAGTTTGGGAAAGTCCTTTTATTCCCTCTCATTTAACTTTCAAAAAGTTTCGAATTCACTCATCAATCAAACAATCAATCAACTCTATCTATTTATTATAACATTCCAAAATTTAGAATTTTGGGATGTTACAACAACTCTACGCATGCTTGACGTTCGCTTTATCAAGAACAAGTATGAAACTAGAAGTACTTTGTAGGTGTGATAGGATAGGTTTGCAAGATAATAAAGAGCACGTAAATAAAATCTAGGGGCTGTTCAGATAAAGACACGACTAAGTTAGTTTTAGTAGAGAGCTTTTGTCAACAAGAAAGTCATTTGTCCCTAGGCAATCGATAACAAGTACCGGTAATCATTCTTGTAATTTTATATGAGGGAGAGGCATGACTAACATACTTTCTCTACTTGGATCATATGCACTTATGATTGGACCCCTAGCAAGAATCCGCAACTACTAAAGATCATTAAGGTCATGAAACCTAACCATAGCATTAAGTGTCAAGTCCTCTTTACTCCCATACGGCATACCACAGTTACTCGAGTTTAAGTTTCTGTCACTCTCGCAACCCACCGTAAGCGAACCATGAACATATTGCAACACCCTACAACGGGGGGCCCTCACGTTTACGCGAGACAGAGGGCACCGTAGGACAGAACCATAAATAAAATATACAATCATACCAACTAAGATCACCATTAACCCATAGGATAAAACAGATCTACTCAAACATTATAGGATAACCATAGATCATTTGGACATAATATATGGAGTTGAGCACCATGTTTAAGTAGATATTACAGCGGTGAGAAGAGGTGTTACACCGCTGCATAGAGGGGGAGAGAGTTGGTGTTGACGGTAGCAATATTGTTGATGTAGATCGCTGTCACGATCCTTGCCCCGGTGGCACTCGGGCGCCACCGAAAGTGAGGGGGAGAGATCCCCCTCCTTCTTCTTCTTCCTTGGCATCCCCCCTAGATGGGAGGAGATTTCCCGCTCTGGTCCTTGGTCTCCATGGCGCCGGAGGTGCGGGAGCCCATCCGAGATCGGATCTCCCTCACTGTTCTCTTCTGTTTCGCGTTCCCCTGATATGGCCGAAAACCGTTTCTTATATTCCCAGATATCCATAACTCCAATTGCGCTGAAATTTTAACACGAATTTTTTCCGGATATAATCTTCCTTGCACCCGAAGTAGATCTCCAACCGACGTACGAGCTGGGCACAACCCACCATGCCACGCCTGGCTCCGGGACCACGCCCTGGTGGGTTGTGCCCACCTCGGGCCTCTGTTTGCGGTGATTCCAACTCCCAAAAATCACATATATTCCAAAATAATTCTCCGTGAAATTATATTGCATTTGGACTTTTTTTAATATGGATATTCTGCAATACAAAAAACATGCAAAAACAGGAACTGTAACTGGGCACTGGATCAATCGGTTAGTCCAATAAATCATATAAAAAGTTGGCAAAAGTATGTAAAAGTTTTATAATATTGGCATGAAACAATCAAAAATTATAGATACGACGGAGACGTATCAGCATCCCCAAGCTTAATTCCTGCTCGTCCTCGAGTAGGTAAACGATAAAAAAGCTATTTTTTGATGTGAAATGCTACCTAACATAAACTTGATCATATGTCTAGTCATGTCATGAATATTGATACATAAGTGATTCAAAGCAATAGTCTATAATTTGACATAAAGACATCAATACTCACGCGTCCCAACAAACAATCATGTCTTTCAAAATATCAATGCTAAGGAAAGTTATCCCTACAAAATTATATAGTCTTGTCATGCTCTGTCTTCTTAACACAAAGTATTTATCATGCACAACCCCGATGACAAGCCGAGCAATTGGTTCATACTTTTTAACGCGCTTCAACTTCAACTCTCATGCAATACATGAGCGCAAGCCATGGATATAACACTACGGGTGGAATAGAGTATAATGATAGGGGTAAATATAAAGAAGACAAAAAAAGTAAGGAAGTCTCACATCGACATGGCTAACCAACGGGCTATGGAGATGCCCATCAATTGATATCAATGCGAGGAGTAGGGATTGCCATGCAACGAATGCACTAAGAGCTATAAGTGTATAAAAGCTCAATATGAAAACTAAGTGAGTGTGCATCTAATCCTATAATGAAAAATGCCCACTAGTATATGAAAGTACAACATAGGAGACTCTCCATATGAAAACATGGTGCTACTTTGAAGCACAAGTGTGGTAAAGGATACTAACAATGCCCTTCTCTCTTTGTTTATTTCTTTTTTTCTCTTTTTTTTCTTTTTTTCTTTCATTGTCCGGAGTCTCATCCCGACTTGTGGGGGAATCATAGTCTCCATCATCCTTTCCTCACTGTGGCACTGCTCTAAAAATGAATAATGATGATCATCACACTTCCATTTACTTATAACTCAAAAGAAATAAAAATTACAACTCGATACCTATGACAAAGTATGACTCTATATGAATGCCTCTGGTAATGTACCAAGATGTGCAATGATGTAGCGTAACATGTATGAAAAATGATGCATGGTGGCTGAGCCACAACTACTATGTCAGCTATATGATCATGCAAAGCAATATGACAATAAATGCTCAAGTCATCAAACGGAAGCAGTGGAAGTTGCATGACAATATATCTCGGAATGGCCATGGAAAAGCCATAATAGGTAGGTATGGTGGCTGTTTTTAGGAAGATATAATAAGGCTTATGTGTGATAGAGCGTATCATATCACGGGGTTTGGTGCACCTGCAAAGTTTGCACCACATCTCGATGTGAGAAAGGGCAATGCACGGTACCGTAGAGGCTAGCAAATTGCAAAAGGTAAGAGTGCGATAATCCATGGACTCACATTAGTCATAAAGAACTCATATACTTATTGCAAAAGTTTATTATCCTCAAGCAAAGTACTACTACGCATGCCCCTAGGGGGATATATTGGTAGGAAAAGACCATCGCTCGTCCCCGACCGCCACTCATAAGGAAAACAATCAATAATAAATCATGCTCCAACTTCATAGCATAACGAGAGACTACTCGTGCATGCTTCGGAAATCACAAACCTTAACACCAATATTCTTACTAACCACAACTGTTTACTAGTACCTCCCACATATTCCATCTCTATATCGCAAAACTATTGCAAGGAATCAAACATATCATATTCAGTGATCCATAAGTTTTATGTAGGATTTTATGACTAACCATGCAATTGATCAATTCCTATTGACTCTCTAAATAGATCTAAGTGAAGCATGAGAGTTTAATTCTTTCTACAAAAGACCTTGCTCTAATAAATATAAGTGAAGCAAAAGAGCATTCTACAAACAACGGTTTTCTATGTGAAGAGAAACAGGGAATCCAAACTTCAAAAGATATAAATGAAGCACATGAAGCATTCTATAAAGCCATACTCAAAAGACATAAGTGAAGTGCAATGAGCATTCTATAAATTGTAACATCCCAAAATTCTAAATTTTGGAATGTTATAATTAATAGATAGATTTGATTGATTGTTTGATTGATTGTGTGAAATTGAGTGAAATTCGAAACTTTTTGAAAGTTAAATGAGAAGGAATAAAAGGACTTTCCCAAACTTTCATTTTGCATTCGTGATCTCCGTGAATTCAAATTCTTTTCACCACAAAACCCTGGAGAGAAGATGACATGAATTCTTCCATTTATTTTAATGACAAGGGGTGTTGAAAATATTTGAATTTCATTTGGAAAATATTTCCAACCCAGGAACTTTATGCAACTCAATGATTTTCACGAGCGAAGATAAAATGACTTCTTCAAAACATATGAAATATGAGTTGGTAGTTCCAAAGAATTAAATTCAAAGTTCTTTTGAATTTATTTTCAGTTTGGAGTTATTTGAGTTTTATTCAAATTATTTTTCTCCAAAAATTAAATATATGGAAAATAGGGTAACATGATTCCCTACATCAGAAAATTGGAGAGAAATAAATTTGAATTAATTTTGGTATTTTTAAAATGATTTTTACTGGATTTTACTAGAGCAGAAGCACTCTTTGCTTAATTTGAATTTGTGCGTATTCTATTTGACTCTAGAAAAATGTTCAGCTTGTAGGAAATCTTTTTCTGAAAATTTTGATATATAATATGCCTATATTAAATTTAATTTTTTTATTTATCCAGTTTTCCTTCTGTTTGTACTTAAAAAAACTGTACATGCGGCCCATAGTTATTTACCGCCCACAGGCGTAGCATAGTGGCAGCGAGCACCTCTTTTTTTCTCTCCTAAATGGGCCAGGCCTGGCCAGCCTTTTAATTTTTATTTACTTAGGCCGATTTTTGTTAAAAAATAATGTAGCCCGTGTACGGCGCGGCCGGCCGAGGCCTTTAGGCCCGTGCGAGGCGTTAGCCTTTTTCTCCTCTGTTTCGTTTAATTGCGTCTACGTTTAGTCCCACATTGCTAAGCCTTTGAACCCTAAACCTTTTTTCCACCTATAAATATAGATCCGTAGAGTCTAAAAAAATCATCCGATTCGGGTTAAATCAATATTTTGGTTTGACTAGATTTATTTAAGAAAAATATTTTCTCCTCTCCGCGTGACTTACGAAATTGTCTTCTCTCTCAAGTTGTCTTTTATCATCTTATAAAGGTATCTTTCTTCTTTTTTTTCTTTTTATACTTCTGTAGTTTATTATTTTCTAGACTAGTACAATAAAATAATTAGATTACCAATTAGTCTATGTATTTATACATTAGACTTTAGCCGTAGCTATTTTTCTTCCATAAAACAGCTTGGCCCTGATTTTTCAAATAGCCATAACTTTTTACTCGTTCATCCAAATTAAATGAAACCAACGCCCACTTCTTCGTTATGATCTCATCTATCCAGTAATCCAACTCAAACATGTTTTTGAAAGTTTAAAATTTGAATTAGATCAGAATTGAATTTGAACTTCGTTTGATCATAACTTGAGTTTCGTAACTCCGATTTAGTAGATTCTTTTTGTAAATCGAAGCTCTTGACCTAAACTTTTTGATAAGGCAAAATTCACATAATTTTGTTACTGTTAGAAATTGTTTTATGTTGCAAGAGTTATTTGCTTGGTTTTGATGTTTTCCTAATTGTTTTCTTTGTTCTTTTCGATCTTTTGAGTGATTGCTTATGTGTGGTTACTATTGCTTGCTTACGATAGATTGACCGGAGTGTGACGAGTAGAACTATCAAGAGTTATGAGTGTGAATCATCTTCATCAGCATTGCAGGCAAGTTCACACTTTGATCATATCCTTTTCATACCCAGTTTTTATGCATTAGTTTCACCCTCAAATATTGCATGAGTAGGATTGATAACATGTGGGTATTGGGAAGTAGTTGATGAGGTAGGAACCTATTGCCCTGCATTCAAACCTTGGGAGTTACTATTACGTTGCTTATATTGCTATGTTATGCTCGTAGACGTGGATTGGGTTTGAGAGTATTCATGACAGATGTGAGATTGTTTACTTAATGGTTCAACTTAAGGTGGCAACTTTAACACACATCTGGGTGGATTGAGGTACTTGGGTATTCCAGGATTGCCTGTTTTTTTTATGGACCGCCAACCAGGCTCAAAGAGATCATGAGATTATTCATGCTAGAAACTTCCGTGTGCAGCCACAAGCTACTATGGTCTCTAGCATAGTTGATTAAGTCGTGCGAACTCTTACAGTGGTAGACTAGCAGATGTAGGGGAAAGTAGGTGTAACGGTCTACCCATCGTAAGGTGCTAGCGCTTCTGAAAGACTGTGTCTTGGTCATCCGTTTCTCAAACACCATTGTAGTGCGAGAATCCCAACGGAGGAGATCGAGTCTTGTGGGGAAAAGTGCACAAACCTCTGCAGAGTGTACAAACTAATCATGGTTACCCGTGTCCCCGGTTATGGACATCTTGAGTATCTAGTACTTGGATTATCATGTGAATCTCATCATGTTACTTTATATGATTTTGTTGGGTTTAATGATGTTACTTAATTGGGATTGAGAATGCTATCAACCATTCTCAATGTTTAACAACCATCATGATAGTTAAATAAAAGTTATTCCTTTGCAGTAGGGAAAAAATGGCTTTTCGCAAAAACATTATAACCATAGAGCTTTTCCACCAGCCAAATATGCATGTAGTGATAGCCTTTATTCATCATTATCCTATGGTGTGAATTTGCCAGTACATTCAATGTACTGACCCTTTGTGGCTGCAATGTCTCATGTTGCAGGATCTTACGACGAGTAAGTGATACGTTAGGGTTACGATTTCTACACTCAACTTCGCCGTTGGTGTTGATGGGAATCCACAACCTTGTTACTTCCGCTACTTGGATTGACATAACAGTATTTACGTTACTTTATACGTGTGATTTACCTCAGCTATAAATCCTCGAGTACTGTGTGTGTCAGCATACCGATCCAGGGATGACACTTAAGCACAGAGACTTGATCCATTCGGGCCGGGTCGCTACATAAATCAACCATGGACTGTCTCATACCAGCATGGTGCATAAAAGAAAAGTGAAAAATAAACACAAAAGACGCTCCAAAATTTGCACATATCACATGAACGAAACGAATCCAAAAACATACCGATACTTGTTGAAGAAAGATGGGATGCCTTCCGGGGCATCCCCAAGCTTAGACGCTTGAGTCTCCTTGAATATTTACTTGGGGTGCCTTGGGCATCCCCAAGCTTGAGCTCTTTCCTCTCCTCATTCTCCTCACATTGAGACCTCCTCGATCTTTGAACACTTCATCCACACAAAACTTAACCGAACTTTTAGTGGCGGGGTTACTGAATATAGCAATGAAATCCCATCATGTACTGCTGTAACATTATTGTATAATTATAAACAAACATTACCCACTGTATTCTATCACAATTCTATGGCCTCAAGTCAAGGAGGCGTCAACAATAATTCAAACATATGCAAATAATGAAGCTATAACAGCAATCTGTGAAAACAGGATAGTCTGTAAAGATTTGAACATCCACCATACTTCTGTAACTCAAACAATTCTGAAAAATTAGGAAAAAAATAAAAATTGTGTATAGAAATACAGTGCAAAAAGTTTCAGAACTGTTTGACGTTCTAGTAAAAAATGTAAAATCGTGCACTACAGCCAAAGTTTCTGTTTTGCACCACACAAACCAACAAGCAATTCAACCATCCTAAAGGCAAACCTTGGCACATTATTTTTATAATACAATGGAATTTTACAAGGGGATATTATTTTTGTTGAAAAGTTTCTGTAATTAAGATTCACAAAGTTTCCATGGGCCTGAACAAAGTTCAAGGCATGCTCCCGCTTCCACGGTGCTCGTCTATCTCACTTTCACTTCTCTTTTCGTGAAGTTTTAAGTTCTCATCTATATTTTTTTCTTGTTTTTAAACTTGATAAAATAACTCAACAGAAATAATTGACTCTCTAAAACTTCCGGGTTGTCTCCCTGGCAGCGCTTTCTTTAAAGCCATTAAGCTAGGCATAAAGTGCTCAAGTAATGAATTTACCCGGATCCCAATGTATATCAAAGCCAATTTTAATTAAAAATGATTTGGCATTTAGTGGTGAGCACAAAGCAACATATATCATGCAATGACGAAGTCTAACTATCTTCCTATGCATCAGCATGTCATAAAAGAACAATTCATGAACATCAAGTAAAGTCCAATACATAGCATAAGCAGTTTCTTGCAATTTTATTGTGTTGGAAACATAAAGAGGCGGAGATGTAGTTCCTCTCTCATAATAATTGCAAGTAGGAGCAGAAAGCACATGGATATTATATTCATCAAAATTACCAAGTGAAGCGGTAAAGGCAACCCATCAATGTAGTCCTTAATAAGTGCAAACTTCTCCGATATAGTGTAGTTTGTAGAATTCAAAAAGATAATAGGACTATCGTGTGTGGGTGAAATAGCAAAAATTTCATTCTTAACATAAGGAACTATAGCAAGTTCATATCCATAAGCATAATTCATATTGGCATCTTGGCCACAAGCATAGCAAGTATCAAGTTCATCAAAAAGGGATATTTCAAGTGAATCAACGGGATCATAGCAATTATGATAGCATTCATCCTTCGGTAAGAACGAAGGGAAATTAAACAATGTATGAGTTGAAGGGTTACTCTCATTATAAGGTGGGCACAGGTGATCAATCCGCTCTTCCTCCGCTTGTTCTTCGCTCTCCTCATCATATTTTTCATCCAATGAGCTCAAAGTTTCATCAATTCCTTCTTCCATAGACTCCTGGAAAATATTAGTCTCTTCTTGGACAGCGGAGACTCTCTCAATAAATTCATCAATATTGGAATTGAATTTGTAATTATCATAGCAATATTTAAGGATAGAAAAAAATTCAGGTCTATAAACATCATCATCAAAAGCTTCATACTTTTTAAACAAAGATTCAATTTCATAAGCACCCTTAAAAGCAACATATTCTTCTATTCGTTCCACATCATAATAATCATATATACCATTAGCATAAGAAGCTAAAGTTTCATTATTAATAAATTTTCATGAAAAGGGAAGGTGTGGAGCATTTATCCTAGAGCAACAAGTATAATCATATCTCAAGCATAGCTCCCGAGCATACCAATGCACCATATGAATTTGATCCCATAACAATTTCCCTTTATGAGTCAAGCGATAATCCCTAAAGTATTCAGGTTGATCCAACGTTACTCCCATTATATATTGAATGGGGTTTTCTCAGGATTTATCAAAATAGTACATAACAAGCATCGAGGGTTTTAGGAGGTCCCCCATCTCCATGACTAGCAAGTACAATTTTTTTGGTGTTTCGTGTTCCATATCCATAACTAAAGATAGAGAACAACCTAGAACAAGAAATAAAAATATCTTAGTGATAAAGCAAACAAGCACACACGAGAATATTCACCCCACGCTATAGCTCCCCGGCAACGGCGCCAAAAAAAGGTCTTGATAACCCACAAGTATAAGTATCAATTGTAGCCTCTTTCAATAAGTAAGAGCGTCGAACCCAATGAGGAGCTAAAGGTAGAACAAATATTCCTCAAGTTCTATTGACCACCGATACAACTCTACGCACGCTTGACGTTCGCTTTACCTAGAACAAGTATGAAACTAGAAGTACTTTGTAGGTGTGATAGGATACACTTGCAAGATAATAAAGAGCACGTAAATAAAATCTAAGGGCTGTTTAGATAAAGACACGACTAAGTTAGTTTTAGTAGAGAGCTTTTGATAACAAGAAAGTCATTTGTCCCTAGGCAATGGATAACAAGTACCGGTAATCATTCTTGTAATTTTATATGAGGGAGAGGCATGAGCTAACATACTTTCTCTACTTGGATCATATGCACTTATGATTGGACCCCTAGCAAGAATCCGCAACTACTAAAGATCGTTAAGGTCATGAAACCCAACCATAGCATTAAGTGTCAAGTCCTCTTTACTCCCATACGGCATACCACAGTTACTCGAGTTTAAGTTTCTGTCACTCTCGCAACCCACCGTAAGCGAACCATGAACATATTGCAACACCCTACAACGGGGGGCCCTCACGTTTACGCGAGACAGAGGGCACCGTAGGACAGAACCATAAATAAAATATACAATCATACCAACTAAGATCACGATTAACCCATAGGATAAAACAGATCTACTCAAACATTATAGGATAACCATAGATCATTTGGACATAATATATGGAGTTGAGCACCATGTTTAAGTAGATATTACAGCGGTGAGAAGAGGTGTTACACCGCTGCATAGAGGGGGGAGAGAGTTGGTGTTGACGGTAGCAATATTGTTGATGTACATCGTCAGCACGATCCTTGCCCCGGCGGCACTCCGGCGCCACCGGAAGTGAGGGGGGGAGAGCCCCCTCCTTCTTCTTCTTCCTTGGCATCCCCCCTAGATGGGAGGAGAGTTCCCCCTCTGGTCCTTGGTCTCCATGGCGCCGGAGGGGCGGGATCTCCTCTGAGATCGGATCTCCCTCTTTGTTTTCTTCTGTTTCGCGTTCCCTTGATCTGGCCGAAAACCGTTTCTTATATTCCCAGAGATCTGTAACTCCAATTGCGCTGAAATTTTAACACGAATTTTTTTCGGATATAATCTTCCTTGCACCCGAAGTAGATCTCCAACCGACGTACGAGCTGGGCACAACCCACCACTCCACGCCTGGCTCCGGGACCGCGCCCTGGCCGGTTGTGCCCACCTCGGGCCTCTGTTTGCGGTGATTCCAACTCCCAAAAATCACATATATTCCAAAATAATTCTCCGTGAAATTATATTGCATTTGGACTTTGTTTAATATGGATATTCCGTGATACAAAAAACATGCAAAAAATAGGAACTGGCACTGGGCACTGGATCAATAGGTTAGTCCAATAAATCATATAAAAAGTTGGCAAAAGTATGTAAAAGTTTTATAATATTGGCATGAAACAATCAAAAATTATAGATACGACGGAGACGTATCAGCATCCCCAAGCTTAATTCCTGCTCGTCCTCGAGTAGGTAAGCGATAAAAAGCTATTTTTGATGTGAAATGCTACCTAACATAAACTTGATCATATGTCTAGTCATGTCATGAATATTGATACATAAGTGATTCAAAGCAATAGTCTATAATTTGACATAAAGACATCAATACTCACGCGTCCCAACAAACAATCATGTCTTTCAAAATATCAATGCTAAGGAAAGTTATCCCTACAAAATTATATAGTCTTGTCATGCTCTGTCTTCTTAACACAAAGTATTTATCATGCACAACCCCAATGACAAGCCGAGCAATTGGTTCATACTTTTAACGCTTCAACTTCAACTCTCATGCAATACATGGCGCAAGCCATGGATATAACACTACGGGTGGAATAGAGTATAATGATAGGGGTAAATATAAAGAAGACAAAAAAAGTAAGGAAGTCTCACATCGACATGGCTAACCAACGGGCTATGGAGATGCCCATCAATTGATATCAATGCGAGGAGTAGGGATTGCCATGCAACGAATGCACTAAGAGCTATAAGTGTATAAAAGCTCAATATGAAAACTAAGTGAGTGTGCATCTAATCCTATAATGAAAAATGCCCACTAGTATATGAAAGTACAACATAGGAGACTCTCCATATGAAAAACATGGTGCTACTTTGAAGCACAAGTGTGGTAAAGGATACTAACAATGCCCCTTCTCTCTTTGTTTATTTCTTTTTTTCTCTTTTTTTTCTTTTTTTCTTTCATTGTCCGGAGTCTCATCCCGACTTGTGGGGGAATCATAGTCTCCATCATCCTTTCCTCACTGTGGCACTGCTCTAAAAATGAATAATGATGATCATCACACTTCCATTTACTTATAACTCAAAAGAAATAAAAATTACAACTCGATACCTATGACAAAGTATGACTCTATATGAATGCCTCTGGTAATGTACCAAGATGTGCAATGATGTAGCGTAACATGTATGAAAAATGATGCATGGTGGCTGAGCCACAACTACTATGTCAGCTATATGATCATGCAAAGCAATATGACAATAAATGCTCAAGTCATCAAACGGAAGCAGTGGAAGTTGCATGACAATATATCTCGGAATGGCCATGGAAAAGCCATAATAGGTAGGTATGGTGGCTGTTTTTAGGAAGATATAATAAGGCTTATGTGTGATAGAGCGTATCATATCACGGGGTTTGGTGCACCTGCAAAGTTTGCACCACATCTCGATGTGAGAAAGGGCAATGCACGGTACCGTAGAGGCTAGCAAATTGCGAAAAGGTAAGAGTGCGTATAATCCATGGACTCACATTAGTCATAAAGAACTCATATACTTATTGCAAAAGTTTATTATCCCTCGAAGCAAAGTACTACTACGCATGCCCCTAGGGGGATATATTGGTAGGAAAAGACCATCGCTCGTCCCCGACCGCCACTCATAAGGAAAACAATCAATAATAAATCATGCTCCAACTTCATAGCATAACGAGAGACTATTCGTGCATGCTTCGGAAATCACAAACCTTAACACCAATATTCTTACTAACCACAACTGTTTACTAGTACCTCCCACATATTCCATCTCTATATCGCAAAACTATTGCAAGGAATCAAACATATCATATTCAGTGATCCATAAGTTTTATGTAGGATTTTATGACTAACCATGCAATTGATCAATTCCTATTGACTCTCTAAATAGATCTAAGTGAAGCATGAGAGTTTAATTCTTTCTACAAAAGACCTTGCTCTAATAAATATAAGTGAAGCAAAAGAGCATTCTACAAACAACGGTTTTCTATGTGAAGAGAAACAGGGAATCCAAACTTCAAAAGATATAAATGAAGCACATGAAGCATTTTATAAAGCCATACTCAAAAGACATAAGTGAAGTGCAATGAGCATTCTATAAATTGTAACATCCCAAAATTCTAAATTTTGGAATGTTATAATTAATAGATAGATTTGATTGATTGTTTGATTGATTGTGTGAAATTGAGTGAAATTCGAAACTTTTTGAAAGTTAAATGAGAAGGAATAAAGGACTTTCCCAAACTTTCATTTTGCATTCGTGATCTCCGTGAATTCAAATTCTTTTCACCACAAAACCCCGGAGAGAAGATGACATGAATTCTTCCATTTATTTAAATGACAAGGGTGTTGAAAATATTTGAATTTCATTTGGAAAATATTTCCAACCCAGGAACTTTATGCAACTCAATGATTTTCACGGCGAAGATAAAATGACTTCTTCAAAACATATGAAATATGAGTTGGTAGTTCAAAGAATTAAATTCAAAGTTCTTTTGAATTTATTTTCATTTTGGAGTTATTTGAGTTTTATTCAAATTATTTTTCTCCAAAAATTAAATATATGGAAAATAAGGTAACATGATTCCCTACATCAGAAAATTGAGAGAAATAAATTTGAATTAATTTTGGTATTTTAAAATGATTTTCTTGGATTTTACTAGAGCGAAGCACTCTTTGCTTAATTTGAATTTGTGCGTATTCTATTTGACTCTAGAAAAATGTTCAGCTTGTAGGAAATCTTTTTCTGAAAATTTTGATATATAATATGCCTATATTAAATTTAATTTTTTTATTTATCCAGTTTTCCTTCTGTTTCTACTTAAAAAAAACTGTACATGCGGCCCATAGTTATTTACCGCCCACAGGCGTAGCATAGTGGCAGCGAGCACCTCTTTTTTTCTCTCCTAAATGGGCCAGGCCTGGCCAGCCTTTTAATTTTTATTTACTTAGGCGGTTTTGTTAAAAATAATGCAGCCCGTGTCTGGTGCCTTGCCGGCCGAGGCCTTTAGGCCCGTGCGAGGCGTTAGCCTTTTTCTCCTCTGTTTCGTTTAATTGCGTCTACGTTTAGTCCCACATTGCTAAGCCTTTGAACCCTAAACCTTTTTTCCACCTATAAATATAGATCCGTAGAGTCTAAAAAAATCATCCGATTCGGGTTAAATCAATATTTTGGTTTGACTAGATTTATTTAAGAAAAATATTTTTCTCCTCTCCGGCGTGACTTCTGGAAATTGTCTTCTCTCTCCGAAGTTGTCTTTTATCTGTCTTATAAAGGTATCTTTCTTCTTTTTTTTTCTTTTTATACTTCCGTAGTTTATTATTTTCTAGACTAGTACAATAAAATAATTAGATTACCAATTAGTCTATGTATTTATACATTAGACTTTAGCCGTAGCTATTTTTCTTCCATAAAACAGCTTGGCCCTGATTTTTCAAATAGCCATAACTTTTTACTCGTTCATCCAAATTAAATGAAACCAACGCCCACTTCTTCGTTATGATCTCATCTATCCAGTAATCCAACTCAAACATGTTTTTGAAAGTTTAAAATTTGAATTAGATCAGAATTGAATTTGAACTTCGTTTGATCATAACTTGAGTTTCAGTAACTCGATTTAGTAGATTCTTTTGTAAATCAAGCTCTTGACCTAAACTTTTGATAAGGCAAAATTCACATAATTTTGTTACTGTTAGAAATTGTTTTATGTTGCAAGAGTTATTTGCTTGGTTTTGATGTTTTCCTAATTGTTTTCTTCGTTCTTTTCGATCTTTTGAGTGATTGCTTATGTGTGGTTACTATTGCTTGCTTACGATAGATTGACCGGAGTGTGACGAGTAGAACTATCAAGAGTTATGAGTGTGAATCATCTTCATCAGCATTGCAGGCAAGTTCACACTTTGATCATATCCTTTTCATACCCAGTTTTTATGCATTAGTTTCACCCTCAAATATTGCATGAGTAGGATTGATAACATGTGGGTATTGGGAAGTAGTTGATGAGGTAGGAACCTATTGCCCTGCATTCAAACCTTGGGAGTTACTATTACGTTGCTTATATTGCTATGTTATGCTCGTAGACGTGGATTGGGTTTGAGAGTATTCATGACAGATGTGAGATTGTTTACTTAATGGTTCAACTTAAGGTGGCAACTTTAACACACATCTGGGTGGATTGAGGTACTTGGGTATTCCAGGATTGCCTGTTTTTTTTATGGACCGCCAACCAGGCTCAAAGAGATCATGAGATTATTCATGCTAGAAACTTCCGTGTGCAGCCACAAGCTACTATGGTCTCTAGCATAGTTGATTAAGTCGTCACGAACTCTTACGGTGGTAGACTAGCGATGTAGGGAAAGTAGGTGTAACGGTCTACCCATCGTAAGGTGCTAGCGCTCGAAAGACTGTGTCTTGGTCATCCGTTTCTCAAACACCATTGTAGTGCGAGAATCCCAACGGAGGAGATCGAGTCTTGTGGGGAAAAGTGCACAAACCTCTGCGAGTGTACAAACTAATCATGGTTACCCGTGTCCCGGTTATGGACATCTTGAGTATCTAGTACTTGGATTATCATGTGAATCTCATCATGTTACTTTATATGATTTTGTTGGGTTTAATGATGTTACTTAATTGGGATTGAGAATGCTATCAACCATTCTCAATGTTTAACAACCATCATGATAGTTAAATAAAAGTTATTCCTTTGCAGTAGGGAAAAAATGGCTTTTCGCAAAAACATTATAACCATAGAGCTTTTCCACCAGCCAAATATGCATGTAGTGATAGCCTTTATTCATCATTATCCTATGGTGTGAATTTGCGGTACATTCAATGTCTTGACCCTTTGTGGCTGCAATGTCTCATGTTGCGGGATCTTCTGACAGTAAGTGATACGTTAGGTTACGATTTCTACACTCAACTTCGCCGTTGGTGTTGATGGGAATCCACAACCTTGTTACTTCCGCTACTTGGATTGACATAACAGTATTTACGTTACTTTATACGTGTGATTTACCTCAGCTATAAATCCTCGAGTACTGTGTGTGTCAGCATACCGATCCAGGGATGACACTTAAGCACAGAGACTTGATCCATTCGGGCCGGGTCGCTACATAAATCAACCATGGACTGTCTCATACCAGCATGGTGCATAAAAGAAAAGTGAAAAATAAACACAAAAGACGCTCCAAAATTTGCACATATCACATGAACGAAACGAATCCAAAAACATACCGATACTTGTTGAAGAAAGATGGGATGCCTTCCGGGGCATCCCCAAGCTTAGACGCTTGAGTCTCCTTGAATATTTACTTGGGGTGCCTTGGGCATCCCCAAGCAAAGCTCTTTCCTCTCCTCATTCTCCTCACATTGAGACCTCCTCGATCTTTGAACACTTCATCCACACAAAACTTAACCGAACTTTTAGTGGCGGGGTTCTGAATATAGCAATGAAATCCCATCATGTACTGCTGTAACATTATTGTATAATTATAAACAAACATTACCCACTGTATTCTATCACAATTCTATGGCCTCAAGTCAAGGAGGCGTCAACAATAATTCAAACATATGCAAATAATGAAGCTATAACAGCAATCTGTGAAAACAGGATAGTCTGTAAAGATTTGAACATCCACCATACTTCTGTAACTCAAACAATTCTGAAAAATTAGGAAAAAAATAAAAATTGTGTATAGAAATACAGTGCAAAAAGTTTCAGAACTGTTTGACGTTCTAGTAAAAAATGTAAAATCGTGCACTACAGCCAAAGTTTCTGTTTTGCACCACACAAACCAACAAGCAATTCAACCATCCTAAAGGCAAACCTTGGCACATTATTTTTATAATACAATGGAATTTTACAAGGGATATTATTTTGTTGAAAAGTTTCTGTAATTAAGATTCACAAAGTTTCCATGGGCCTGAACAAAGTTCAAGGCATGCTCCCGCTTCCACGGTGCTCGTCTATCTCACTTTCACTTCTCTTTTTGTGAAGTTTTAAGTTCTCATCTATATTTTTTTCTTGTTTTTAAACTTGATAAAATAACTCAACAAAAATAATTGACTCTCTAAAACTTCCGGGTTTTCTCCCTGGCAGCGCTTTCTTTAAAGCCATTAAGCTAGGCATAAAGTGCTCAAGTAATGAATTTACCCGGATCCCAATGTATATCAAAGCCAATTTTAATTAAAAATGATTTGGCATTTAGTGGTGAGCACAAAGCAACATATATCATGCAATGACGAAGTCTAACTATCTTCCTATGCATCAGCATGTCATAAAAGAACAATTCATGAACATCAAGTAAAGTCCAATACATAGCATAAGCAGTTTCTTGCAATTTTATTGTGTTGGAAACATAAAGAGGCGGAGATGTAGTTCCTCTCTCATAATAATTGCAAGTAGGAGCAGAAAGCACATGGATATTATATTCATCAAAATTACCAAGTGAAACGGTAAAGGGCAACCCATCAATGTAGTCCTTAATAAGTGCAAACTTCTCCGATATAGTGTAGTTTGTAGAATTCAAAAAGATAATAGGACTATCGTGTGTGGGTGAAATAGCAAAAATTTCATTCTTAACATAAGGAACTATAGCAAGTTCATATCCATAAGCATAATTCATATTGGCATCTTGGCCACAAGCATAGCAAGTATCAAGTTCATCAAAAAGGGATATTTCAAGTGAATCAACGGGATCATAGCAATTATGATAGCATTCATCCTTCGGTGAAACGAAGGAAATTAAACAATGTATGAGTTGAAGGGTTACTCTCATTATAAGGTGGGCACGGTGATCAATCCGCTCTTCCTCCGCTTGTTCTTCGCTCTCCTCATCATATTTTTCATCCAATGAGCTCAAAGTTTCATCAATTCCTTCTTCCATAGACTCCTGGAAAATATTAGCCTCTTCTTGGACAGCGGAGACTCTCTCAATAAATTCATCAATATTGGAATTGAATTTGTAATTATCATAGCAATATTTAAGGATAGAAAAAATTCAGGTCTATAAACATCATCATCAAAAGCTTCATACTTTTAAACAAAGATTCAATTTCATAAGCACCCTTAAAAGCAACATATTCTTCTATTCGTTCCACATCATAATAATCATATATACCATTAGCATAAGAAGCTAAAGTTTCATTATTAATAAATTTTCATGAAAAGGGAAGGTGTGGAGCATTTATCCTAGAGCAACAAGTATAATCATATCTCAAGCATAGCTCCCGAGCATACCAATGCACCATATGAATTTGATCCCATAACAATTTCCTTTATGAGTCAGCGATAATCCCTAAAGTATTCAGGTTGATCCAACGTTACTCCCATTATATATTGAATGGGGTTTTCTCAGGATTTATCAAAATAGTACATAACAAGCATCGAGGGTTTTAGGAGGTCCCCCATCTCCATGACTAGCAAGTACAATTTTTTTGGTGTTTCGTGTTCCATATCCATAACTAAAGATAGAGAACAACCTAGAACAAGAAATAAAAATATCTTAGTGATAAAGCAAACAAGCACACACGAGAATATTCACCCCACGCTATAGCTCCCCGGCAACGGCGCCAAAAAAAGGTCTTGATAACCCACAAGTATAAGTATCAATTGTAGCCTCTTTCAATAAGTAAGAGCGTCGAACCCAATGAGGAGCTAAAGGTAGAACAAATATTCCCTCAAGTTCTATTGACCACCGATACAACTCTACGCACGCTTGACGTTCGCTTTACCTAGAACAAGTATGAAACTAGAAGTACTTTGTAGGTGTGATAGGATACACTTGCAAGATAATAAAGAGCACGTAAATAAAATCTAAGGGCTGTTTAGATAAAGACACGACTAAGTTAGTTTTAGTAGAGAGCTTTTGATAACAAGAAAGTCATTTGTCCCTAGGCAATGGATAACAAGTACCGGTAATCATTCTTGTAATTTTATATGAGGGAGAGGCATGAGCTAACATACTTTCTCTACTTGGATCATATGCACTTATGATTGGACCCCTAGCAAGAATCCGCAACTACTAAAGATCGTTAAGGTCATGAAACCCAACCATAGCATTAAGTGTCAAGTCCTCTTTACTCCCATACGGCATACCACAGTTACTCGAGTTTAAGTTTCTGTCACTCTCGCAACCCACCGTAGCGAACCATGAACATATTGCAACACCCTACAGCGGGGGCCCTCACGTTCACAGCGAGGCGAGAGGGCACCGTGAGGACAGAACCATAAATAAAATATACAATCATACCAACTAAGATCACGATTAACCCATAGGATAAAACAGATCTACTCAAACATTATAGGATAACCATAGATCATTTGGACATAATATATGGAGTTGAGCACCATGTTTAAGTAGATATTACAGCGGTGAGAAGAGGTGTTACACGCTGCATAGAGGGGGAGAGAGTTGGTGTTGTGGTAGCAATATTGTTGATGTACATCGTCAAGACGATCCTTGCCCGGCGGCACTCGGCGCCACGGAAGTGAGGGGGGGAGAGCCCCCTCCTTCTTCTTCTTCCTTGGCATCCCCCCTAGATGGGAGGAGAGTTCCCCCTCTGGTCCTTGGTCTCCATGGCGCCGGAGGGGCGGGATCTCCTCTAAGATTGGATCTCCCTCTTTGTTTTCTTCTGTTTCGCGTTCCCTTGATCTGGCCGAAAACCGTTTCTTATATTCCCAGAGATCTGTAACTCCAACTGCGTTGAGATTTTAACACGATTTTTTCTGGATATAAGCTTCCTTGTGCCTGAAGTAGAGCTCCAACCGACGTACAAGGTGGGCACAACCCACCACTCCACGCCTGGCTCTGGGACCGCGCCCTGGCCGGTTGTGCCCACCTTGGGCCTCCGTTTGCGGTGATTCCAACTCCCAAAAATCACATATATTCCAAAATAATTCTCTGTGAAATTTTATTGCATTTGGACTTTGTTTGATATGGATATTCTGTGATACAAAAAACATGCAAAAAATAGGAACTGGCACTGGGCACTGGATCAATAGGTTAGTCCAATAAATCATATAAAAAGTTACCAAAACTATGTATGTACTCAGATATGTTTGTGTTTGCCTTCTTAAGACAGTCTTGTCTAACTTTATGTATGTACTCAGATATTGTTGCTTCCGCTGACTCTTGTGTTTCGAGCTTTTGTATTCGAGCCCTCGAAGCCCTTGTCTTGTAATATGAAGCTTGTATTATGTTATTTGTGTCTAGAGTTATGTTGTGATATCATCTTATCGTGAGTCTCTGATCTTGATCGTACACATTTGTGTGTATGATTAGTGTACGGTCGAATCGGGGGCGTCGCAAGTTGGTATCAGAGCCAACTGCCTATAGGAACCCCCTTTCCAACTCCTTGGCCGAAGTTGAGTCTAGTCTTTGAAAAACTATTTTACTAACATGGTTGTGTGGCTTACGGGCCCACGTCGCCATTGGGTGGTATTAGGATCTTTTAATCCTCGTCTATACTCTGGGACTCTGAGCTCTCTTCTATTCGGGTTAAATGATTTTGTTAAATCTAACTCTAGGTTCTCATAAATACTTTCTCCCGGAGAGCCCCTCGCTCCAGATGATTGCTTGGTGCACCGGAAGATTCCGAAGATACACTCCGATGTTCTTCCGAAACCCTTGTACCCTTTACCGTTGCGATCCCTACCACTGATAAATCCTTATGGGTAACTACCTACATTGTCGTTCATACCTTCATCCCTAGTTGCTCTTGTTATTACAAGATGTCCTGAAATACTCTCTGATGTTCCGAGAATCCTTTATGCTTACTGCCCTGCAGTTCCTTGCTGCATGAATACCCCTATGAATAATTCCTCACACTTTTTTAGGATTTGTTCATTTCTAGTTGATCAAGTGATTCACAAGATACTTTGAAATACTATCCGATCTTCTGATAATCCTCTCCAACTATTGCTCTGCAAATACTTTTCTGCTGGCATTACAGATACTTTCCATATGTCTGGCAATATTCAGTAGTATCTTTTGTCTTTGTCATTTTGAACATTTGATTCGATATGTCTGTGAATACTCACAGTCCTCAATCACAATTAGATTCTTCCCATCGGCTCAGACGTCCCCCGAACATGAGCTGGTGTTCTGCGAATCAAGCCTTGATTGATTGTCACTCTTAGTCTATTCAACTTATCCATCCTTAATCAGAGCGATTGCTTCTGATCCCTTGATTTGGGAATAATAATTCCTTTGCATTTGAGCTTGAATTAGTCAGTTGTTTCTATAGTCTGGTCTCCTTGCATTCTTTCTTCTTCTGGTCGAGTACCGATGCTCACATCAGATCCCTTGTGGACCACCAGATCCTTTGTTGGATTTGTTCCGACAACGTCTTCCATATTCAATAACCTTGTGAGCCTTTCTTCGGATACATAATGCCTTTGGTAAGTTGTATCCTCTGCTTCCTCAACCATGCTCTACTTCTGAGCTTGAGTTTTTACTCGTGAAGTTTGTGGTATATGTTCCTAAGATGTTCCTATGGGTTGAATCTATGTCCTCCCTAAATCCGCATGAACTCGAAAGTTATGCGGGTTATACTCTACTGGCTTTCCGTCAGGTCAAATTTCAACACTACAGCTTCTTCGAATGTGAGAAGTGAATGGAAAGTTGTGCATTAGAGAAGTGGGAGTCAACCTTGAGACTTTGTGTTCATGCCTATGGGCCCGATGTGGAACTTATCATGGAAGCTTCTTGTAATAAATTAATCCCCTTGTGATAAGTTCATCTTGTATCTATATTTGGTCCTTTGCAACCGTGGTTCCGACCATATTGTTATTCTTTGATCCCATTTCTCGGACAAGTTAAAGTACTTGTCTTCTACAGATCTTTTCACCTGTCCAACCTCTATCATGTTCTACCTTTGAGTATTGCCCTCTTCTATTTCGAGAATATCGTGAAACTACATAACTTCTTATGGGTTCTTCATCAACTATTGTTTCTTGCCAATTCAAATTTTCCACGGGTTCTGAGTTGCTAGACACTCGAGAACACCGATAACTGATTTGAGGCTACATTTTCCTTTCCATTGTTTTGTTTAACCTTTCCAATAACCTATCATATCTGAGTAGTGATATTTTCGTGCTTATGTAAACACCTCTGTGTACAAACTATGTCAGTAAGACCTTGTTACTATTGTTGAAGACATGCCGGTAGCCGCCGATGGACGAGAACTTTGCCTATTGGTCTTCCTCGTCTTAACGAGAAGGAAAATGGTTCTCTTCGTCCCTCTCCCTTGGTACCAACGTTGTTGCCAATATAATTGGCATGCTATCTTCTGACCTGCCTTGCTATCATGATCGTGCAAATGTTAGCGCCTTCCTGCTATTAACCTGCATGGTGGCCCCATAACCCACAGTTCCACAGGATCGAAACCTGACTCTCCTATACATCCCTGTCTTCCAAAAGTGTTCCTCATGCTTGTCTATGTATGTAATTCACGAGCCACCTACCTAGTGATCTATTTCTGGTATCAGACGCAATACTTATTCTCGTTGCTCTGACCCCTTTCACACTTTGTTTCAGACATCGAATGTTTGTTTACCCACTTGAAACTTCGTATTGCACCTTCTTACCTTGCTCTCAATGACCTTCTTAAATTTCAACTCGAGAGATGCCTCTATGCCACGTTCACTGAGATAGCCCCCAGGTACCTATCTTGTGTTGAGCTCTGTCCTTCTCGAGCCTTACCCCTTACTTCACCCCTTAAATCTCGGGACGAGATTTCTTGTAGTGGAGGAGAATTGTGATGCCCGGATAATTAAGCTATAGTAACCCTAAGTTAACGGTGCCATGTCTTCCCATTTTGCTAAACTTAATCTCTCCTAGTTAAAAACCTAAGTCAAATTCAAATTTAAAATAAAGTCAAACAAATAAAGTTTTCAAATGACAAAACTAAAATGTTCAAGGTGTTGCAAGTAATGCCTCGATATTTGTCATGGTGAACAGCCTTTTTTATAAACTGGTTTAATGCCCTAAAATAAATAAAACAGAAAGAAAAAAAATAAAAATAAAAGGGAAAGGAGAGAGCCCCTGTTCCCTGGCCTACTAAAGCCAGCCCAGCCCAACCCCCACACCCGCGGTCGATCCCCTCCACTCACTGTGGCTCCGACCCCGTCGCTACTCGGGCAAGACCCGCCAGATCACCTCGTCGGCGACGCCCCAAGGAGATAAGGCCACCCACTCGGGCTCCTCCCCCTGCTCCACCCACACTCCCTACTTGCCCTCGCGCTCCCCTCATCCTCTGTCTCCCTTGCGCTCGCCTCCCTCCTCCAGAACCCTCGCCGTTGTCGCACCACCATTGCGACCACTGGCCTCCCTGTGCCACGTGGTTGTGTCCCCGGGGACCGTCGTGCTTCGCTTCGTCGACCCCACCCGAGATCAACGCAGGGGAGCCTCACCAGCGCCGCCCATGACCATCTCGTCTTCGGCATCGCGACAACACCACCGTCGAGCCGCGTTGACCCACCTCTCCGACTCGTCTCCGGCCGCTCCGACGCCTCCCCGACTCCTCCTCGACCCCACTTGTGCACACCTACAGGGCCTGGTGAGCTCCGCCTTCCATTTCCCCACCTTCTCCTCTGCTCCCATCGTCGTGCATCGCCTGTAGTTGCACCCATCGCGCCCCTGGCCACGCTCACCGGCCTTTGGCCGCGACCGCTGCCTCCAGCGCTCCCCTTCCCGCGCGCCTATGTGTGGCCTCGCTACCGTGTGCGCGCTCGCCCGCGACTGCACTCGTCGCTAGCCGTCACCGCCGCCCCTTGTTTTCCCCTGCCTCACCCGGCGCTCGCCCGCGCCGCATCCCTCCCGTGGTTGCGCCTCTGCTCGCGTTGTGCCCCTCGTCTGCTGTTGCTTTGCTAGCTGCTATGCTGCTCCTTCCCTGCCTGCTGCCTGCTAGTGCTTGGCTGCTGCTAATGCCGCTAATTATGCCACTGTCGGCTTGACGTTCTTCTGCTATTGCCTCTGCCAATCGCTGCTTCTGCGCGCCCCCTGCGCCGCGTCCCTCGCAACGCCACCACCACTCCACGCCGCGTACCCGCGCCGCCCTCCCGCGACCGGCCACTGCCTTGGCTTGCCGCTGCAGGGCACAGCTCCGGTCGGTTGGCCTCTCCGCAGCCGCGCCCGGGCTCGGCCTCCGGCCGGGCAGCCCCATGCTCGCGCTCGCTAAGCACCCCGCCCGGTTCGGCCTTTGGCCCACTGACCAGTGGGGTCCAGCCCCCTGGTTAGAAAAAATTAAAATTAATTAAATAGATTGATTAATAAATTAAAGGATTAATTAACTTAATTAATGAAGCTTAATTAGCTAATTAACTTGTAATTAGCTTGATGTGTCAAGGACAGCAGGGCCCCACCACTAATTAGACTTATTTAAATATTTTGTTAAAACACATGTGACACTGACATGTGGGACCCGCAAGCACTATTCACTCTATTGACCAGTCTTCGTTGACTGGGTCAAGCTGAGCCATCGACCCCACTGTTAGCCACGGTGCACCATTGGGTGCCTTTGCACCGGTGCACCAGCTTTTTGTGCTCATTTTTCAAACTATTTAATTAAAGCAATTTCAAAAAATGGTTAAATCTTTGGAAATTAATATAAATTAAAACTCGGATGAAAATGTTTTATACATGAAATTTGCTCAGAACGACGAGACGAATCCGAATGCGCGGTCCGTCCGTCCGCCACATGTCCCTAGCATAGTGAACCTGCAACCATCCCCCTTCGTTTCATTTCTCAAAAAATGCCAAACTTCGGGAAAACTTTCCTGGATGTTTCCCCCTTCGCCGGTATCGTGTAGCATTGCGTTAGAACACCCTTAACACCACATATTGTCATGTCATGCTTAGTAATGGATCTGTGTGCTATGTATTTACTGTTTCTTCCTCCTCTTCTTCTCTGGTAGACCCCGAGACCGCTGTTGATGCCGCTGTGATCGACTACGCCGACGACGACTCTTCTTCCCTTTCAACGAAGCTTCCAGGCAAGCGCCCCCCATTGATCATCCCGATATCGCCCATCCCATTCTCACATGCTTGCATTAGATTTTGCTACTGTAATTGATTGCTCCTATTCTGATGCATAGCCTGGTTTTGTAACCTGCTATTGTTACCTACCTGCTTGTCCTAAACTACTTAGCATAGGTTGGTTGGTGATCCATCAGTGACCCTCCCCACCTTGTCTTGTTGCCCCAGCTTCATCATCGACGACTCGATCAAAGTGATCGACGACCAGAGCCTGATGATACGTCTCAAACGTATCTATAATTTTTTACTGTTCCATGGTATTATATTATCTATCTAGGATGTTTTATACGCATTTATATGCTATGTATATGATTTTTGGGACTAACCTATTAACCTCGAGCCCAATGCCAGTTTTTTCCTTGTTTTTGAGTATCGCAGAAAAGGAATACCAAACGGAGTCCAATTGACGTGCCAATTTTTGATGATTTTTTATGGACCAAAAGAAGCCCTCGGAGTAAAAGAGTTGGACCAAAAGAGTCCCGGTCCGTCCATGAGGATGGGGCGCGCTCTACCCCCTGGGCACGCCCCCCCTATCTCGTGGATGACTCGGAGACCCCCTGACGTGAGACCTACGCCAAAAATTCCTATAAATACAGAAACCTCCAGAAAATAACCTTGATCGGGAGTTCCGCCGCCACAAACCTCTGTAGCCACCAAAAACCAATTAAGACCCTATTTCGGCACCCTGCCAGAGGGGGGATCCCTCACCGGTGGCCATCTTCATCATCCGAGCGCTCTCCATGACGAGGAGGGAGCAGTTCACCCTCGGGGCTGAGAGTATGTACCAGTAGCTACGTGTTGGATCTCTCTCTCTCTCTCTCTCTCTCTCTCTCTCTCTCTCTCGTGTTCTTGATTTGGCACGATCTTGATGTATCGCGGGCTTTTATATTATAGTTGGATCTTATGATGTTTCTCCCCCTCTACTCTCTTGTAATGGATTGAGTTTTCCATTTGAAGTTATCTTATCGGATTGAGTCTTTAAGGATTTGAGAACACTTGATGTATGTCTTGCATGTGCTTATCTGTGGTGACAATGGGATATTCACGTGATCTACTTGATGTATGTTTTGGTGATCAACTTGCGGGTTCAGTGACCTTGTGAACTAATGCATAGGGGTTGGCACAGTTTTCATCTTGACTCTCCGGTAGAAACTTTGGGGCACTCTTTGAAGTACTTTGTGTTGGTTTGAATAGATGAATCTGAGATTGTGTGATGCGTATCGTATAATCATACCCACGGATACTTGATGTGACATTGGAGTATCTAGGTGACATTAGGGTTTTGGTTGATATGTGTCCTAAGGTGTTATTCTAGTAGGAACTCTATGATAGATCAAACGGAAAGAATAGCTTCGTGTTATTTTACCATGGACTCTTGAATAGATCGATCAGAAAGAATAACTTTGAGGTGGTTTCGTACCCTACAATAATCTCTTCATTTGTTCTCTGCTATTAGTGACTTTGGAGTTACTCTTTGTTGCATGTTGAGGGATTATTATATGATCTAATTATGCTATTATTGTTGACAGAACTTGCACTAGTGAAAGTATGAACCCCGGGCCTTGTATCCTAGCATTGCAATGCCGTTTGCGCTCACTTTTATCACTTGCTATCTTGCTGTTTTTATATTTTCATATTACAAAAACCTATATCTACCATCCATATTGCACTTGTATCACCATCTCTTCACCGAACTAGTGCACCTATACAATTTACCATTGTATAGGGTGTGTTGGGGAACAAGAGACTCTTTGTTATTTGCTCGCAGGGTTGCTTGAGAGAGACCATCTTCATCCTACGCCTCCCACGGATTGATAAACCTTAGGACATCCACTTGAGGGAAATTTGATATTGTCCTACAAATCTATGCACTTGGAGGCCCAACAATGTCTACAAGAAGAAGGTTGTGTAGTAGACATCACCTGACACCTCACATCACATCACATCCCTTTTGTTGCTCGACACTGCAGAGCTACTATCGAGTGCCGAGGGTGATACCTCACAACACACTCCTGATGACAACTCTGTAGTGTAGCTATTCGGTCGTGGTCAACGAGGGTGCTTCCTCCTTCACCATTCCCGATAAGGATCCGTCGTGCAACACCTCACACTACAAGAAAAAGACACATCCATGACATTTTGGGCCGAACAATTTTTTCTGTCATGCTTATGACACTTCTATGACGATAATTGTGACAAAACCCGGTATTATCATAGATGCGGTGGGATCCTACTTCTATGACAAGAAATCATGACAGAAAATGGGATTTACGTCCTGGGCAGGCCAGAGACGCAGCTGCATGACATTCTTTGGGCCGTCCATGACGGAAAAAACCGTGGTAGAAGCGAGGGCGAGGAAAATATCGGGGAGTTCTCGGTTATGGTGGGTGGTCGGGGGACGAGCGATGCGCGTTTCTCTCGTACACGTATGCGCGTGGGTGCGAGGCGTTGGGCTCTAACTAAAGCCGAGCGAGGCGTTCGCCTACTGAACCCGAGCGATTGCACTGCAGGCTACGCGTTTGAACCCGAGCGACCGATCGATGGCTGTTAATTGAACCCAATCGAGCGATTCCATCGCTACTGCTGCTAACTGAAGCCGATCGAACCTGCTGCCTCTTGATGAACAGTGAGCCTTGTTGGGGGGGGGGGGTTGGATGAACAGTTCTCGGTGGGGGGTGGATGAACAGGACCTCGTGGTAGTAGAGGCCGTTGCCGCTGGATGAACAGGACCCGATCGATCGAGCCGGTTGGGGGGTGGATGAACAGGACCCCGTGGAGGGCTGGATGAATAGGACCCCGTGGAGGGCTGGATGAATAGGACCCCGTGGAAGGCTGGATGAACAAGACCTCGTGGAGGGTTGGTTGAACAGTAGCCGGTGGAGGGCTGGATTAACAGTAGCCCGTGGAGGGGTGGTTGAACAGGACCCCGTGGAGTGGGCTGGTTGAAGAGTAGCTGGTGGAGGAGCAGTGGAGGCTGGATGAACAGGAGCCCGTGGATGAACAGTCGCAGGTGGAGGCTGGAGGAGGTCAACGGTGGATGAACAGTAGCCCGTGGAGGCAGTCGATGGTGGACATGAACAGTATCCCGTGGAGTCCCATTTTGCGGTACGCCACACCCCTCCCGATGAACAGGACCCCCGTTTCGACCGTAGCACTCCAACACAATTCCGTTTCCTCCGTTTTGCGGTACGCCACACCCCTCCCGATCAATAGGACCCGTTTCGACTGTAGGAGGTCCAAGAGAAGTCTGTTTCCTCTGTTTTGCGGTACGCCAGACCCCTCCCAATGAACAGGATCCCGTTTCGACCATGGCCGATCGAACACAAGGCCGTTTCCTTCGTTCTGCAGTACACCAGGCCTCGTTTTGATCGGTTGTTCCGTCCAAGCCGGTTGGCTCCCAATGAACACGACGTATTCTGTTGCCTCCCGATGAACACGACGCATTCCGTTGACTCCCCATGAACACGACGACGACACAATTGCTTCGTTCCGGCCCAGCCATGTACACGAGCCCGCGAGTAGGCGTTCGAGACCCCACCCGTATATACGTACGTGGCCGTATTTTTTGGCGTGTGGCTGTATGTACGTGTACACGGTTTAGACGGGACAACCTGAACTGCTACGTGGGGGGCTCTACGATGACATGTTGCAGAGCGACCGATCGACTAGTATGTACGTACACGTTCCGACAAGACAGACAACAGTACGTACACTTCGACCGGGTGGGTCCTAGCTATCAGGGAGGATAAGCATGCACTTCCTTGCGTGCAAAGATATAGCTGCTGGGTCCCAGCTGTCAGGGGATATTTTTTGTGCCCATAATAAGGACGCACTTCCTTGCGTGCGAAGATGTAGCTGGTGGGTCCCAGTAGTCAGGGGGAGAAAACATTATTTTTCAGGGTAAAAAGGATGCAATTGCATGCATGCGTCCATGGGTGTGGTGCGTCCCCACTGTTAGCCTCTCATGTACAGTCATCTTCCGATGAATCTTGTTTGTTGACCACGTTGATCACACCATGCCGAGCGCACCAAGGCCGGTGGACGACGGCAAGGCCCCAGACTGGAATTACCCAGAGATGGGGAAGACACGGCAGTGGAGTCGCAGATGGAGAGGAGTAGGAAAGTCGACTGGTTCGGGTGCACGGTAGCACTGCCGCCCACGGGGGACAGGAGCAAGAACAAAGGTTTGAGAAGGAGCACGGCTGTTGGATTAACATCCAACGGTGCAGCTGCTAGAATCATTTGTTGATTAAGTTAACAAAGCCATGCGTACACATCTTCTTAGTAGGCCCACAAGTTAGCCACCAATCTGCCGGGTCCCAGCTGTCATCGGGAGGTATAGTTTTTTCGCATAACAAGGAGGCACTTCCTTCCATGCGAAGATACAGCCAGTGGGTCCCAGCTGTCAGGCGGAGGAAACAGCTTAATAAGGAGGAACTTTCCTTGCGTGCGACCATGGACCTCGTGGGTCCCAGCCTCAGGATCTCCACGTACAGTCCTCTTCTGACGACTCTCGTTTTTTTTTGACCACGCCGCGCTGAGCGCAGCGAGGCTATGGACGAGGCGAGGCCCCAGACTGGAACGACCCGAATATGGGGAAGACGCGGCAGTGGAGTCGTAGACGGAGAGGAGTGGGAAATTCACTAGTTCGGGTGTGGGGTGGGTCTACACTCGGCAGAGAATAACAGGAGGTGCAGAGTGGAGGGATGGCCTGGCCATCGGTGGGGTAGCGTTTCGCTGTGAGGCACGCAAAACAACGCCACTGGACGCCAGAGGCTGGAGTAGGCGGTCCTGGCAGCACTGGGAGAAGAAGACGAGAGATTGAAGAAGAATGCCGGCCATTGGATGTAAATCCAGTGCCTTGCTTAGGCTTTGACCTACTAGCCCACATGTCAGCCAGTCCATTTGGTGGGCTGGGTGAAACAATGATGTAGCATCTATGCACCCTGTTTATATATATGGTAGAATTTAAAGCCAATTTGCATTTTTCTCGAAATCCGTGGACTTGCTGGGCTGGGTGAAAATATCATGTTGGGTTGGACGGAGAAATGTTATAAAAACATAAACACATGATTGCACGTCTATTACTGCATTGGTCAGTAAAATCTTTGCAAGCTTATGTACGCAATCACTAGGAGTTAAGTTGCCAAGTTATATATAAACAATTATTAATATTATTTTGTAAGAACTTTCAATTTATGAAATAAAATATCATTTTAATTTGATGAGTTAATAGGATGTGGGGTATTATTATTTTTTAGGCTAGATGTGGGACAGTTGAGTTGGTTCTAGGGAAAAGTACTGGGAGGAAACTCAGTTTACATCGAATAAGAAAGTGGGAGAAAATTCAGATATAGGATTAATGAAAAAAATAAAGGAAGTGGGAAGGTCTATAAAATGGTTGGACGAACGACAGGTTTAACAGAACCTTATGTTGTTTCTATTATATATATATATATATATATATATATATATATATATATATATATATGTGTGTGTGTGTGTGTGTGTGTGTGTGTGTGTGTGTGTGTGTGTGTGTGTGTGTGTGTGTGTGTGTGTGTGTGTGTGTGTGTGTGTGTAATAAAATAAGATATATATATATATACTATTATAGAAGGGAAGACATAGGTACAGTTTTGCATTATTATAGAAAAATAGAACTGAGTTGTGTGTCGTCTTGAAAAAACAAACATAACTTGGGTTGCTGATGTTATAGACAAGCTAGGTTGCGAGGCTCAGAGGCCGCTTGATACTTGCTGGATCCAAAAAATGTTGAAATATGTTATGGGCTGCCCATGTTACACAAAAAAACCTAGGCCATGGACCTGGTGGGCTCGGGACTGTCAGCCTCTCGACGAACAGTTGTCTCCCGATTCCTCTTGTTTTGTTGACCATGTTGGGAACGACAGAAGGCGGCGCCGTAGCGAGAGGACCAAGGTGGAGGACGACGTCGAGACCTCAGACCGAACAAACCGGAGCGGGGGAAGACGCATGCAGAGGGGAGTACGAGGGTTGACTTGTTCGGGTGCAGGGTGGGCCGGTGGAGCTGCCGCCACCGGACAATGTGTGGGAGTAGAGGGATGGCCTGGCCAACGCCATAGGCTATGATGGTCAGCCACTGTATAGGAAGAGGATGAAAGATTGAACAAACTAAAGAAATACAAATGGATAGGTGGTTGGTCCCATATGTCTGTGTACGAGACCTGCTGGGTCCACCTGAGAAGGGGAATATGTTGGGAGGAAGGGGATTCAAAGCACGGCAGCCGAGTGAACTTTTTTGCATGAAACACTCAGATGATAAAGGTGCTTACAAAACGATAAAGTACAACATCTAGACCTTCCTGGCACGCTTGATCATGACGTTGTGGCTGTCCGTTACGGGAAGCAGACACGCCCTCATGTCCAAGATCCTCCTGTACATGTCGTAGCATGCATATGCGTCCTTGGCCATGTAGGTTATGTAAGCCAGATTCAGAGGTACCTCCCACATGTTCAGATCATTCGTATCATTATCTTCTTTCATGTTGGCGTAGCAGGGGTCGATGATGGTCTCGGCAAGGTCAACCACGGAGTCCTTCTCCTGCCCGTTGCCGATGATCTTGTATTGCTTCTGGATGTCGACAAGCTTGTTGCACCAGACGGTTGAATCGTCACGTTATTCCTTCTCTCCACCTTTAAGAAGGTGCAGTCTACGCTGCCGACGAAATGGGCGAATGCTCCAAAACCTCTGATGGCCCTACAGTAGTGGTAGATGAGAACCTCATCCCGCACGCATACCTGGGCGACCACAATCCACTGGTCCCTGTCAGGAGATGAATGGATGAGCACAAGGTCTAGTCCTACGACCTTGTGCTTTCTCGTCCTGTAGGTACTGCTTGAACTCGGCAAGGCATAGCTTCACCGAGTCCGGATCGTTGGTGTACATCACATTCAACTTGGTGCAGCCATGGGACTTAACGGCAAACTCAAAGGTGAACTGCTTGCTGAAGTCCATATCTAGCAGGCTCACCCCTCGGATCGCCATTGGAGTCTCTTCAAGTGAACGAGTGGATAGGCGGCGACAGTTCATTTTTCAGCTCTTGGGGAACTGGATTCAACAGTAAACTGAGTGTGTAGAGGCGACAACAGTTACTACCCCTCCCTCGCCCGCTGCACGCCCGGTAGAGCATGCACACTCGGCGCATTCAAACGCCTCCATTAAGAAACCTATTCCGGCCACACGTCGGTTCACGAGCGGGTCTGTATTGGTACTGTAATAACAAGTGTTAGTGGTCACTTTACTTAAATTTAATTAGCTTTAATAGAAAATTATTCTTAAAACAAGCAATGCATTGGCTTGTTCTATCAGTGCCACAGGATCAACATGCACAACAATTAGAATTATTATTCTCAGGACGCACATGATCAACACATTTGTCGCACTTTCACACAGATAATACTACCAAGTTTGAACTGTTTGTTATGGTTGCTGTCCTCTGCATCATCATGCCATGTTTCCCAGCTTGCAAGATTCAGAACCAACAAATAAGATTCAAATAATAAGTACATCAAATCTTCCTACACATCTCGTTGATTCCCAGCTTGCAAGATTCAGAACCAACAAATAAGATTCAAACAATAAGTACAACAAAGATGCCTACACATCTCATTGATTCCCAGCTTGCAAGATTCAGAACAAACCCATTAGAGCCTTTTGATAAACTTAATATCGAGAGTAAATCCATCTTGGCTAGCTGTGTCATACAACCCAAGAACTTGGCGAATGCTCTTGACCATCACAACATCTGCAATTGAGTATTCCTGTTTGCACAGATAAGAAAGAGCATGATTACTATAATAGTGGCACAAGTTGAAGAAAAATTTATTTCCAAAACGATAAAAGATTGCGATAGAATAGCTTTACTTAAAAAATAGAACATTAGCACAGTGTGACAAAGCACAATCATGTTGATAAAGGACAGATATGACCGGTGTGAGGGGCCCTATGCCGCCACGACTCGATGTGGTGAACCTGCAAATCCACTTGGATGAGGCCAGCCTGGAGTTCCATGATTCAATTCATGCGCCTTTTTCTACAGTTCACTTGAAATGAAGCAAAGATTGCATCATTCAGCTAGCAAGAAGTACTAGCTCTCTTGAGCTGGCATGTTCTTCTTTAGTAGTTGCACTAAAATTCAGCAACATTACGGTTGGCTGTCCTGCTCATGTAAGGTGCAACTATAATTTGCTTATCCTTTTGTGCAGTTCCAACAAAATAAAGTGCCATTGTGGTGACAGTGACGGCTCAACTTGCAAAAGCTAATAAAATATCGCACGAGATTACCAGCAGAATTTGATGGAGACTTTGGAAACTCCAATTACCATTTTGTGCAGTTCCACCAACATTGAGAGATGTTGCCCACGTGACATTTTAGTTGAACTTCACAAGACACTCATTCCAAAAAAAGTGTTTTGTGCAGTTCACGAAATGGTCACAATAGCAACAAGGTGAAATGGATATCCCTATCTACACAAAAAGATAGAAAGTAAACAGTTGTTGGTCAATAAGAATATATGAAACATACATGAAATGAAAAGAAGCATCTTAATTATGTTCATGGCAATCATGCAAGGACAGTAGAAATTTTAAAACGTCAGCAATGCTTCATGTTACCGGAAGCATTACGATCAACTATGACATTCGTCAAATATGGGATTACTTTAATGGTGGCATTGCTTTTTTTACCAGATAGAGTAAAACAACAACAGCTAAAGAGTTGGTTTAAGGGCATGGGACCATGGGGACACCAGGTCACCTAGCAGCGTAAAGAAGCAACTTACTTATCATACTAGGGAAAACAGCAGGAGTACCATTTGTAACATAGTTTAATTGCGTCATATCACTGGAGGAATTAGATTAACAATAACACTTGTTAGACATGTCCTTAACGTAACAGTGTGATCGCTTCATTTTACATGCACCCTTACATTAACAATAACAAAAGGTTGGTATAAGGACATGCGACAGTGGACGCATCAGCACAATATACCTACAAGGAGGCATAAAATGGTGATGCCGAGTTTGTTCATGCTCTGTGAGGGCAGCAAATCTAATCCTGGAGACCTTTTAGTATGTGAGGGCAACAAATCTAATCCTGGAGACCTTTTACTATGTGAGGGCAGCAAATCTAATCCTTGAGACCTTTTACCAGAGGGCAGCAAATCTAATCCTGGACATACTATGTTGACTTGTCCACCAGCCGCCACTTTCTATCCTTTTTTCAACCAATAATAGATTTGTTCCTTATCCAGTTTGTACTGAGTTTTCCCATTATTTCCCTTTTCAACCAAGAGACCGGTTGGGTATCCGGTCTCTACTACTTTCCCCCTGTTATTTCCTCTTTGAATCAAGTCCTAGGTTCATGCTACGACTCCCCCCCTTCTTCGTTGTAAGAACCAAGTCCTAGATACGAATGCATGAAGTAGCTTTACCTCTAGTAATACTAAAAATTTAGGTGGATTTGGAAGAGCTGATGGAAGTAGAAAAAGATGCACATGCAGACAGTGAGCTGGGGTAGTAGAGCAAGGCTGCTTTCGAAGAACTTGTACCTAAGGGTCGTCGGGATGTCGGCGGCGGCAGGTCCGATCTGCGCACAGTACGGTAGGGAGGAAGAAGGGTCGGAGGACCTCCCGAGCCGGCGTTGTTTCAGAGAGAACGGCATGGGCAGAGGATCGGGCCCCGCCGGCAGCTGTGGATTTCCTCCCTCGCCGGAGATGACCAGGTGAACGATGCACCTTTTAGTCCTCTACATACACCGGCCAAAGGGATCCGGCAGGATCTGTGACCAGCGGTGAGCAGAGATAAAATGTCGCTACCGCTGTCTTGTTTAGATCTGGAGAGGATGAGAGAATGAAGAGAGCAAACCTAGTAAAGCAAGCGCTCAGGCCCCTGCGTACATATATAGTGGAGTGATTATCTTTTTCTCTCCATAACAAGTGTTTCAATTTGTGTACGTGGCATTAAAGAAAAAAAACTCTCTATTTATGGTGACTAATTGTACGGCTCCTACTTACTACTAGTAGTAGTATTGTTCACTTGTGCTCCCGGCCCTCCATTCATTGAACAACCCCACGGATGAATAAACATAAAATACTAGTATTTATATAGAACGAACAAGCTCGAATTTTTGCGTAGTTAAAAGTTGAGGGCGGGGCTTTTCCCGGGCAGTACGCGCGGCAGTTTTCGTGTAGGCGGTCTTACAAAGAGGCGAGGAAGGTGAGGGAGTAGCGACTTCAACTTACTTACTACTGGAAATGTTAGGCTAGGCGATTTGACAGTGCATTACTGTTGGAAAGAATTGTGATATGAATACTCACTATATTCATGAATTACTGGCGCTACGACCGGGGTGATGCCCCCCTTCCGTTCCGCACTCTAATCCGGTGCATGACACGTCGACCCGGATGCTGGCTCTCCCACTTGTCGGTGAAGTACGTAGTAAGAAGGAGCAAAGAATCATGCGGTATATACTAGTACTACTACTCACGTCAGAGGAGTGTGAACCACGGCAGCCCAGTGAACCAGCAGTGCGAACCACGGCAGCCCAGTGAGCCAGCAGTAGAGAACAATGTGGTCATATGGCCATAAAAAACAATGTGCTACGGTCCGGACTGTAGCATGTACAGTACTACTCCTCTTTGTTTGGATCCCTGAGTTAGAGCTAGTTTGGGTTGAAATAGCCTATAATTATCCAAACAGGAGGGGTTAGTTTGAGCTAGTTTGCTCTAACCCAACTAAAAAAACTAGCCCGATGGAGAGGTTCTAATTGGGTTAGTTCTCCTCGGGCCCACTAAAAGAGAACTAAAAAAATCTCCCCTGCCCGCACCAGATCGCTCCCTCCGCCCTCACTCGCATGACTCCTCTCTGTTCCCCGCCGGGCCGCTCCGCAGATCACCCTCTCTCTCCTCTGGCCGCCCTCTCCCTCCGGCATTCGAAGCTCGCCCCGCTCCCCCTTCATCGTTCGTTATTCTCCCTCTGTCATGCGCGGCGACGGTGCATCTACCAGGGTGGTCGCGAGAGGGGTGAGTTTGTTCGTTCCTTCTCTGTCTCACAGTCATATCATTGATCTTGCTCGCTCTAGCGCTAATTCTAATTCGAAAAAGTAGATCTTGATTAAAATTGGTATAGATCTGTGGTGCACGCATGGAATTGTTTGATGCTGCTTGAGGAGGTAATAAATCTTTCTAGAGGCCCAAAGATTCAATTCACCTTTCTAGGTATTTCAGTTTCAGGCTTGCATTATTTCAAGAGGCCCAAAGATTCAGTTCACCTTTCTAGGTATTTCAGTTTCAGGCTTGCATTATTTCTATAGGCCCAAAGATTCAGTTCACCTTTCTAGGTATTTCAGTTTTAGGCTTGCATTATTTCTAGAGGCCCAAAGAAACGGTTCGCAGTCATCGGCAAGCGGCCCTGCTACCCCTACCGGTGTCGACCTCAACTCGCAAGAGCCAGCGTCGGAGGGGTTCCGGGGGCTTGGGCTCTACAGAGCCTTCCTCCAGAGCGACGATGACGAGCTCCTCGCTGGGTGCGTGAGGGGCTCCGGGCTCCCTCTCTATCGTGAATGACTTCCGTGATGAGTTAGCTCATGCTTTGTTTCATGGAGTGTTTTTTTGTGAAGCTTGATTGACGGCTTGTATATTTATGTGGGATATCTCATTTGTATGGACAGAGTAAAATTTAACATGTTTTGCATGCTTGATTTGTAAAGATGGTTCGTTTATGTCAATTGTGAGTGGGAGGAGGCCACGCAAGAGCCGGCCACACCAAATCCAGCAGGAAATAGGGTCCAAAGTAGTCAAATGATTGAGAAAGAGCATTTATTGTCAATCTAACCCTGCCATCCATACACCTCTTTGGTTTAGAGTAAGTTCAGGGTTAGTTCAGGGTTAGAATCTAACTCTAACCTCTAACTGAGTTAGAGTTCTCGTCATCTCGGTTCATCACCATCATACTTTCCCCGTTCTTGTGTTTTCACTATCCTGCGAATCAAAGAGGCTCTTAGACTGGTTTAGGTCCGGTCGTTTTTTATAAACGTGTTATGTCCAAAATTTAATGAACGTGCTACGGTTTCTACAAAAATAATCCAGTTTCATGTATTAATTCATTTATTTATTTATTCTTCTGCAGGGGGTTTGCATGTAATTCGTGAGGTCTAAAATGTAAAGTACCCCGACATATTCTCCGAGTCGTGCATGCACTACGACCCAGATGCTCTATGTCCCACATGTCGGCAAAAAGGAGCACGTGGAAATAGCCAAGGAGTACATATAGGAGGATAAATGCGTGAAAAAATATGTACGGTGAAGCATAGCTGCGGTTCGAAAAGGAGACCTAAAGTAATGACAGGTATAGGTCGCACACACCCAACTAGTGGTACTAAACATACGACTAATTTTTTCCTACAAAAAAGAGGTACGAGTGCTCAGTACTCCTATTCTATCAACACGAGTCCCATCTGACAACAGCGTTAGTCCTACAGCTACCTCTTCTCCCTCGTTTCTCTCTTCTAATTCTAAACTCAGCCGACTCCCGGTGGGCGGGATGGGGATTTGCCGATGGTTAGTTTGCTCAACTGCGGCCCCACCTCACAGTGAAAACATTATGACTGGAATAAAAATGCCATATACTCCCTCCGTTCCTAAATATAAGCCTTTTTAGATATTTCAAATGGAGTACAACATACGGATGTATGTGGATATATTTTAGAGTGTAGATTCACTCATTTTGCTCCGTATGTAGTCACTTGCTGGAATCTCTAGAAAGACATATTTGGGAACGGAGGGAGTACTATACTAATAAAACATTACGGCCACGAGGCGATGCAGTGCTGGTTACAAGAGGCAAGAAGAAGATATGCATCCATCGATGACGTCCACCTCCTCGACTCAGGGCGCCGGCCCACCGAACGGTGGCTAAGTAGCAACGGATTTCATGGCTAGGTCGACGTGCTTCTAAGTGGTGTCTAAAGATTCCAGCCGCTGGAAGAAGGCCAACGTCTTTCTGTCCTCGCTGGCCTTGTAGTGGCCTATGTAGACGATTTCCTCGTAGACGTGGATGTGCAGGTCGACGGTTTCTTGCATGGCAAGGCGCTGCGTGGCAACCGCAACCACGAGGTGCAAATTCTTCGTCGTGAACTCCGGCACCTGGAGGGCCACCGGGGCTTGAAAGAGTTCGTCACCATGGAGGCCGATGAGGGTGGCAGGCAATGAGGAGCCTGGCCGCGCGGGCCAGAGCAGTTCGACAAGGTCGTCCACGCGCTTCTTGACGGCAGTGAACTTGCAGATGGAGTGGACCATCATGTCATCCATGCGAGAGGCGAAGTCGTCTTCGGTGAGGGCTATGATGCCGGCGGTCGCCAGCACCGGGTGGAAACGCTGCGCGGTGCGGGGCCGCAGGCCGACGCCTTGGATGATTTGGCACAGCCGACTGCCGCCCGCGTCCATCGCCTCCATAGGTGCTTGTGGCTTCTGGTTACTTGGTCTTGGATTGGAGTGAGCAGTGTTGCGCAGAGACTAGGAGTAGATGGATTGGAGTGGTGGGGCGCCTTTATATGAGAGTCCAAACTCTGTTGCATTCACATCGTGCCGGCTCTATTCTGCTTCTCCAATTAATTCCCTATGCATGCTAATTGAGGATGCATCATTCACCGTACAACGTCTCGGGAGCCGCTACCCTCTCCCTCCTTGGCATTCAAGCACCTATGGAGGCGACTGTCGCTCGCGTCTATCGCGTGCCAGGAGACGTTCCCGTCGACGATGAGGTGCCTATGGTGACTTCATAAATTTCAAGATGTTATGTTGGCTCAGTCTTTTGGAGGTGCTCATAGCGGTAGGGTGTGTGTGTGTGTGCGTTCATAGGGGTGAGTGTATGCACGTGTATATGAGCGCTTGCGTCTGTACTGTGTCAAAAAAACATTAATGCGTGTCAAAAAGAGACTAGTCAGTACTAGTATACTCAATATTGTGCACCGCGACCAAGGCGGAGAGGAAAATGAGAGAACTACGTACTTATTTACGGTGTAGATTTACTCATTTTGCTCCATATGTACTCCGTCCCGATGTAGTCTAGTCACTTGTTGAAATCTCTAGAAAGGCAAATAGTACTTTCTGGTTTACAGGGCTATGCTAGCAAGTAGTACTAAAATAGTGGGCTCACATAGCAATTTTGTCTCATGCAAGAGGCTGGCTATATGCGTGCTCCAAGGTTCGCAACTGCCACGTTCGGGTTGTGCTTGACTCTTAGCCTCTTCGAGAAGACGAACAATGATGTTACTACTACTACTTTTACAGTATCAAATCCACTACTGCATGTCCGTCCACCGCGTGCGGGAGGGATAGCTTGTTGTAGTATAAGCAAAAGCATGTCCTTGTCTGCGAGCCACCGCGTGCATGGGCGAGGGAGGAGGCGTGTAGTAGTAAAATCAAGCTTCTCCTCGTTGTACGAGTTGATACGACACATCATAGCACTGGCCCCACATGGTTGCCTCTAAACTTGGCTGAAAGACCTGCAGTGTACAATATATTTGCTGCAACCTCTATCATTTACCCCACCACAAATTAAAATTCATATTCCTGACTTGACAAAATGACCGTGCAAACTACAATCACCAGGATGACAGGTAGGGCCAGAAGATTATTTTAATAAAAAAATCTTCGAGAAGGCCTCATAGCATGGAGCCGACCCCAATGATTTTAAGCTTAGAGGCATGGTACACGCTATCCTAGACTACTCTACACATGAAACTGCCACACGAGCGTCCGGGTTGCGCTTGGCTCTTCGCCTCTTCAGGAAGTCGAACAATGATGGAGTACTACTGCAGTGGAGGAGTACTACAGTATGCTTTCTGGCCATCTGACACCGAATGAACTGCTGCATGTCCACCGCGTGCGGGAGGGAGAGCGTGTAGCGAAAGCTTCTCCTAGTCCTGCCATCCACCATGCTCATGGACGAGGGAGGGACGTAGCTTCATTGACTTATTGCTCCTGCCTTTGCGTGTATGACAGGTGGGCCCAACAGGTGGGTGGCCCACCTGTCAGGCAGCCAAAGGCAGGAGCACTTAAGGTGAGAGGGCATTGTAGTAATCAAACTTCTCGTTGTTGTAGTACGAGTTGACGCGACACATCAAAGCACTGCACTCGATATATTTCAATAATTTGCATTTACCGATGCATTAATTACAACGCATGCATGCATGCCGTGACTCTCCTTTTGATACTTGCATGTGTTGATTTAATGCACCTTGAAGTAGTATGAATATGTGACGGTAAAGCTTTGTAATGCCCCGGCCTTAAGAGAGATTGTTGTGCACGAGCAGGGCGAGATCATCCAGACGGAACATGATCCGATGATGGAGCTCTCTATGGTCTCGATGGACCTCACCTTGCTCCACTGCCCCATGTGCCTCCGCCCCTTGAAGCCTCTAGTGTATGAGGTTCGAATACACCTCGTCCGTTCGGCTGATCAAGCAAGGTGCAGGTTTCTTGATTGATATGTTGTTCGATTGATTTGTGCAATGCAAGGGAGGGCACCTGGCCTGCACGGACTGCCGCATTGAGCGCCCCGGGAACCAGCGGTAGTGCGAGCGCGGCGGTGGCTTCAACATGCAGAACACGACGGTGGACGCCGTACTCTCCTCAGTGAGGGTGGAGCGCCCGCATGAAGGTTGTGGGCTCTACGTCACTTACCACAAGCTCGTTGATCACCAGAGCGTGTGTCCGCTCGCGCCCTGCAAATGCCCCATGCCCGTTTGTGGCTACAAAGGCCCACCGCCGGTGCTCTCCCACCACATCAGCACCGTGCATCCCATGCTCGTGCACGGGATCTAGTACGACAAGGTGCCCCAGCTGCAAGTGCCACTGTTGAAGCCACGGCTCTTGCTGTTGGCGGAGGAGGACGGTCGCGTGTTTTTCTTGGTCGCGGCATGCTCGACATCGGTGCGCCTATTGATGTGCCGTTCGTCTGCATCAGCGCGGGGTCGTCCCCACTGCCCACTACGTGGCCAAGCTATGGGCGAACGGCCTGCCGGGGGAGCCCAAAGGTAGCACCGACGCCGTCAAGGTGGAAATGGAGGTGGCAAGCAGCAAGGATCCCGGCGACGTCGTCGTGCAGGAGCTGACCTTCTTCACAGTTCCGCCCAAGCTACTGGCCGGGGCTAAGCTGGTGTCCCTCTAGATTCAGATTGACAAGCTCACGTCCTAAATGAGTCTACAGTGCCTTCTGTTTATCTTAGTAATATGCTAATATAGGGGTTAGCTTGGTCTACTTTAGCTTAAGAGATGGTGGGTTTTGGTGGTGATGCAGCAATTACTTCGACATCAGATCAGCAGTTAAAGTAATTTCCAACAGTCGAACGGATATTTCGTGTCTGTTGGATATAAAGATCCTTTGGTAAGAAGTATAACAGCTTATAAGAAGTATAATGGCTTATATGCTTGTTTGTTCAGGAAGTGTTGCATACTTGTGCGAGTTGACGCGACACATCAAAGTAGTAGTACTACTACTAGTAGTATTCCCTCCGATCCTAATTTCTCTGCGGGCTGGTCATAGTGGGAGTAACATAGGTAGTAACATAGATGCCATATAAGCAAAAATGATGAGGTGGCAAGTAACTAATGAGAGAGGCAAATGGAGTAACATAAATATGTTACCATCACATAGCGCTTTCCAATGCAAAATAAGTCTACAAAGTAATAAATGAGGACATCTATGTTATCACATATATGACACTACCCACTGTGAAGGTAGTAACACAGACTAGAAACATATGCATGTTACTAGTCTATGTTACTCTCCACTATGACCAGCCTAAGTCGAGGCGCAGATACCAAGGAGGGCCTGGTTGTGTCTATACTTGGACAACTCACCCGACTGCATGCGCACTAGGTAGATGAAGCTCGTGTCGTGTTGGTGCCGTGTGCGGCCTGCACATTAACCAACACCTCGCGCCTCCAGCTTAGCCTCCGCGTTTTAAACTTCTCAATCTCAATGCCAAGGAGCAACGTGAAATCTATGATAGAGCCAATCAAATGGTTGAGAACACTACAATTTGTAGCTACAGATGCGAGTGTGAGAGAGGACGAGTGCGTGCGCGCACCTCTTCTCTTCCTGTATAACGTACTACTAAACTCAGAGTACAAGTGTATGTGGGTGGCATCGACCTAGGGAGCTAGAGATGGTGCGTGAGAGAAGTCCCGATAGATAGGTGTAATGCATTAGAAAAAAATACTAGTCTATAGCTTGCCACGAGGCTATTCCTGTCGAACGCCCCAATAACCGTAAGATATGTATCCGACGGTGCCAGTTATTGCACGTACACAGCAGTAGAAAAAGAACTACCATGGCATATGCTACACCACAGCCAAGAACACATGCCCACGTTATGCCATCTGGGAATAGTGCCGCACTTCGAAACTAGAATCGTCAATAAATTTTGAGCTTGCGCCTCGTCACATTCCGAATTACAACTACCACGCTATATTTAATTGCAAACCTGTTCACACCGATCACAACCTAAAAGGTTCCACACTTAGGAGCGTATTAGTACTAGGTTATAAATACTACTATGCCAAGATGACTGCACATTCCTCCTCAACTCCTCATCCACGAAAACAAACAAGTCATTCAGCATCCTTCCCTTGCGTCTGCCATGGCCAGCGTGAGTTCTAGGTCGAGAGATTACCACCAGGGAGAGGCGAGCATGGAAGCGGAAGCACAAGAGATGTCCCGCCTCGCCGCGAAATCATCCGACATGTCCCGCCATGTGGAAGTAGCAGCTGCTACCTCTTGAGCATGCGTTGGTTTTCCCTTGAAGAGGAAAGGGTGATGCAGCAAAGTAGCGTAAGTATTTCCCTCAGTTTTTGAGAACCAAGGTATCAATCCAGTCGGAGATTACACACAAGTCGCCTTGTACCTACACAAACAAATAAGAACCTTGCAACCAATGCGATAAAGGGGTTGTCAATCCCTTCACGGCCACTTGCAAAAGTGAGATCTGATAGAGATAATAAGATAAATATTTTTGGTATTTTTATGATATAGATTGGAAAGTAAAGATTGCAAAATAAAAGACGGAGGAAATAGTAAATTGATAGGAAAATAATATGATGGAAGACAGACCTGTGGGCCATAGGTTTCACTAGTGGCTTCTGTCAAGATAGCATAATTTACGGTGGGTGAACAAATTAGTGTCGAGCAATTGATAGAAAAGTGCATAGTTATGAGAATATCTATGCATGATCATGTATATAGGCATCACGTCCGCGAAAAGTAGACCGAAATGATTCTGCATCTACTACTATTACTCCACACATCGACGGCTATCCAGCATGCATCTAGAGTATTAAGTTCATAAGAACAGAGTAACGCATTAGGAAAGATGACATGATGTAGAGGGATAAACTCAAGCAATATGATATAAACCCCATCTTTTTATCCTTGATGGCAACAATACAATACGTGCCTTGCTGCCCCTGCTGTCACTGGGAAAGGACACCGCAATATTGAACCCAAAGCTAAGCACTTCTCCCATGGCAAGAAAGATCAATCTAGTAGGCGAAACAAAACTGATAATTCAAAGAGACTTGCAAAGATAACAAATCATACATATAAGAATTCAGAGAAGAACCAAATATTGTTCATAGATAATCTTTATCATAAACCCACAATTCATCGGATCTTGACAAACACACAGCAAAAAGAATTACATCGAATAGATTTCCAAGAGAATCGAGGAGAACTTTGTATTGAGATCCAAAGAGAGAGAAGAAGCCATCTAGCTAATAACTATGGAACCGAAGGTCTGTGCTAAACTACTCACACGTCATCGGAGAGGCTATGGTGTTGATGTAGAAGCCCCCTCGGGCGAAGTGCCGGAAAAGGCCCCAAGGTGGGATCGCACGGGTACAGAAGGTTGCGCCGGTGGAAATGGGGTTTCGTGGTGCTCTCGGATGTTTTTAGGGTACATGAGTATATATAGGCGAAAGAAGTAGGTCGGTGGAGCCATGAGGGGCCCACGAGGGTGAGGGGCGCCCCTACCCCCCTAGGCGCACCTCCCTGCCTCGTGGCCGCCTCGTTGCTTGCTTGAAATCCACTCCAAGTCCCCTAGATTGCGTTTGTTCCAAAAACAACTCTCCCGAAGGTTTCATTCCGTTTGATATTCCTTTTCTATGAAACACTGAAATAGGCAAAAAAACAGCAATTTGCACTGGGCCTTCGATTAATAGGTTAGTCCCAAAAATAATATAAAAGTGCATAGTAAATCCCATTAAACATCCATAATAGCATGGAACAATCAAAAATTATAGATATGTTGGAGATGTATCAGCAGCACAGAGGTCCTGCCGCGCGGCTGTAACATCCCAAAATTCTAAATTTTGGAATGTTATATTAAAAAAATAACTCTGATTGTTTGTTTGATTGTTGAGTGATTGATTGTGGGAAATTGAGTGGAATTTGAAACTTTTTGAAAGTTAAATGAGAGGGAATAAAAGGGCTTTCCCAAACTTTCATTTTTTGCTTTTATGACCTTCGGGGATTCAAATTCTTTTCATCACAAAACCCTGGAGAGAAGATGACATGACTTCTTCCATTTATTTAAATGACAAGGGGTGTTGAAAATATTTGAATTTCATTTGGAAAATATTTCCAATTCTGAAACTTTATGCAACTCAATGATTTTCACGAGAGAAGATAAAATGACTTCTTGAAATATGAGTTGGGAGTTTTAGAAGAATTAAATTCAAAGTTCTTTGAATTTATTTCCAATTTGGAGTTATTTGAGTTTTATTCAAATTATTTTCTCCAAAAACAAAATATATGGAAAATAGGGTAACATGATTCCCTACATCAGAAAATTGAGAGAAATTAATTTGAAGTCATTTTGGTATTTTAAAATGATTTTATTGTATTTTATTGGACAGGTAGCACTGTGTGAATTATTAAAATTTGTGTGTATTTCATTTCAAGCTAAAATAGTGTTCATGTTGTAGAAAATCTTTTTCTGAAAATTTTGATATATTATATGCCTATATAAAATTTTTTATTTTTGTTTTGTTGTCTCTGTCTTAAAAAAAAATTCGCTGCACTTTGCCGGGCCAAGGGCCAAGGCCCAAGGCAAAGCCAGCGGCAGGCCGGCCACAAGGCCATCGCCGCACGCACCAAGGGAGCCAGGGAGCCTCCTTTTTCCAATCCTAGTAGGATTCTTTTCCTACTTCCGTTTATTCTGATTTGTTTCTAGATCTTTTCCCTTTTGTTTCCTAATCCTAGTCTATTTCTTGTCCCCTACCCCAAGCAAACCCTCCCTCCCCACTATAAATACCCAAGCACCCCCCTCCAACACATCAAACCAACACCTCTCCTCTCCTCTCCTCTCAGCAGCAGCAGCCCACACCAGCGCCGCCGCCCTCACCAGCCGCCGCCGCCACCACCGCCGCCGCCAGTGCTGCCGCCGCGCCTCGACCTCTCCTGAGGTTTATATGATCTCCTCTCCACCGTCCCGTGATCTCCTTTCCTCTAGGAGCAACCGCAACATCGGATCCGATCTTCTTCCCCAACTCCGACGACTACTTGGTGAGATCAAAGAAATCCTGTAATTCATTTTTTCAGAAAATAGCAATCTTAGAAAATTCATATCTTTTAGAGTTTTTAGTATTTTGAGTGATTCCAATTGCTATGTGTCACAAATTTGCTGAAGTTTCTGTTAGTGTCTCTGGATTTCAAATTTGAGTAGTTTAAATTTGAATTTGATAAATTTTGTTCAGATTAGTATTTTGGCCATAACTTGAGTTTAAAATAGGTTTTAATTAATTCTTTTTGCTCCTGGTCACTTGTGATATTGTTTAGCTGTACGATTTAGTTTGGTAATTTTGGAGTATTTTAAGTTAGATTTTTAGTAGAAACAGTACTGTTTTGCTTATATAGTTGTTTTGGTTATGTAATTATTGTTTTTAATTATTTTAGTTCATTCCTTTTGTAGATTTTCACTTGTTGTTATATGTTTATGTTTAGCTACAGTAGATAAATTTTTGTAGTTATTTATTAGTGTTTAGCTACTTTTTTGTAATTGCTTGTTTAGTTCATAGTGATAGTGGATAAAAATAGTTTTATTAGTTTTAATAGTAATTCTTTTTCCACTTCAAGTTATATTGTTTTTGTTTCTGTTATTTGTGAACACATTAGTTGTTATATTTATTTAGTATAGTTTATTAATGTTTTAATAAATGATTTGCTGTTATAGTTGTCTTAGTGTTTTGCTAGTTGTTATATTTGTTCTAGTATTAACTAGATGGTTATAGTAGTTTTATATTAGTTCTTTTTGTTAGTTATTAAATTAGTAATTTATTTTCTGTTATTTTATTAGATTTATATTTTCTTTGCTGTAGAAAAAAAATATTAGAGTAATTTAGTGATGTTATGTTAAGATTTGTGTGAGTTTGTCACCACTAGTTTTTCCTTGAATTTTTCTCTCGAAGTTTTTCCTTTGGTTTTCGACTTGGTTTTCTTTGTTGCTTTTATTTTGATTGAGTATTGTTATGATTGATAGAATTGATTGCTAGGATGATTGCTTATATGATTGTCTGTTTAATATTGATTTTCAACGGAGTGACGAATAGTTCTACCAAGTCTTTATTCTGAGAGCGTTATTATCTTCATCAAGTAATACCAGGCAAGTTCACTTTGACCATGTTTTTCATACCTATGTGTTTTATTGCATCTAGTGTCATCTTCGCAACAATCCCTCCAAGAGTGATATTGAATCCTTGTAGTTGAGTAGTATGCATGAGGTAGGAACCCATCACCCTGTTACCAAGCCCGGACGTTATTTATTTTAATGCTACGCTATAGTAGACGGGTTGGTATGAGTGCTCGGGAGTGGTGTGAGAATGGAGGATCTACGTCAATGACGACAACTCCATGATGGAATCTGCAAGGACTGCATCTTCAAGGCCTCAAGACTTCAAGACTCGAGACAAGAATTCAATACACACTCATTGGGTGAAGGACGGTTGATGGGCACCCTGGAGAAACTAGTGGTTGGCCGGGATGCATGGAGAAGCGCCATGACATCTTGCGGAAAGCTTCACCCAGACTCAAAGAGACGGAAGAATACTTCATGCCCGGAAGCTTACATGTGCAACCGCAAGTCACTATGGGCTCTGGCTTGGTTGACCTTAGTTGTGACTCTGGCTGGGACGGTGCTAGCAGATGTAGAACTACGGTAGGATTGGATGAGCACCGGACGGTGGTCGAGGAACTCTTCGAAGACCATGTTTGATCGTCTTGTTCTCAAACACCACGAAGTGCGAGAACGTAAAAGAGGGATCGAATCTTGCGGGTAAAGTGTACAAACCTCTGCAGAGGGTTAAAACCTAATCGATTAGCCGTGTCCCGTTACGGACAATTTGAGCATCTGGACTTGGATCTATCTCGAACTCTCAACACCGGATTGATAACTTAATTGTGGGCAACTTATGATGATTTGGGCTATGAGACATCGGTTGGCGGAACCATGTCATGATAGAAAATCCACAGTACAGACTTCATTTATTCCTTTGATGTAGGGAAAATAAAACCAGCTTTTACGCAAACAAAACTCAGACCCGAGCCACAAAGCCAAATTGCATATAGTATAGCTTTACCATCTGTTTTCTCATGTTGTGATCTTGCGGTACATTCAATGTCTGACCTACACGGCTGCAACGTATCATGTTGCAGGATTTTCTTCGACAGTAAGAGTTACGATACAGGGTTACGGTCTACACTCAACCTGCCGATGGCGTTGATGGGACTCCACACCGACTAATTGTTTCATTGTGACTTATGAGGTATATATCAGTTTTACGTTAATTATACATGTGATTGCACTTTGATATATACATTGATGTACCGTGTGTGCAAAGATACTAATCCGTGGATGGCACAAGAACACGAGGCTTGACCGTCTCGAGGTCGGGTCGCCATGATATGGTATCGAGCACATGTTGACTGTAGGACGTGACCCTAGAAATCGGAAAGCCCCTAGGACAGGATGTCTCAAAAAAACTTTATTTTCAAAAGGATCCTTTACATCTCGTCTTTTCTGATTTTATCAAATATCCCCTCTTATCTCAAATAGTTAGAATATACCCTTTCCTTTTGACCGCACGGAGGATCAATCAAGCCGCTCCAAGAAAAATATCGGACAGCTGATGACCTCTTCAAAGTAACAAAGGGTTTCACCATGCATTAGAAGAGTTGAAGCTGCAACAATTGAAGACTCCGAAGACTAGAAGAATTTGAAGAATCTGAAGAATTATTTGACCTTTAGAAGACCAAACCCCTGTTACATACTTACATTAGATGCGACGATTTGTGAGTTGTCATTTGTTTGATGTTTTCTTACAGCTCACAAAATAAAACTTGTTTCTTCAAAAACTATTGTTTGTATTGTGTGTATATCCCTCCCCACCTCTCTCATATCTCATCCCAGAACTTTTGGACCCCATAGATGATGAATGAAGTTGGACTGATATTCTCTGGACCGAAGACTCAGCCGGAGGCAGAGCTATGGATTCAGAACATGGAGAATCACTTCGGGAGCAATTTGGTTTCAAGGAAGAATGAAGTATCGACGCTCTTCAAGACTTTGAAGGAAGTGCTGCAACCTGGTGGAAAATGCATCAAGCCATACAAGGATTTAATGGAGCAAGAACTTGGGAGGAATTCAAGAAGACCTGTTGAGATCACGCCTCATCCGGGAGCACTATGATAACCCAAGAAGAAACCTTGTGCCTGCAAGATTTGCGGAGAAATAGGACACACCTGGAGGAACACAAGGATGGATGCCCTCATTGTGAGGAGAAACACCCAGCTGAGGAATGCCCAACTAGTCAGGTGACTTGTTTCTTGTGTGAAGGAACCACCCACTACCGGAGCAGTGTCACATTTACCCCATGGTGCAACAAACTATTCAGGAGCAGGAAGAAGGAATGAAAGAAGCCCTCCGAGAAGTTATGAAAGAACCAGTGATGAAGGAATGTGTTGAAGACCCCGATGGAGAAGGCCTCAACAGATTTTACTCCAATGCCTGCTATTCATGTGGAGAAGAAGGACATTTTCGCAGATTGCACCAAGGAAAGAAAAGAGTATCTGGGATATTTCCGACAGCGAAGTGAAGTTTGACCTCGGAAATAGAAGCTCTGATCATTACAGAGAAATCCAGAAGAGAAAAGAAGGCAACCCGAGAACAACACAATTTTCGCAGAGAAGGACCTGAGTCATATCACTTGTTACAGGTGCAAGGATTTAGGTCATTACGCTAGTAAATGTCCAGAAAAGAAGCCAAGAATCCAAGGAGCCTACATAATCACAAAGAAGCCCCGATACATATCGGAAGTATTTTGTTTTCATTGCAAGGAAGCAGGACATTATGCTACTAAATGTTCCTACAAGAAGGAAGCTGGAGTTGAGTAGTTGGAATTTTGATATGGATAATAAGAGTGGTAGAAACCATTTTTTTTCATGAGTACAATAAGTTGAGTTATGTAATGGGTGCTCAGAGTTTGTAATGGATTCATGAAATCAATAAAGTTAAGGTGACATGTTTTCATATGTTTAATTGTAGGAGTTGTTACTCTGTGAACAAAGATTTTGACCATTTTCGAGGATATGAGAAATATGGTCTATGGATGGATTTGTGAATTTCATTTTTAGGGTGGTAGTACCCGTGAAGAAGACTAGACTAATGGATAAGAAAATATATATTCCACGGACTGTAGTTGAAAAAAAAGTTGGAGTTTTGCTTTTGATATGATGGTATGAAGAAGCAGTACTCTTGGATTTAAAGGATGTGTAATATGGAACAAGAGAGTTACCCCAAGGATGAGTTAAAGCTGCACTAGTGTTGAAGTGGGCCATAACCCACAGGCCCAAGAATTAATAAGGATCAAGTACCCACTGGAGAAAGAAATTTTGGGAATAGACTACGATTTGATCAACCGACGATTCTATAGGAGTTTACGCAAAACTTGAGAGTTGTTAAGGAACGATAGATGTTTGTTTGGCCTGCAGAATCAATGGATTTTTTCGAACTTGGTTCGTCGACAATAGAAATTCTGCAATGCTTGTGAGAATGACCGAGTGTTAGAATGCGAGATTCGCTAAACCATGTACAAGGTAATGATTTGGGTGCGGGATGGATTGATCACCATACCGACTTACTCTTATTATTCGCTTTGCTATATGGGATGGTAAAATCTGAGTGACTTACCTATAGTAGAGAGATGACGATCAAAACCTTGTTTAAACCTTAGAAAGGTATAGGTATTTTTTTCCCCTGTACACGGCAGTTGTTGCCAACCGTAGGTTATACGGTGAGGTTCAACCCAGACCCATTTTCTGCAGGGGAAACCATAAATCGTTAACCACCATGAGATACCGATATTTGTTTAGAATTGGCGCCAGACCCGTCAGCTATGAAGACCCAGTCTCGGAAAAACCTTACCAAGAGTAAAGGACAAAAGAATTGAGGAAAAGGTTATGCCACTACCGGAAGAGCCCAGAGAAGGAATTATCCTTAATATCTGAGAAGACTGACATTGTCAACCCAAAGGAATGGAGTACATGAGTTTTGTCGGAACAATAACCATGCTTCTAAGTGTGGTAGCACACTAGACCATACAGATCAATGGATTTGCTAGAAGACCCCCAACCCCTAACCCTTTCTTGCTAGTTTCTTGAATCTCGAGGACGAGATTCATTTTAAGTGTGGTAGATTTGTAACATCCCAAAATTCTAAATTTTGGAATGTTATATTAAAAAAATAACTCTGATTGTTTGTTTGATTGTTGAGTGATTGATTATGGGAAATTGAGTGGAATTTGAAACTTTTTGAAAGTTAAATGGGAGGGAATAAAAGGGCTTTCCCAAACTTTCATTTTTTGCTTTTATGATCTTCGGGGATTCAAATTCTTTTCATCACAAAACCCTGGAGAGAAGATGACATGACTTCTTCCATTTATTTAAATGACAAGGAGTGTTGAAAATATTTGAATTTCATTTGGAAAATATTTCCAATTCTGAAACTTTATACAACTCAATGATTTTCACGAGAGAAGATAAAATGACTTCTTGAAATATGAGTTGGGAGTTTTAAAAGAATTAAATTCAAAGTTCTTTCGAATTTATTTCCAATTTGGAGTTATTTGAGTTTTATTCAAATTATTTTTCTCCAAAAACAAAATATATGGAAAATAGGGTAACATGATTCCCTACATCAGAAAATTGGAGAGAAATTAATTTGAAGTCATTTTGGTATTTTAAAAATGATTTTATTGGATTTTATTTGACCGGTAGCACTGTGTGAATTATTAAAATTTGTGTGTATTTCATTTCAAGCTAAAGTAGTGTTCATGTTGTAGAAAATCTTTTTCTGAAAATTTTGATATATTATATGCCTATATAAAATTTTTTATTTTTGTTTTGTTGTCTCTGTCTTAAAAAAATCGCAGACTCCATGGGCCAAGGGCCAAGGCCCAAGGCCAAGCCAAGCCAGCGGCCGCCGCCACAAGGCCATCGCCAAGACGCACCAAGGAGCCAGGAGCCTCCTTTTCCAATCCTAGTAGGATTCTTTTCCTACTTCCGCTTATTCGATTTATTTCTAGATCTTTTCCCTTTGTTTCCTAATCCTAGTCTATTTCTTGTCCCCTACCCCAAGCAAACCCTCCCTCCCCACTATAAATACCCAAGCACCCCCTCCAACACATCAAACCAACACCTCTCCTCTCCTCTCCTCTCAGCAGCAGCAGCAGCCCACACCACGCCGCCGCCGCCCCTCACCACGCCGCTTGCTGCTTGCCGCCGCCGCCGCCAGTGCTGCCGCCTCGACCTCTCCTGAGGTTTATATGATCTCCTCTCCACCGTCCCGTGATCTCCTTTCCTCTAGGAGCAACCGCAACATCGGATCCGATCTTCTTCCCCAACTCCGACGACTACTCCGTGAGATCAAAGAAATCCTGTAATTCATTTTTTTCAGAAAATAGCAATCTTAGAAAATTCATATCTTTTAGAGTTTTTAGTATTTTTAGTGATTCCAATTGCTATGTGTCACAAATTTGCTGAAGTTTCTGTTAGTGTCTCTGGATTTCAAATTTGAGTAGTTTAAATTTGAATTTGATAAATTTTGTTCAGATTAGTATTTTGGCCATAACTTGAGTTTAAAAATAGGTTTTAATTAATTCTTTTTGCTCCTGGTCACTTGTGATATTGTTTAGCTGTACGATTTAGTTTGGTAATTTTGGAGTATTTTAAGTTAGATTTTTAGTAGAAACATTACTGTTTTGCTTATATAGTTGTTTTGGTTATGTAATTATTGTTTTTAATTATTTTAGTTCATTCCTTTTGTAGATTTTCACTTGTTGTTATATGTTTATGTTTAGCTACAGTAGATAAATTTTTGTAGTTATTTATTAGTGTTTAGCTACTTTTTTTGTAATTGCTTGTTTAGTTCATAGTGATAGTGGATAAAATAGTTTTATTAGTTTTAATAGTAATTCTTTTTCCACTTCAAGTTATATTGTTTTTGTTTCTGTTATTTGTGAACACATTAGTTGTTATATTTATTTAGTATAGTTTATTAATGTTTTAATAAATGATTTGCTGTTATAGTTGTCTTAGTGTTTTGCTAGTTGTTATATTTGTTCTAGTATTAACTAGATGGTTATAGTAGTTTTATATTAGTTCTTTTTGTTAGTTATTAAATTAGTAATTTATTTTCTGTTATTTTATTAGATTTATATTTTCTTTGTTGTAGAAAAAAATATTAGAGTAATTTAGTGATGTTATGTTAAGATTTGTGTGAGTTTGTCACCACTAGTTTTTCCTTGAATTTTTCTCTCGAAGTTTTTCCTTTGGTTTTCGACTTGGTTTTCTTTGTTGCTTTTATTTTGATTGAGTATTGTTATGATTGATAGAATTGATTGCTAGGATGATTGCTTATATGATTGTCTGTTTAATATAGATTTTCAACGGAGTGACGAATAGTTCTACCAAGTCTTTATTCTGAGAGCGTTATTATCTTCATCAAGTAATACCAGGCAAGTTCACTTTGACCATGTTTTTCATACCTATGTGTTTTATTGCATCTAGTGTCATCTTCGCAACAAACCCTCCAATAGTGATATTGAATCCTTGTAGTTGAGTAGTATGCATGAGGTAGGAACCCATCACCCTGTTACCAAGCCCGGGACGTTATTTATTTTAATGCTACGCTATAGTAGACGGGTTGGTATGAGTGCTCGGAGTGGTGTGAGAATGGAGGATCTACGCCAATGACGACAACTCCATGATGGAATCTGCAAGGACTGCATCTTCAAGGCCTCAAGACTTCAAGACTCGAGACAAGAATTCAATACACACTCTTTGGGTGAAGGACGGTTGATGGGCACCTGGAGAAACCAGTGGTTGGCGGGATGCATGGAGAAGCGCCATGACATCTTGCGGAAAGCTTCACCCAGACTCAAAGAGACGGAAGAATACTTCATGCCCGAAGCTTACATGTGCAACCGCAAGTCACTATGGGCTCGCTTGGTTGACCTTAGTTGTGACTCTGGCTGGGACGGTGCTAGCAGATGTAGAACTACGGTAGGATTGGATGAGCACCGGACAGTGGTCAGAGGAACTCTTCGGAAGACCATGTTTCGGTCGTCTTGTTCTCAAACACCCTGAAGTGCGAGAATGTAAAAAGAGGGATCGAATCTTGCGGGTAAAGTGTACAAACCTCTGCAGAGGGTTAAAACCTAATCGATTAGCCGTGTCCCCGGTTACGGACAATTTGAGCATCTGGACTTGGATCTATCTCGGAACTCTCAACACCGGACTGATAACTTAATTGTGGGCAACTTATGATGATTTGGGCTATGAGACATCGGTTGGCGGAACCATGTCATGATAGAAAAATCCACAGCACAGACTTCATTTATTCCTTTGATGTAGGGAAAATAAAACCAGCTTTTACGCAAACAAAACTCAGACCCAGAGCCACAAAGCCAAATTGCATATAGTATAGCTTTACCATCTGTTTTCTCATGTTGTGATCTTGCCGGTACATTCAATGTACTGACCTACACGGCTGCAACGTATCATGTTGCAGGATTTTCTTCGACGAGTAAGAGTTACGATACAGGGTTACGGTCTACACTCAACCTGCCGATGGCATTGATGGGACTCCACACCCGACTAATTGTTTCCGCTGTGACTTATGAGGTATATATCAGTTTTACGTTAATTATACATGTGATTGCACTTTGATATATACATTGATGTACTGTGTGTGCCAGCATACTGATCCAGGGATGGCACAGCAACACGAGGCTTGACCGTCTGAGGTCGGGTCGCTACAGCGGCCGAAGCAGCACGGAGGTCCCGCTGCACCGTCGATGCAGCAGACTGGTCCGGCCGTGCCGCGGAAGCAGCAAAGATGTCCCGCCGCGCCGCGAATGCAGCAGAGATGTCCCGCTGCGCGGCAGCGGCCTGGGAAAATGTCTCGCGGGCAGGCGACGACTCTTACAAGCGCATGCATGCGATCGTCCATAGCCAGATGGATAAAATCACCGGCTGGGCGAGGTTGCAGGACGACATGAAAGCCTCGTTTGAACAGGCTACCGGCGTCATCCGGCAACTAAGGTAGGGCTATGAGAGGCTCCGGGGCGAGCGCGACCTACTGATACGTCTCCAACGCATCTATAATTTTTTATAGTTCCATGTTATTATATTATCCATCTAGGATGTTTCACATGCATTTATATGCCATTTTATATGATTTTTGGGACTAACCTATTAACCTAGAGCCCAGTGCCACTTTCTATTTTTTCCTTGTTTTTGAGTATCACGGAAAAGGAAAACCAAACGGAGTCCAATTGACCTGAAATTTCACGGAGACCATTCTTGGACTAGAAGAAGCCCACAGAGCATCGGAGATGGGCCAGAAGAGTCCCGAGTCACCCACGAGGGTGGGGGGCGCGCCCTACCCCCTGGGCGCGCCCCCTACCTCGTGGCCGCCTCGGAGACCCCCCTGACTTATTCCCGACGCCAAAAATTCCTATAAATACATAAATCTCCAGAAAATAAACAAGATCGGGAGTTCCGCCGCCGCAAGCCTCTGTAGCCACCAAAAACCAATCGGGACCCTGTTCTGGCACCCAGCCGGAGGGGGGATCCATCACTGGTGGCCATCTTCATCATACGGCACTCTCCATGACGAGGAGGGAGTAGTTCACCCTCAGGGCTGAGGGTATGTACCGGTAGCTATGTGTTTGATCTCTCTATCTCTCTCTCTCTCGTGTTCTTGATTCGGCACGATCTTGATGTATCACGAGCTTTGCTATTATAGTTGGATCTTATGATGTTTCTCCCTTCTTGTAATGGATTGAGTTGTCCCTTTGAAGTTATCTTAACAGATTGAGTCTTTAAATATTTGAGAACACTTGATGTATGTCTTGCGTGGGATACCCAAGGTGACAATGGGGTATTCTATTGATTCACTTGATGTATGTTTTGGTGATCAACTTGCGGGTTCCGTGACCTTGGGAATCTATGCATAGGGGTTGGCACACATTTTCGTCTTCACTCTCCGGTAGAAACTTTGGGGCACTATTTGAAGTACTTTGTGTTGGTTTGAATAGATGAATCTGAGATTGTGTGATGCATACCGTATAATCATACCCACGGATACTTGAGGTGACATTGGAGTATCTAGGTGACATTAGGGTTTTGGTTGATTTGTGTATTAAGGTGTTATTCTAGTACGAACTCTAGGATAGATCGTACGGAAAGAACTGCTTCGTTTCATTTTACTATGGACTCTTGAATAGATCGATCAGAAAGGATAACTTTGAGGTGGTTTCGTACCCCACAATAATCTCTTCGTTTGTTCTCCGCTATTAGTGACTTTGGAGTGACTCTTTGTTGCATGTTGAGGGATAGTTATATGATCCAATTATGTTATTATTGTTGAGAGAACTTGCACTAGTGAAAGTATGAACGCTAGGCCTTGTTTCAACGCATTGAAATACCGTTTTCGCTCACTTTTTATCATTAGTTACCTTGCTGTTCTTATATTTTCAGATTACAAAAACCTATATCTACCATCCATATTGCACTTGTATCACCATCTCTTCGCCGAACTAGTGCACCTATACAATTTACCATTGTATTGGGTGTGTTGGGGACACAAGAGAGTCTTTGTTATTTGGTTGCAGGGTTGTTTGAGAGAGACCATCTTCATCCTACGCCTCCCACGGATTGATAAACCTTAGGTCATTCACTTGAGGGAAATTTGCTACTGTCCTACAAACCGCTGCACTTGGAGGGCCAACAACGTCAACAATAAGAAGGTTGTGTAGTAGACATCAAGCTCTTTTCTGGCGCCGTTGCCGGGGAAGTTAGTACTTGAAGATATATCTTTAGATCTTGCAATTGAAAATTTTAGTTTCTTGTTTTATCACTGGTTTAATTTATAAAAGAGAACTACAAAAAATGGAGTTAAGGTTGCCTCATATGCTTCATCTTTTTAATGTCTTTCATGAAAATATGGATTCCGATAATTGTGCCAAAGTGTTAGAAGAAGAATGCATTAGAATGTTTGGCACTAAATCTTTGAATGATGAGCATCATTGCAATGTTATTAGTATGAACTCTTTGAATATCCATAGTACTAATGATGATTGCACTAGTCATGATGAAAATGTCTCTTATAAGCATGTCAATTTTTGTGGAGTGCATAGGGTTTGCAAGTACACACCAAATATGGAAGATAGATTTTGCAAGAGGCATAAGTATTTAGAAACTAAATGGTTGCAAGAAAGGCTAGATGTTTGTGCTGAAAATTTAAATTTCCTTAGCCATCCTTGTGAACTTTGCAATGAATGTGGTCATTTAAATATCCAATGCAAATTGTTTCATGATCGAATCGTGTCCAAAAATTGTGATGACTTGATTTCCCTTGCGCATCATAATGAACTTAGTTTGCTTGTGGGTTATGGAGAAATGAAACGTATAACTAAGGATATGCCAGAATTTGTCCTTGATAAAGTATTTTGATCTAGAGGAAATTTATATGTATTGTGCGGTGAATTGCATTGAAAATCCTGATATTGCCAATTACATAAAGACAAGAAAACAAATAGAAGATGAAGACAATACTAATGAAAGGGAAGATATTCCCAATATCCTCATATTCTTTCTTATGATGAATCAGGTAACGAGGAGGAGCTTTCTATTCAACCAATCTTATTAATAAGGACTCAAAAAAGAGGATTAAACCCACACATGATGTGAAGAAGAAAAAGAAAAGACGGAGAAGCAAATGTAAAAAAGGCATCCCTCCCAAATGATGTTGCTCCTATTACTCATTGTGATGAGGATAGTTGCTATACTATTGGCGCTATCCATACTATTAATGATGAGATTGATTATGCTTATGATAATAAAAGGCCCAAGCTTGGGGATGCTATGTTTGATGAGAATGACATGTTTGAGAATTTATTTGCTGCAATTAATGTTTGTCCCAAGCTTGGGGATGCTATGTTTTGTGAAGATGATATTTTTAACCTCCCAAGTTTTGATATGCAAATTTATTATGATGATAGCATGCCTCCTATTTATGATGATTATATTGATGAAAGTGGGTTTGGAAGAGTGTCAACTTTAGTAAGTAATGATCCCACTATTTTGGAGGGTGTTGAATCTTATTGTGATAATTATGAAAGTGGATTTGTAGAGGTCATGACTTTGTTTAGTGATGAATCCACTATTTTGGAAGAGGTTCCAATTGATTATGAGAACAAAGTTGCTATCTATGATGATTATTGTGATGACATGTATACTATAAAGAATAATTATAACCATGAAACTTGTCATCGTGATTCTAATTTTCAATTGGATTATGCCTCACATGATAATTATTTTGTTGAGCTTGCTCCCACTATTATTCATGAGAAGAATTTTGCTTATGTGGAGAGTAGTAAATTTTCTATGCTTGTAGATCATGAAAAGAATGCTTTATGTGATGGTTATATTTTTGAATTCATTCATGATGCCACTGAAAATTATTATGAGGGAGAAATATATGCTTGAAGGAATTGCAATAATATCAAGTTTCCTCTCTATGTGCTTGAAGTTTTAAAGTTATGCTTGTTTTGCTTTCCTGTGCTAGTTGATTGTTCCCATAAGTTGTTTGCTCACAAAATCCCTATGAATAGGAAGTGGGTTAGGCTTAAATTTGTTAGTAATATTCTTCATGATGCTCTCTTTATGTTTCAATTCTTATCCTTTATGTGAGCATCATTGAAATCATCATGCCTAGCTAGGGGCGTTAAACGTTAGCGCTTGTTGGGAGGCAACCCAATTTTTATTTTTGTTCTTTGCATTTTGCTCCTGTTTAGTAATAAATAATTCATCTATCATATGTTTAGATGTGGCATTATGTTTCAATTAGTGTTTGTGCCAAGTAGAACCTTTGGGAAGACTTGGGTGAAGTCTATGCGATCTTGCTGTAAAAAACAGAAACTTCTGCGCTCACGAGATTAGCAGAATTTTTTTCTTGGAGAGAGCTTTTTAGTTGATTATTCTTGCAGAAGATTAATAGACAAATTCCTCAGGTACACCAATTTATTTCAGAATTTTTGGAGTTACAGAAGTATTCGAATTATACGGATTACTACAGACTGTTCTGTTTTTGACAGATTCTGTTTTCTATGTGTTGTTTGTTTATTTTGATGAATCTATGAGTAGTATCGGAGGATATGAACCATAGAGAAGTTGGAATACAGTAGATATTACACCAATATTAATTTAGAGTGAGTTCACAACAGTACCAAAGTGGTGATTTATTTTCTTATACTAACGGAGCTTACGAGTTTTCTGTTAAGTTTTGTGTTGTGAAGTTTCCAAGTTTTGGGTAAAGATTCGATGGACTATGGAATAAGGAGTGGCAAGAGCCTAAGCTTGGGGATGGCCAAGGCACCCCAAGGTAATATTCAAGGACAACCAAGCGCCTAAGCTTGGGGATGCCCCGGAAGGCATCCCCTCTTTCGTCTTCGTTCATCGGTAACTTTACTTGGAGCTATATTTTTATTCACCACATGATATGTGTTTTCCTTGGAGCGTCATTTTATTTTATTTTATTTTTCTTGCTGTTTGAATTATATCCCAAGATCTGGAATTTTTAAATGTTAGAGAGTCTTCACATAGTTACATAATTATTCGACTACTCATTGATCTTCACTTATATCTTTCGGAGTAGTTTGTCATTTGCTTTAGTGCTTCACTTATATCTTTTTAGAGCACGGCGATGGTTTTATTTTATAGAAATTATTGATCTCTCATGCTTCACTTATATTATTTTGAGAGTCTTTTATAACAGCATGGTAATTTGTTTTGGCTATATTTAGTCCTAATATGATGGGCATCCAAGATGGGTATGATAAAAACTTTCATATAGAGTGCGTTAAATACTATGATACTTGATAGATGTTTTGAGATATAAAGGTGGTAATGTTAGAGTCATGCTAGTTGGGTAATTGTGAAATTGAGAAATACTTGTGTTAAAGTTGGCAAGTCCCGTAGCATGCACATATGGTAAACATTGTGTGACAAATTTTAAGCATGGGGTGTTCTTTTGAGTGCTTTCCTTATGAGTGGCGGTCAGGGACGAGCGATGGTCTTTTCCTACCAATCTATCCCTCTAGGGGAATGCATAGTAGTACTTTGCTTCGAGGGCTAATAGAATTTTGCAATAAGTATATGAGTTATTTATGACTAATGTGAGTCCATGTACTATACGCACTCTTACCTTTCCGCAATTTGCTAGCCTCTACGGTACCGTGCATTGCCCTTTCTCACCTCGAGAGTTGGTGCAAAATTCGCCGGTGCATCCAAACCCCGTGATACGATACGCTCTATCACACATAAGCCTCCTTATATCTTCCTCAAAACAGCCACCATACCTACCTATTATGGCATTTCCATAGCCATTCCGAGATATATTGCCATCCAACTTTCCACAGTTCCGTTTATTATGACATGCTCCATCATTGTCATATTTCTTTGCATGATCATGTAGTTGACACCGTATTTGTGGCAAAGCCACTTTCGTAATTCTTTCATACATGTCGCTCTTGATTCATCGCATATCTCAGTACACCGCTGGAGGCATTCACATAGAGTCATATTTTTGTTCTAGTATTGAGTTGTAATATTGAGTTATGAATAAATAAAAGTGTGATGATCATCATTATTAGAGCATTGTCACATGTGAGGAAATGAAACAAAAAATAGGCCAAATAATCCCAAATAAAAAAGAGGCCAAAGAAGCCCAAACAAAAAAATGAGAGAAAAAGAGAGAAGGGACAATGTTACTATCCTTTTTCCACACTCGTGCTTCAAAATAGTACCATGATCTTCATGATAGAGAGTTTCTTATTTTGTCACTTTCATATACTAGTGGGAATTTTTCATTATAGAACTTGGCTTGTATATTCCAATGATGGGCTTCCTCAAAATGCCCTAGGTCTTCATGAGCAAGCAAGTTGGATGCACACCCACTTAGTTTCTTTTGATGGGCTTTCATACACTTATAGCTCTAGTGCATCCATTGCATGGCAATCCCTACACCTCGCATTGACATCAATTGATGGGCATCTCCATAGCCCGTTGATTAGCCGCGTCAATGTGAGACTTTCTCCTTTTTGTCTTCTCACATAACCCCCATCATCATATGTTATTCCACCTATAGTGCTATATCCATGGCTTGCGCTCATGTATTGCGTGAGGGTTGAAAAGGCTGAAGCGTGTTGCTCAGCTTGTCATCGGGGTTATGCATGATGGGAGCATTTTGTGTGACGAAAATGAAGCATGGCCAAACTATATGATTTTGTAGGGATGAGCTTTCTTTGGCTATGTTGTTTTGATAAGACATAATTGCTTGGTTAGCATGATTAAAGTATTATTAATTTTATGTCAATATTAAACTTTTGTCTTGAATCTTTTGGATCTGAATATTCTTGCCATAATAAAGAAGATTACATTGATAAATATGTTAGGTAGCATTCCACATCAAAAATTCTGCTTTTATCATTTACCTACTCGAGGACGAGCAGGAATTAAGCTTGGGGATACTGATATGTCAACAACGTATCTATAACTTTTTATTGTTCCATGCTATTATATTATCCATCTAGGATGTTTTATATGCATTTATATGCTATGTTATATGATTTTTGGGAGTAACCTATTAACCTAGAGTCCAGTGCCAGTTTATGTTTTTTCTTTGTTTTTGAGTATCGCAGAAAAGGAAAACCAAACGGAGTCCAGTTGACCTAAAATTTCACGGAGATTATTCTTGGACTAGAAGAAGCCCACGGAGCATCGGAGATGGGCCAGAAGAGTCCCCATGCACCCACGAGGGTGGGGGCGCTCCCTAGCCCCCGGGAGCGCCCCCCTACCTCGTGGCCGCCTCAGAGACCCCCCTGACTTGTTCCCGCCGCCAAAAATTCCTATAAATACAGAAACCTCCAGAAAGTAACATAGATCGGGAGTTCCGCCGCCGCAAGCCTCTGTAGCCACCAAAACCAATCGGGACCCTGTTCTGGCACCCTGCCGGAGGGGGGATCCATCACCGATGGCCATCTTCATCATCCCGACGCTCTCCATGACGAGGAGGCAGTAGTTCACCCTCGGGGCTGAGGGTATGTACTAGTAGCTATGTGTTTGATCTCTCTCTCTCTCTCTCTCTCTCTCTCCCTCTCTCTCTCTCTCTCTCTCTTGTGTTCTTGATTCAGCACGATCTTGACGTATTGCGAGCTTTGCTATTATAGTTGGATCTTATGATGTTTCTCCCCCTCTAATTTCTTGTAATGGATTGAGTTTTCCCTTTGAAGTTATCTTATTAGATTGACTCTTTAAGGATTTGAGAACACTTGATGTATGTCTTGCGTGGGATACCCATGGTGACAAAGGGGTATTCTATTGAGTCACTTGATGTATGTTTTGGTGATCAACTTGTGGGTTCCGTGACCTTGGGAATCTATGCATAGGGGTTGGTACACGTTTTCGTCTTGACTCTCTCATAGAAACTTTGGGGCACTCTTTGAAGTACTTTGTGTTGGTTTGAATAGATGAATCTGAGATTGTGTGATGCATATCATATAATCATACCCACGGATACTTGAGGTGACATTGGAGTATCTAGGTGACATTAGTGTTTTGATTGATTTGTGTCTTAAGGTGTTATTCTAGTACAAACTCGAGGATAGATCGAACGGAAAGAATAGCTTCATGTTATTTTACTACGGACTCTTGAATAGATCAATCAGAAAGGATAACTTTGAGGTGGTTTCGTACCCTACAATAATCTCTTCGTTTGTTCTCCGCTATTAGTGAATTTGGAGTGACTCTTTGTTGCATGTTGAGGGATAGTTATATGTTCCAATTATGTTATTATTGTTGAGAGAACTTGTACTAGTGAAAGTATGAACCCTAGGCCTTGTTTCAACGCATTGCAATACCGTTTTCGCTCACTTTTATCATTAGTTACCTTGCTGTTTTTTATATTTTCAGATTACAAAAACCTATATCTACCATCCATATTGCACTTGTATCACCATCTCTTCACCGAACTAGTGCACCTATATAATTTACCATTGTATTGGGTGTGTTGGGGACACAAGAGACTCTTTGTTATTTGGTTGCTGGGTTGCTTGAGAGAGACCATCTTCATCCTACGCCTCCCACGGATTGATAAACCTTAGGTCATCCACTTGAGGGAAGTTTGCTACTGTCCTACAAACCTCTGCACTTGGAGGCCCAACAACTTCTACAAGAAGAAGGTTGTGTAGTAGACATCAGTACCTTTCCCGTCACTACCCTTTTTGCTCTTATGTAGTTTGGTAAAAGGCCAGGAGTCCCTCCCGCCGCGCCGTTGAAATCGCACTACCCATAAAAGATGTAGTTACATGTATAGGGAGAAACAAAATATTAATGATATCCCTTAGAAAATGGATACGATCTTCATTTCGATGGGACGTGCCAATAAGAGGATTGCCTCGGGCCACGATTCGGGTGAGTAGTAACTACCTGCCCAGTCGTGAGTGGTGCCGCTTCGATAAAGTTGTCAGGCTAGAAGCACTGTTCACACCTACGTGGCATGCCTTCAAGGCTAAGTTACCTCGCGTCTTCGGGCGATGAGTGGGTTCGGTTAGGTCCTGTTTGGGGGACGCCATTCCTTCAAGGAGTGGTACATGGCGGCTTTAAAAGGAAAGAATCTCGAAATATCAGAAAGGGGGAACTTGTTTGTCGAGCCAAGAACTTCGGATCCGAAGTTGTTACAATTGAAGAGGTCGTCCTTGGCATAGAAGACCAGTTCAGGGGCTACTGACGGTGTCCGGGACCAGGGGGTGCCAACCTAGTCGGCCCATAGTCCTCAGGATGGGCCCATGGGCCCTCATTCTCCATCGAATGGACTCCAGAAGCTAGATGTCTGGACGTGATCAAGACTGCATGTACCGAAGACTTGTATACTCCAAGACATCTCCTGCCACCTCCATGCGTTCTCGTGGATACCGTCCATGTAACCATTAATGCCCTACCTGGCGTGTATATAAGCCAACGGCTTTTGCCCGTAGAGGGTAACACAATTACATTCACCTAGCCCTAGAGTTACGTATCTCCTTACAATCTCTAGGTAGATCAAGCTTATACTCGATACATCATCATCATCAATACAATCAAAGAAGTATCTCTTCGAGAGGGCCCGAACCTGGGTAAACACTATCTCCTTCGTCCCTGTTACTATCGATCCGAAATCCACTCCTCGGGACCCCCTACCCCGAGGTCTGCCGGTTTTACCACCGACACATCCTGATCCAGCTTGGATTGGGGGTCAAAATAATCCCTAAACCAATCCCGATAGGAACGTCCATGCCTCTCGAGCAGAGCCATGCACTAGACCGGCCGACAAGCTTGCTAGCAGGGGCGGGGGTGGTGGCCAGCGGCGACAGTCGGTGAGGAGTGGGGCGGGTGGGTGGAGCTTCCTCAAAACCGGTGGATCATCGTGTTATTTTACTACAGACTCTTGAATAGATCGATCAGAAAGATAACTTTGAGGTGGTTTCGTACCCTACAATAATCTCTTCGTTTGTTCTCCGCTATTAGTGACTTTGGAGTGACTCTTTGTTGCATGTTGAGGGATAGTTATATGATCAAATTATGTTATTATTGTTGAGAGAACTTGCACCAGTGAAAGTATGAACCCTAGGCCTTGTTTCCTAGCATTGCAATACCGTTTACGCTCACTTTTACCACTTGCTAGCTTGCTGTTTTTATATTTTCAGATTACAAATACCTATACCTACCATCCATATTGCACTTGTATCACCATCTCTTCGCCGAACAAGTGCACCTATACAATTTACCATTGTATTGGGTGTGTTGGCGACACAAGAGACTCTTTGTTATTTGGTTGCAGGGTTGTTTGAGAGAGACCATCTTCATCCTACGCCTCCCACGGATTGATAAACCTTAGGTCATCCACTTGAGGGAAATTTTCTACTGTCCTACAAACCTCTGCACTTGGAGGCCCAAGAACGTCTACAAGAAGAAGGTTGTGTGCTAGACATCACCTACTGAGGGCGAAGATCATCCGAAGTGCGGAGCAGCAAGAGGAGACCAGTGCCTTGTTGAAGAGGACCGGCGTCATCGTCAAGAAACTTATGGACGAGAATCACATGCTCCGCATCGAGCGCCAAAGGCTGGTGGAGGAATCTGTGGATGCTCTTAAGTAGCGTCTTGAGGACACGACAGAGCTCATCTCTGCTCGCCGCGGAGACTAGTTCCCGCGGCCTACAACAACGCATCAAGAAAGTAGAGATCAGTGAGCCAAATCGTTGTCTTCCTTCTTCTTTTGCCCTTGTGTATTTCAGGCGCAGCCGCATGTGGCTTTTTTAATTATCTTCCTAATTATGTAAGACAATTATTATCCACTGTCGTCGTCCTTATATATTCACCAGTCTTGTTATAAGTCGTAGTAGATGCTATATAGGTCCGTCGGATCTTACATCAAGATCCGTGCAAAATTTTCTTTTCAGAATTTCTTTTTTCTCACTTAAATCTCAGTCGAGTGAGACATAGCCACACGATTAAACAGAGGCTCGGGCACCATTAATGGAGACCTTGGGAGAGAGGTGGACAGCAGATGGAGGTCAAAGGGCTCTCCTCCCGATAAGCACGCGCAGGAGTCTGATCGCACGCCTCCCGCACTCAAATAGCTACCCTGCACGGCACCTCCTAGCTAATAAAAAAAGGTGACGTGTGGTGGCACGTACAAGGTAAATAGAACGCCCATGGTTTCAATAATACTTGTGTTTCCGATTGTAATGTGACAACACTTGTTCCAAAATGACTTTTTGTTGATTGTTAATGTGTGCGCCTTCGCAAATCGGACAGAAAAATTACCACAGCAAGTTGGTGCCATGTCATGACACCAAGCCAAGTTTCAAAATTTTCATGCTTGTTTTGGATTTACAGGAATTAAAAAACCAAGTTTCTCAATGTTTCTTGCCGAGCCACGACGCCCAGATGTTTGAATTTCATTCCCACTTCTTGCATGGGACCTAGAAATTTACCCGAGGTCACACATGTGATTTTTCAACCATCTTTAGTGCAATGGAGCATGTGCTTGTATTTCAAAATTGAATTATGCACACAAAGGTGACACGTTCCCTCTCAGAACCACGAGCCTTCTTGAGAGAAGCTCCTGTTTGCAAGAAGCTTATACCAAATCTTGTTCCTTTTCGGCCAATTTTTTTTACCAAAACATGGTAGTACTATGACATGACACCATGCCAAGTTTCATGATATTCAGGCGTGGTTTGGATTTACAAGAATTTTAAAACCAAGTTTCTCAATGTTCTCGGCCGAGCCACGATGCCCAGATGTTCGAATTTCATTCCCATTTCTTGCATGGGACGTAGAAATTTACCCGAGGACACACATGTGATTTTTCAACCAACTTTGGTGCACGGGAGCATGTGCTTGTAGTTCAAATTTGAATTACGCACATTAAATGACCAGAAACTAAATTAATGTATAAAAACGGCGAAACGAACCCGGAATAATTCCAAAATTTAATAGGGCACTCATGTAGTTCTATGTTGCCTCTGTAAAGAAACTCAAGGGGGGCAGCTTATATCGTTTCGCACTCAAAGGTGACAAGTTCCCTCTGAGAACCACGAGCCTTCTTGAGAGAAGATCCGGTTTGCAAGAAGCTTGTACCAAAACTTGTTCCTATTCGGCCAATTTTATTACCACAGCATGGTACTACCATGACATGACACCATGCCAAGTTTCATGATTTTTAGGCGTGTTTTGGATTTACAAGAATTTTAAAACCAAGTTTATCAATGTTCTCGGCGGAGCCACGATGCCCAGATGTTTGAATTGCATTCCCATTTCTTGCATGGGACCTAGAAATTCACCCGAAGACACACATGTGATTTTTCAACCAACTTTGGTGCACGGGAGCATGTGCTTGTAGTTCAAATTTGAATTATGCGCATTAAATGACGAGAAACTCAATTAATGTATAAAAAGGCCAAACGAACCCGGAATAATTCCAAAATTTAACAGGGCACTCATATAGTTCTACGTTGCCTCTGTAAATAAACTCAAGGGGGCAGCGTATTTAGTTTCACACTCAAAGGTGACACGTTATCTCTCAGAACCATGAGCCTTCTTGAGAGAAGCTCTGGTTTGCAAGAAGCTTATACCAAAACTTGTTCTAAATCGGCCCAGTTTTGTACCACAACATGTTAGTGCCATGACATGACACCATGCCAAGTTTCATGATTTCCAGGCGAGTTTTGGATTTACATGAATTTAAAAACCAAGTTTCTTGATGTTCTCGGCCGAGTCACGACGCCCAGATGTTTGAATTTCATTCCCATTTCTTGCAAGGGACCTAGAAATTCACCCAAGGACACACATGTAATTTTTCAACCAACTTTGGTGCACCGGAGCATGTGCTTGCTGTTCAAATTTGGATTATGCACATTAAATGTCCAGAAACTCAATTAATGTATAAAAAAGGCCAAACGAACCAGAATAATTCCAAAATTTAACAGGGCACTCATATAGTTCTATCTTGCCTCTGTAAAGAAAATTTGGGGGCAGCGTATATCGTTTCGCACACAAAGGTGACACGTTCCCTCTCAGAACCACGAGGCTTGTTGAGAGAATCTTTGGTTTTGCAAGAAGCTTATACCAAAACTTGTCCCAATTCAGCCAATAATTATACATATGAAAATAGGGTTTAGATTATCCCGAACATGTTGCTACCTAGACCAATGTACTCTGATTTGAATTCAACATAAAATGGATACAAATATTTGAATTGGAGATCGTATGGTACATGTAGTTCATAGTGAAATATGATTACTGCTATATGCATGTTTTTGGTATCAAGATAATATTTAAATGATTGTATAACTTGACAACAATCGTATTCAAATAAGGAAAATTGATTCAAATTTAGTCCATATGGTAGACAACAATATATATGTTCATAGGGTGGAGTAAAATGTTCATATATGATGGAAGATCAAAATGTAGGACTACATCCATCGTAAACCGCAAGGTCACCTAACGATATATTCAAATTCAACATAACGTGGATCCAAAAATTGAAATTTGAGATCCTGGCATTTGTAATCATATAAAAAGGGCATGACTCTTTATTTTGATGGGAATTGATTTGTTTTTTGTTGTTCTTGAGGGAAGTGTGAATCGATTTGGTACTGTACAGGGTAATCTTTCTCCCTTTTTTTTACATTTTTCTTGTAGTTTTTTCAATGACATTTACAGCAACATAGTAAAAGGGGACATGACTCTCTTGTGTCTTGTATGAATTTTTTTTGTACATGTTACGTTTGTTCTGCCGAACAAGGAGTCCGCGCCTTGTTATCCCGAAATTTTCAAGCTCAAGTATCTTTTGTCTCATCTGCTTTGAAACTCCTGCCTCTTCAACCCGCGCCACGCCTTGTTATCCTGAAATTTTGACGCGCGTGAAAACTCCCTCCTCATCCGAAATCGGTCCCGTAGCCCAGACATGCAAAATCCCCCTTCTACCCCTCAGCAGGAAATGCCGGCTCGACGTCGCGGTGTCAAAACCGGTGGGGGTATGCTTGTAACTTACCCTACATTTTGGACAAGCGCGTCCCTAAGCCATGGCTCCCCTACCTTCCCCTTCGCCCCCCCATTCGTACACAGAGGCCGCCAAAACCCGCGAAACCCCATGCTCCTCCGTTGGCCTTCCGACTGCCGCCCAACCGGAGACTCTTCTCCGACAACATTGTCCACCGCAACAGCTCGCCGTCCCTCATCCACCGCACTAGATGAGGATCCGTCATCGATCTCGTCCTCCTGCCGGATCAGATGCCCCGTCATCCACCTCCAAGGAGCTTCCCTGATGTTCGCCTCATCTATCGCGCCACCTCCATCCCCACAGCGCCGTCTTGACCTGCCCCACCGGAACCGCAGCACCCTCACCAATTCCTCCGATGAAGTCGAGGCCAACTCGGCGCCACCAAGGAGGTTCTGCACTCACCGCTACATTTTATCTTTTATTCGATCTCACGGGGCTGCCGTGCTCGATACCGAGCAGCCATGGAGGGTCTCCATCATTGGCGCCGTCGCCGGCCACTTCATCCACGACGTCTCTCCCCCATGTTGTTGCTTCCTCGACGACGACTTCCACACCGACACTAGCTGCAGCTACTCCGGCTCTCGCTCGCGCTGCTGCTGCCACTGCTGCTCCGGATCTCGCTCGTGCTGCAGCTCTATTCTTGCTGTCAGTCGCGCTGCTTGCACTTCTCTTGCTTTCGTTCGTGCTGCTACTCTGCTCAACTATTACTGTCGGTCACGCTGCTGCTCCGCTCTTGCTCTCGTTTGTTCTGCTGCTTTGATCTTGCTCTCGCTCACGCTGCTGCTGTTGCTGCACGACCTCCGGCAGCTACATGAGTTGCTGCTTTAGTACTCGCTCGTGGTGTTACTGCACGACTTGCTCTCTGCTAGTGCATTCCCTTCTTGAGCGTCTACTGATTTAGATCACTGCTTCTCTGCTACTAGTGCTCGAACGCCCTAAACATCTATTGCAATGCTCTGCTACTAGTTCAATCAGTTTCGACAGTAAAATTCAGTTTTGACCGTAAAGTTCAGTTTCTTCAGTTAAGTTCAGAGTGAACAGTATTTACAGCACATGTCGGAGCGGCCGTGGCCCGGCTGATGCGTTTTACATCTAGCACATTTTGGAGATGTATTTTACATCATCTATTGCAGATGATATTAGAGCCCCACTTCAGATTAACGTTGTCTGTCTTGTCCTGCTTCAGCCTGGCCACAGTACACCTCACCAGAGCTGCTCCAACGACAGAACCGTCCATCACAACGGAGCAGTACCCACAACGTCGTTTCCAGAGGCCTCAGATCTTCTTCCCCACCTCAGAGAGTCACACCAGCATCACCATCCTCCACGTCCAACCCAATGATGTTGAGGTCGACAAGGCTATGCCAAAGAGGTAGTACACTTGTTGCCTCACTTTGTTACTCTGCATTCATGTCGATCCCTCAGGGATCCTTTGCTATGGAACTACTATGGTACTACTATTCGTGCATTTGGTTAGAAGGAGTGGAGCAAAGCAAAACTGGAGGATTTTTTCCTTTGGTGTCTCTTTCAAAGAAAAAACATAGGAATTTTAATATCCACTTGGACGTCCTTTTCAAATTAATATGCATGAAGAACAGGACTAATTGCATTACTGGCATAATAAGATTCTTATTTTTTTTCATTTTCACGTGGTTTGACTTCAATTTGACCATGTTTCTCCATTCATGTGTTCTTCCAATTCATGTGAACCAAACACCCAGGCTGACAGAAATCCTATGTTTCCAAATGCTCTATTTTGCATGTGCATTCCTATCATATTCCTGTGTTTTTCCCGTCCCTGTGTTTATAGAATCATCCAATTCTAAGGAGCCCTTACAGATTTACTTCATTTTTAGATAGGCGTCAAAGAAAACTCTGTGTGTTATGTCCTGCTCCTGCCGTGCCGTCATCCACCCCACCTAAGGTGCAACAACGACAAAAGCGTTCACTTCAACAGAGATTCCCCCTGCAGACTTTCTTTTGCCGCCTCAGATCATCTTCCCCGTTGCCGTCAGCCATGCCAACTGTATTACCATCATCGACTGAGCAGATGAACCTGAGGACTACACCGTTCCAGAAGAGAGGTAACAGTCTTTCGTGTTTGCTTACGTTATACATCGGTTATTATTACCTGCTACTTTATCATTCCAACTTGAGTTTTAAAATGCCCATGTGTCCCATATTGAAGCAAAAACGAATAGCATTTGTCTACTATCTGGTTCATCCAGAGTCTTCTATGTGGTTCATGTTGGGTGGGCAACAAACAGTAGATGATCCATTGTCTATCTTTTTGAACTGAAGCTATAATCTACCTGCTATCATTAGTTTTGGATCTATCCACTCATTTGCTACCATCAGTCCTATTTCTACATGCACCCCTTAGGCCTTACAAAATCTAACTATTTTTTTATTTTGCATGTCAGTTATTGTACACAATCGTACTGAACATGTAGAGAAAAAGAGAAGACCATTGCGTGAATATAATGTGATGCAGACGCTGCTTCATGGTCGGCGAAGTGGGCCCACCCCCTCCTGCCATTCCAGATTGTATTCCAGAGGAAGATAACTGTTCAGATGGGGATTCAGAGGGAGCCGACCACTCCTATTTACCACCTGAGGTGTTTGCTCTAACCTGGCATGCTGATGCTGGTCATATCATGCATATGGCGCCTCACATTGCTTACATTATACATCTTATATGTCATCAGGTTAGTTTAGATTTGCTTCGTGTGAATGCCACCTGTTTGGTTTCTATATCATACTCCCTCCGTTCCTAAATATTTGTCTTTTTAGAGGTTTGAACAAGTGACTACATACGGAGAAAAATGAGTGAATCTACACTAAAATATGTCTATATACATCCGTATGTGGTAGTCCATTTTAAATCTCTAAAAAGACAAATATTTGAAATCTAAGAGGGAACGTGCCACCTTTGAGTGTGAAACGATATACGCTGCCCCCCTTGAGTTTCTTAACAAAGGCAACATAGAACTACATTAGTGCCCTATTACATTTTGGAATTATTCCGGGTTCGTTTGTCGTTTTTTATACATTAATTGAGTTTCTAGTCATTTAATGTGCATAAGTCAAATTTGAACTACAAGCACATGCTCTCGTGCACCAAAGTTGGTTGAAAAATCACATTTGTGTCCTCGGGTGAATTTCTAGGTCCCATGCAAGAAATGAGAATAAAATTAAAACATCTGGGCATCCTGGCTCGGCCGAGAACATTGAGAAACTTGGTTTTAAAATTCTTGTAAATCCAAAACACGTCTGGAAATCATGAAACTTGGCATGGATGTCATGTCATGGTACTACCATGTTGTGGTAAAAAAATGGCCGAATAGGAACAGATTTTGGTATAAGCTTCTTGCAAACCGAAGCTTCTCTCAAGAAGGCTCGTGGTTACGAGAGGAGCGTGCCACCTTTTAGTGCTAAACGATATCGTTGTCCCCCTTGAGTTTATTTACAAAGGCAACATATAACTACATGTGTGCCCTGTTAAATTTTGGAATTATTCTGGCTTTGTTTGGCCTTATTTACACATTAATTGAGTTTTTGGTCATTTAATGTGCATAATTCAAATTTGAACTACAAGCACATGCTCCGTGCACCAAAGTTGGTTGAAAAATCACATTTGTGTCCTCGGTGAATTTCTACTCCTCCTTCCATCTATATAGGTCCTAATCGTTTTTGAGGCTAACTTTGACCAAACGTTAGAGCAATAATATATGACATGCAACTTACACAAAGCATACCTTCAAATTTGTATGTCAAAGGAGCTTCCAATAATATAATTTTCATAGTATACATCTCATGTGCTATTAATCTTGTCAATAGTCAAAGGTTGTCTTGAAAAACACATTAGGCCCTATATAGATGGAAGGAGGGAGTAGGTCCCATGCAAAAAATGAGAATAAAATTCAAACATCTGGGCATCGTGGCTCGGTCGAGAACATTGAGAAACTTGGTTTTAAAATCATGAAACTTGGCATGGTGTCATGTCATGGTGGTACCATGCCGTGGTAAAAAAAATTAGGAATAAATTTCGGTATAAGCTTCTAGCAAATCGGAGCTTCTCTCAAGAAGGCTCGTGGTTCCGGGAGGGAACGTGTCACTTTTGTGTGCATAATTCAAATTTGAAATACAAGCACATGTTCCAGTGCACCAAAGTTGGTTGAAAAATCACATGTGTGTCCTCGGGTAAATTTCTAGGTTCCATGCAAGAAATGGGAATGAAATTCAAAATTCTGGGCGTCGTGGCTGGGTTGGAAACATTGAGAAACTTAGTTTTTTAATTCTTGCAAATCCAAAACACGCATGAAAATAATGAAACTTGGCTTGGTGCCATGACATGGCACCAACATGTTGTGGTAAATTTGCAGTCCGATTTGCGAAGGCGCACACATTAACAATCAACAAAGTCATTTTGGAACAAGTGTTGTCACGTTACAATCGGAAACACAAGTATTATTGAAACTGTGGGCGTTCTACTTACTAGTACCATTTACGTGCAGCCACGCGTCCCCATTTTTTATTAGCTAGGAGGCGCCGTGCAAGGTAGCTATTTGAGTACGAGAGGCGTGTGATCAGACCCCTGCTCGTGCTCATCGGGAGGAGAGCCCTTTGACCTCCATCTGCTGTCCACCTCTCTTCCAAGGTCTCCATTAATGGCGCCCGAGCCTCTGTTTAATGGCGTGGCTATGTCTCACTCAACTGAGATTTAAGAGAGAAAAAAGAAAATCTGAAAGCATGGATCTTGATGTAAGACCTGACGGACCTATATAGCATCTACTGCGACTTATAGCAAGACTGATGAATATATAAGGACGGTTAAAAAATTGATCAAAGAAGGGTTTGCCCCTTCCGATTTTAATTACTGAAAACCACCACAATTCATAAGAAGTTCAGCACAACTCTATCCTAGCACGAAGGACTAAAAGCTACCAGATTGAAATCGCAACATCCCAAGAGGCCAACAAAGGCCAAACATCTGCGCTAGAACCCAACATTTCACAACCGGTGAAACAATCCACATTCTAAACCAATTATTACATCAAAAGAAACCAGGAAACTGAAGGAAACCCAGCAGCAACTAGAAGAACAGCAACGCCAGGGTCGCCACAGCAAGAGTTTTCTTCATTCCAGCCTCACAACATTGATCTTCCACAGAAAGATAAGGACGATTGATTGTCTTACATAGTTAGAAAGATAATTTAAAAAGCCACATGCGGCTACGCCCGAAATACACAAGGGCAAAAGAAGAAGGAAGACAAGGATCTGGCTCGCTGATCTCTACTTTCTTGATGTGTTGCTGCAGGCCGCGGGAACTAGTCTCTGCGGCGAGCGGTGATGAGCTCTTTCGTGTCCTCAAGACGCTGCTTGAGAACATCCATGGATTCCTCCACCAGCCTTTCGCGCTCGTTGCGGAGCATGTCATTCTCGTCCATAAGTTTCTTGACGATGACGCCGATCCTCCTCAACAAGGCAATGGTCTCCTCCTGCTGGTCTGCACTTCGAACAATCTTCTCCCTCAGCAGGTCATGCTCGGCCCATAGCCTCTCATTGCCCTCCCTTAGTACGCCGATAGCCTGTTCAAATGAGGCTTTCATGTCGTACTGCAAACCTCGCACAGCCGGAGATCTGATCCATCTGGCTATGGACGATCGCATGCATGCGCCTGTAACAGTCGTCACCTGCCCGCGAGACATTTTCCCAGGCCGCCGCGGCGCGGCAGGACATCTCTGCTGCATTCGTGGCGCGGCGGGACATCTCTGCTGCTTCCGCGGCGCGGCCGGACCAGTCTGCTGCATCGTCGGTGCGGCGGGACCTCCGTGCTGCTTCAGCGGCGCGGCGGGACCAGTCTGCTGCATCGTCGGTGCGGCGGGACCTCCGTGCTGCTTCAGCGGCGCGGCGGGACCTCTGTGCTGCTACTTCCGCGCGGCAGGACATGTCGGTTGCTCTCGCAGCGAGGCGGGACATCTCTCGTGCTTCCGCTTCCATGCTCGCCTCTCCCTAGTGGCAATCTCTCAACCCAGAACTCAGGCTGGCCATGGCAGACGCAAGGGAAGGATGTTGAATGACTTGTTTGTTTTTGTGGATGAGGAGTTGAGGAGGAATGTGCAGTCATCTTGGCATACTAGTAGTATTTATAACCGAGTACTAATACGCTCCTAAGTGGGAAACCGTTTAGGTTGTGATCGGTGTGAACAGGTTTGCAATTCAATATAGCTGGTACTAATACGCTCCTAAGTGGGAAACCATTTAGGTTGTGATCGGTGTGAACAGGTTTGCAATTCAATATAGCGTGGAGTAATTTGGAATGTGACGAGACGCAAGCTCAAAATTTATTGACGGTTCTAGTTTCGAAGTGTGGCACTATTCCCGGATGGAGTACTTCTTTTTCTACTCCCTCCTTTCCGGTTTTATAGGGCTTATCTCAAAATTTTAGTTTTTCCATTTTATAAGGCTCAATTTGGTTGTTCCCCAACACATGTTCAGATTCCAAGGTGCATTAAATCATTGCATGCAAGTATTAAGAGAAAATTGACCAATGCATGTACTTTATGCATGCATGCATTGCAATTAATGCATTGATAAACATAATTTTTTGAGAAAAACAAGAGCATTAATTAGGTGCTTTTGCAAACTACAAAAAATATTCCACCACTCACCATCTTGGTTGGTGAGATTTTTGAATTAAGCCCTATAAACCGGAAAGGAGGGAGTACTGCTGTGTACGTGCAATAACTGGCACCGTCGTATACATATCTTACGATTAATGGGGGGTTCGACAGGAATAGCCGTGTGGCGAGCTCTAGGCTAGTCTTTTTTTCAGACGCATTAAACCTATCTCTTGGGACTTCTCGCACGCACCATCGTGCCACCCACAAAAACTTGTACTCTGAGTTTAGTAGTACGTTATACAGGAAGAGAAGAGGTGCACGCACGCACTCGTCCTCTCACACACGCGTCTGTTTTTTCTCGAAAAGGAGGATGATGACCCCCGACCTCTGCATCTAGGAGTCACACACACATCTGTAGCTACGAATTGTAGTGTTCTCAACCATCCGATTGGCTCTATCATGGATGTACCTATATACTAAAACATGTCTAGATATATCTATATTTTGACAAATGGAAGGCATGTATTGTGGAACGGAGGGAGTGCTTGTCATCAAAATGAATAAAAAGGGACGTATCTAGAACTAAAATACGTCTACATACATCTCCTTTTATCCATTTTGATGACAAGTAGTACTTCTTACCCAAAGGAACTTTATATCCAGCAGACACAAAATATCCGTTCGACTGTTGGAAATTAATGATTTGATGTCGAAGTAATTGCTGCATCGCCACCAAAACCCACCATTTCTTAAGCTAAAGTAGAGCAAGGTAATCCCTATATTAGCATATTCCTAAGATAAACAGAAGGCACTGTAGAAACATTTAGGACGTGAGCTTGTCAATCTGAATGTGGAGGGACACAAGCTTAGCCCCGGCCAGCAGCTTGGGCAGAACTGTCAAGAAGGTCAGCTCCTGCACGTCCACGTCGCCGGGATCCTTACTGCTTGTCACCTTCATTTCCACCTCGACGGCGTCGGTCGTGCCTTCGGGCTCCCCCGGCGGGCCGTTCGCCCACAACTTGGCGACGTAGTGCGGCAGTGGGGATGCCCCCACTCCGATGCAGACGACCGACACGGCGATAGGCGCGCCGATGTCGAGCACGCCGCTGACCAAGAAAAATGCGCGGCAGTCCTCCTCCGCGAACAGCAAGAGTCGTGGCTCCGACAGTGGCACTTGCAGCTGGAGCACCTTGCCGTACTGGATCCTGTGCACAGGCATGGGATGCGCGGTGCTGATATGGTGGTAGAGCGTCGTCGGCGGGCCTTCGTAACCGCAGACGGGCATGGGGCATTTGCAGGGCGCGAGCGGACACACGCTCTGGTGATCGGCGAGCTTGTGGTATGTGACGTAGAGCCCACAGCCTTCGTGTGGGCACCCCACCCTCACCGACGAAAGGACGGAGTCCACCGCCATGTTCCGCACGTCGAAGCCACCGCGCGCTCGCACTTCTGGCACTGCCGCTGGTTCCCGGGGCGCTCGACGCGGCAGTCCGCGCAGCAGGTGCCCTCCCTTGCACCGCAGAAATCAATCGAACAACACATCAATCAAGAAACCTGCACCTTGCTCAATCAGCCGAACGGACGAGGTGTATTCGAACCTCATACACTGGAGGCGTCAAGGGGCGGAGGCACAAGGGGCAGTGGAGCACGGTGAGGTCCATCGAGGCCTTAGAGAGCTCCATCATCGGGTCCTGCTCGGTCTGCATGACCTCGCCCTCCTCGTGCACAACCATCTCTCGACTTGGGCCGGGGTATTACAAAGCTTTACCGTCACATATTTTATACTACTTCAAGGTGCATTAAATCAACACATGCAAGTATCAAAAGGAGAGTCACGGCATGCATGCATGCGTTGTAATTAATGCATCGGTAAATGCAAATTATTGAAATATATCGAGTGCAGTGCTTTGATGTGTCGCGTCAACTCGTACATCAACGAGAAGTTTGATTATCCTCTCCCTCGCAGACTTAACTGCACCTGCCTTTGGCTGTATGACAGGTTGGCCACACACCTGGCGGGCCCACCTGTCATACATGCAAAGGCAGGAGCGTCCCTCCCTCGCCCATGAGCGTGGTGGCTGGCAAGACTAGGAGAAGCTTTCGCTACATGCTCTCCCTCCCGCACGCGGAGGACATGCAGTAGTTCAATCGGTGTCGATGGCGAAGCGTACTGTAGTACTCCTCCGGTCAGTAGTACTCCATCATTGTTCGACTTCAAGAGGCGAAGAGCCAAGCGCAGCCCGGACGCTCGTGTGGCAGTTTCATGTGTAGAGTAGTCTAGGATAGCGTCTACCGTGCCTGTAAGCTTAAAATCGTTGGGGTCGGCTCCATGCTATGTGGTCGTCTCGAAGTTCTAAAAAAATAGTCTTCTGGCCCTACCTGACACCCTGGTGATTGTAGTTTGCACGCTCATCTGGTCAAGACAGGAATATATATTTTAATTTGTTTTTTTAAAGGGGGGACTCCCCGGCCTCTGCATCGAGCGATGCATACGGCCACATATATTTTAATTTGTGGTGGGTAAATGTTAGAGGTTGCAGCAAATATATTGTACATCTGCGGGTCTTTCAGCCAAGTTTAGAGGCAAGCATGTGGGGCCGGTGCTATGATGTGTCGCGTCAACTCGCATAACGAGTAGAAGCTTGATTTTACTACACGCCTTCTCCCTCGCCCATGCGCATGTTGCTCATAAATGAGGACAGGCTTTGCTTAGTAGTACTTCTACAACAAGCTATCCGTCCGCTTCATGGTGGACGGACATGCAGATAGTGGATTCGACCTTTGTAGAAGCATAGTAGTAACATCATTGTTCGTCTTCTTGAAGAGGCGAAGAGCCAAGCGCAAACCAAGCGTTGCAGTTGCAAACATTGAGCACATATAGCGAGGCTCTTGCATGAGACAAAATTGCTAAGTGAGCCCACTATTGTACTAGTACGTACAACTACTTGCTAGTATAGCCTCAGTAAACCGAGAAAGGAGTATTTGCCCTTCTAGAGATTTCAACAAGTGACTAGAATACACCGAGACGGAGTACATATGGAGCAAAATGAGTGAATCTGCCTTTGTAAATAAACACGTACTAGTTCTATTGTTTTCCTCTCCGAGGTGCACAATATTGAGTATCTTGACTAGTCTCTTTTTGACACGCATTTACGTTTTTTACACAGTCAGACATAGCGCTCATATACACACGCATACACTCACCCCTATGAACGCACACACGCACGGCATTATCATCTTGAAATTTACGAAGTCACCATAGGCACCTCGTCGTCGACGGGTCCATAGGTGCTTGAATGCCAAGGAGGGAGAGGGTAGCGGTTCCGAGACGTTGAGCGGTCAATGATGCATCCTCAATTACATGCGAGGGAATTAATTGGAGTAGCGAGAATAGAGCCAAGACGATGTGAATGCAACGAGTTTGGACTCTCATATAATAAAGGCGCCCCACCACTCCAATCCATCTACTCCCAAGTCTCTGCGCAACACCGCTCACTCCAATCCAAGACCAAGTGACCGAAGCCACAAGCACCTATGGAGGCGATGGGACGCGAGCGGCGATCGGCTGTGCCAAATCATCCAAAGCGCGCTGGCTGCTGCAAGACCAAGCAGCGTTCTAGACGGTCTTGGCGACCGCAGACATCGTAGCCCTCGCCGACGCAACCGCCTCTCGCATGGACGACGTGATGGTCAACTCCATCCGCAAGTTCATCGCCCAAGAAGCGCGCAGACGACCTTGCCATACTGCTCCAGCCCGCACGCCCAGGCTCCTCATTGCCTGCCACCCTCATCGGCCTCCATGGTGACGAACTCTTTCAAGCCCTGGTGGCCCTGCAGGTGCCGGAGGTCGCGACGAAGAATGTGCACCTCGAGGCCGCGCTCGCCGCGCAGCGCCTCGCCATGCAAGAAACCGTCGACCTGCACATCCAAGTCTACGAGGAAATCGTCTACATAGGCCACTACAAGGCAAGCGAGGACAGAAAGATGTTGGCCTTCTTCCAGCGGCTGGAATCTTTGGACACCATTGTTCAAAAGCGCGTCGACCTGGCCACGAAAGCCACTGCTACTTAGGCGTCGTTCGATGGGTCGGCGCCCTGTGTCGAGGAGGTGGACATCGTCGATGGATGCATCTCTTCTTATTGCCTCCTGTAACCAGCACTGCATCGCCTCGTGGCCTTAATGTTTTATTAGTATAGTACTCCCTCCGTTCGCAAATATAAGTCTTTCTAAAGATTCCAACAAGTGACTACTACATACGGAGCAAAATGAGTGAATCTACACTCTAAACTATGTCTACATACATTTATATGTTATATTCCATTTGAAATAGTATCTAAAAAGGCTTATATTTATGAACGGAGGGAGTATATGGAACTTTTATTCCAGTCGTAACGTTTTCCTTTGTGAGGTGGGGCATAGATTAAGCAAACCCACCCGCCCACCAAGGCGTCGGCCGAGTTTAGAATTAGAAGAGAGAAGCGAGGAGGAGAGCTAGTTGTAGCACGGACGCTGTTGTCGAGATGGGACTCGTGTTTATAGAATAGAGTCTCGAGCACTCGTGCCTCTTTTTTTGAGGAAAAATTAGTCGTATGTCTAGTACCACTAGTTGGGTGCATGCGACCTATAGCTGTCATCACTTTAGGTCTCCTTTCCGAAGCGCGGCTACGCTTCACAGTACATATTATTTCACGCATTTATCCTCCTATATGTACTCCTAAGCTATTTCCACGTGCTCCCATTCGCTGACATGTGGGACATAGAACATCTGGGTCGTAGTGCATGCACGACTCGAAGCATATGTCGGGGTACTTTACATTTCAGACCTCACGAATTACATGCAAACCCCCCGCAGAAGAATAAATAAATGAATGAATTACTACATGAAACTGGATTATTTTCGTGGAAACCGGAGCACGCTCATTAAATTTTGGACCTAACACGTTTATAAAAAATGACCGGACCGAAACCAGTCTAAGGGCCTCTTTGATTTTTCCCGCAAAAAAAGGGCCTCTTTGATTCGCAGGATACTGAAAACACAGGAATGGGGAAAGTATGATGGCGATGAACCGAGACGACGAGAACTCTAACTCAGTTAGAGGTTAGAGTTAGATTCTAACCCTGAACTAACTCTAAACCAAAGAGGTGTATGGATGGCAGGGTTAGATTGACAATAAATGCTCTATCTCAATCATTTGACTACTTTGGACCCTATTTCCTGCCGGATTTGGAGGGTGCTTGGATACGTTTTAGTTCCATGACTAAAAGTAGTGGGACCAAAACTGGCTAGCCTCACCCATGCTTGGATCCAAATACTAAAGAGACTAAAATCAAGTTAATGAGCATTTATTATCCTCCAAACCCTCCAATCCAGAACTCGCTTGTGTTAAAGGAGAGGAGTTAAATGAGGAGAGAGAGGACTAATCCACATTTTAGTAGGGGTACCCCTGACTAAACTTTTTTAGTCTCAAGACTAGTTTTAGCCCCTCTTTAGTCAGGGGTGCTTGGAACTTTAGCCTCTTAAAGAGACTATTTTTAGTCAGACTAAAATAAGTCCCTTGGATCCAAGCACCCTCTTGGTGTGGCCGGCTCTTCTGTGGCCTCCTCCCACTCACAATTGACATAAACGAACCATCTATACAAATCAAGCATGCAAAACATGATACTTTTTAGTTTGTCCATACAAATGAGATATCCCACTTAAACATACAAGTCGTCAATCAAGCTTCACAAACTAAAAAAACACTTCATGAAACAAAGAATGAGCTAACTCATCACGGAAGTCATTCACGATAGGGAGGGAGCAGGAGCCCTCACGCACCGAGGGAGGAGCTCGCCATCGCCGCTCTGGAGGAAGGCTCAGAGAGCCCAAGCCAGGAACCCTCCGACGCCGGCCCTTGCGAGTTGAGGTCGACACCGGCATGGGTAGCAGGGCCGCTTGCCGCTCTGGGAACTTAATATTTGGGCCTCTAGAAATAATGCAAGCCTGTAACTAAAATACCTAGAAAGGTGAACTGAATCTTTGGGCCTCTAGAAATAATGCAAGCCTGAAACTGAAATACCTAGAAAGGTGAACTGAATCTTTGGGCCTCTAGAAATAATGCAAGCCTGAAAGTGAAATACTTAGAAATGTGAACTGAATCTTTGGGCCTCTAGAAATAATGCAAGCGTGAAACTGAAATACCTAGAAAGGTGAACTGAACTTTGGGCCTCTAGAATAATGCAAGCCTGAAATTGAAATACCTAGAAAGGTGAACTGAATCTTTGGGCCTCTAGAAATAATGCAAGCCTGAAATTGAAATACCTAGAAAGGTGACCTGAATCTTTGGGCCTCTAGAAAGATTTATTACCTCCTCAAGCAGCATCAAACAATTCCATGCGTGCACCACAAATCTATACCAAGTTTGATCAGGATCTACTTTTCCAAATCAGAATTAGTGCTAAAGCAAGCAAGATCAATGATATGGCCGTGAGACAGAGAAGGAACGAACAAACTCACCCCTCTCGCGACCTCCCTGGTAGATGCGCCGCCGCCGCGCACGACGGAGGGAGAAAAACGACTGGTGAAGGGGAGCGGGGCGACCTTCGAAGGCCGGAGGGAGAGGGCGGCCGGAGTAGGGCGGCGGAGGCTGGAAGGCGAGGGCGGCCGGAGTAGAGAAAGGGTGAGCGGCCCTACGGGGAACAGAGAGGAGTCGTGCGAGAGGGGAGCGATCTAGTGCGGGCAGGGGAGATTTTTCAGTTCTCTTTTAGTGGGCCCGAGGATAACTAACCCAATTAGAACCTCTCCACCGGGCTAGTTTTTTTAGCTGGGTTAGGGCAAACTAGCTCAAACTAACCCCTCTTGTTTCGATAATTTTAGGCTATTTCAACCCAAACTAGCTCTAACTCAGGGATCCAAACAAAGAGGAGTGTTACTGTACATGCTACAGTGTGGACTGTAGCACATTGTTTTTATGGCCATATCACCACATTGTTTTCTACCGCTGGTTCACTGGGCTACAGTGGTTCGCACTGCTGGTTCACTGGGCTGCCATGGTTTGCACTCCTCCGACCTGAGTAGTAGTATAGTACTAGTATATACCACATCATTCTTTGCTCCTTCTTACTACTCTGACATGTGGGAGAGCCAGCATCCGGGTCGACGTGTCATGCACCAGATTAGAACGCGGAACGAAGGGGGGCATCACCCCGGTCGGAGCGCCAGTAATTCATGACTTTAGTGAGTGGTCATATCACAAGTCTTTCCAGCAGTAAAGCGCCGTCAAATCGCACAGCCCCACTCGCTCACCCTCCTCGCCTCTCTGTCAAACCGCCTACCCAAAAACTGCCGCGCGTACTGCCCGGGAAAAGCCCCGCCCTCAACTTTTAACTACGTGAAAATAGTTCGAGCTTGTTCGTTCTATATAAATACAGTACTTACTGTATGTTTATTCATCCGTGGGGTTGTTCAATGAAAGGAGGGGCGGGGAGCACAAGTGAACAATACTGTAGTACTACTACTAGTAAGTAGGAGTCGTCAGTAGTCACCTTAAATAGAGAGTTTCTTTTCTTTAATGCCACGTACACAAATTGAAACGCTTGTTGTGGAGAGAAAAAAGATAATCACTCCACTATATATGGACGCAGGGGCCTGAGCGCTTGCTTTACTAGGGTTGCTCTCTTCATTCTCTCATCCTCTCCAGATATAAACAAGACAGCGGTAGCGACATTTTCTCTCTGCTCACCGCTGGTCACAGATCCGGCCGGATCCCTTCGGCCGGTGTGTGTAGAGGACTAAAAGGTGCATCGTTCACGCGGTCATCGCCACCGAGGGAGGAAACCCACAGCTGCCGGAGGGGCCCGATCCTCTGCCCGTGCCGTTCTCTTCGACACAGCGCCGGCTCGGGAGGTCCTCCGACCCTTCTTCCTCCCTGCCGTATTGTCCGCAGATCCGACCTGGCGCCGCCGACATCCCGCCGACCCTCAGGTATAAGTTCTTCAAAAGAGGCCTTGCTCTACTGCCCCAGCTCCCCATGTGTCTGCATGTGCATCTTTTTCTACTCCCATCAGCTCTTCCAAAGCCACCTAAATTTTTAGTATTATTAGAGGTAAAGCTACTTCATGCATTCGAATCTAGGGCTTTGTTCAAACAACGAAGAAAGGGGGGAAAGTTGTAGCATGAATCTAGGACTTGATTCAAAGAGGAAATAATATGGTGAAAGTAGTAGAGACCGGATACCCAACCGTTCTCTTGGTTGAAAAGGGAAATAATGGGAAAACGCAGTACAAACTGGATAAGGAACATATCTATTATTGGTTGAAAAAGGATAGAAAGTGGCGGCTGGTGGACAAGTCAATAGAGTATGTCCAGGATTAGATTTGCTGCCATCACATAGTAAAAGGTCTCCAGGATTAGATTTGCTGCCCTCACATAGTAAAAGGTTTCAGGATTAGATTTGCTGCCCTCACATAGTAAATGGTCTCCAGGATTAGATTTGCTTCCCTCACATAGTAAAAGGTCTCCAGGATTAGATTTGCTGCCCTCACATAGTAAAAGGTCTCCAGGATTAGATTTGCTGCCCTCACATAGTAAAAGGTCTCTGGATTAGGTTTGCTGCCCTCACATAGTAAAAGGTCTCTGTGATTAGATTTGCTGCCCTCACATAGTAAAAGGTCTCGAGATTAGATTTGCTGCCCTCACATAGTACAAGGTCTCGTGATTAGGTTTGCTGCCCTCACATAGCATGAACAAACTCGTCATCACCACTTTATGCCTCCTTGTAGGTACATTGTGCTGATGCGTCCACTATCGCATGTCCTTATTCCAACATTTTGCTGTTGTTAATGTAAGGGCGCATGTAAAATGAAGCGATCGCACTGTTACCTTAGGGACATGTCTAACCAGTGTTATTGTTAATCTAATGCCTCCAGTGATAAGATGCAATTAAACTGTTATACAAATGGCACTCCTGCTGTTTACACCAGTATGATAAGTAAGTTGCTCCTTTACGTTGCTGACTGTCCTGGTGTCCCCACGGTCCCATGCCCTTCAACCAACTCTTTAGCTGCTGTTGATTTACTGTGTCTGGTAAACAAGCAATGCCACCATTAAAGTAATCCCATATTTGAGGAATCTCATTGTTGATCGTAATGCTTACGGTAACATGAAGCATTGCCGACGTTTAAAATTTCTCTTGTCTTGCGTGATTGCCATGAACATAATTAAGATGCTTCTTTTCATTTTATATATGTTTCGTATATTCTTATTGACCAGCAACTATTTACTTTCTATCTTTTTGTGTAGATAGGGATATCCATTTCACCTTGTTGCTATTGTGACCTTTTGGTGAACTGCACAAAACACTTTTTTGGAATGAGTGTCTTGTGCAGTTCAACTAAAATGTCACGTGGGCAACATCTCTCAATTTTGGTGGAACTGCACAAAATGGTGATTGGAGTTTCCAAAATCTCCGTCAAGTTTCTGCTGGTAATCTCGTGCAACATTTTATTAGCCTTTGCAAGATGGAGCATCTTTGTCACCACAATGGCACTTTATTTTAGTGGAACGCACAAAAGGATAAGAAAATTATAGTTGCACCTTACATGAGCCGGACAGCCAACCTTAATGTTCCTCAATTTTAGTGCAACTACTAAAGAAGAACCTGCCACTCACAAGAGCAAGTACTTCTTGCTAGCTGAATGATGCAATCTTTGCTTCATTTCAGGTGAATCAGAGAAAAGGCGCATGAATTGAATCATGGAACTCGAGTGCAGACCTCATCCAAGTAGAGTTGGAGGTTGAGTTCAAGGAGGCCGCTATTAAAGCGAAATCATGCTCTCATGTCTCCTTGTTTGTGTTGTGCAAACATGCTGTGCAAACAGGAATACTCAACTACTGAGATGTTGTGACGGTCAAGAGCATTCGCCAAGTTCTTGATTGTATGACATGGCTAGCCAAGATGGATTTAATCCCGATATTCACTTTATCAAAAGGCTCTAATGGGTTGGTTCGAATCTTGCAAGCTGGGAATCGATGAGATGTGTAGGCATCTTTGTTGTACATATTATTTGAATCTTATTTGTTGGTTACGAATCTTGCAAGCTAGGAATCAATGAGTTGTGTAGGCATCTTTGTTGTACTTATTATTTGGATCTTATTTGTTGGTTCTGAATCTTGCAAGCTGGGAATCAATGAGATGTGTAGGCATCTTTGTTGTACTTATTATTTGGATCTTATTTGTTGGTTTTGAATCTTGCAAGCTGGGAAACACGGCATGATGATGCAGAGGACAACAACCATAACAAACAGTTCAAACTTGGTAGTATTATCTTTGGGAAAGTGCGACAAATGTGCTGATCGTGTGCGTCCTAGGAATAATAATTCTAATTGTTGTGCATGTTGATCCTGTGGCACTGATAGAACGAGCGAATGCATTGCTTGTTTTAAGTATAAATTTCTATTAAAGCTAATTAAATTTAAGTAAAGTGACCACTAACTCCTGTTATTACAGTACCAATCTGAGACCGCTCATGAACCGAGGTGTGGCCGAGGGTGCATCTTCTGCGGGCGTGCGTGAGGCGAGGAGGTGTAGTAACTATTGTCGCTGTACACACTCAGCTTCTTGTTGAATCCAGTTCCCAAGAGCTGAAAAACGAACTGCTGCCGCCGCCTACACACTTGTTCACTCGAAGAGACTCAATGGCGATCCGAGGGTGAGCTGCGGATATGGACTTCACAAGGAGTTCCCTTTGAGTTCACCATTCAGTCCTATGGCTGCACCAAGTTGAATGTGATGTACACCAACGATACGGACTCGGTGAAGCTCTGCCTCGCCTCAGTCCTATGGCTGCACCAGGTTCTGGAGCATTCGCCCGTTTCACCGGCAGCGCCGACTGCACCTTCGCTACGGTGGAGAGAAGGAAGAATGCGATGATTCGGCCATCTGGTGCAACAAGCTTGTGGACATCCAGAAGCAATACAAGATCATCAGCAACGGGCAGGAGAAGGACTCCGTGGTTGACCTCGCTGAGACCATCTTCGACCCCTGATACGCCAACATGAAAGAAGATGACCTGAACACGTGGGAGGTACCTCTGAATCTAGCCTACATAACCTACGCGGCCAAGGCGCGATCGCATGCTACGACATGTACAGGCAGATCTTGGACATGAGGGCGTGTCTGCTTCCCGTAACCGACGAGTACACGGACAGCCGCAGCGTCATGATCAAGTGTGCCAGGAAGGTCTAGATGTTGTACTTTAACTGTTTATAAGCACCTTTATCCTGAGTGTTTCATGCATTAGCCTATGTGTCGTAATTATCTGTTTTGTATGAAATATTTCTTTTAAGAACCCATTAACCTGATTGCTTTTTTTAGTGGCTATTTGCTTATGTATGTAAACTAGTTCACTTGTCCGTAAAAAAAACTAGTTCACTCGGCTGTCGTGCTTTGAATCTCCTTCCTCCCAACATATTCCCCTCCTCAGGTGGACCCAGCAGGTCTCTGAATTTTCTCCCACTTTCTTTTTCGATGTAAACTGAGTTTTCTCCTAGTACTTTCCCCAAGAACCAACTCAATTGTCCCACGTCTAGCCTAAAAAATAATAATACCCCATGTACTATTAACTCATAAAATTAAAATGATATTTTATTTCGTAAGTTGAAAGTTCTTACAAAATAATAATAATAATAATTGTTTATATATAACTTGGCAAGTTAACTCCTAGTGATTGCGTACATAAGCTTGCAAAGATTTTCTGGATGTGCAATCATGTGTTTATGTTTTATAACATTTCTCCGTCTAGCCCAACATGATATTTTCACCCATCCAGCAAGTCCATGGATTTGAGAAAAATGCAAATGGGATTTAAGCGGGCTGCATAGATGCTACATCATTGTTTCACCCAGCCCACCAAATGGACTAAAAACAAATGGGTGGCTGACATGTGGGCGATGGGTGAAAGCCTAAGAAGGCGTTGGATTTACATCCAACGGCGGCATTCTTCTTCAATCTCTCGTCTTCTTCCCCAGCGCTGCGGAACCGCCTGCTCCAGCCTTCGGCGTCCAGCGGTGTTGTTTTGCGCTCCTCAGCGTAACGCTACCCCGCCAACGGCCAGGCCATCCCTCCACTCCGCACCTCCTGTTATTCTCTGCCGAGTGTAGGCCCACCCCGCACCCGAACCAGTCAAGTTTCCCACTCCTCTCCATCTGCGACTCGACTGTCGCGTCTTCCCCATCTCCGGGTCGTTCCAGTCTGGGGCCTCGCCGTCGTCCACCGCCTCGGTGCGCTCGGTGCGGCATGGTCAACATACGAGAGTCATCGGAAGAGTACTGTACGTGGAGAGCCTGACGGTCCATGGTCGCACGCAAGGAAAGTTCCTCCTTATTACGTACTGTACGTGCACTGTACGTGGGAAGTTCTGTATTTCGCGAAAAAAATGTTCCCCCCGCTGACAGGTCGGACCCACCAGCTATATCTTCGCACGCAAGGAAGTGCCTCCTTATTACGCACCAAAAAATGAATACCCCCTACTAGCTGGGACCCACCATAGTGGGTAGCTGACTTGTGGGCCTACTAAGTTGACGAGGACGGAGGACTTTGTCAACTTAGTCAATATGAACGATTCTAGCTCCAGTGACCGTACGATGTACATCCAACTGCCATAGTGCTTCTTCAACCTATGGTCTTCTTGCTCCAGCCGCCCAAACCAGCGCCGGTCGTGCCGCGTGCTCCTGCCTCTCATGGCCAGTTGTGATGCCGCGGAGGCCTCACCGCCCCCTACTACTCCCACCGCTAGCCCAGGGTATCTCTCTACTCACCCACACCCCCTGTTATTCTGCGGCGACGGTAGCCTCACACCGCAGCCGAACCAGTGAACCCTCGTACTCCACTCCGCGTGGGCATCCACTGCCGCGTCTTCCCCGGCTCCGCGTCGTCCCCTTCCTAGGCATCGCCGTCGTCCACCGCCTTGGTGCTCTCGGCGTGGCGTGGTCAATGTGGTCAACGACCGACTTCCATCGGAAAAGTACTGTATGTGGAGAGGCTAACAGCTGGGTCCATGGCCACAACCCAGTTTTTTTGTGATTTGCCAAGTAAGTCGCTTTGTCAGGCCTGTTGGGCTGCAAATCTTTCAAGATGAGGAGAGCTTCATTCGGCTTGGCGAGAAAATAGCCTATCAATAATGTGAAATGGGTTGTACATTTTAAAACACATCAAACCGCAATTAGTTTCAAATATCTTTTTTCATTTGAGATTTTAAATTACATTAATTTTTATGCGTGGAGAATTTGTTGGATTTTATATTGATATACATTTATTTTTAAAATCAGTTTGAATGTGAGTCGAAATTTGGGATTAAAACAGTTCGGACCTTTTGAAATATGCAAATTTAGTATAACTTTTTAACCGTGGCCACAATATGGGCTGTAATGCTAACAAAAGGATATGGGCTCCAAAAAACCTTAAGAATTAGCAATGTAAATTATTAGAAATAATGGCAGATGGGTTGTATGTTGTTTTCCACAGATTTGAGGCTTTCCTAAAAAAGGTTGACGCCAAGCGGTGGTGTTGGATGTCCATCGAACGGCCGTCGTGCTTCTTCAATCTCTGCTCTTCCTGCTCGGCCGCTCAAACAAGCGCGCCAAGGGACTGCTCGCTGCCTCCTCCCAGCGGCTAGCTGTCTTTGCCTTGCAGCCTCACCGCCCCACCGTACTCCCATCGCTGGCCTAGCCATCCCTCTACTCACCCACACCTGTTGTTATTCTCCGGCGATGGCAGACGAACCAGTAAACCCTCGTACAGTCGTACTTCCCTCCGTGTGGGAAACAACTGTTGAGTCTTCCCTGCCTCCGTGTCGTTCCCTTCCTAGGCCTCGTCGTCGTCCACCGCCCTGGTGCTCTCGGCGCGGCCTGGTCAATGTGGTCAACGACCGACATGCATCTGAAGTGGACTGTACGTGGAGAGGCCGACAGCTGGGTCCACGGCCGCATGCAAGGAAATGCCTCCTTATTACGTGCAAAATATTGATTCCTCCACCTGACATCAGGGACCCACCGGAAGGGCCTCTGTATTTTGTGAAAAAAATGTTACCACCGCTGACAGCTCGGACCCACCAGCTATATCTTCGCATGCAAGGAAGTGCCTCCTTATTACGCACAAAAAAAATGAATACTCCCCCTATTAGCTGGGACCCAGTATAGTGGCAGGCTGACTTGTGGGCCTACTAAGTTGACGAGGACGGAGGGCTTTACCAACTTAGTCAATATGCACGATTCTAGCTCCAGTGACCGTACGATGTCCATCCAACGGCCGTAGTGCTTCTTCAACCTCTGGTCTTCTTGCTCCAGCCGCCCAAACCAGCGCCGGTCGTGCCTCGTGCTCCTGCCTCCCGTGGCCGGCTACGATGCGGCGGAGGCCTCACCGCCCCCTACTACTCCCACCGCTGGCCAGGCCATCCCTCTACTCACCCACACCCCCTGTTATTCTGCGGCCACAGCGGACTCACACTCACAAATAACCAGTGAACCTCGTACTCCTCTCACGCATGGGCATCCATCGCGCGTCTTCCCAACTCCGCGTCGTCCCCTTCCTAGGCCTCGCCGTCGTCCACCGCCCTGGTGCTCTCGGCGCGGCGTGGTCAACGTGGTCAAGGAACAGCTTCCATCACACATGGACTATATGTGGAGAGGCTGACAGCTGGGTCCACGGCCGCAGCAAGGAAGTGCCTCCTTATTACGTGCAAAATAATTATTCCTCCACCTGACAGTGGGGACTGCCCCTGACTGTTGGGACCCACCAGCTACATCTTCTCACGCAAGGAAGTGCGTCCGGCAAAAAAAACGATTCGCCCCCCTGACTGCTGGGACCCACCAGCTACATCTTCGCAGGCAAGGAAGTGTCTGACAATCGGGACCCATCTGGTCGAAGCGTACGCAGCGTTGTCATTCTGGTCGCGAACGTTTACATACATATATACTGGTGGATGTAGAGGCGCGCACGTGTCATAGTAGAGGCGCGTACGTGTCGTAGTAGAGGCGCGCACATAGCATGTACACGTACGTACAGCGCGGCGGTGCAAGAAAGAAAATACTGCCACGTATGTGTACATCTGGGCGGGTCTCAACGCCTACTCGCGCACACGTATGGCGGGGCTTGTGTACATGGCTGGGTCGGAACGGAGAAACAGCGTCGTCGTCGTGTTCATGGGGAGGCAACGGAATGCGTCGTGTTCATGGGGAGGCAGCGGAATGCGTCGTGTTCATCGGGAGGGCTTGGACGGAACAGGCGATGGAAACGAGGCATGGCGTACCATAGAACGGAGGAAACGGCCTTGTGTTGGACCGACCATGTTCGAAACGGGATCCTGTTCATCGGGAGGGGTGTGGCGTACCGTAAAACGGAGGAAACGGACCTCCTACGGTCGAAACGAGGGTCCTGTTGATCGGGAGGGGTGTGGCGTACCGCAAAATGGACGAAACGGACCTCCTACGGTCAAAGCGGGGTCCTGTTGATCGGGAGGGTGTGGCGTATCGCAAAAGCGGATTTAAACGGACTTGTGTTGGGCGCCACTGGTCGAAAAGGGGTCCTGTTCATCGGGAGGGGTGTGGCGTACCGCAAAATGGGACTCCACGGGATACTGTTCATCTCCAACGTCGACCTCCTCCAGCCTCCACGGGCTACCGTCGACCTCCTCCAGCCTCCACGGGCTCCTGTTCATCCAGCCTCCACCGCGCGCTACTCCACCGGCTACTCTTCAACCACCCCTCCACTGTCTACTGTTCATCCATCCCTCCACACCACGGGGTCCTGTTCAACCACCCCTCCACGGGCACCCCTCCACCGTCTACTATTTATCCAGCCCTCCACACCACGGGGTCCTGTTCATCCACCCCTCCACGGGCACCCCTCCACCGTCTCATGTTCATCCAGCCTCCACCACACCACGGGTCTGTTCAACCAGAGGCAACGCCACCGCTCCTTGTTCATCCAACCCCCCCCCGCAACACTCACTGTTCATCCAATCGATCGGCTTGATTAGCAGCGATGGCGAAGAATCGCTCGATCGGGTTGATTAACAGCCATCGATCGATCGCTCGGGTTCAGTAACGCGTAGCCTGCAGTGCAATTGCTCGGGTTCAGTTAGATCCCAATGCCTCGCTCGGGTTCATCACAATAATCATCATAGATAGGAGGCATGCTTTCATCATAATAAATTTGCTCATCAAAGCTTGAGGGACAAAAAATATCATCTTCATCAAACATAGCTTCCCCAAGCTTGTGGTTTTGCATATCATTAGCATCATGGATATTCAAGGAATTTATACTAACAACATTGCAATCATGCTCATCATACAAAGATTTAGTGCCAAACATTTTATAGATTTCTTCTTCTAGCACTTGAGCACAATTTTCCTTTCCATCATTCTCACGAAAGATATTAAAAAGATGAAGCATATGAGACAAATTCAATTCCATTTTTTGAAATTTTCTTTTATAGACTAACTAGTGCTAAAACAAGAAACAAAAAGATTCGATTGCAAGATCTAAAGATATACCTTCACTTACTTAGCCTCCCCGGCAACAGCGCCAGAAAAGAGCTTGATGTCTACTACACAACCTTCTTCTTGTAGACGTTGTTGGGCCTGCAAGTGCACAGGTTTGTAGGACAGTAGCAAATTTCCCTCAAGTGGATGACCTAAGGTTTATCAATCCATGGGAGGCGTAGGATGAAGATGGTATCTCTCAAGCAACCCTGCAACCAAATAACAAAGAGTCTCTTGTGTCCCCAACACACCCAGTACAATGGTAAATTGTATAGGTGCACTAGTTCGGTGAAGAGATGGTGATACAAGTGCAATATGGATGGTAGAAATAGGTATTTGTAATCTGAAATAAAAAAACAGCAAGGTAACTAATGATAAAAGCGAGCGTAAACGGTATTGCAATGATAGGAAACAAGGCCTAGGGTTCATACTTTCACTAGTGCAAGTTCTCTCAACAATAATAACATAGATAGATTATATAACAATCCCTCAACATGCAACAAAGAGTCACTCCAAAGCCACTAATAGCAGAGAACAAACGTAGAGATTATGGTAGGGTACGAAACCACCTCAAAGTTATTCTTTCCAAGCAATCCGTTGGGCTATTCCGATAAGTGTCACAAACAGCTCTAGAGTTCGTACTAGAATAACACCTTAAGACACAAATCAACCAAAACCCTAATGTCACCTAGATACTCCATTGTCACCTCAAGTATCCGTGGGTATGATTATACGATATGCATCACACAATCTCAGAATCATCCAACCAACACAAAGTACTTCAAAGAGTGCCCCAAAGTTTCTACCGGAGAGTCAAGAAAACGTGTGCCAACCCCTATGCATAGGTTCATGGGCGGAACCCGCAAGTTGGTCACCAAAACATACATCAAGTGGCACGTGATATCCCATTGTCACCACAGATAAACACGCCAAGACATACATCAAGTGTTCTCATAAAAGACTCAATCCGATAAGAGAACTTCAAAAGGGGAAACTCAATTCATCACAAGAGGGTAGAGGGGGAGAAGAAACATAAGATCCAACTATAATAGCAAAGCTCGGGATACATCAAGATCGTGCCATAGAGGGAACACGAGAGAGAACAGGAGAGAAAGAGAGAGAGAGATCAAACACATAGCTACTGGTACATACCCTCAGCCCCGAGGGTGAACTACTCCCTCCTCGTCATGGAGAGCGCCGGGATGATGAAGATGGCCACCGGTGATGGGTTCCCCCTCCGGAAGGGTGCCGGAATGGGCTCCCGAGAGGTTCTTGGTGGCTACAGAGGCTTGCGGCGGCGGAACTCCCGATCTATCTTCTGTTCTGGAAGTTTTAGGATATGTAGGTATATATGGGTGCAGGAAGTACGTCGGTGGACCGAAGGGGGGCCACGAGGCAGGCGGTGCGCCCCCCACCCTCGTGAGCACCTCCCCTCTTTCCTGACATGCACTCCAAGTCCATCGGGTGGATTTCCTTCCAAAAATAACTTCTCCAGTTGATTTCGTTCCGTTTTGACTCCGTCTGATATTCCTTTTCCTCGAAACACTGAAATAGGCATAAAACAACAAATCTGGGCTGGGCCTCCGGTTAATAGGTTAGTCCCAAAAATAATATAAAAGTGGATAATAAATCCCAATATTGCCTAAAATAGTAGATAATGTAGCATGGAGCAATAAAAAATTATAGATACGTTGGAGACGTATCAAGCATCCCCAAGCTTAATTCATGCTCGTCCTCGAGTAGGTAAATGATAAAAAGATAATTTTTGATGTGGAATGCTAGTTGGCATAATTTCAATGTAATTCTTCTTACTTGTGATATGAATATTCAGATCCGAAAGATTCAAGACAAAAGTTTAATATTGACATAAAAATAATAATACTTCAAGCATACTAACAAAGCAATTATGTCTTCTCAAAATAACATGGCCAAAGAAAGTTATACCTACAAAATCATATAGTCTCGCAATGCTCCATCTTCCCCACACAAAATATTTAAATCATGCACAACCCCGATGACAAGCCAAGCAATTGTTTCATACTTTAACATTTTCAAAACTTTTTTAATCTTCACGCAATACATCAGCGTGAGCCATGGATATAGCACTATAGGTGGAATAGAATGGTGGTTGTGGAGAAGACAAAAAAGGAGAAGATAGTCTCACATCAACTAGGCGTATCAACGGGCTATGGAGATGCCCATCAATAGATATCAATGTGAGTGAGTAGGGATTGCGATGCAACGGATACACTAGAGCTATAAGTATATGGAAGATCAACAAAAGAAACTAAGTGGGTGTGCATCCAACTCGCTTGCTCACGAAGACCTAGGGCATTTTTAGGAAGCCCATCATTGGAATATACAAGCCAAGTTCTATAATGAAAAATTCCCACTAGTATATGAAAGTGACAAAATGGGAGACTCTCTATCATGAAGATCATGGTGCTACTTTGAAGCACAAGTGTGGTAAAAGGATAGTAGCATTGTCCCTTCTCTCTTTTTCTCTCATTTTTTATTTTATTTTTATATTTTTTTATTTGGGCCTTTTCTCTTTTTTTATGGCCTCTTTTTTTCTCTTTTTTTCGTCCGGAGTCTCTTCCCAACTTATGGGGGAATCATAGTCTCCATCATCCTTTTCCTCACTTGGGACAATGCTCTAATAATGATGATCATCACACTTTTATTTTTCTTACAACTCAACAATTACAACTCGATACTTAGAACAAAATATAACTCTATACGAATGCCTCCGGTGGTGTACCGGGATGTGCAATGACTCATGAGTGACATGTATGAAAGAATTATGAACGGTGGCTTTGCCACAAATACGATGTCAACTACATGATCATGCTGAGCAATATGACAATGATGGAGCGTGTCATAATAAACGGAACGGTGGAAAGTTGCATGGCAATATATCTCGGAATGGCTATGGAAATGCCATGATAGGTAGGTATGGTGGGTGTTTTGAGGAAGGATATGGTGGGTGTATGATACCGGCGAAAGGTGCGCGGTATTAGAGAGGCTAGCAGTGGTGGAAGGATGGGGAAAGTGCGTATAATCCATGGACTCAACATTAGTCATGAAGAACTCATATACTTATTGCAAAAATCTACAAGTTATGAAAGCAAAGTATTACGCCCATGCTCCTAGGAGGATAGATTGGTAGGAAAAGACCATCGCTCGTCCGCGACCGCCACTCATAAGGAAGACAATCAATAAATAAATCATGCTCCGACTTCATCACATAACGGTTCACCATACGTGCATGCTACGGGAATCACAAACTTTAACACAAGTATCTCTCAAATTCACAACTACTCAACTAGCATGACTCTAATATCACCATCTTCATATCTCAAAACAATTATCAGGCATCAAACTTTTCTTAGTATTGAACACACTCATAAGAATTCTTACAAATCTTGTATGCTTTGCATATTATGATTATTTATGCAAATTACCATGCTATTTAAGACTCTCAAAATAATATAAGTGAAGCATGAGAGTTCATCCATTTCTTAAAAATAAAACTACCACCATGCTCTAAAAGATACAAGTGATGCACTAGAGCAAATGACAAACTACTCCGAAAGATATAAGTGAAGATCAATGAGTAGTCGAATAATTGTGCAACTATGTGAAGACTATCTAACATTTAAGAATTTCAGATCTTGATACTTTATTCAAACAGCAAGCAAAGATAAATAAAACTATATTGCAAGGATAAAACAACTCAAGTGAAGAAGCAAAAACTTAGGTTCAACCGATACTAACCGATAGTTGTTGAAGAAGAAAGGTGGGATGCCAACGGGGGCATCCCCAAGCTTAGATGCTTGAGACTTCTTGAAATAATATCTTGGGGTGCCTTGGGCATCCCCAAGCTTGAGCTTTTGTGTCTCCTTAATTCCTCTCATATTATGGTTTCTCTTTTTATCAAAAAGCTTCATCCACACCAAACTCAACAAGAACTCGTGAGATAGGTTAGTATAAACCAATGCAAAACCTTATCATTTTCTACTGTAACAAATCACTAAAATTATTATTCAATATTGAATAATAAATGCCTCTGCATATTTAATACTCATATCCTTAAATAGAATCATTAAACAAGCAAACATATGCAAACAATGCAAACATAACAGCAATCTGCCAAAACAGTATAGTCTGTAAAGAATGCAAGATTCATCATACTTCCCTAACTCCAAAAATTATGAACTAAAATTCCCACTGTAATAAATTAATCAGAGCTCAATATGCAAAAAGATTCAACATTATACCACTCTCTTACTTTTCTAGGGAATGTTTGCAACAGCGGTAAACTTTCTGTTTTCAAACAGCCACAAGTATACTTGCAAAATAAGCATGGTAAAGGCTATCCTTGACATTTTTATTGAAACTAAAGATGCAAAACATTATTCTAAATAACAGAAAGCAAATACTAACAAAATAAAATGACGCTCCAAATAAAACACATATCATGTGGTGAATAAAAATATAGCTCCAAGTAAAGTTGCCGATGAACGAAGACGAAAGAGGGGATGCCTTCTGGGGCATCCCCAAGCTTAGGCTCTTGGTTATCCTTGAATATTACATTGGGGTGCCTTGGTAATCCCCAAGCTTTGGCTCTTGCCACTCCTTATTCCATAGTCCATTGAATCTTTACCCAAAACTTGAAAACTTCACAACACAAAACTTAACAGAAAACTCGTGAGCTCCATTAGCGAAAGAAAACAATAAACCACTTCAAGGTACTGTAATGAACTCATTATTTATTTATATTGTTGTTAAACCTAATGTATTCCAACTTCTCTATGGTTTATAAACTATTTTACTAACATAGAGTCATCAAAATAAGCAAACAACACACGAGAAACAGAATCTGTCAAAAACAGAACAGTCTGTAGTAATCTGTAACTAACGCAAACTTCTGGAACTCCAAAAATTCTAAAATAAATTTGTGGACATGAGGAATTTGTCTAGTAATCATCTTCAAAAAGAATCAACTAAATAGCACTCTCCAGTAAAAAGTTCTAGCTAATCTCGTGAGCGCTACAGTTTCTGTTTTTTAAGGCATGATCATAAAGACTTCACCCAAGTCTTCCCAAAGGTTCTACTTGGCAAAAACACTAATTAAAACATGAAACCACATCTAAACAGAAGCTAGATGGATTATTATTCCTAAACAGAACCAAAAAGCAAGAAACTAAAATAAAATTGGGTTGCCTCCCAACAAGCGCTAACGTTTAACGCCCCTAGCTAGGCATGATGATTTCAATGATGCTCACATAAAAGATAAGAATTGAAACATAAAGAGAGCATCATGAAGAATATGACTAGAACATTTAAGTCTAACCCACTTCCTATGCATAGGTATTTTGTGAGCAAACAACTTATGGGAACAAGAATCATCTTGCATAGGAAGGTAAAACAAGCATAACTTCAAAACTTTAAGCACATAGAGAGGAAACTTGATATTATTGCAATTCCTACAAGCATATGTTCCTCCCTTATAATAATTTTCAGTAGCATCATGAATGAATTCAACAATATAACCAGCACCTAAAGCATTCTTTTCATGATCTACTAGCATAGAAAATTTATTACTCTCCACATAAGCAAAATTCTTCTCATTCGGAATAGTGGGAGTATCATAAGAGACTTGAATACTATAAATTTTTTTCACATTAAAAGAGTAATGTTCAGAGAAAGGGTACTCATAATCATGACAAGTTTTATAAATATAGTCATCACTACTTTTTATAGCATAAGTTTCATCACAATAATAATCATAGATAGGAGGCATGCTTTCATCATAATAAATTTGCTCATCAAAGCTTGGGGGACAAAAAATATCATCTTCATCAAACATAGCTTCCCCAAGCTTGTGGCTTTGCATATCATTAGCATCATGGATATTCAAGGAATTTATACTAACAACATTGCAATCATGCTCATCATACAAAGATTTAGTGCCAAACATTTTATAGATTTCTTCTTCTAGCACTTGAGCACGATTTTCCTTTCCATCATTCTCACGAAAGATATTAAAAAGATGAAGCATATGAGACAAACTCAATTCCATTTTTTTTGTAATTTTCTTTTATAGACTAACTAGTGCTAAAACAAGGAACAAAAAGATTCGATTGCAAGATCTAAAGATATACCTTCACTTACCTAGCCTCCCCGGCAACGGCGCCAGAAAAGAGCTTGATGTCTACTACACAACCTTCTTCTTGTAGACGTTGTTGGGCCTGCAAGTGCACAGGTTTGTAGGACAGTAGCAAATTTCCCTCAAGTGGATGACCTAAGGTTTATCAATCTGTGGGAGGCGTAGGATGCAGATAGTCTCTCTCAAGCAACCCTGCAACCAAATAACAAAGAGTCTCGTGTATCCCCAACACACCTAGTACAATGGTAAATTGTATAGGTGCACTAGTTCGGCGAAGAGATGGTGATACAAGTGCAATATGGATGGTAGAAATAGGTATTTGTAATCTGAAATAATAAAAACAGCAAGGTAACTAATGATAAAAGCGAGCGTAAACTGTATTGCAATGATAGGAAACAAGGCCTAGGGTTCATACTTTCACTAGTGCAAGTTCTCTCAACAATAATAACATAGATAGGTTATATAACAATCCCTCAACATGCAACAAAGAGTCACTCCAAAGCCACTAATAGCGGAGAACAAACGTAGAGATTATGGTAGGGTACGAAACCACCTCAAAGTTATTCTTTCCAATCAATCCGTTGGGCTATTCCTATAAGTGTCACAAGCAGCCCTAGATTTCGTACTAGAATAACACCTTAAGACACAAATCAACCAAAACCCTAATGTCACCTAGATACTCCATTGTCACCTCAAGTATCCATGGGTATGATTATACTAGATGCATCACACAATCTCAGATTCATCCAACCAACATAAAGTACTTCAAAGAGTGCCCCAAAGTTTCTACCGGAGAGTCAAGAAAACGTGTGCCAACCCCTATGCATAGATTCATGGGCGGAACCCGCAAGTTGGTCACTAAAACATACATCAAGTGGCACGTGATATCCCATTGTCACCACAGATAAACACGGCAAGACATACATCAAGTGTTCTCATAAAAGACTCAATCCGATAAGAGAACTTCAAAAGGGGAAACTCAATTCATCACAAGAGAGTAGAGGGGGAGAAGAAACATAAGATCCAACTATAATAGCAAAGCTCGGGATACATCAAGATCATGCCATAGAGGGAACACGAGAGAGAACACGAGAGAGAGAGATCAAACACATAGCTACTAGTACATACCCTCAGCCCCGAGGGTCAACTACTCCCTCCTCGTCATGGAGAGCGCCGGGATGATGAAGATGGCCACCGGTGATGGGTTCCCCCGGCGTGGTGCCGAACGGGCTCCCGAGAGGTTTTGGTGGCTACTGAGAGGCTTGCGGCGGAACTCCCGATCTATCTTCTGTTCTGGAGGTTTTAGGATACGTAGGTATATATGGGTGCAGGAAGTACGTCGGTGGACCGAATGGGGGGCCACGAGGCAGGGGGCACGCCCCAGGGGGGTGGGCGCGCCCCCCACCCTCGTGAGCACCTCCCTTCTTCCCTGACGTGCACTCCAAGTCCATCGGGTGGCTTTCCTTCCAAAAATAACTTCTCTAGTTGATTTCGTTCCGTTTTGACTCCGTGTGATATTCCTTTTCCTCGAAACACTGAAATAGGCATAAAACAGCAAATCTGGGCTGGGCCTCCGGTTAATAGGTTAGTCCCAAAAATAATATAAAAGTGGATAATAAAGCCCAATATTACCTAAAACAGTAGATAATATAGCATGGATCAATCAAAAATTATAGATACGTTGGAGACGTATCAGCCCCCGACCTCCCACCGTAACCGGGAACTCCCCGAAATTTCCTCCCCCTCGCTTCTACCACGGTTTTTTCCGTCATGGACGGCCCAAAGAATGTCATGCAGCTGCGTCTCCGGCCCGCCCAGGATGAAAAGCCCATTTTCTGTCATGATTTTTTGTCATAGAAGTAGGAGCCACCACATCTATGATGATACCGGGTTTTGTCACAATTATCGTCATAGAAGTGTCGTATGTATGACCGAAATTTTTTTCGTTCGGCCCAAAATGTCACGGATGTGTCTTTTTTTTGTAGTGTATCCCCCCCCCCCCCCGAGGTGCATGCTCTAACGTGGCAGGGTTATATTCCTCATATCATGCATATGGTGTCCTGCATTGCCATGCCATCTTCTTAGATTAGACATGCTTTGTGTGAATGCATCCTGTTTGCTTTCTATGTCAGATATGTGAATTATGCAATGCCATGTTTTTCAGCCAGTTATCATATATGTGAATTATGCACCGCCATGTAGCCAGGCATCATATTTGTGAATTATCTCATGCCATCTGTTTTTTTCATTACGTATTCCATTTGTCGACAAACTGTATATTGAACTACTCTTCATGTGTATCAGCCATTTGAGCCGGTTATGGAAAAATCAGGAGTGAAAACAAGGTCTTCAGAGCAGGCAATGGTACCTGTTGAAGCATATATCTCGATGGTTGCAGGGAGCTCCTCAGAGGAGGATTCAGAGACAGATGACCAGTCCTATATCCCACCTGAGGTGTATGTTCTAAGTTGCAATGTTTATATTTCTCATATCATGCATATGGTGTCTTGCATTGCTTAGTTTAGACACAATATGCACAATACTGAATTCCATCTGCTTAGTTTAGAGATCATACATGCGAGTGCCAACTGCTTAGTATATGAATCAATTATGTCAATTATATCATGTCATCCTGTATACTTAGACAACATGTATGTGAATTATTTCATCCCAACCTATTTTAGAAAGACATCATATAGTTTTGTCATGTCATCATGTTTAGATACTCATCATATGTTGAATTATGCCATTATATCCTGTTAAGTTATCCATCATATATCTGAAACTGTGTCATGTTATCCTATTTAGTTAGGCATCATATATGTGAAATTGTGGCATGTTGTCCTGATTGGTTAGACAATATATATGTGAATTACCACATGTGTCTATCATACAATGTTTGTATGTTCAATTTATTTTCTTGTTTATCTGCCATTTTAATTGGAGGGGGTGATGGTGATACGTCTCCGTCGTAACTACTTTTCCAAACACTTTTGCCCTTGTTTTGGACTCTAACTTGCATGATTTGAATAGAACTAACCCGGACTGACGCTGTTTTCAGCAGAATTGCCATGGTGTTATTTATGTGCAGAAACAAAACTTCTCGGAATGACCTGAAACTTCACGGAACATCTTTTCGGAAATAATAAAAAATCATTCAAAAGATGAAGGCCAGGGGGCCCACCACCTGTCCACGGGGGTTGGGGGCGCCCCCCCCCCTAGGGCGCGCCCCCCTACCTCATGGGCCCCCTGAGGCTCCTCCGACGCCAACTCCAACTCTATATATTTGCTTTCGGAGAGAAAAAATAAAGGAGAAGAAATCATCACATTTTATGATATGGAGCCACCGCCAAGCCCTAAAACCTCTTGGGAGGGCTGATCTGGAGTCCATTCGGGGCTCCGAAGAGGGGGATTCGTTGTCGTCGTCATCATCAACCATCCTCCATCACCAATTTCATGATGCTCACCGCCGTGCGTGAGTAATTCCATCGTAGGCTTGCTGGACGGTGATGGGTTGGATGAGATCTATCATGTAATCGAGTTAGTTTTGTTAGCGTTTGATCCCTAGTATCCACTATGTTCTGAGATTGATGTCGCTATGACTTTTCTATGCTTAATGCTTGTCACTAGGGCCCGAGTGCCATGATTTCAGATCTGAACCTATTATGTTTTCATGAATATATGTGTGTTCTCGATCCTATCTTGCAAGTCTATAGTCACCTACTATGTGTTATGATCCGGCAACCCCGAAGTGACAATATTCGGGACCACTCCCGGTGATGATCATAGTTTGAGGAGTTCATGTATTCACTATGTGCTAATGCTTTGTTCCGGTTCTCTATTAAAAGGAGGCCTTAATATCCCTTAGTTTCCGTTAGGACCCCGCTGCCACAGGAGGGTAGGACAAAAGATGTCATGCAAGTTCTTTTCCATAAGCACGTATGACTATATTCAGAATACATGCCTACATTACATTGATGAATTGGAGCTAGTTCCGTGTCACCCTATGTTATCATTGTTACATGATGAACTGCATCCGGCATAATTATCCATCACCGATCCAATGCCTACGAGCTTTCCATATAATGGTTCTCGCTTATTTACTTTTCCGTTGCTACTGTTACAATCACTACAAAACACCAAAAATATTACTTTTGCTTCAGTTACTTTTATTACCGTTACCACTACTATCATATTACTTTGCTACTAAACACTTTGCTGCAGATACTAAGTTATCCAGGTGTGGTTGAATTGACAACTCAACTACTAATACTTGAGAGTATTCTTTGGCTCCCCTTGTGTCGAATCAATAAATTTGGGTTGAATGCTCTACCATCGAAAACTGTTGCGATCCCCTATACTTGTGGGTTATCAAGACTATTTTCTGGCGCCGTTGCCGGGGAGCATAGCTCTATTCTTTGAGTCACTTGGGATTTATATCTGCTGGACACTATGAAGAACTTGAAAGACGCTAATACAACAATTTATCCCTCAACTACGAGGGGAGGTAAGGAACTGCCATCTAGCTCTGCACTTGATTCACCTTCATTTTGAGTAAGCTTGCGACACCTAAACCTGCTTTCGCTATTCGCTATGATATGTCGCATGTTATTGATGATGTCACTTCTGCTATGCATGATACTTATGATGAAACTACTTCTATGCTTGATACTACTGTGGCCCTTAGTGAATTTCTTGATGAACAAATTGCTAGGGCTAGAGAGAAAGAAATTATTGAAACTGGTTATAATGATGAAAGTGATGATGAAGATAGGCCTGTTATTCCTGAAGGTTATGTTTTTATTATGGAAGCTTCTGCAGCTATTTTAGCTTGCAAAGATAGATATGAGCTCAAGAGGTTATTAGCTGAATGGAATAAGGAATCTCTTAGAGATAGAATGAGGCATGGCCCTGCTTTTGCTACTTCACCTATTTGTGTTGCCGACAAGGATTATGAATTTTCTGTTGATCCTGATATAATTACTTTGGTTGAATCTGATCCTTTTCATGGCTATGAATCTGAAACTGTTGTGGCACATCTTACTAAATTAAATGATATAGCCACCCTGTTCACTAATGATGAGAGATCTCGCTACTTTTATATTCTTAAAATATTTCCGTTCTCATTAAAGGGTGATGCTAAGATATGGTTTAATTCTCTTGATCCTGGTTGTGTGCGTAGTCCCCAGGATATGATTTATTACTTCTCTGCTAATTATTTCCCTGCTCATAAGAAACAAGCTGCTTTAAAGGAAATATACAACTTTGTGCAAATTGAAGAAGAGAGTCTCCCACAAGCTTGGGGGAGGCTTCTCAAGTTACTTAATGATTTGCCTGATCATCCTCTTAAGAAAAATGAAATACTTGATATCTTTTATAATGGACTAACCGATGCTTCCAGAGATTACCTGGATAGTTGTGTTGGTTCTCTTTTCAGGGAAAGAACACCGGATGAAGCCGAAATTCTATTGAATAATATGTTGAAAAATGAAAATAATTGGGCACTTCCTGAGCCAGCTCCTGCTCCAATTCCTGAGCCTATTCCTAAACCAACTCCGAAGAAGAGAGGTGTTATATTTCTCAGTCCTGAAGATATGCAAGAGGCAAAGAAATCTATGAAAGAAAAAGGTATTAAAGCTGAAGATGTTAAGAATTTACCTCCTATTGAAGAAATACATGGTCTTAATCTACCGCCTGTTGAAGAAACTTATGATCTTAATCCATTACCTATTGAAGAACCTCCTGGTCTTGATAACCCGACATAGGTAGTAAAGGTAAATTCTCTCTATAGATTTAATGAAGGTGATATTCCTCACTATAAGTCTGCTAGACAATGCTTTGATGAGTTTGATAATTTTATTGTCAAACAAGAAGATTTCAATGCTTATTTTGGTAGACAATTAAAACAAAATGCTTATATGATTAAACACTTGGGTGATTATATGGCTAATATTAGAGGTGAACTTAAACTTGTTAGCAAACATGCTTCTATGGTTACCACTCAAGTAGAACAAGTACTTAAGGCTCAAAATGATTTGCTCAATGAAATGAATAGTAAGAAAAATGATTATGCTGTTAGAGTGGCTACTAGAACTGGTAGAATGACTCAGGAACCTTTGTATCCTGAAGGTCACCCTAAGAGAATCAAGCAAGATTCTCAAAGAAATAATATTGATGTACCTAGTTCTTCTAAAAGGAAGAAAAAAATGATAGGACTTTGCAAACTTCTAGTGAACCTATTGCTGAACCACCTGAGAATCCAAATGATATCTCTATGTCTGATGCTGAAACACAATCTGGTAATGAACATGAACCTAGTGAAAATGTTAATGATGATGTTCATGATGATGCTTAACTTAGTAATGATAATGATGTAGAAGTTGAACCTGTTGTTGATTTTGATAACCCACAATCAAAGAATCAATGTTATGATAAGAGAGATTTTGTCGCTAGGAAACATGGTAGAGAAAGAGAACCATGGGTTCAGAAACCCATGCCTTTTCCTCCCAAACCATCCAAGAAAAAGGATGATGAGGATTTTGAGCGCTTTGCTGAAATGATTAGACCTATCTTTTTGCGTATGCGATTGACTGATATGCTCAAAATGAATCCTTGTGCTAAGTACATGAAAGATATTGTTACTAATAAAAGGAAGATATCGGAAGCTGAAATTTCCACCATGCTTGCAAACTATACTTTTAAGGGTGGAATACCAAAGAAACTTGGAGATCCAGGAGTACCTATTATACCATGCTCCATTAAAAGAAACTATGTTAAAACTGCTTTATGTGATCTTGGAGCCGGTGTTAGTGTTATGCCCCACTCTTTATATCGTAGACTTGATTTGAATAAGTTGACACCTACTGAAATATCTTTGCAAATGGCTGATAAATCAACTGCTATACCTATCGGTATTTGTGAGGATGTGCCTGTTGTGGTTGCAAACGTTACTATTTTAACGGACTTTGTTATTCTTGATATTCCCGAGGATGATAGTATGTCTATTATTCTTGGAAGACCTTTTATGAATAATGCAGGTGCTGTTATTGATTGCAACAAAGGAAATGTCACTTTTCATGTTAATGGTAATGAGCATATGGTACACTTTCCGGGGAAACAACCTCAAGTTCATAGTATCAACTCTATTGGAAAAATTCCATCGATTATATTTGGAGGTTTTGAATTTCCTCTTCCTACTGTCAAGAAGAAATATGATATTCTTATTATTGGGGATGTGCATATCCCCGTTGAGGTAACATAGTGTTGTTCGAAATTTCTCCGGTCTCATGTTATTCTGAATGAGTTTATTAACAAGACCTGATCAACCTTGTTAGTGGATTCCTTTTGATGAGCATGAGATGGATGAAACTAGAAGGCACAACCTTCTGTACTCCTTCTCTACTTTCTGTTATTTAGTCGAAATAAAGTAAAAATAGTATTTTTTTTGCCAGTTTCCTGATTTATCTATGCAATATAAAAATACCCCGAAAATAAAAGTCCTCCAAATGCCATGCCAATTTAATATGATTTTTTCTGGAATATTTGAGGATTTATGGTACTGAAAACACTGCGGGGGGAGTTGCCACCTGGCCACGAGGGTGGAGGGCGCGCCCTACCCCCCAGGGCGCACCCCCCTGCCTCGTGGGCCCACGGTGGCCCTCCTCCACTTATTCCTGCACCCATCCTCTTCTTCTTCCTCCCACAAACACGAAAATCTGGCTAAAGCACGAGTTCTAGCTCACTTTGCTGTGATTTTCGATCTCCTTGCTCAAAGCACCTCCCACAAAACTGCTTGGGGAGATTGTTCTTTGGTATGTGACTCCTCCATTGGTCCAATTAGTTTTTGCTCTAGTGATTTATTCATTGCAAATTTGTGCTGCATAGGTGACCATGTTCTTGAGCTTGCATGTCAAATTTATATGGTTCCAAGTAGTTCTAATGCATGATATATCCTCTAGGCACTTGTAGGAGTAGTTGCTATCAATTTTGTTGAGCTTCGTTCACTTTTGTTTGAAGTTACTAAAAATATCCACAAAAAAATCAGAGGAAGCAATATGCTTAGGAAAATGTTCCAAGGTGGTTCTTCAAGGAAGCAAGGACCCAGGCTTGCAATGCGTGATGCTGATGAGGAGCCCCCAAGGGATGCTCCAGTACGGCCCTGTGAATGGCCTTCGGAAAATTTTATGGATTGAGCGGGAATCAAAGAAGAATTTAACGCATATTTGTGTAACGGCGATCTCGAGAGCTTTGAGGCAGACAAATGCCTACAGTACCATGATCTCACTAGTTCATTTGTGAGGAGGTTTGAATTTTCATCTTCACGTAATTCTCCAACTGTCATGTTTGATCTTTATGAAAAATCTTATACCATGGACTTAGAGGATTTTACTTTTGCTTGCAAACTTCCACAATGGGGTAGTGCTAGTGATCCCCGTAAATATGGATTTAGAGATTTTCTTGCTGGTATAACTATAGGGGAATCTAGAGATATAGCACAAGCCACCATAGGGAGCATTCACTTTCCTGCTATACATTATTTTGCTCTTTTCATAGGTAGGTGCATAACCGGTAAGGATTAAGCATGTCATATGTGTGTGCCTGACCTCAGTATTCTTAGGAGTGCTGTGTTAGGAGACCAATCTTATCATTTGGGAGCCATTGTTGCACGTAGGTTGCATCATAATAGATTTAATGGAGATTTCTTTGGAGGAATTTATGCAACCCGCTTAGCTAATTTTCACGAGGTGAATGTTCATGAGGATGACATGGAGTTGCCTCCTACTTATTTAGATTTTAATTCTATGGTCTCTCACCAGTTTGTCGAGAGGTATGAATCACCTCTCCAGTATCGACTAATCTTTGACAAACGGCGTGTTGTCCGTATTACTCTCCCTGCTCCTGCCTTCTTTGATTATCAGGCAAAACGAAGATATATTATTACCAGAGAGGAGGCGGATGAGTACGAGAGGAGAGCGGAGGCAGGCCGACGCCACGCTGCATCTCAGGAGGCGATAAACGCTACATCACAGTACGACCCCAGCTACACCTATGGGTATCAGCCAGGCTATCCCTGGCAATGAACCAACTTAGGCCAAAAGCCTAAGCTTGAGGGAGTACGTATTTCCCATCGACATTACATTTATGTTCACACACTCATTGCTAGATGTCGGTGCTCATACTCTTTCACTGTAATATCCATGTTACTTTATTTTCTTTTTCCTCCTTTCTTCTTGTGTGTTTGTTAAACCTTGAGAAAAACCAAAAAAAATATTAGTAGTAGTTTACTTTTCTTGTTGTAGTAGTAATAATTAAAAAGAAAAACCCAAAAATATTTCCCGTTCTTATTTTGCTTGTTGGGAGCTTTCCCGTGTAAATAGTTTTTATTTCTTTTCTTTTCTTTGGGGGTCGATAGGAGAAGACCATGATTAATTTGTTGAAGTGGCTCTTATATGCATTATTGTTGATTTAACCAAGAGCCCATATTGCCTTGTCTTGTCCTATTTATTGAATGCTCGCAGATTCCAGCTTAGTCCAATGCACGTGCACTCTTATTATTATTCACTTTGTTCGGTCGTGCGAGTGAAAGGCAATTATGATGATATATGATGGACTGACTGAGATGAGAAAAGCTGGTATGAACTCGACCTCTCTTGTTTTTGTAAATATGATAAGTTCATCGTTCTTGATTCAGCTTATTATGAATAAACATGTTTGCAATGACAATTAGAGATCATAGTTGCTCGTGCCAGGCTTGATTAGCTATGAGTTATAGTGGTTTACCTTGCGTGCCAATATGCTATTAAAATGGTTGTGATTTGGTATGATGGGGTGGTATCCTCCTTTGAATGATTTAAGTGACTTGACTTGGCACATGTTCACGCATGTAGTTGAAACAAAATCAACATAGCCTTCATGATATTTATGTTCATGGTTGATTATATCCTACTCATGCTTGCATCCAATGTTTATTAATTCTAATGCATGTTCATCACTGTTGTCGCTCTCTAGTTGGTCGCTTCCCAGTGTTTTGCTAGCCTTCACTTGTACTAAGCGGGAATACTGCTTGTGCATCCAATTCCTTAAACCCCAAAGTTATTCCATATGAGTCCACCATACCTTCCTATATGCGGTATCTACCTGCCGTTCCAAGTAAATTTGTATGTGCCAAACTCTAAACCTTCAAATAAACATTCTGTTTTGTATGCTCAAATAGCTCATGTATCAACTAGGGTTGCCCTTATCTTCCATGTTAGGCGGGTTATTCTCAAGAGGAGTGGACTCCGCTCCTCACTCACGAGAAAATGGCAGGTCACCAGGATGCCCAGTCCCATGCTTTATGCAAACTAAATCCAAATTAATTGCAAACAAAACTCCCCCTGGGACTGTTGCTAGTTGGAGACACTCGTTGTTTCGAGCAAGTCATGGATTGATGCTTGTTGGTGGAGGGGGAGTATAAACTTTACCATTCTGTTTGGGAACCACCTATAATGTGTGTAGCATGGAAGATATCGCCATCTCTTAGTTGTTATGTTGACAATGAAAGTATGCCGCTCAAAATATTATTTATCTCTATTTCAAAACCGAGCTCTGGCACCTCTACAAATCCATGCTTCCCTCTGCGAAGGGCCTATCTATTTACTTTTATGTTGAGTCATCACCCTCTTATTAAAAAGCACTAGCTGGAGAGCGCAGCTGTTATTTGCATCCATTACAATTAATTTATATTGGGTATGGCTATGATTGGATCTCTTTTACCATGAATTACAATGTCTAGTCAGTCCTTGATCTTTAAAGGTGCTCTACATTTATGTTTTGCGGTCTCAGAAAGGGCTAGTGAGATACCATCTTGTTATATCATATTATGATTGTTTTCAGAAAGTGTTGTCATCCGAGATTTATTATTATGGCTCGCTAGTTGATTATGCTATTGATATGAGTAAATATGAGACCTGAGAATTATTGCAAATGTGGTTAGCCATAATATTTGCTGAAAACTTGAATGTTGGCTTTACATATTTACAACAACAAGAGCAAATAGAGTTTATAAAAGTTTTTCTTTATCACTTTCAGTTTATCAACTGAATTGCCTGAGGACAAGCAAAGGTTTAAGCTTGGGGGAGTTGATACGTCTTCGTCGTATCTACTTTTCCAAACACTTTTGCCCTTGTTTTGGACTCTAACTTGCATGATTTGAATAGAACTAACCCGGACTGACGCTGTTTTCAGCAGAATTGGCATGGTGTTATTTATGTGCAGAAACAAAACTTCTCGGAATGACCTGAAACTTCACGGAACATCTTTTCGGAAATAATAAAAAATCATTCAAAAGATGAAGGCCAGGGGGCCCACCACCTGTCCACGGGGGTGGGGGGCTCCCCCCCCCTAGGGCGCGCCCCCCTACTCATGGGCCCCCTGAGGCTCCTCCGACGCCAACTCCAACTCTATATATTTGCTTTCGAAGAGAAAAAATAAAGGAGAAGAAATCATCGCGTTTTACGATACGGAGCCGCCGCCAAGCCCTAAAACCTCTTGGGAGGGCTGATCTGGAGTCCGTTCGGGGCTCCGGAGAGGGGGGTTCGTCGCCGTCGTCATCATCAACCATCCTCCATCACCAATTTCATGATGCTCACCGCCGTGCGTGAGTAATTCCATCGTAGGCTTGCTGGACGGTGATGGGTTGGATGAGATCTATCATGTAATCGAGTTAGTTTTGTTAGGGTTTGATCCCTAGTATCCACTATGTTCTGAGATTGATGTTGGTATGACTTTGCTATGCTTAATGCTTGTCACTAGGGCCCGAGTGCCATGATTTCAGATCTCAACCTATTATGTTTTCATGAATATATGTGTGTTCTTGATCCTATCTTGCAAGTCTATAGTCACCTACTATGTGTTATGATCCGGCAACCCTGAAATGACAATAATCGGGACCACTCCCGGTGATGATCATAGTTTGAGGAGTTCATGTATTCACTATGTGCTAATGCTTTGTTCCGGTTCTCTATTAAAAGGAGGCCTTAATATCCCTTAGTTTCCGTTAGGACCCCGCTGCCACGGGAGGGTAGGACAAAAGATGTCACGCAAGTTCTTTTCCATAAGCACGTATGACTATACTCAGAATACATGCCTACATTACATTGATGAATTGGAGCTAGTTCTGTGTCACCCTATGTTATGATTGTTACATCATGAACCGCATCCGACATAATTATCCATCACCGATCCAATGCCTACGAGCTTTCCATATACCGGTTCTTGCTTATTTACTTTTCCGTTGCTACTGTTACAATCACTACAAAACACCAAAACTATACTTTTGCTTCAGTTACTTTCATTACTGTTACCACTACTATCATATTACTTTGCTACTAAACACTTTGCTGCAGATACTAAGTTATCCAGGTGTGGTTGAATTGACAACTCAACTGTTAATACTTGAGAGTATTCTTTGGCTCCCCTTGTGTGGAATCAATAATTTGGGTTGAATAATCTACCCTCGAAAACTGTTGCGATTCCCTATACTTGTGGGTTATCAGATGGGAGTATCTAAGGGAGCAAAAAATTGTTCTTCACAAAAGATAATGCTACCCATAGATGAAGATAGAACCATGGTTGTACTGGCCCACAAACTAGCCCCACCACGCATAATCGAGACTCTTCCAGATTGCACACTTACACCGTTGGGCAGAGAACCAGCTACAACCCATCTAACCCCAACCCCAGCGGATAGTTACCCACTTCTAGTTGATAAAGTACCATGTCCACCGAAGAGTACCGCCACACAAGCAGTTTGTAAAGCAACTGCAGTGCCCAAAGCACGAAGACCACCACAGCGAACCCAAACTCCACGTTTAAAGTAGAAGAGCAACTGTTCTTAGGTCAGATTTCGTAGCTATGGTCCATACTCCTTTGTTGTTGCATCACTGTATATTTCCTCATACCAACTACTTTCGAATTTGAAGGATCCAATTGAAACTCCAATGGCGCAACAGGTATGTTTTAAACCTATTTCTTTAACTGGACTGATGTTCTAACTTCTTGCTCTATGTTGATTTCAGTTTCAGTTGTATAAACAGTTATGTTCTCATGTGATGCTGGCTATGCTATTGTGTCTTAAAAATATATGAGTTGAAGTGTGTCTCTATCTTGATTTGGCAACATAAACTAGAATGATATGGACAATACAGTGACCATGGTACATAGATATATGTTTGTTTCATGCTGTTATCCTGTCCACCTTACTACTGAACCGGTTTACCAAAATGAATTTCATATACTACATGCTAAACCTGTGAGGCTGTGACGTGTCTGCTTGTTTCTCTTGTAGTATGCGAACAGAATATTGGAGAAGAGCACACCACTATGCAATGGTAGAGAAAGTAATGTAGATAAGGTTCAAGATAGTGAGACAGCCCTGTTGGTCTCCAAGAAAGGTGATAAAAACGATCTTGTAGGCGGTGAAAACCCCACGATCCTGCGTTGATGTAGTGTTCGATTCATTGGCGAGACATGAGCACAAGCTCTTGAACTCGCTGCTGAATCACTTGGCTTCTTCGGTCTCAGCTACAAGCTGAAAGACATCGATTAGCTATCTTTGCGGCAAGAAGCGAAGGACCGAGGAAGTCCTGCAGAATTCAGATGCATACTTTCTTGTGCAACAACAAGTCTTTGGAGGATTTAAGCGCCAAACAAGAGAAAGTTAATAAGCTTGCTAAGCATCTTGCCAGCATTATGGGTACCCAGGATATTGTTTCTTGAGCTCTTATGAAGTGGTTTCAGTTCTGGACTTGTTTCGCTGCGGCGTTTATTTGCACTGGTCGCCAACTTTGACAACCAGTGTATATGATATGTTGCTTTGTTCCCTATATTTGCACTGGTGGCGAACTTTGATGCCTAGTGGATGTAATATGTGTAATAGCCGTGATAGCCTAGCGTAAGTTTCTTGCTTATTTATTTCCTTGTTGTCTTGTTTATTTGTTTGCTTGTAGTCAGTGCAGTTCTTTTTCCGCGGTTTGCTAGTGGCCGCAATAACCTATTTTTTAAAACTAGGCCACGATAACCATGGGCTACATATTTAGTGTAGTTACCATGGGCTTCCTACGGGCGGTAGAAACAATGGGCCTTCTAAGGGCCATAGAAACAATGGGCCTTCTATGGGTCGTAGCATCAATGGGCCTTCTACGGGCCGTATGATCGATCAGCCAAACATGGGCCAACAACCGACCACATTATGAGCCTTAAACGGGCTAGAGTTGGAATCACCCATTCATGGGCCGACCATAACGGACCGTCGTTAATCAGCCGTATTTGATGACACTATGAAAACGGCCTATCAGATTAACAGGCCACAAACGGGCCGACTATAACCACGGGTTGAATTTGGCCCACAATCAGAAAAGGAAACAGGTTGTAAGTAACTGAATGCTGGAAATGAGCCCAAGAATAAATGGGCCCTGAGAAGGCCGAAAGATAACAAGGGTTGGAAACAGCCCAATGTAATAATGGGCCGTTAATGGGTATAAAGCAATACACTGTTCATTGCGGGCCAGATTCACCACGGGCCGCTAATGGGCCAAGAGTTACAAATGGCCTCGTATGGGCCGAAAGACATCATGGGCCATACATGGGCCGGAAGTTACAACAGGCTGCAATCATACTGGACGGCCCAGATGAAGCTGCTGGGCTTAATTCTGATAGGCCGTAACGGGCCTTGAGTTAGCGGGCCGTAAATGGGCTAATAGGCTTTTCGTGGGCCGGCCTGTTACCTTTTGACCAAGTCAAACGGGCCGTCCTTTTCACCGGAATGGGCCTTTGTTGGGTCGTGCCACATGTCGACCTATCATAGGCACCTCCTGTCCAATGAATGGGTGACATTTGTCCCAACGGTGAGCCAACACATGTTTCCTCCGGCCAATGACAATTTTACACGTGGAAAATCCTCATTGGTCCGGGCTGTTAACGGGTTATCGGATCCAAAACTGGACCCGATAGCTTAATGGTGACCCGTCACGGTGGATGCCATGTGTCGGTTACCCTTGACAAAAGCACTTCTATGACGCGCGATTTATCGTCATGGAAGTGGACACTTCCATGATGATAATTTTGGTAATGTCATGGAACACTTCTACGACAGCACAGGTATGACTATCTTGATTCTGTCATAAAATCGTCATGGATGTAAATGCATGACAGAAAATGTGACCTACTGTGACAAACACGTATCATCACGGAAGTGTATTTTTTTAGTAGTGTCAAGTGTGAACCTCGAGGGTGGTTCCTCATATGTTCACCTTGATGATTACATCGAGTGGAATCCACTGAGGGTGATTCCACGGGTTTTCCCCTTGATGTTTGGACACACGGTTACCTTGACTTTACTTGCGACCATTGTTGAAGTTGGGTCGGCCCTGAAGGGTACCCGCGAGTTGATGTGAAAGTCGGGCGGGCTCGTAGAGCACCTGCGAGTTTTCTACGTGGCACGGCCGGGTAGTCTGGGCCCTTGCCGTAAGTCCATGGGACGGGGCGATGGGGTCACATTATCGTGAGTCTCTGCTCGTCTCCGCGAGCCCCCAATGCACTAACAGGTTTGGGTATTTGTTTTGAGTTGGCCTTTGGCCTTTACGCACTAACCACCACACGAGAATAGTTATGGGCCTCGACGTCGTAGTATCAGCCGAAGCTCTGTCAGACGTCCAGTTCAGCATTGTGGCATGGTCGTATCATGTTGGCCATCTGAGGCGGTGCTGGTATCCACCCTGCACACAACGACCCGGAGTGCAACAGGCGATGGGCCCAAGACCCCGAAGTGCTTAGGATGTAGACCGGCAGGGACCTCTCTGCTGAGCCTAGGTAGGGCTGCGACGTGTTGATCTTCCGAGGCCGGGCATTGACCCCAGAAAGGTTTGTCCGGCCAGTGTAATCAAGCATGTTGAGTACGGGGTTCACCTCAGCAAGGAAGTTATATATTCAAATACCGTGTCCATGACAATGGACGTTCAGACTTGTATCCTGATCTATTACAACTAGAACTGGTTACTTGAGACATGTGATGGATATGTGGCTCCGAGATTGCTTTCTCGCAGGGAGTCGAGGAAGGATCTTTGGGCATTAATGTTACAACATGCTTGTTAAATGTTAAAATGCTACTCTTTACTCTTCTACATGCTGCAAGATGCTTGGAGCTGCTTGAAGATGCTAGTCTTTGATAGGCTAGGCCTTCCCCTCTATTCTGGCATTCTGTAGTTCAGTCCACAGATACATACCTTCCTTTGATACCAATGCATACTTAGTATAGATCTGATGCTTGCGAGTACTTTGGATGAGTACTCACGGTTGCTTTGCTACCCCCTTTTCCCCTTTCTTCCTTCTTTCCGGTTGTTGCAATCAGATGGTAAATCCCTGGAGCCAGATGCCACCACCGACGGATACTACTACATGGAGGCCATCGAAGCCTAGGAGTAGTTAGGAGGTCCAGGAGTAGTTAGGTAGTCTTGTCTAACTTTATGTTTGTACTCAGATATTGTTGCTTCCGTTGACTCGTGTGTTTCGAGCTTCTGTATTCGAGCCCTTGAGGCCCTTGGCTTGTAATATGAAGCTTGTATTGTGTTATTTGTGTCAAGAGTTGTGTTGTGATATCATATCATGAGTCCCTGATCTTGATCGTACAAATTTGCGTGTATGATTAGTGTACGGTCGAATTGGGGGCGTCACATCGGTCTACTTGGCACGGACGTGATGCCTATATTCATGATCATTGCCTTAGATATCATCATAACTTTGTGCTTTTCTATCAATTGCTCGGCAGTAATTTTTCACCCACTTTAATATTTTCTATCTTGAGAGAAGCCTCTAGTGAAACCTATGGCCCCGGGTCTATTTTCCAGCATATTAGTTTTCGATTTACTTCCTTTGCAATCTTTTACTTTTCGATTTACAAACCAAAAATGCCGAAAATATTTACTTTACCGTTTATCTATCTCTATCAGATCTCACTTTTGCAAGTAACTGTGAAGGGATTGACAACCTCTTTATCGCGTTGGGTGCAAGTTGTTGATTGTTTGTGCAGGTATTCGATGACTTGTTCGTTGTCTCCTACTGGATTGATACCTTGGTTCTCAAACTGAGGGAAATACTTACTCTACTTTGCTGCATCACCCTTTCCTCTTCAAGGGGAAAACCAATGCAAGCTCAAGAAGTAGCAGGAAGAATTTCTGGCGCCGTTGACGGGGAGATCTACGTCAAGTCAAGAAATACCAAGTACCCATCACAAAATCTCATCTCTCGCATTACATTATTTGCAATTCGCCTCTCGTTTTCCTCTCCCCGACTTCTAAAATGATTTTTGAAAAGATTTGCCTTTTCCTTTGCCCCTCTTCCGTTCGCCTTCTTCGTTTGCCTTTTGGTTGCTCGTTTGCTAGATCTATTTACCGCCACCATGTCTGAAACTGGGGAGGTTATCGCTGAAAAGAATAGTAGTAACGATGGGGGAAACTTTGATGCTTTTGCTAATTCCAATCCTCATGAAGAATCTACTATCTTGCATGCAAAGAAATTTCGCATAGGTAGTGGAAATATTATTGGAAAAGGGGTTATTCAAGATTTCTTCAGTTGTGCCGGTGCACTCCCCACTTTGGGTGGATCCATCCTCCGTAAAACTAGTAGTCTTGCAGATGCTATATCTTTGCTCGTGGTTGAACTTGAAAGACAATTTGTTCATATGCATCCTTCCATACAAAGAATTTTTCTAGAATTTTCTAATATTGAGTATTCTTCGGTTAAGCGCGCCGCCACTATATTCCTAGCACATGAGTTTAGATTTATTATGAAAGAAGCTAGTGAAATTTTCGCACATTATAAAGTAGATGGTGGTCATCCTCCCATAGAGGAAATTCTCTTTAATCAAGAGGACATAATGCATTTATGATCCTTAGATCATGTTGCTTATAACGAAAATTTAAGAAAGAGGGTTCCTACCAATGTCTCAGTTGATAAGATTTCTGAGCTTAATAATGATTTTTCTATACAAAACAATGGATTGGGTTTCTCTCTTGGACACAAGCTCATGACATTTTGCCAAAAGAATGCTTATAATGATGAGTTGGTCATACAATATGAAGGGCCAAAGGATGAACCAATTCCTCTCGGGATCTTGGGGATTCTTATCCTATTAAATTTAGCCCTTTTGACTACTTCTGGTTACCACAAAAAAACTTGCTTCTGAACGAAGGGGGTACGAGATGAGTTTTCGAGATTTTCCCTATCATTATTACGAGAATACCTAGATCTATTCGTCTTTTATGCCTAGCTAAGGGCGTTAAACAATAGCGATTGTTGGGAGGCAACCCAATTTTATTTTTTGTTTTATTTTTTGGTTCTGTTTCGCATTAAATAATATATCTAGCCTATGGTTAGATGTGGTTTTGTGTTTTAATTAGTGTTTGTGCCAAGTAAGACCTTTGGGATAGCTTACGGTGATAGTTGATTTGATCTTGCTGGAAAATAGAAACTTTTGCAGCCAGGAAAATAATTCTCACTTTTTACAGAAGAGCGATTTTGAGTTGATTCTTTTTGTAGAATATTAATAAACAAATTTCTTAGGTCTTCCTATTTTTTCAGAACTTTTAGAGTTACAGAAGTATTCGAAATAACCAGATTGCTACAGACTATTCTGTTTTTGACAGATTCTGTTTTCTATGTGTTGTTTGCTTATTTTGATGAATCTATGGCTAGTCTCGGGGGGTATGAACCATGGAAAAGTTGGAATATAGTAGATATTACACCAATATAAATAAAGAATGAGTTCACAACAGTACCAGAAGTGGTGATTTATTTTCTTTTACTAACGGAGCTTATGAGATTTTCTGTTGAGTTTTGTGTTGTGAAGTTTTCAAGTTTTGGGTAAGGATTTGATGGACTATGGAATAAGGAGTGGCAAGAGCCTAAACTTGGGGATACCCAAGGCACCCCAAGGTAATATTCAAGGACAACCAAGAGCCTAAGCTTGGCGATGCCCCAGAAGGCATCCCCTCTTTCGTCTTCGTCTATCGGTAACTTTACATGAGGCTATATTTTTATTCACCACATGATATGTGCTTTGCTTGGAGTGCCTTGTATGATTTGAGTCTTTGCTTTTTAGTTTTCGACTATCGTCCTTGTTGTACACACCTTTTGAGAGAGACACACATGAATCGTGATTTATTAGAATACTCTATGTGCTTCACTTATATCTTTTGAGCTAGACAATATTGCTCTAGTGCTTCACTTATATATTTTAGAGCACGAGGTGGTTTTATTTTATATAAATTGATAAACTCTCGAGCTTCACTTATATTATTTTGAGAGTCTTTAAACAGCATGGTAATTTGCTTTGGTTATAAATTTAGTCATAATATGATAGGCATCCAAGAGGGATATAATAAAAACTTTCATATAAAGTGCATTCAACACTATGAGAAGTTTGATTCCTTATGATTGTTTTGAGATATGAAGATGGTGATATTAGAGTCATGCTAGTGAGTAATTGTGAATTTGAGAAATACTTGTGTTGAAGTTTGTGATTCCCGCAGCATGCATGTGTGGTGAACCATTAGGTGATGAAGTCGGAGCATGATTTATTTATTGATTGTCTTCCTCATGAGTGGCGGTCGGGGACAGGCGATGGTCTTTTCCTACCAATCTATCCCCCTAGGAGCATGCATGTAGTAATTCGTTTCGATAACTAATATATTTCTACAATAAGTATATGAGTTCTTTATGACTAATGTTGAGTCCATGGATTATACGCACTCTCACCCTTCCACCAGCTTGCCTCTCTTGTGCCGCGCAACTTTCGTCGGTACCATAAACCCACCATATACCTTCCTCAAAACAGCCACCATACCTACCTATTATGTCATGTCTGTAACCATTCTGAGATATATTGCCATGCAACTTTCCACCGTTCCATTTATTATGACACGCTCCATCATTGTCATATTGTTATGCATGATCATGTAGTTGATATCGCATTTGTGGCAAAGCCACCATTCAAAATTCTTTCATACATGTCACACTTGATTCATTGCACATCCCGGTACACCACCGGAGGCATTCACATAGAGTCATATTTTGTTCTAAGTATCGAGTTGTAATTCTTGAGTTGTAAGTAAATAAAAGTGTGATGATCTTCATTATTAGAGTGTTGTCCCATGTGAGAAAAGGATGATGGAGACTATGATTCCCCCACATGTCGGGATGAGACTCCGGACGAAAAAAGAGGCCAAAAAAATGAGAGAAGGCCTAAATAAAAAAATGAGAGAAAAGAGAGGAGGGGCAATGCTACTATCCTTTTACCACACTTGTGCTTCAAAGTAGCACCATGATCTTTATGATAAGAGAGTCTCCTACATTGTCACTTTCATATACTAGTGGGAATTCTTCATTATAGAACTTGGCTTGCATATTCCAATGATGGGCTTCCTCAAATTACCCTAGGTCTTTGTGAGCAAGCAAGTTGGATGCACAACCACTTAGTTTCTTTTTGAGATTTCATAAACTTATAGCTCTAGTGCATCCGTTGCATGGCAATCCCTTCTCACTCACATTGATATCTATTAACGGGTATCTCCATGGCCCGTTGATACGCCTAGTTTATGTGAGACTATCTCCTTATTTCTGTATTCTCCACAACCACCATCTATTCCACCTATAGTGCTATGTCCATGACTCACGCTCATGTATTGTGTGAAAGTTGAAAAAGTTTGAGAACATCAAAAGTATGAAACAATTGCTTGGCTTGTCATCGGGGTTGTGCATGATTTGAGTGTGATGAAGATGGAGTATAGCCAGACTATATGATTTTGTAGGGATAAATTTCTTTGTCCATGTTATTTTGAGAAGACATAATTGCCTTGTTAGTATATGCAACCTCTTGAGCACTGCGTTGGATTTCCCCGAAGAGGAAAGGATGATGCAGCAAAGTAGCGTAAGTATTTCCCTCAGTTTTTGAGAACCAAGGTATCAATCTAGTAGGAGGCTACGCGTGAGTCCCTCGTACCTACACAAAGCAAATAACTCCTCGCAACCAACGCGAATAGGGGTTGTCAATCCCTTCACGGTCACTTACGAGAGTGAGATCTGATAGATATGATAGATAATATTTTTGGTATTTTTGGTATAAAGATGCAAAGTAAAATGAAAGTCAAAGTAAAAAAGCAAAGCAATAATAAAGTGATGGAAGATTATTATGATGAAGATAGACCCGGGGGGCATAGGTTTCACTAGTGGCTTCTCTCAAGAGCATAAGTATTCTACGGTGGGTGAACAAATTACTGTTGAGCAATTCACAGAATTGAGCATAGTTATGAGAATATCTAGGTATGATCATGTATATAGGCATCGAGACAAGTAGACCGACTCATGCCTGCATCTACTACTATTACTCCACTCATCGACCGCTATCCAGCATGCATCTAGAGTATTAAGTTCAAGAAAACAGAGTAACGCCTTAAGCAAGATGACATGATGTAGAGGGATAAATTCATGCAATATGATAAAAGCCCATCTTGTTATCCTCGATGGCAACAATACAATACGTGCCTTGCTGCCCCTACTGTCACTGGGAAAAGACACCGCAAGATTGAACCCAAAGCTAAGCACTTCTCCCATTGCAAGAAAAACCAATCTAGTAGGCCAAACCAAACTGATAATTCAAAGAGACTTGCAAAGATAACCAATCATACATAAAAGAATTCAGAGAAGATTCAAATATTGTTCATAGATAATCTTGATCATAAACCCACAATTCATCGGTCTCAACAAACACACCGCAAAAATAAGATTACATTGAATATATCTCCACGAGAGAGGGGGAGAACATTGTATTGAGATCCAAAAAGAGAGAAGAAGCCATCTAGCTACTAACTATGGACCCGAAGGTCTGAGGTAAACTACTCACACTTCATCAGAGGGGCTATGGTGATGATGTAGAAGCCCTCCGTGGTGGATTCCCCTTCCGGCGGAGCTCCGGGACAGGCCCCAAGATGGGATCTCGTGGATACAGAAAGTTGCGGCGGTGGAATTAGGTTTTTGGCTCCGTATCTGATTGTTTGGGGGTACGTAGGTATATATAGGAGGAAGGAGTACGTCAGTGGAGCAAAGGGGGGCCCACGAGGCAGGGGGCGCGCCCTAGGGGGGTGGGCGCGCCCCCCACCCTCGTGGCCACCTCCCTTCTTTCTTGACGTGGGGTCCAAGTCTCCTGGATTATGTTCAGTGAGAAAATCACATTCCTGAAGGTTTCATTCCGTTTGGACTCCGTTTGATATTCCGTTTCTTCGAAACACTGAAATAGGCAAAAAACAGCAATTCTGGGCTGGGCCTCTGGTTAATAGGTTAGTTCCAAGAATAATATAAAAGTGGAAAATAAAGCCCAATATGGTCCAAAACAGTAGATAATATAGCGAGCAATCAAAAATTATAGATACGTTGGAGACGTATCAGGCATCCCCAAGCTTAATTCCTGCTCGTCCTCGAGTAGGTAAATGGTAAAAAAGAATTTTTGATGCGGAGTGCTACTTGGCATAGTTTCAATGTAAATCTTCTTAATTGTGGTATGAATATTCAGATTCGAAATATTCAAGATAAAAGTTCATATTGACATAAAAATAATAATACTTCAAGCATACTAACTAAGAAATTATGTCCTCTCAAAATAACATGGCCAAAGAAAGTTCATCCCTACAAAATCATATAGTTTAGTCATGCTCCATTTTCTTCACACAAGAATGCTCTCATCATGCACAACCCCGATGACAAGCCAAGCAATTGTTTCATACTTTAGAAATCTGAAACCTATAAACTTTCTCGCAATATATGAGCGCGAGCCATGGACATAGCACTACGGGTGGAATATAATATGATGATGGGGGTTATGTGGAGAAGACAAAAAAGGAGAAATTCTCACATCAACGAGGCTAATCAATGGGCTATGGAGATGCCCATCGATTGATGTTAATGCAAGGAGTAGGGATTGCCATGCAACGGATGCACTAGAGCTATAAATGTATGAAAGCTCAACAAAAGAAACTAAATGGGTGTGCATCCAACTTGCTTGCTCACGAAGACCTAGGGCACTTAAGGAGGCCCATTGTTGGAATATACAAGCCAAGTTCTATAATGAAAAATTCCAACTAGTATATGAAAGTGACAAAACAAGAGACTCTCTATCATGAAGATTAAGGTGCTACTTTGAAGCACAAGTGTGGCAAAGGATAGTAGCATTGTCCCTTCTCTCTTTTTCTCTCATATTTTTGTGTGGGCTCTTTGGCCTCTTTATTTTATAACCTCACATGGGATAATGCTCTAGAAAATGATGATCATCACAATTCTATTTATTTACAACTCAATGATTACAACTCGATACTAGAACAAAGTATGACTTTATATGAATGCCTCCGGCGGTGTACCGGGATATGCAATGAATCAAGAGTGACATGTATGAAATAATTATGAATGGTGGCTTTGCCACAAATACTATGTCAACTACATGATCATGCTAAGCAATATGACAATGATGAATGTGTCATGATGAACGGTATGGTGGAAAGTTGCATGGCAATATATCTCGGAATGGCTATGGAAATGCCATAATAGGTAGGTATGGTGGCTGTTTTGAGGAAGATATAAGGAGGTTTATGTGTGAAAGAGCATATCATATCACGGGGTTTGGATGCACTGGCGAAGTTTGCACCAACTCTCAATGTGAGAAATGGCAATGCAGCATCAAGAGGCTAGCAATGATGGAAGGGTGAGAGTGCGTATAATCCATGGACTCAACATTAGTCATAAAGAACTCATATACTTATTGCAAAAATCTACAAGCCATCAAAAACCAAAGCACTACGCGCATGCTCCTAGGGGGATAGATTGGTAGGAAAAGACCATCGCTCGTCCCCAACCGCCACTCATAAGGAGGACAATCAAAGAACACCTCATGTTTCAAATTTGTTACATAACGTTTACCATACGTGCATGCTACGGGACTTGCAAACTTCAACACAAGTATTTCTCAAATTCACAACAACTCAACTAGCACGACTTTGATATTATCACCTCCATATCTCAAAACAATTATCAAGCATCAAACTTTTCTTAGTATTCAACGCACTCAAAAGAAAGCTTCACAAATCTTGAATACCAAGCCTATTATTATTATTAAGCAAATTACCATGCTATTTAAGACTCTCAAAATAATCTAAGTGAAGCATGAGAGATCAATAGTTTCTATAAAACAAATCCACCACCGTGCTCTAAAAGGTATAAATGAAGCACTAGAGCAAAACTATATAGCTCAAAAGATATAAGTGAAGCACATAGAGTATTCTATCAAATTCCATTTCATGTATCTCTTAAAAGGTGTGTACAGCAAGGATGATTGTGGTGAACAAAAAAGCAAAGACTCAAATAATACAAGACGCTCCAAGCAAAACACATATCATGTGGTGAATAAAAATATAGCTCCGGTAAAGTTCTTGATGGAAGTAGATTTAAAGAGGGATGCCTTCCGGGCATCCCCAAGCTTTGACTTTTTGGTGTCCTTGGATTATCTTGGGGGTGCCATGGGCATCCCCAAGCTTAGGCTCTTGCCACTCCTTGTTCCATAATCCATCAAAAGATTTCACCCAAAACTTGAAAACTTCACAACACAAAACTCAACAGAAATCTCGTGAGCTCCGTTAGCGAAAGAAAACAAAAGACAATTTCAAGGTACTGTAATGAACTCATTCTTTATTTATATTGGTGTTAAACCTACTGTATTCCAACTTCTCTATGGTTTATAAACTATTTTACTAGCCATAGATTCATCAAAATAAGCAAACAACACACGAAAAACAGAATCTGTCAAAAACAGAACAGTCTGTAGTAATCTGTAACTAACGCAAACTTCTGGAACTCCAAAAATTCAGCCAAAATAGGAAGAACTAGGAAATTTGTTTATTGATCAGCAGCAATTGGAATCACTATTTTATCACGTTCTGGTGATTTCTAATAATTGTTTTCGTGAACAGAAAGTTTCTGGAAATTACAGCAAGATCAAATAACTATCATCCAAGAAGATCCTATAGGTTTAACTTGGCACAAACACTAACTAAAACATAAAACCACATCTAAACAGAAGGTAGATGGATTACTTATTCCTAAACAGAAGCAAAAGCAAAAATAAAACTAAAAATAAAATTGGGTTGCCTCCCAACAAGCGCTATCGTTTAACGCCCCTAGCTAGGCATAAAAGCAAGGATAGATCTAGGTATTGCCATAATAGTGGTATGGCAAATCATGAAAACTTCTCTCATAATCTCTACGTTCAGCAGCATGTTTTATTTGAGGCAAGCAAAAATAATCAAAAGGGCTAAATTTAATGGGACAAAAGTCCCTAAGATCAATCTCGGGAGGTATGGGATCCTCCCTAGGCCCTTTGTATTGCACAACCAATTCATCATTAAGAGCATTCTTTTGGCAAAAAGCTACAAGCCTTCGTTCAAGAGGAAAACATAGTCCATTATTCTGAATAGCAAAATCATCATTAAGCTCGGAAATTTTATCAACTAGAACATCGACAGGAACCTTTTTCCTAAGATTTTCATTATAAGCAATATGATCTAAAGATTGTAAACACATCATGTCTTCTTGATTAAAAAGGATAGCTTCAATGGGAGGATGGCTAGCATCTACCCTATAATGCGCAAAGATTTCTTTGGCCACTTTTATTATAAATCTAAACTCATGAGCCAAAAAGATAGTGGCGACACGCTTAACAGAAGAATGCTCAATATTAGAGAATTCTAAGAAAATTCTTTGTATGCAAGGATGCATGTGCATAAATTGCCTTTCAAGTTCAACTATAAGCATGGCAATCGCGTCCGCAAGACTACTAGTTCTATGAAGAATAGAACCACCCATAGAAGGCAAAGCACTGGCACAAGTAAAGAAATCTTGAATAACTCCTTTTCCAATAATATTACAACTACCAACTCGAAAAAAAAATGTATGCAAGGTAGGGGGTTCTTCAGCAGGAGCATCAGAATTTTCCATGATATTATTATTGCCCATATCGGCAATAATTTCCCCAAATTCAGACATAACAAAATCAAGCGAGAGAAAGGCAAACGGAAAAGAGAGGGCGAATAAAACGGCAAGGGTGAAGTGGGGGAGAGGAAAACGAGAGGCAAATGGCAAATAATGTAATGCGAGAGATAAGGGATTGTGATAGGTACTTGGTATGTTGACTTTTTCGTAGACTCCCCGACAACAGCGCCAGAAATTCTTCTTGATACCTCTTGAGCACTGCGTTGGATTTCCCCGAAGAGGAAAGGATGATGCAGCAAAGTAGTGTAAGTATTTCCCTCAGTTTATGAGAACCAAGGTATCAATCCAGTAGGAGGCTATGAGAGAGTCCCTCGTACCTACACAAAGCAAATAACTCCTCGCAACCAATGTGAATAGGGGTTGTCAATCCCTTCACGGTCACTTACGAGAGTGAGATCTAATAGATATGATAGATGATATTTTTGGTATAAAGATGCAAAGTAAAATAAAAGGAAAAGTAAAAAATCAAAGCAATAATAAAGTAATGGAAGATTAATATGATGAAGATAGACCCAGGGGGCATAGGTTTCACTAGTGGCTTCTCTCAAGAGCATAAGTATTCTACGGTGGGTGAACAAATTACTGTTGAGCAATTGACAGAATTGAGCATAGTTATGAGAATATCTAGGTATGATCATGTATATAGGCATCACATCCGAGACAAGTAGACTGACTCATGCCTGCATCTACTACTATTACTCCACTCATCGACCGCTATCCAGCATGCATCTAGAGTATTAAGTTCAAGAAAACAGAGTAACGCCTTAAGCAAGATGACATGATGTAGAGGATAAATTCATGCAATATGATAAAACTCCATCTTGTTATCCTCGATGGCAACAATACAATACGTGCCTTGCTGCCCCTCATCCTTTGGGAAAGGACACGCAAGATTGAACCCAAAGCTAAGCACTTATCCCATTGCAAGAAAAACCAATCTAGTAGGCCAAACCAAACGATAATTGAAGAGACTTGCAAAGATAACCAATCATACATAAAAGAATTCAGAGAAGATTCAAATATTGTTCATAGATAATCTTGATCATAAACCCACAATTCACCGGTCTCAACAAACACACCGCGAAAAGAAGATTACATCGAATAGATCTCCACAAGAGAGGGGGAGAACATTGTATTGAGATCCAAAAGGAGAAAAGAAGCCATCTAGCTACTAACTATGGACCCGAAGGTCTGAGGTAAACTACTCACACTTCATCGGAGGGGCTATGGTGATGATGTAGAAGCCCTCCATGGTGGATTCCCCTTCCGGCAGAGCTCCGGAACAGGCCCCAAGATGGGATCTCGTGGATACAGAAAGTTGCGGCGGTGGAATTTGGTTTTTGGCTCCGCATCTGATCGTTTGGGGGTACGTAGGTATATATAGGAGGAAGGAGTACGTCGGTGGAGCAAAGGGGGCCCACAAGGCAGGGGGGCGCGCCCCCCACCCTCATGGCCACCTCCCTTCTTTCTTGACGTGGGGTCCAAATCTCCTGGATCATGTTCGGTGAGAAAATCACGTTCCCGAAGGTTTCATTCCGTTTGGACTCCGTTTGATATTCCGTTTCTTCGAAACACTGAAATAGGCAAAAAACAGCAATTCTGGACTGGGCCTCCGGTTAATAGGTTAGTCCCAAAAATAATATAAAAGTGAAAAATAAAGCCTAATATGGTCCAAAACAGTAGATAATATAGCATGGAGCAATCAAAAGTTATAGATACGTTGGAGACGTATCAGTATGCTTGAAGTATTATTGTTTTTATGTCAATATTAAACTTTTGTTTTGAATCATACTGAACATTCATGCCACAATAGAAGAAATTACAAGGATAAATATGTTAGGTAGCATTCCACATCAAAAATTCTGTTTTTATCATTTACCTACTCGAGGATGAGCAGGAATTAAGCTTGGTGATGCTTGATACGTCTCTAACGCATCTATAATTTTTTATTGTTCCATGCTATCATATTATCTGTTTTGGATGTTTTATATGCATTAATATGCTATTTTATATTATTTTTGAGACTAACCTATTAACCTAGAGCCCAGTGCCAGTTTCTGTTTTTCCCTTGTTTTAGAGTTTCCAAGAAAAGGAATACCAAATGGAGTCCAAAGGGGATGAAACTTCCGCGATGATTTTTCTTGGACCAGAAGACATCCAGATGACTTGGAGTGCAAGTCAGGGAAGCCACGAGGTGGCCACAAGGACGGAGGGCGCGCCCAGGGGGGTAGGGCGCGCCCCCCACCCTTGTGGGCCCCTCGTGACTCCACCGACCTATTTCTTCTGCCTACATATTCTCAAATATTCCAAAACCAATCAGGAGAGCCATGAAAATACTTTTCCACTACCGCAACCTTCTGTACCCATGAGATCCCATCTAGGGGCCTTCTCAGGCGTCCTGCCGGAGGCGGATTCGATCACGGAGGGCTTCTACATCAACATGATTTCCCTTCCGATGAAGCGTGAGTAGTTTATCTCAGACCTACAGGTCCATAGCTAGTAGCTAGATGGCTTCTTCTCTCCCTTTGATTCTCAATACCATGTTCTCCTCGATGTTCTTGGAGATCTATTCGATGTAATACTTTTTGCGGTGTGTTTTCCAAGATCCGATGAATTATGGGTTTATGATCAACTTATCTATGAATATTATTTGAATCTTCTCTGAATTCTTATATGCATGATTTGATATCTTTGCAAGTCTCTTCGACCTATCGATTTGGTTTCGCCAACTAGATTGGTTTTTATTGCAATGGGAGAAGTGCTTAGCTTTGGGTTCAATCTTGCGGTGCTTGATCCCAGTGATAGAAGGGGAACCGACATGTATTGTAGTGTTGCCACCGAGGATAAAAAGATGGGGTTTTCATCATGTTGCTTGAGTTTATCCCGCTACATCATGTCATCTTACTTAAAGTGTTACTCTGTTCTTATGAACTTAATACTCTAGATGCAGGCAGGAGTTGGTCGATGTGTGGAGTAATAGTAGTAGATGCAGGGAGGAGTCGGTCTACTTGACACGGACGTGATGCCTATATCATGATCATTGCCTTAGATATCGTCATAACTTTGCGCTTTTCTATCAATTTCTCGGCAGTAATTTGTTCACCCACCGTAATATTTTCTATCTTAAGAGGAGCCTCTAGTGAAACCTATGGCCCCCGGGTCTATTTTCCATCATATAATCTTCTATTTTCCATCATATTAGTTTCCGATTTACTTCCTTTGCAATCTTTTACTTTCCGATCTATAAACCAAAAATACCAAAATTATTTACTTTACCGTTTATCTATCTCTATCACATCTCACTTTTGCAAGTAACCGTGAAGGGATTAACAACTCCTTTATCGCGTTGGGTGCAAGTTGTTGATTGTTTGTGTAGGTATTCAGGGACTTGTTTGTTGTCTCCTACTGGATTGATACGTTGGTTCTCAAATTGAGGGAAATACTTACTATATTTTGCTGCATCACCCTTTCCTCTTCAAGGGAAAAACCAACGCAAGCTCAAGAAGTAGCAATTACTTGCAACAAGATTTATCCCGTGACCTCAAGAACAAAAGTAACTACTCACAAATGATAATCATGCTCAAGATCAGAGGGGTATTAAATAGCATAATGGATCTGAATATAATCTTCCACCAAATAAACCATATAGTAATCAACTACAAGATGTAATCAACACTACTAGTCACTCACAAGCACCAATCTAAGGTTCCAGTACAAAGACTGAACACAAGAGATGAACTAGGGTTTGAGAGGAGATGGTGTTGTTGAAAATGTTGATGGAGATTGCCCTCCCCAAGATGGGAGAGTTGTTGGTGATGATGATGACGATGATTTCCCCCTCCGGAAGGGAAGTTCCCCCGGCGAAGGGCAAAAGTGCTCCTGCCCAAGTTCCGCCTCTAGACGGCGGCGCTTCATCCCGAAAGACCCCCTCTTGTTTTTTTTCTTGGTCAAAATTACTTATATACCAGAAGAGGGGCACCAGAAGTGGGCCGAGGAGGGCACAACCCACTAGGGCGCGCCTAGGGGCCCTGGCGCGCCCGGGTGGTTGTGCCCATCTGGTGGGCCCCCTTTGGTAGTTATTTGCTCCAATAATTCTTATATATTCCATAAAAAATCTCCGTGAAGTTTCAACTCATTTGGAGTTGTGCAGAATAGGTGGCCTGACGTAGCTTTTTCAGATCTAGAATTCCAGCTGTCGGTATTCTCCCTCCTTGTATGAACCTTGCATATTATGAGAGAAAAGGCATTAGAATTACTCCATAAAGCATTATTATACATAAAAACATCATAAATAATAGTAGAAAAACATGATGAAAAATGGACGTATCAGCGGTGGCCACACTCTCTCTGCTCATCGCTGGTCACATATCCGGCCGGAACCCCTCCGTCGGGGAAGGTGAGAAGGTGCAACGTTCACGCGGTCGTCCTCGGTGACGGCTCTGACCCACTGCAGGTGCATCCTAATTAGCGTGCCTTGCCATTCTCTCCAATGCAGCGTCGGCTAGGGAGGGCTTCCGACCCCGTCTTCCTCGCTGCCATAGTGCGGGCAGATCTGGGCTCCCACCGCCCACCCAGCGACATCCCGGCGACCCTCAGGTATAACTTCCTTTGAAACCGGCCTTGCTCTACTACCCCAGCTCCTCATGTCACTGCATTTGTATCTTTTACTACTTCTCAGGGCCCCCCTCGTAGATAGGATCGATTGGCTGTTTGGAAGCCACCTAAATTTTTGCTGTTAAGAGGTAAAACTACTTCATGCAGTCGAATCTAGTAGTACTACTTCATGCAGTCGAATCTAGTACTACTTGGTTCAAACGGGGAAGAAAGGGGGTGGGGGTGAGGGAGATTTGTTACCTGAATCTAGGACTTGGTTGAAAGAGGAAATAATGGGGGCGAAAAGTAGCAGAGACTGTCTATCCAACTCGTCTCTTGGTCTAATAGGGAAATAAAGGGAAACACAGTACAAACTCGATATAAACCGATCTATTGGTTGAAAAAGGAAAGAAAGTGGGGACCGGGGGACAAGTCAACAGAGTATGTCTAGCACTAGGTTTGCTGGCCTCAGACAGTAAAACGTGGCTATACTAAACAAAAATGGGACCAACCCAGATATCTTGTTTGGATGTTTGTTGCCCCGAGCCCCTCTTATGTAATGCCAATGGTAAAATGTAGTAGTCCCCAAGGTAGTCAGAGTCGGGATTCGGAGTCTGATCGGTTTTCCTTAGACAAAATCGAGTCGTGGAATCGAGGATTCTACTAGATTTACTAAAATAAGATATTTCGTATCCACGCCAAAAAATTATATGGGTTCTATATAGTTTTAACACTAAATATAGAGAAAAAAACATACACATCAATGCTAGTTGTATTCCACTTCTTTTCATGGCTAGCCTACTATCAAGCTTGCGTGTATGGAACATATATGAGAGGAAAATATATAGAACATTTAAAACTTCAAGGCACATTTTTTTACTTAGGAGGTTCTTTAGAGTACTTGAATAGCTTATCACTTGTATAGCTAACCTACAGTGTTCAACCTTGAAGGGTCTTGCTATCCTTCTCTGATCAATTTTGACGCATCCTGCTTCCCATGCCAATTTCATTCGTTGACAAGCCTGATCCTCAGTTTTGATCTAGGGTTTCTCAGAGCTAGATCAAAGGTGTCGACGGCTGAGCGTTTGGGCCTGGGAGGGGAATAAAGGACCAGTGGCATGTGAAAAGGGGTTTGGATTATGGCACACTATTCTTCTACACTAAACAAACAGCTTAGATAGATTAGTAGAATCGGACATAGTCCATAGCAAACTCGGGATTTTACAGTTTTGTCTAGGATTCTATGATTTGGATTGTGACTCAACATGGATTCTACCAGATCCGGATTCATAGTGGGACTTGGATCGACATGCTTCCGTAGGGTCGTGAAGTCGTAGGATTCTAGGGGTCGAGTCGGGATTCTGACTACCTTGGTAGTCCCATTGTTAAACCAATGTTGTTTTCAATGTAATGCCTCCAGTAATATGAATCAATGGCACTGTTTTTCATGTCCTGCTAAATTTCTCATTAAGATAAGTTGCTTCTTTTCATTAGAAATGCAACTTTCCTGGTCCGCCTACTCTCCAATGCCAAAATACCAACTCTTTAGCAATTGTTAATGCAATGTTGCTGGTAAAATGAAGCAATGGCACCATTAAAGTAATGTCGTTTTTAATGGTTGTCGTATTTAACGGTAAAATACCAACTCTTTAGCAGCTGTTAATGCAATGCTACTGCTTTAGAAATTACTATTGTCCTTGTAGGATTGCCATTCAGATAAGGAACATGCTTCTTTTCATTTGATGTATGTTTCATCACTTGTTAGTCACCCTCCTTTCCACCTTTTTGTGCAAACAGAGATATACATTTCCCACTTGATCTTAGTTGAACTGCACAAAATGATATCCAAATTATAGTTGAACATTCCACGAGCTTCACGACCAACCTTGATGTTGCTCAATTTTATTGCAACTAATGAAGAAGAAGTTGCTAGCTCATGGGACCAAGTACTTGCTAACTGCATGATGCAAACATTGCTTCATTTTAGGTGAACTGCACAAAAAGGTCCCGTGAATTGAATCATCCATGTTGGTGATTGGTGTCATCTCTTCTATGATGGTATTGACTGTAGATATGGTTCCCATCACGAGGTATCTTCCTTTTTGGTCTGACTCTACTCTTGCATGTTGCATGTTGACTCTGCTCTTGTGCTACTATTTTGGCAATGCCATGATAAAGCGGTAATGTTATTATTTTGCACCTTAATCTAGTGGCACTATTAATTCGAGGCAATGTTTTGGCACCCCTAGTGCCACTGATTTTTTATTATCAAAAGAGGGGATTTCCTCCGATTTCATTAAACAAACCCAACAGTTTCCTCCTATTTCACTAAAGAAGCCCAACCATAAAGAACCATTATCCGACACATCTCAGTGTAAACGGGTAGTTATGCAGCTACTAATAGAACGGACTGACTACTAGCAGGGATTACAACCCAAAAGCTACCACATAAACATCACGGGGGAAGATAGGGACTGAAAGAGCCTGCTTCAGCATCCCAGTCTAAGAATCCTCGGCCTCCATCCGTGCAACACACGGTACACCTCGCTTGCCACCTGCTCGAACCTAGTGCCACTGATAAAATGAAGTAATAATACAGTTAAAGTAGAGCTATTGTCCTCTCTATCATTTCATTTCCAATGTAGATAAAGAAAGTGCTTCTCTTTGTTAGTATATGTTTCATCAACTAGTCCCATTGTTAATGTTTAAGTGTTTCTGCACACTGGGGTGCTTAATTTTAGTTGAACTGCATAAAAATAGAGATTGGAATGTCTTAAGGCACCAACTTGTACTACCGCTGTAGACTGATGTTCATTACTGGCACAAGGTGTATCGGGGAGAATTGGGTCGATTTCCAGTATGAGGCGTCGCATGGCCCATCTCCCCCTCGCAGCATGGCATACCGTGATACTATCGCAATCTTTTCCCATTAAGAAAATGAAGTTTCTTCTTTTATTGGTGTATGTTTCATCAACTAGTGCCACTATATTGTAATCACGCTTTTTCATTATCTGTGCAAACAGGGTAATCTTTTACCATTAAGAAAATGAAGTTTCTTCTATTTATTAGTGTATGTTTCATCAACTAGTGGCACTATAATGTAATCACGATTTTTCATTATCTGTGCAAACAGGGTTATTCAGCTACATTTTGGCAGAACTGCACAAATGTACAGACAAAAACAACATATATGCAGAGTACGAGGTGCCAATATCTAACATAAACATGGCTTGCAAAAGCACAAATGATCGGATGGTCTCTCAAATTCTTGCCGACCTGCTACAGAATATATTAATCTGCCGGTGTTTCGCTTGCACTTTACTTGTTTTTTAGGGGAATGCTACTTCTTGAGCTTGCGTTGATTTTTCCCTTGAAGAGGAAAGGGTGATGCAGCAAAGTAGAGATAAGTATTTCCCTGAGTTAAGAACCAAGGTATCAATCCAGTAGGAGGCACAAGCAAGTCCCTAATAGATGCACCTGCACAAACTAACAAAAACTTGCACACAACATGAAAAATGGGTTGTCAATCCCTTCATGGTCACTAGCAAGAGTGAGATCTGATAGAGATAGGTATAAAATATAAGTAAAAGGTAAATTAAATAAATTGCAGCAAGGTATGTTTGGGTTTTTGGTTTTATAGATCTGAAAATAATATGGTAAAAACAGACTCGGGGGCCATAGATTTCACTAGAGGCTTCTCTCTTAAAGAAGGCATATGGTGGGTGCACAAATTATTGTTGAGCAATTGATAGAAAAGCGCATAGTTATGACGATAACTAAGGCAATGATCATCAATATATGCATCACGTCCGTGACAAGTAGACCGAAACAATTCTGCATCTACTACTATTACTCCACACATTGACCGCTATCCAGCATGCATCTAGTGTATTAAGTTAACAAGAACGAAGTAATGCCTTAAGCAAGATGACATGATGTAGAGGGATAGATCCAAACAATATGGTAAAACCCCATCTTTTTATCCTTGATGGCAACAATACAATGCGCGCCTCGCTACCCCTATTGTCACTTGGTGAGGACACCGCAAGATTGAACACATCACGAAGCACCTCTCCCATGGCAAGATAGATTAATCTAGTTGGCCAAACCAAATCAATAGATCAGAGAGAAATACAAAGCTATATTAATCATGCATAAAAGAGTTTATAGAAGACTCAAATAATATTCATAGATAATCTGATCATAAATCCACAATTCATCGGATCTCAACAAACGCACCGCAAAAGAAGATTACATCAAATAGATATCCAAGAACATCGAGGAGAACATTGTATTGAAGATCAAATAAAGAGAAGAAGCCATCTAGCTACTAGATATGGACCCTTAGGTCCGTGATAAACAACTCACGCATCATCGGAAGGGTAGCAAGGTTGGTGTAGAGGCCCTCCATGATCAAATCCCCCTCCAGCAGTGTGCCAGAAAAGGCCCCAAGATGGGATCTCACGAGAACAGTAGCTTGTGGTGGCGGAAAAGTATTTTTTGGTGTGCCCTCTAGTGTACAGGGAATATTTGGGTATTTATAGAGCTGAGATTAGGGTTGGGCCGGGGGAGCTATGAGGGGCCCACATGCCTTGGGCGCCCACCGGGGTGCGCCGCTAGGGCTTGTGGCCCTCTCGTGGCTCCTCTGGCCTCCTCCCGAAGCTTCGTGCTTGTCTTCTGTTCCAAGAAAAATCCTCAAAAAGTTTCATTCTGTTTGGACTCTGTTTTGTATTGATTTTCTGTAAAATACAAAAACAAGGGAAAAAAACAACAACTGGCACTAGGCACTAGGTTAATAGGTTAGTCCCCAAAAAATATATAAAATAGCACATTAATGCATAGAAAACATCCAAGATGGATAATATAATAGCATGGAACAATAATTGATACATTGGAGACGTATCAAGCATCCCCAAGTATAATTCATGCTGGTCCTCGAGTAGGTAAATGATAGAAACCGAATTTTTGATGTGAAATGCTACCTAACATGCTTATCGAGTAATCTTTCTTATTGTGGTACAAATATTCAGATCCATAAGATTCAAAACAAAAGTTTAATATTAACATAAAAACAATAATACTTCAAGCATACTAATAAAGCAATCATGGCTAAAGAAAGTTATCCCTACAAAATCATATAGTCTTGTCATGCTCTATCTTCATCACACAAAGTATTTATCATGCACAACCCCGATGACAAGCTAAGCAATTGTTTCATACTTTTGATATTCTAAAGCTTTTTCAACTTTCATGCAATACATGTGCGTGAGCCATGGACATAGTACTATGGGTGGAATAGTGTAACGCCCTGGATACAACTTTCCATATTCGTAACTCCAACTCTTGCCTTTTCCGGAGATGCGATATGTTATTTTCTCCGTGGTTGGGTTTTTGTCTTTTGTTTTGCATTTTGTTCATGTCATGCATTTCATCTCATGTCATCATCTGCATTGCATCCGCATGTTTTCTTAAAAACTCGTAGCCATTAGTAGTTGTCATTTCTCCCCTTGGCTTCGTGGCATGTTGTCAGACCGTTTGTCTCCGTTGACCTTTCTCAGACCAACCGGCTTCTCGTTCCCTCTTGTCTGGCCGTTTGACCCCCTCCACACTTTACCAACCCCTCGCTTGCTCGCCCGAAACTTCCCCGAACCCGAACCGCACGGTCACGACCGATGGGTCCGGATCATCACCAAACATCTCTAAATCATCATCGCTTTCTCTTTTGGACTCCCTAGCTATTTTATTCGCGACCGTCCGATTACCGATCGGAGGGACCTAACCGCCCTAAACTGTTTTCATCTGTTATAAATATAAGGTCCAACCCTAGATCCTAGGGGTCTTGTCCCATCGATCCTACCGCGCCGCCACTCCACCTGGTTTCCTCGGGATCCCTCCCGGACCAACCAGCAGCCTCCTCCCTGATCCAAAAAAAATCCTCTCTCGTTCTCCACCAGCCACCACCAAATCCTCCTCCTGTGCTTCGATCCAGGACAGATCAGAAGCAGCGCCCGACGCCTCCTCGGCCTCCTCCCGAATCTCGTCGGAGCAAGCCGGCCTCCTCCTCGGCTCCATCCCCGCTGCCTGCACCACCTCGCCGGAGCTCCTCTCCAGCATGCCGCCGGCAAGCAGCAGCAGCAACCAGGCCGAACCCGCGACCTCTTCCCCTCTTGTTTTTCCCTCTATCTCTCTCTCTCACGGTGGCCCCTCTCTCTCCTTCACAGGAACGACCGGAGCACCCCAGCACCCAAGCCGCCATCATCAAGTTCTTGCCGTGCGCGCTGGATCCGCCATCCCCAGCTCCTCCGCGCTCCATTCCCGTCCCTGCGCCAAGTCCCTCGCCCAGCCTCTGCTTCCATGCTCCAGATCGAACGCCGAGGCCCAGTTCAGGCCGCATCCGCTCCTCCTCACCTCGTCCGCGTCGCCGGGATCGCGCTAGGTTCCTCGAGCGGCCGCTGTGCCTCTTCTCGCCTGCACCAAGTCCCCGCCGCCGTTTGCCTCGCCGCCGACCAGGACCAGCCTCGTCCCGCTCCTCTTTTTCCCTGTCTCTCTCCCTTATGCTCCCTCCTCTCACATCTCTCTCTCTGAACCAGGAGGCCGCCGCCATGGCCTCGGCTCCCGCCCGCCTCCGCCACGTCCTCGACTGGATCCGTCGGAGCCCTCATCGCTAGCCTCCTCGCCTGCAAGGCGGGGCGGCGACCAGCGCCGATCCGCTCCCTCCTCTGTTCGAGAGGAGGAGCTGCGATCATGACAGCAGCGTTGACGCGCCCCTCCCTCGTTCGATCCAACCAGCCCAGCCCAGCTGCTCCCCTCCGTCGCATGAGGCCCGGCGCCTAAGCTGGCCTCCTTCGCCAACGGGTCAAGCCCATGGGTGAGGCCCCAGCGCCTCCTTTTTTTTCCTTCATTGGGCTGCTCCGGCCAGTTTTGGCCTGTTCAAGTTTTTTTTCAGTCCCGGTGAATTTGTCTAATTTTCCAGGGAATAACAGATTTGCAGAAAAACCCTTATGTTCATGCATTTAATAATTCACAAACCGTGCATCGGATTAAAATAATTTATACATGTAAAATGCTTAGTTTTTCATCTAGTTTCATAATATGCTATTTTCATCCATGTTTAAAATATTTAAAATGTTGTTTGTTTAAATTTGCCTAAATGCCTACTAAATGATTTATTTCATAACTAAATAACCGTAACTCGGAATTAAATGTACTTTATATGTAAATGGGGTAGAAAAATGCCTAGTTTAACATGGTGCACTTTATTTTCCTGTTTAACAACATTAAAACATGTTTTAGGACAGAACAGTAGCAAATTCGGAATGTGCACATGAGGATTTTCCGGAATTGTTCTTTCTTATTTCCGGCCTCATTTAAACTTGCCTAAATAGATAGTTTACTTATGCTTCACCTCTTGCCATGTTTAACAACATTTAATATTGTTTGGTAGCTTAAACGAGATTAAACTAAATATGTCAATGTGGTGTTTTGTCAATATGCAACTCGTTGCTTATTGAGCTCCACTTAATTTGTAGTATTGTTTGTTGCACTTTGCCATGCCATGCCTCATTAAACCGGACATGCATCATACTTGATTGTGCATCATGCCATGTTTATGCTTGTGCATTTATCATGTTGTTTGTTTCTTTCCGGTGTTGCTTCTCGGTTCCGGTAATGTTGCGATTGTGAGGATTCGTTCGACTACTCCTGTTCGTTCTTCTTCATGGACTTGTTCTTCTTCCTAGCGGGATTTCAGGCAAGATGACCGTCACCTTGGATCTCATTACTATCATTGCTATGCTAGTTGCTTCATTCTATCGCTATGCTGCGCTACCTATCTTTTGTTCCTCAAGCCTCCCAAATTGCCATGTCAGCCTCTAACCTTTTGCACCCTTCCTAGCAAACCGTTGTTTGGCTATGTTACCGCTTTGCTCAGCCCCTCTTATAGCGTTGTTAGTTGCAGGTGAAGATGAAGTTTGTTCCTTGTTGGAACATGGAGATGTTGTTCCTTGTTGGAACATGTTTACTTGTTGGGATATCACAATATATCTTATATTATTAATGCATCTATATACTTCGTAAAGGGTGGAAGGCTCGGCCTTATGCCTGGTGTTTTGTTCCACTCTTGCCGCCCTAGTTTCCGTCATATCGGTATTATGTTCCCGGATTTTGCGTCCCTAACGCGGTTGGGTGGTTTATGGGACCCCCTTGACAGTTTGCTTTGAATAAGACTCCTCCAGCAAGGCCCAACCTTGGTTTTACCATTTGCCTCACCACCACCTACACCCTTTCCTTGGGTCGGCCAACCCGAGGGTCATCTTTATTTAGCCCCGGGCCGTGCTTCTCTAAGTGCTGGTTCGAACCGAGCTACTCTGGGCCACCTTAAGGCAACCCGAGGATTGGTTTTACTCGTAGCTAGTCTCATCCGTGTCGCCTACGAGAACGAGATATGTGCAGCTCCTATCGGGATTGTCGGTGCATCGGGCGGTCTTGCTGGTCTTGTTTTATTGCTGTCGAAATGTCTTGTAGCCGGGATTCCGAGACTGATCGGGTCTTCCCGGGGAGAAGGAATATCCTTCGTTGATCGCGAGAGCTTATCATGGGCTAAGTTGGGACACCCCTGCAGGGTATAAACTTTCGAGAGCCGTGCCCGCATGTAACATCCCAAATTTCCTATTTGGTATGTTTTACAATTATATCTAAGCATCTATGCATTCTGTATTGAAATTGAGTGCCATTTGGAGTTTCAGAAGATTTTGAGTTTTGGTATTTGAATTCAAATTTTGGCAAGTGGATCATTTCAAAAACTATGCCTGATAAATACTTGAGAAAAAGTATGAGAGGAGTAAACATGACACTCCAAATATATCAGAGGAAAAACATTGCCAAAAGTTTGAAATTCAAATCTGAGTTTTATTTGAATTTTGAAAAAAATGAATTTTTATAAAGTTTGGATTTTGCCCCTGGAAAAATGTTCAAATGATAGGGAATATTCCCCTGATCATTTTGGTATATATATGTCCTATATAAAATATTTATATATTATGTATTATCTCTGTTTTATTTTTTTTCAAAAAATAAATTTGGAAAAAGAAAATAAACCCAGGCGCCACCAGCCGATTGTGCCCAGCCAAAGACTGGCAGCCCACCGAGCCAGCCCGGCCCGCGCCAATGACGGCCCAATGAGCCGACCGCACCCCCCGCCTCGAAACCTATCCGGTTCGGTCGACCGATCAACCCGCTCCTCGCCGTCGCCGACAGGTGGACCCCACCGTCTCCTTCCCTCGCCGCGCCACTCACCGCGCCGCCGCTCACGGATCCCGAAGGATCCGGATTCGCCATGATTCGCTCGCCGGCTTGCCCTCGCCAAGCCGTGCCCGCCCTATAAATACCCCCTCCTCGCACCCGTCTGCCCCTCGCCCCTCACGGACCCTCTCTCCCTCCGAGACTTCGCGGAGCCCGAGCACGCCACCGCCGCCATTTGCCTCACCCGACTCACCCAGCCACCCGATCTCGCGGACTCCACCAGACGCACCCTCGTCGCGCCGCACCACGGAGCTCCCGCCGTCGCCCCGACCACCGAGACGCGCGGCCTTTTCGCCTCGCCCGAGCGAGCCGCCGTCGATCTCCGGTAACTCGCCGGACTTCACCCCCGCCGTCCGATCTCGTTTCTACGGTGTAGATTAGAACCCCCGAAGGGGTATGGTTTATTAGGTTAGTTGTTAGTGAACCGGGTTTTAGTTCCGGTTTAATTTTAAGTTAGGGTTTTTATTTAGATCGGTCCGATTCGTTTAAACCCTAGGCCCGTTTAGTTATATTACGCACAGGGCGTTAGTTAGGCCCATTTAGCCCATTTTTCTTTATTTTCGTTTTTCTGTTTTAACAGAATAGTTTCAGATTTGAAAAATTCATATCTTTTAATCTACTTAATATTTTTAGGTGATTCTTTTTTTGTTGGTTTGCAAATTTCTTATAGTTTCTGTAGAAAATATAATTAGCTATGTTAAAATTATTTAGAATTGCTTTATTCTAATTTTAATCAGAATAGTAAATCTGTTATAAAATGAGTTAGGAAAATTATTTTATATGATTCTTTTGTCCCAACTTTGTTTTGACATTGCCTAACCGTAGGAATTAATTTGGGCATTTTAGGATTAATAAAAAAATAGTTTCTAGCAGAATCATGTTATTCTTAATTAATTAACTAGCTACTGTTTTCCTATTATTTTAATTAGCAAATAAATTTATTTTTCACATGTGATTGACTATTCTAGGATAGTTTCTGTCACTTTAGAGCATGAACTTTTATTTATAATAAATAAAACTTTTATTTTATTTTTCCTATTAGAAATTGCTTTAGGCCTAATAGGAGTTTCATAATAGATTTTAAATTGATTCTTTTTGCTCCTAGTTGCTTAATGCATTCTTTTCTGTTAAGTTAACATAAACTCATGCTTAGGTTATGTTGAGAAAAAATTTGTTATGTAAAACTATTTTTAGTTGTTGCTTGAAGTAGGAAAACTTTGAGTTGGATTTCTTCGAGTTTTCCTTTGGGTTTTGATTCGTTTGTTTTGGTGTGTTATGTTACTATGCTATTGTGTTAAGTGGTCATATGCTATATGCTTATTGTGATTATTGTTTGTCTCGGTAGAATTTCCGGAGTGCGAAGCTTGCTATTACGAGTCCTTAGCTTACGAAGATCGTCAGCAAGGCAAGTCATTGATCATACTTTCAATACCTATGATTTCAATGCATTAGTGTTATGCCTCCCCACCATGCATGCAGTAGGTGAAATTTTGAAGTTATGTTCTTGAGTAGTATCATGTGGTAGGATGAACCAATCCCCCTTGTTACCATGACCCGGGACGAAGTAGTTTATTTTTGCTATGCTCGTAGACGGGATTGGTTGAGTGAATTCATAAGAAAGATGTGAGAGTCAAGATGATGACAAACCCCATGAACTTCAAACTCAAGATGGACTTGAATTCACTCTTTGGGTGGAGGACGGTTGACGGGCACCCTGGAGAACCCGGTGGTTGGCGGGATGCATGGAGAAGTGCCATGACATCTTGCGGAAAGCTTCACCCAACCACGAAGAGGCGGATGGATGCCCTTTGACCGGAAGCTTACGTGCAGCCGCAAGCCATTATGGGCTCTGGCTGGGTCAACCCTAGTTGTGACGCTGGCTGGACGGTACTACGAGATGTAGAAGAACGGTAGGATTGGATGGGTACCGGCAGTGGCCAGAAGAACTCTTCGGAAGACCCTGTTTCATTCATCCCGTCTTCCAACACCATGAAGTGCGAAGACTTAAAAGGAGGGAATGATTCTTGCGGGTAAAGTGCGCAAACCTCTGCAGAGTTAAAGATCTAATCGATTAGCCGTGTCCCCGGTTACGGACAATTTGAGCCTCTGGAACTTGGAAGTATTCGGAAATCTCAACACTAAAACTAATAAATTAATTTGAGGGGGTTATGACTTAATAATTTGGGAATGAGACATTGGTTGGCGGAACCATCTCAATAACTACCAACAATTTTGTAGTATTTGCAAGCAAGTCCATTGTAGTAGGGAAAAGCGGCTTTTCGCAAAATGATGAAACTTAGAGCCCCACACCAAATTGCATATAGTATTAGTAATTTTATTATCATTCTCTCTTCATGACTTGCTAGCATATTCAAAATGCTGACCTACACGGCTGCAACGCCTTATGTTGCGAGAGGAGTATTCGATCAGATTGAGGCTACGCTTGGCGCTTGGCGATTGCCCTATGGAGTCGGATGGACTCGCTATTTAAATCTCACGCTCCGCAGCTTTACTAGTTTATTTCTCATGAGTTGGCCTTCGCCGAATTTATTCTCTTGTAATAAAGACTCTATATGAGAATCGTGTAATAAATTCAGGTGTGATTGAACTTTGATTATTTCATCGATGTCCGTGAGTACCAAGCATGATCTTGGGATGGTATGCATACACGAGACTTGACAGATTTTGGGTCAGGTCGCTACACCATGTTATGTGGCAGATGGGAATTTGTTAATATCCGATTGTAGTAAACTTGAAGCAAACTCTTCTAAAATACACCAACCGTAGCGTAATCGTGAGTGTCTCTTTTCGGGTTGATCGAGAGGAGAACACGGTTTCTGGGTTATGTCTGACGTAAGTAGGAGTTCAGGATCACTTCTTGATCATTACTAGTTGACGGTCGTTCCTTTGTTCCTCTTCTCGCTCTCATTTGCGTATGTTAGCCACCATATCATGCTTAGTCGCTGCTGCAACCTCACCACTTTACCCCTTCCTTTCCCATTTGAGCTTTGCTAGTCTTGATACCCATGGTAATGGGATTGTTGAGTCCTCGTGGCTCACAGACTACTACACCACCAGTTGCAGGTACAGATTTATGCGATGATCATGACGCGAGAGCGATGTTTGCTTGTCTTGGAGTTCTTCTTCTGCTTCTTCTTCGATCAGGGGATAGGTTCCAGGTCGGCAGCCTGGGCTAGCAGGGTGGATGTCGTTTGAGCTTCTGTTGATGTTTCATCCGTAGTCGGATGTTGTTCTTGTATATGATGTTGATGTATTCTTGTGGCATTTGTGCCTTATGTATGTATCCCCATCTATTATGTAATGTTGATGTAATGATATCCACCTTGCAAAAGCGTTTCAATATGCGGGTCTATCCTTGGTGGGACCTTCGAGTTCCTTTTGGATAGGGTCGCATATTGGGCGTGACAAGTTGGTATCAGAGCCTCGACCGACCTTAGGAGCCCCCTTGTTTGTTGGCCGTTGTTGAGTCTAGAAAAAAAAGTTTTGAGTCTTAGGATTATATATATCGGAGAGTAGGATTCTTTTTACTCCTCAGTCCCTTCGTCGCTCTGGTGAGGCCTCCTGACGTAGATGTTTTGTCTTTCCTCTCCTCAAATTTTCACAAAAAAAATTTTAGGATCACGCGGGTATCTTGGAATCGTTCCGATGGTTTTGTGACGAGAACATTGTTCTTGGTGCCTCCTGACATTTAGGGGTTGTGGCAGTGTCCCGGGGAGTTGAGCTCCGAGGTGTTGTCGTCACAATTTTATCGTTGCAGATTCTGGAATACGAGCTTTGCCGACATCGAAAATCTCTTTTGTACAGTTGTTGGTGAGATAACCCGATAACCCGAAAGATCAAGCGAGCTCGGGAGTATTGCCATAGCTTGTATAACGGATGCTTTTCAAAGGTTGAGGTACACGATTTCCGGAGTTTTCTTGGTTATGTGTTGACGGATGGATACAACTGGATCTAGGTATTGTTAGTTTGGGTGATATATTTTGTGTCCCCTGTATCCCCAACACCTGATTGCATAACCAGAAAGTTTCGAGAGTTTATAGGTGGGAATTCAAGTAGCTCCTAGAATATCTTTCCGACAGATGCATGATATGGGATTGGGTAAATCTCTATCATATGTATTTGTTCCGGCTTATTCTGCGAGCCAATCCTTTGTTTTGTTTTATTTGTGGTATTTGAGTTGCTTCGAAGTCAAATGTTGAATCCATACCTTTCCTAAACGGTGTTCTCATATTGCTATGTGAATACTAATCCTTCTTGATCATCGGGGTCGTCATGCTAATTCTTTTCCCAACCGGCGTGCTTCTCTTCAAGTGGATCCGATCATTTCAACATTTGCGAGATCAATTCTAAGTTTTTCTCAACGGTATTCGTTTCATCCGTCCCCAAGTTGTCTTTGTTTTCCCGCCCTCCACCCTTTTTCTTCAAGGACTCAAATTTCTTAATCATGTATCTTTTTATTTGTGTGAAGTCTCTTCATTCTTTTCTTTCAATGTTCTTATCCGGTGATTTCCCATGAAGATGCTCAACAGTTTCAAGTTCATCATTCTTCATTCTCGTATTCTTTTCCGGTGGATTTAACTCAAGCTTTCAGTGTTGATCATATTCCTTTCCTCATTTCTAATGCCTTCTCTTACCGATGCACCTCTTAATCATTCTCTTCTCGCTATTCATTTGTCCTGGAGTGCTGAAGATATCTCAGAAGGCTCGTCTTTTCTTCCAAGATCTGTTCAAGCTATTTGGAGATTATTATCTCATTCAAGTCATTTAATTCAACCGGTGCAAGCTCTCTTTAAAATCCTTCAACGATGTTTCTTTCGAGTGGGCCCTAACCCACAGGTCCTTTCCCAGGTTCTTACCTGACTCTTCTAATTTATCTAGAGCCATTTCCCAAATTCTTTTCGAAGCTTGACGTAAGAATGAATTTTCATCAGTCACATGCCTTCTCCAAGGTCGCTTTCAAATATATTTTTTTCATCTTTGGCTCAACGTTTCCTCTTTTAATCCTTCCGGAGTTTCTCAACAATTTGGTGGTGTTTCTCCTCGTCATTCTCAACATTTGAAGACTGAAGTAGAGTTTCTCTTAAATCTTGCTCCATTCACTTCAAGATTCATGGTTCTAGCTTGATGCCATCCTCTCATAATTGTTTTCGATTTTGGGAATTCTTTTCACCTATCCGGAGCATTTCATGAGTTGCTTCCATTTCTTTCCTCCGAAGGCCATCATATCATAATTCTTCATTCTCAGCGTGTAGCTACCGTTCTTCAAATCTTACTGGTGAATCGTTCAAATATCCTCTAATCAGTTCATGATCTCTTCGTTCTCATGTATCTAAATCCTCTCAAGTATCTTCGTTTTCTTTTTCTCCAATTCTTCCCGGTGAATTGTGCCTTTGCTACGTTCATTTTCAATTCCTATGGTGGTTCGTTCAGGATTTCACTTCCTTCGTTATCATATTAATTCATTCGTTGTTTCCAAATTCCACCGGTGGCTCCATCAATACCTTCTCAAGTTGGCACTATATCTCTTTTCAATCCCTCAAGAAGAATAAATAGTATGTAAAATCCATTGCTTGTCATCAATTTAATTTGATGAAGGATAAGCATACAATAAATCTTATTCTTATTTCCTCGAGGTGATTCAATTCTTTTCTTCCGGAGTTGTTCATGATATCATTTATCAGTTCTAAGATGTTCATCTTTTCTTTCCGGAGTTCCAAGTTCTCTTCATGGAGGCTCTACATGATGGTTCGTCAAGGATTCTTTTCATTCTTCAATTGTTTTTCAAGATTTCTCTCGAAGTTATGATCTGCCAAGCTATTCTCTAAAATAAACATGGCGTTCAACACATGTTTTGTTTTGGAGGAGTTCAAGAATTCTTCATCTTGCATTCCAAAGTGCAATTTGTTCTACCTTATCATTTGAGGTGGTGTTATGTCATTCTTGACAATTTGAGTTCGTGTTTCATGATTCACATGTTGTCAAGAATGAGATATTTTAAATCCACCAATCTCTTCGTTGGAGTCACCTTGTGTCTTGATTCACCTACAGCCTTCCCTAAGGAATGTAGCTATTTGTGGTGCTTATCAATGATCCAATTTTCTCCTTCTCATCTCGGTGAAGAAGTTTCTCTTATCTTCATTGATCTCAACCAATCAATTGTTTCTGTTAGTGGCGGGTTGTCACCTCATCATTTTGAGATGTTTGCCATAAGCCCATAACAAGCTTGTGCTTTTCGTTGTTGATTTTCCAACAACTCCGTTCAATTCTTCTTTGCAAGGATGCTTTCCAAGCTCATTTGTGGCAGAAGTTGGCATTTTCTTCTCCATTCTTTTATTTCAATGATCTAACTTCTATTCTTTCGTTACGGAGGCATTGTGATGTTGTGCTCTTCACCAATCACCTCGTTTTGTGAGGATCGTGTTCTTTTCTTGCTTATCCATTTAACCGGAGTGTTGTATCATCTCGTCAATATCTTTTCATCTCATCAAGTTTTCTTCTCTTTTCTACCGGAGTGCTGTCCAAATTCTGTCATTCTTGCTCCTTGGCTATCTCATTATACCGAGGTGGTCATATTCTTTTCGTTCGTGAAGCTCTTATTTCCATGTCTTTCAACCTTCAAGTTCTCGTAATACTCCTTGTTCCTCTTTTCTACCGGATTGTTTGCAATCTCGTTCATCTCTGCGGTACTCTTTCTTTTAAAATTGCTCAACCTCTCAAGGTCCGTGGTTTCACTCGTTCGTCAAAGAAGCAACTTAGTTTACCTCTTATCTTCCTCTTCCTTTTCCCTCCGGTGCCATCCTAGATCTCAGGACGAGATCCTCTCGTAGTGGTGGAGTGTTGTAACGCCCTGGATACAACTTTCCATATTCGTAACTCCAACTCTTGCCTTTTCCGGAGATGCGATATGTTATTTTCTCCATGGTTGGGTTTTTGTCTTTTGTTTTGCATTTTGTTCATGTCATGCATTTCATCTCATGTCATCATCTGCATTGCATCCGCATGTTTTCTTAAAAACTCGTAGCCGTTAGTAGTTGTCGTTTCTCCCCTTGGCTTCGTGGCATGTTGTCAGACCGTTTGTCTCCGTTGACCTTTCTCAGACCAACCGGCTTCTCGTTCCCTCTTGTCTGGCCGTTTGACCCCCTCCACACTTTACCAACCCCTCGCTTGCTCGCCCAAAACTTCCCCGAACCCGAACCGCACGGTCACGACCGATGGGTCCGGATCATCACCAAACATCTCTAAATCATCATCGGTTTCTCTTTTGGACTCCCTAGCTATTTTATTCGCGACCGTCCGATTACGATCGGAGGGACCTAACCGCCCTAAACTGTTTTCATCTGTTATAAATATAAGGTCCAACCCTAGATCCTAGGGGTCTTGTCCCATCGATCCTACCGCGCCGCCACTCCACCTGGTTTCCTCGGGATCCCTCCCGGACCAACCAGCAGCCTCCTCCCTGATCCAAAAAAATTCCTCTCTCGTTCTCCACCAGCCACCACCAAATCCTCCTCCTGTGCTTCGATCCAGGACAGATCAGAAGCAGCGCCCGACGCCTCCTCAGCCTCCTCCCGAATCTCGTCGGAGCAAGCCGGCCTCCTCCTCGGCTCCATCCCCGCTGCCTGCACCACCTCGCCGGAGCTCCTCTCCAGCATGCCGCCGACAAGCAGCAGCAGCAACCAGGCCGAACCTGCGACCTCTTCTCCTCTTGTTTTTCCCTCTATCTCTCTCTCACGGTGGCCCCTCTCTCTCCTTCACAGGAACGACCGGAGCACCCCAGCACCCAAGCCGCCATCATCAAGTTCTTGCCGTGCGCGCTGGATCCGCCATCCCCAGCTCCTCCGCGCTCGATTTCCGTACCTGCGCCAAGTCCCTCGCCCAGCCTCTGCTTCCATGCTCCAGATCGAACGCCGAGGCCCAGTTCAGGCCGCATCCGCTCCTCCTCACCTCGTCCGCGTCGCCGGGATCGCGCTAGGTTCCTCGTGCGGCCGCTGTGCCTCTTCTCGTCTGCACCAAGTCCCCGCCGCCGTTTGCCTCGCCGCCGACCAGGACCGGCCTCGTCCCGCTCCTCTTTTTCCCTGTCTCTCTCCCTTATGCTCCCTCCTCTCACATCTCTCTCTCTGAACCAGGACGCCGCCGCCATGGCCTCAGCTCCCCGCCCGCCTCCGGCCACGTCCTCGACTGGATCCGCCGGAGCCCTCATCGCTGGCCTCCCCTGCTTCTGCGTGCGGGGGCGACGACCAGCGCCAGTCCCGCTCCCTCCTCTGTTCGAGAGGAGGAGACTGCAGTCGCGACGGCCGCGTTGATCGCGCCCCCTCCCCTCGTTCGATCCAACCAGCCCAGGCCCAGCTGCTCCCCTCCGTCGCGCGAGGCCCAGCGCCCCAAGCTGGCCTCCTCTGCCAACGGGCCGAAGCCCATGGGTGAGGCCCCCAGCGCCTCCTTTTTTTTCCTTCTGTTGGGCCTGCTCCAGCCAGTTTTGGCCTGTTCAGGTTTTTTTTTCAGTCCAGTGAATTTGTCTAATTTTCCAGGGAATAACAGATTTGCAGAAAAACCCTTATGTTCATGCATTTAATAATTCACAAACCGTGCATCGGATTAAAATAATTTATACATGTAAAATGCTTAGTTTTTCATCTAGTTTCATAATATGCTATTTTTCATCCATGTTTAAAATATTTAAAATGTTGTTTGTTTAAATTTGCCTAAATGCCTACTAAATGATTTATTTCATAACTAAATAACCGTAACTCGGAATTAAATGTACTTTATATGTAAATGGGGTAGAAAAATGCCTAGTTTAACATGGTGCACTTTATTTTCCTGTTTAACAACATTAAAATATGTTTTAGGACAGAACAGTAGCAAATTCGTAATGTGCATATGAGGATTTTCCGGAATTGTTCTTTCTTATTTCCGGCCTCATTTAAACTTGCCTAAATAGATAGTTTACTTATGCTTCACCTCTTGCCATGTTTAACAACATTTAATATTGTTTGGTAGCTTAAACGAGATTAAACTAAATATGTCAATGTGGTGTTTTGTCAATATGCAACTCGTTGCTTATTGAGCTCCACTTAATTTGTAGTATTGTTTGTTGCACTTTGCCATGCCATGCCTCATTAAACCGGACATGCATCATACTTGATTGTGCATCATGCCATGTTTATGCTTCTGCATTTATCATGTTGTTTGTTTCTTTCCGGTGTTGCTTCTCGGTTCCGGTAATGTTGCGATTGTGAGGATTCGTTCGACTACTCCCGTTCGTTCTTCTTCATGGACTTGTTCTTCTTCCTAGCGGGATTTCAGGCAAGATGACCGTCACCTTGGATCTCATTACTATCATTGCTATGCTAGTTGCTTCGTTCTATCGCTATGCTGCGCTACCTATCTTTTGTTCCTCAAGCCTCCCAAATTGCCATGTCAGCCTCTAACCTTTTGCACCCTTCCTAGCAAACCGTTGTTTGGCTATGTTACCACTTTGCTCAGCCCCTCTTATAACGTTGTTAGTTGCAGGTGAAGATGAAGTTTGTTCCTTGTTGGAACATGGAGATGTTGTTCCTTGTTGGAACATGTTTACTTGTTGGGATATCACAATATATCTTATATTATTAATGCATCTATATACTTGGTAAAGGGTGGAAGGCTCGGCCATATGCCTGGTGTTTTGTTCCACTCTTGCCGCCCTAGTTTCCGTCATATCGATATTATGTTCCCGGATTTTGCGTCCCTAACGCGGTTGGGTGGTTTATGGGACCCCCTTGACAGTTCGCTTTGAATAAGACTCCTCCAGCAAGGCCCAACCTTGGTTTTACCATTTGCCTCACCACCACCTACACCCTTTCCCTTGGGTCGGCCAACCCGAGGGTCATCTTTATTTAGCCCCCCCGGGCCAGTGCTTCTCTAAGTGCTGGTTCGAACCGAGCTGCCTGCGGGGGCCACCTTGAGGCAACCCGAGGATTGGTTTTACTCGTAGCTAGTCTCATCCGGTGTTGCCCTGAGAACGAGATATGTGCAGCTCCTATCGGGATTGTCGGCGATCAGGCGGTCTTGCTGGTCTTGTTTTATTCTTTGTCGAAATGTCTTGTAGCCGGATTCCGAGACTGATCGGGTCTTCGGGAGAAGGAATATCCTTCATTGATCGCGAGAGCTTATCATGGGCTAAGTTGGGACACCCTGCAGGTATAAACTTTCGAGAGCCGTGCTGCATGGTTATGTGGCGATGGGAATTTGTTAATATCCGGTTGTAGTAAACTTGAAGAAAACTCTTCTAAAATACACCAACCGTGTGCGTAACTGTGAGTGTGTCTTTTCGGGGTTGATCGAGAGGAGAACACGGTTTCTGGGTTATGTCTGACGTAAGTAGGAGTTCAGGATCACTTCTTGATCATTACTTGTTGACGACCGTTCCTTTGTTCCTCTTCTCGCTCTCATTTGCGTATGTTAGCCACCATATCATGCTTAGTCGCTGCTGCAACCTCACCACTTTACCCCTTCCTTTCCCATTTGAGCTTTGCTAGTCTTGATACCCATGGTAATGGGATTGTTGAGGCCTCGTGGCTCACCGACTACTACCCCCCCCATTGCAGGGTACAGATTTATGCGATGATCATGACGCGAGAGCGATGTTTGCTTGTCTTGGAGTTCTTCTTTCGCTTCTTCTTCGATCGGGGATAGGTTCGGTCGGCGGCAGCTGGGCTAGGTGGTGGATGTCATTTGAGCTTCTGTTGATGTTTCATCCGTAGTCGGATGTTGTTCTTGTATATGATGTTGATGTATTCTTGTGGCATTTGTGCCTTATGTACGTATCCCCATCTATTATGTAATGTTGATGTAATGATATCCACCTTGCAAAAGCGTTTCAATATGCAGGTCTATCCTTGGTGGGACCTTCGAGTTCCTTTTGGATAGGGTCGCATATTGGGCGTGACAAATAGAAGGTGGTAGTGGACAAAAAGGAGAAAGAAATCCTCACACCAACTAGGAAAATTAATAGGCTATGGAGATGCCCATCAATTGATATTGGTGCAAGTGAGTAGGGATTGCCATGCAACGGATGCACTAGAGCTACAAGTGTATGAAATCTCAAAGGAAAACTAAGTGGGTGTGCATCCAACTTGCTTGCTCACGAAGACCTATGGCTATTTGAGGAAGCCCATCACTGGAATATACAAGCCAAGTTCTATAATGAAAATTCCCACAAGTAATATATGAAAGTGACAACATAGGAGACTCTCTATCATGAAGAACATGGTGCTACTTTAAAGTACAAGTGTGGAAAAGGATAGTAACATTGTCCCTTCTCTCTTTTCTCTCATATTTTTTTTCCTTTTTTAGCTCTTTGGCCTCTTTTTTTGTTTGGGCTCTTTGGCCTCTTTTTATTTTAAGTCTGGAGTCTCATCCCTACTTGTGGGAGAATCATAGCCTCCATCGTCCTTTCCTCACGTGGGACAATGCTTTAATAATGATGATCATCACACTTTTATTTACTTACAACTCAAGAATTACAACTCGGTACTAGAAAAAAGATATGACTCTATATGAATGCCTCCGGCGGTGTACCGGAATGTGCAATGATCTAGCGCTACATGTATAAAAAATATTAATGGTGGCCAAGCCACAAATACTATGCCAACTACATGATCATGCAAAGCAATATGACAACGATGATATGTGTCATAATAAATGGAAAGGTGGAAGTTGCATGGCAATATATCTCGGAATGGCTATGTAAATGCCATAATAGGTAGATATAGTGGCTGTTTTGAGGAAAGGCATAGGATGGTTTAATGCACCGGCGAAAATTGTGCCGTACTAGAGTGGCTAGAAAAGGTGGAAGGGTGAGAGTGTGTATAATCCATGGCCTCAACATTAGTCATAAAGAACTCACATACTTATTGAAAAAATTTATTGGCCCTCGAAACAAAGTACTAATTCGCATGCTCCTAGGGTGATAGATTGGTAGGGAAAGACCATCGCTCGTCCCCGATCGCCACTCATAAGGAAGACAATAAAAAATAAATCATGCTCCAACTTCATCACATAACGTAGGACCATACGTGCATGCTTCGGGAATCACAAACCTTAACACGAGTATTTCTATCAACCCACAATTACCAACTAGCATGACTCTAATATCACCATCTTTATATCTCAAAACTAATGCAAGGAACCAAACTTCTCATATATTCAATATCTTCATGAAAGTTTTTATTATATCCCTCTTGCATACCCATCATATTAGGACTAAATTCATAACCTAAGCAAATTGCCATACTATTTATAAGACTCTCAAATAATATAAGTGAGCCATGAGAGTTCACCAATTTCTACAAAATAAAACCACTGTAGTGCTCTAAAAAGATATAAGTGAAGCACTAGAGCAACTGCCTAGCTCAAAAGATATAAGTGAAGCACATAGAATATTCTAATAAATTCACGATTAATGTGTGTCCCTCTCAAAAGGTGTGTACAGCAAGAATGGTTGTGGAAAACTAAAAAGCAAAGACTCATATAATACAAGACGCTCCAAGCAAGGTAAAACAGAAAATGTCTTTTTAATGACTTGTTTATTTCAGAATGTAAATATATTGTGTTAATTAAGTGTGCGGTCCATTGCTCAGCTACGTTTTACCTCATAAATATATTGTGTTAATTAAGTGTGGGTCACAGTCAGCTTCCCAGCCAGAGCTTACACTCCGATGTGATCTCGGGAACGGCGGCGATGCTTCGTGTAGCGACCCGACCTCAGACGGTCAAGCCTACGTGTTCTTTGTGCCATCCACGGATCAAGTATCTTGGCACACAAGTACATCAATGTATATATCAAAGTGCAATCACATGTATAATTAACGTAAAACTGATATATACCTCATAAGTCACAGCGGAAACAAATAGTCGGGTGTGGAGTCCCATCAACGCCATCGGCAGGTTGAGTGTAGACCGTAACCCTGTACCGTACTCTTACTCGTCGGAAGAAAGTATCGCAACATGATACGTTGCAGCCGTGTAGGTCAATTACATTGAATGTACCGCAAGATCACAACATGAGAAAACAGATGATAAAACTATACTATATGCAATATGGCTTTGTGGCTCGTGGTCTCGAGTTTTGTTTGCGTAAAAGCTGATTTATTTTCCCTACATCAAAGGAATAAATGAAGTCTGTACTATGGAGTTTTCTATCATGACATGGTTCCGCTAACCGATGTCTCATAGCCCAAAATCATCATAAGTTGCCCACAATTAAGTTATCAATCCGGTGTTGAGAGTTCCGAGATAGATCCAAGTCCGAGGCTCAAATTGTCCGTAATCGGGACACGGCTAATCGATTAGGTTTTAACCCTCTGCAGAGGTTTGTACACTTTACCCGCAAGATTCGATCCCTCTCTTTACGTTCTCGCACTTGAGGTGTTTGAGAACCGGATGACCGAAACATGGTCTTCGAAGAGTTCCCCGACCACCGTCCGGTGCTCATTCAATCCTACCGTAGTTCTACATCTGCTAGCACCGTCCTAGCCGAGTCACAACTAAGGTCAACCAAGCCGAGCCCATAGTGACTTGCGGTTGCACGGTAAGCTTCGGGCATGAAGTATTCTTCCGTCTCTTTGAGTCTGGGTGAAGCTTTCGCAAGATGTCATGGCGCTTCTCCATGCATCCCGCCAACCACTTGGTTTCTCCAGGTGCCCGTCAACCATCCTTCACCCAAAGAGTGTGTATTGAATTCTTGTCTCGAGTCTTGAAGTCTTGAGGCCTTGAAGATGCAGTCCTTGCAGATTCCATCATGGAGTTGTCGTCATTGACGTAGATCCTTCATTCTCACACCACTCCCGAGCACTCATACCAACCCCGTCTACTATAGCGTAGCATTAAAATAAATAACGTCCCGGGCTTGGTAACAGGGTGATGGGTTCCTGCCTCATGCATACTACTCAACTACAAGGATTCAATTTCACTACTGGAGGGATTGTTGCGAAGATGACACTAGATGCAATAAAACACATAGGTATGAAAAACATGGTCAAAGTGAACTTGCCTGGTATGTTGATGAAGACATGAGCGCTCTCGGAAACTTGATAAAACTATTCGTCACTCCGATGTAAATCTATATAGTCAAACATAGCATTCATATAAGCAAACATCCTAGCAAATAATTCTAACACTCATAATAAAACCAACAAATAAAAATGCAAATCAAGGGACACCAAATAAAAACAAAGGAAAACTACACAACAAAACTACTAAAGAAAACTCTAAGACATAACACAAAAATAGTTTTATCCTAAGTAAAATTTAACAACAAAGAAAATACCAACATAATAAATAATCTGAAAAGAAAATATAAAACAACTAATTTTTAACAGAAAGTATTTTCATAAACTTTTAATAGCAAAAAGAAACAAATAAAAAGCTTTTATGAAACACTAGCTATGACCTAAACAAGTTTTCATACAAAACTAAATAAAATAAATTTTAAAATAAAACAAAATTTTCTTCGGTTTACTAACAGAAACAAAACTAAATTTGTCAAAAGTGACAAAAATAAATAATTTAAAACTAATAAAACAATAAAGAAAAGACTAAAACAAAGCTATAACTAGAACAGTACTGTTTTTAATAAAACCCTAATTTAAAATATTCAAAATTACCAAACTAAATCCTACAGCTAAACAATACCACAAGTGACCAGTAGCAAAAGAATCATGTAAAAATCTATTTTAAACTCAAGTTATGGCCAAAATACCAATTTGAACATAATTCATCAAATTCAAATTTAAACAACTCAAATTTGAAATCCAATGTCACTAACAGAAACTTAAGCAAATTTGTGACACAATGCAAAAAGAATCACTCAATTTGGATTAAAAACCTAAAAGTTATAAGCAATATAAAATCCGAACTATTCTGTTTTTAAAACAGAAACGAAAATAACAAAAAAAAATCTAACGGGCGCTACGGGGTGTGCGAGCTGAAACTAAACAGCGCTCGTGCGGAAAATAACCGAAACGCGTACGGGCTAAAAGAGAAAGACTGATCGGCTAAACCGACTAGACCTGAACCGATATAAACCGAATAAAAACCGTAACAAACCGGAACTAAACCGATCTATAACAGAAAAACCTAACCGTTCGTTAGATCTAATCTAGCGCGTCAATAACAGATCGGACGGTGAAGGGGAAGTGGAGAGCTCACCGTGGGGAAGGTCGACGGCGAGCGACTCGGACGTCGGCGGCGGCGGCGCTCCGATTGTCGGCGGGCTCCGGCGAGGGAACGGGCGGACGCGGCGTTCGACGGCGAGTCCAGCGGTGGTCGAGATGGCGCCCGAGGTGGTCGGAGACGGTCGGCGGCGAGGTCGAGGCGGCGGTGGCGTTCGGGCGTCGACGGTGGCGGCGCTCCGGTGGGTTTTGGGTGTGGGCGAGGGCACGGGGAGATGCGGACGAGCTAGGGGAGTCCGGAGGTGGTCTTGGGTGACGACGAGGGGGTCGGGAGTGGGCTCTAGGGCATCAATGGCGGCGGCGGTTGCCTTTGACTCCGGCGAGAAATCGAGGAGGAAACGGTGGGTCTCGGCGAGGGGAAAAAGGGGGAAAGGGTCGAGGGAGACGGGGTTTATATAGGGGGGGGGGACTTGGAGGAGGGGGCGGATCGTAGATGCGATCCCGAGGATCACGGGATTCCGGCGGCGGCGGCGGTGGTTCGGGCGTGGGGAGGAAGAAGTAGCAGCGGGCGAGGGCGAGTCCAGCGGTGGGACCCGGTGGTCAGTGAGAGAGGGAGAGAGGAGAGCGAGCGGGCGGGCGGTGCGAAGGGGTTTCGGCGTGGGTGGGTTGTTGGGCCAGCCTGGCGCATAGGTGGGCCGAGGGAGAGAGAGAGTTGGGCCTCGGTGGCTTCGGCCGTTTTCCTTTTTTTTATAAAACATAGACAATAAAGTAAACACAAATAAATAAATAAATAATATTATATATACATATAATATATCAAAATTTTCAGAAAAAGATTTCCTACAACATGAACTATTTTTCAAGTTCAAATAAAATCCTCAAAAATTTACAAAACTCAAATAGTGTTGCTGTTGCAATAAAACCCAACAAAAATCATTTTTAAAACACCAAAATGATTTCAAAATTATTTTCTCCTAATTTTCCATTGAAGGAATCATTTTACCCTTATTCCCATTTATTTAGTTTTAGGAGAAAATAATTTGAATAAAATCCAAATAATTCCAAATTTGAAAGGGAGTTTCAAAATACTATCAAATGACTTTCAATTTGATTCTTTTAACTTCCAACTCATATTTCATATAATTGAAGAAGTCATTTTATCTTCTCTCATGAAGATCATTGAGTTGCATAAAGCTTTGAATTTGAAATATTTTCAAATGAAATTCAAATCTTTTCAAAACCCTTTTCATTTCAAATGGAAGAAGTCATGTCATCTTCACTCTAGGGTTTTGTGTTGGAATGAAATTGAATTCATTGAGATCCAAAAGGGCAAAGGGAAAGTTTGGGCAAGTCATTTCATTCCCTCTCATTCAACTTTCAAAAAGTTTCAAATTCCACTCAATTTCACTCAATCAATCGAACAAACAATCAAACAACAAGCATAGTTTTTTATTTAATATAACATTCCAAAATTTAGAATTTTGGGATGTTACACTTTGAGAGCAAGCTGCAGAGGCAGGGCAGGGAAGGTATGCACACATGCGCAGAAGCTTGCTCATGGGAGGCTCTGGAGCACCCACACAACAAAACATGTCCAGGGAAGCACGAAATGTCCATGCCCGGCAGCCATGGCGGCGGATGAGGCAAACCTCACGGGACGACAGCAAAAGCTAGGAATCGAGCATTTGTGGTCAGTGGAAAGGAAAAGGGGATCACCATGGGGATGTAGGTGTAGTCGTTGGGTACTACAGATCACGGGAGGCCGCAAATCGGGGTCGGCGAGCGGCGAAAGGAGTTGGAGAAGATGGAGTTGATGACATCATCTATGTACGTATATAGTCAATCTCTTTGGTGGAGAAGGTCAGGGCGCCTCATTGGAGCACCAGGACACATCCGTTCTCCGAGGGAAGGACAATCATCACGTGCATGAAGTCGTCGCATCATCGGAGTCGTTTTGGACGTGACGGCGCCAGAGGGTGAAGGGCGAGGGGGAAAGGAAGAGAGGGGGATGGTGAAAAAGGGCGGCGACGCCTGGGGAGCCAGCGGCGGCAGAGGCACGGATCGACGGATCGGGGTTCACCGTAGCAGAGAGAGTGGCCGGCCGATCGTGAGGTAGGAGAGAGAGAGAGTTTTCCCTTTTCTTTTTTTTTCTTCTTTCCTTTTTCTACTTCAGCCCCACATGTAAGTGTGTGAGAGGGAGAGAGGGTGAGAGAAAGAGTGTTTTAGGAGCAAGATGTCCAGCAAACGTCCAGATAGCGGCCAAAGTCCTTTGACTGGACGGTAATGACACAGAAGGGCAATTCTATAAGTGCACCTAACGGGAAAGTGGCAAATTTGAGCATGTTTTGAAATTAGGGGTAAATTTGAGTAGTGGGTTCGAGTGAAGGGCATAAATGTAAAAGTCCCTTTGTCTTTCTTCTTACCCTTTTTCTTGAAGGTAGTATTCTGCTGGACAGTGTTCTTTCCCTTGAACTTGTGAAAAAAAATTCTACACCACATTGGTGTTAGAAGAACCCTCTGCCCCTTTCACGTGTGAGTCCTTTGGTCTCAAGTTCTGCTCAACACTTAGATGACCGATGACATTCTCAATAGAGAAATCACGTCTCAAGTGCTTCAGAGAAGTAGCAAAATTCTTCCATCCAAAAGAGAATGTTGCAATAATGCAACCCGCGACAAACTTGTCCGGCAACTCACACTCCAGGAGCTCTAGCTCCTTAGCGATGCACCGTAGCTCATGAGCTTGGTCTTATACAAAACGGTTATCAGCCATCCTGTAATCATGGAACTGCTCCGGCATACAGTTCGCTTCTAGTATCGATTGCACCGAACTTAACTTCGAGCACATCACACAAGTTTTTGGCAACCCGCGTATGAATATATGTGTCAACCAACTTGTCTCCATCACACTCAGAACTGTTCCGACAAAGATGGCGGTTGCCTTCCTAAACGCCTTCTCCTGTTCAGGAGCAATCGTTTTCATGGGAGACACACCACCAACCCAGAACATGTTCATCACAGTGGGCCACAAGGTGATCCTTGTCAGCCAACCTTTAATGCGTCCCGGTAAACTTTTCCGGTTTCAGAGTAGCGGCGAAGCCTTGAAAAAGTGCTTAACATAAGGTTTTTGGATTGTTGAAAATATAACGAGCAAATGGGGGGTGAACGAATCATAGCATCTGCTTGGCCAGGCCAAGGCGTCGCGCCGAGGCGAGGCGACGGAGGAGGAGGAGCGCGCGTGTACAACTCCTCTTCCCAAGCTTCCAATGGCATGTGGTACAACAACCCTTATAAAGAAGTCTCGCTCTTCTTAGTGTAACCGTATGGTACTAAATTTCTCACCACTTGTCATGCATCTAAATAGGTCTTAGAGATTAATCAAGGATTATTGTCTTATAGGGACCAAAGACCATCTATAATCCAACACTTTACATAGCTCTAAACTTACCCCATTGCGTATATATAGGAGTACATGATCATCTTGAAGTATAAGGCAAGGTGTAATAAATCCTACGCTATCCTATATTTCTTAAATAAACATTGTACCAAACAAAATTAACAAGTGGTTATTGTCTTATATGGGCCAAAGCCCATCTATAATCCAACACTTTACTAAGCTCTACACCTAGCCCATTGCGTCGAGACACAAGCTTAGAACTTGCCACACATAATCAAAGAATCTGACAACGAGCAAACACGTCCTACTCACATGCTCTCCTACTCTATATACTTCAATAACCGAGACAAGCCGGCAGAGGACAAGTTTGCTGTATATATAACACGTAGTCTACTGACTATTAGTGACAAGTAGTCTGTAACTTGTCTGATTGTCTTACCAGTCTGTAACAATGGTCCTGAGCTGGCCCTTTCCTTACCTGCTTCGATGGATCAACCAACACCCAGATCTCAATCATCCACGACATGACCAGCCTTTTGCTAAAATAATGAGAATCAAAGCAATAGGATTGGTGAGAGAGAGTCTATGAGGCCAATCATTAAAGGCAGAGGAATACACAGAGGAAAAAAAAGTTAAGGGCAGGGGCATCCGATCCGAGTAAATTCAGAAGAAACAACAGCCATCTTTACCATGCATGTTCCTCCTCCTCCATCCATCCATCATCGAGATCTCGCACCATCTCACGTGGGCAAAGGTAGGCAAGCGAACCCTGACCTGAAAGTAGACAGCACCGACATGCTACGCTGCTGTCATCAGTCCTGGAAATACTTCAGGAATGGAGGAGGGCACTTTATGGATTTTGTTGTGGGCTCGTTCAACCGACCGACAGAGGGCTAAGCGGGGGGCAGGCAGGCCCCGACTCAAATTTCTAAAATACTTTTGGACGCTCAAAGGAAATATATAAATACTTTAGATTGGCACACACAATAAAATCTCCACTCAAACTTTCAGCCCCACTGACAAAATTTGTCGGACCACCACTGTTTGGGCATGTACTCGTAACGTAGCGGGCGATGGCTGGCTAATTGGCAAATAATAATGCTAGAAGAGAATCAATAGATGAAGAGAGACAGAACCAAAAGCCTTTTCAATCACTGAATCACACTTTATTGAAATATATGATCTATGGTAATTCACAGAGCAGAAACAGATCAATAAACTATATAAAACTAACCGATTATAGCCTGGTCGTCCAACTACGCAAATTCCTTGACACGTCTAACAGGGAAGAAGATGAATTCCTATGATACAGAGTGAATTGCTCAAGTAAAAAGACTTCACCTGCGATATCTATACTGCACTATTCGGCCTTACCGGCTTATTCTGTGAAGTACAAACTCCAAACTACACAGATCAAACACAAAGTATCACAAGAGCAGCTCCTGGTCACTTCACGGATTGCAAATGCAAATCACTGTCACGTTTCCTCTTCAGCGGCAGCAACCTCGTCACCTTAGCGGGTTGCTGTTTCTTCTTCACCCATTCTTCTTCTTTGGCTTTAGCCCGACGCCAGCCGAGATGCGCCGACAGGTTCTCCACCTCGACCTTCACCACGTCCTTCCTCACCCCAATGTCGGTGATGTACCTGCCGGCGCAGTACATCCCCGCCGTGACGGCGGCCATGCCCAGCGGGCCGGCCGACATGAGCCTGAACGGAGTCGAGAAGAGCGCCGCCAGCGGCACGCCGACGGCGGAGGCCGCCTGGCCGCTCCTCCCGATGCCCTGCTCGGGCGGCAGCAGGAGCCCGGTCTTGCAGTAGAGCGCGAAGTCCTCGCAGTTGTTCTCGAACACGTCGTAGCTGCCGAACCCGTTCTGGAGCAGGTACATCGCCCGGTGCACCACGGCATCCGCCGGGTCGGACGCGGCGGTGGTGCAGGTGCCGCCGCGGAGCTTGGCGAGGAACACGGCGGGAGGGACGCCGTACTCGAAGCCGTGGAGGGCGCCGTCGCGGAGGAAGCAGTCGAGGCAGGTGAGGATGACACCGCTGTTGGGGAGCTGGAAGCCGCAGTCCGGGAAGGTCGGGCACTCCGGTGAGCCGGCGGAAATGAGGCTGGAGATAGCCATGGCGGAGTCAAGGCCCGCCGTTCCCGCTTCTTTCTTCGTTGTGAAATGCACCACCTTGCTTCCGCCGACGTAAATACCTGAAGAAATTGAGCATGACATGCAATTCGAGATAGAACAAAATCACTGTTCAATGACCATAGTACACACATACATTTGTTTTGCCTTTTATCTTAATTCATTATTGAATGGCTACAAATGAATACTACTCGGAAACATGCCAGCTTTTTATGCAGGTTTAGACATGTGGAGAGTGACCCCGTGTCCCCATGTATGTCCTGTTTCGGTACATATGTCCAAGGAAGACATCTGTATAATTGTCACTTGAGCAGCTGGGAACGATGGCTGCAAATGCAAGGGAAAAAGTATCATGATGTCCATGCATGTAGCCAGCGCATAGCGACACCACGAAGAAGAGTCCTTTATGTTCCCAGGTGTGGATTAAATTACGGCTGACAAAAGAAGGTTAAAAATGGAAAAAGATGCAAAGTAAAAGAGCCATAACGCAGCAGCTAGCCGGAAGAAGAAGAAGAAGATGCATGAAGGCATCAAAGTGGAAAGAGGGCCACTTTGGTCACATGTAATAAAGGTAAGTAAATGGATGCTAAGATCGACACTTGAACACTGGAAAATTACACGTGTAGTCACCAACAGTTTGTGTTAGATCACCAGTCACCAACAGTTGGTCTAGGTAACAGTTCTGGGTTATAGTTGCACTAAAGAAAGAGAATTGTAGAGCAGGTGAGCTAGTAGCATTATTTTTCTTTTCGCTGCGTGGCATATCGAGTCCATTTGGATCGTCAAATTCTGTCAGTGTCTGATCTAAAATACTTCCGAGTGGCTATTATCTTTTCTGCCAAATCACGTTGCGAAGTTGCAAACTGAAGCAAGATCCGCTTGAGCAATTGTACTGCTACTAGTTCGGTCATTAAATTTGGGGACTGTATACAATACAGCTAGACAGCTAGTAACGCCAATCAAGGATGCAGCAAATTCGACGGGACCCAGAAGCGTACCGACAGAAATACGCGTCCGCTATTAGGGAAGCCGACGAGGACGCTGAGCCTACTGTACGGCCAAGCTGCTGGAAATACACCCGGCGTAATTAACTGCGAGAATCTGCTCGCGGACGTACGTACGGAGGGGATGGCAGCAGAGGCAGAGCACGAGCAGAGCAGAACGAGCAAGGCAAAACCGGTGTCGAAGCAACACTCCATTCCCTCCAGGTCCGAGAGCGAGCAAGGCAGAACAAAGCAGTACGGTTAAGCTGCTGCAAATACACCCAGCGTAATTAACTGCGAGAATCTGCCCGCGGACTTACGTACGGAGGGAATAGAAGCAGAGGCAGAGCACGAGCAGAGCAGAAAGAGCAAGGCATAACCGATGTAATTAGCCACCCGGAAACGCGAAATGCGGCGAGAACGGTCAAGGATGGCGGCCCCCAACATGCAATTCACACGTACCGTGGTGGGAGTAGGAGTAGGCGGCGCGCCATGTGTAGATGTGGTCGCCGGGCTTTAGCTCCGACCGCTCCACCCGGTGCGACAGCAGCCCCATCGCTCGCCCCGTTCGTTCCGGCAGTGTGTGCGCGCGCTCGCGCCGGAATTACGGGCGTGCTACTTCTGGCCGGCGCCGCGCTGGAGCTGGCGAGGCGCGCAGTGGCACCGAGTGATGCGAGGAAGACGCTGGCTCTCGACTCCGCCCGTGGCTACTGGCTGGGCTGGAGGGGGAGGTCACGCTTGCCGCGCGATGGCTGGAGGGAGAGGTGAAGTGGAAAGCGTGGGAGTGAGCTAGATATCTTGACACCCGGGGGCATCGGCATGTTTGTGTGATCCGGGGTGCAGCCCTCGGGATTCGTGCGCGATCCCGGAGGGTGGGTGTACTGTCCTACGTGCCCTTCTTTTCGCTCAACCAAGTACTGTATTTCGTTTTCCCAATTGACCGCTACTTCTCTCCAGCATGTAAATAAACTACGCTGCAAAGATTGGACTATTTTAGATATAGATTCTTTTAACAAGGAGATGGTGGAAAAAAAGTACAAGCTGACCAAATGAATCGTGGTTTGTAGACCGAAAGACCAAGGTGGCTTTGGAATTCATGACCTACAGGTCAAGAATATGTCCCTACTTAGTAATGGTTGTTCAAACTTTTTATTGAGGATGGTGTTTGGCAAACCATGTTGCGCAACAAGTATCTAGTCCAAAAGGCAGTGGCTCATGCCTATTGGAAATATGGCGAATCGCAGTTTTGGGCTGGACTAATGGTGGCAAAGAAACATCTCTTTCACTTTGGTTCTTTCGCGATAAAGGATGGGTCGGAAATTCGTTTTTGGGAAGACATATGGCTAGGCAATGCCAGCCTCCGAGAACAATACCCAGCCTTATACACCATTGCTCGCGATAGAAATAATACTATTGCGCACGTGCTCAGTTCGTCTCCGCCGAATATTTCGTTCAGGCGGGACTTGATTGGCCCCCGACTTATGTCATGGCATAATCTTTTATCCCGACTGGATTCGATTAACTTGACACAAGGCCGGGATGTTTTTCGCTGGAACCTTACTACATCGGGGTCTTTCACAATAGACTCTATGTATCGTGCGCTAATGCATTCTGAGGTACTAGTGAGTAATAACAAGAAAATTTGGAAGTCAAAGATTCCACTAAAAGTTAAAATCTTCATGTGGTATCTTCGTAGGGGAGTTGTGTTAACCAAAGACAACCTTGCACGACGCAACTAGCCAGGAAGTAAGCAGTGTTGCTTTTGCGCTCATGACGAGACAATCAAGCACCTCTTTTTCCAATGCAAGTTTGCACGTTCTGCATGGTCAGTCGTCCAAATAGCGTCAAATTTGTATCCGTCCACAAGTGTTGCCAATATATTTGGTCATTGGTTGGACGGTATTTCAAATAAGTTCAAAACACTAATAAGGGTGGGAGCGTATGCCTTACTTTGATCGCTTTGGTTATGTAGAAATGATTTAATTTTTAATGACAAAAATGCTTCTGCTCTACAGGTTATTTTTCGTTGTACGCACTTGCTTTGTATGTTGTCTACGCTACAACGGCTGGAGCACCAACCGTTGTTCAAGGCAGTGTGTACGCGGTGGGAGCAGGCGGATATGGAGGGTTTTTTTCAACATGGGTTGCATCATAACCTCCGAATCGATCTACCTCCATTTTTGACATAGGCATAGTGTCGGTCTATAGGACTCTACTGTTGCTGACTTGTCATTTTTGTTACTTCTTCTTTTGCCAAATTTTTTTGTTTGGATGTGTGCATCCTAGTTATGCAGAGGCCGGGTGGTACTCATAATGTTTTGCATCCGCTTGATGCTACATGTTGAGATAATAAAAGCGCTCTTTATCGAAAAAATAAACGACGCTACACTTACATGCAGGTTTTTACGGATGAGAGCTTACGGATAGGTGGCATCATTAGATTGGGGAGGTGAGGGCCACACCCCTAAAATTGGGAAGGACGGGATAAATTAGACGCTGCCACTTATATAAGTTATAACGTTGAGGAAGCTCCACCCACCCGCCCCACTCCCCGCTGAGGGAGTCCTGGACTAAGGGGTCCTTGGGCGTCCGGCCTGTTGGACATGGGCCAGACTAATGGGCTGTGAAGATACAAGACCGAAGACTCTCTCCCGTGTTCAGATGGGACTCTCCTTGGCGTGAAAGGCAAGCTTGGCGACCAAATATGAAGATTTCTTTCTCTGTAACCGACTTTGTGTAACCCTAGTCCCCTCCGGTGTCTATATAAACCGGAGGGCTTAGTCCGTAGAGGAGATATATACAATTATAGTCATACAGGTTAGACTTCTAGGATTTTAGCCATTACGATCTCGTGGTAGACCAACTCTTGTAATACTCATATTCATCAAGATCAATCAAGCAGGAAGTAGGGTATTACCTCCATAGAGAGGGCCCGAACCTGGGTAAACATTGTGTCCCCTGTCTCCTATTACCATCGACCTTAGACGCACAGTTCGGGACCCCCTACCCGAGATCCGCCGGTTTTGACACCGACATTGGTGCTTTCATTGAGAGTTCCACTGTGTCGTCTTCAAAAGGTTTGATAGCTCCTTCAATCATCTACAACAATGCTATCCAAGGGGAAGTCTTCCTCTCCGGACAGATCTTCATGTTCGGCGGCTTCGCACTGCGGGCCAACTCGCTTGGCCATCTGGAGCAGATCGACAGCTACGCCCTTGGCCGTCAGGTCAGATTCGGGAGCTTGAACTACGTCGTAGATATCCGCGGAGACTTGATCTTCGACGGATTCGAGAGCACGGCAGTCGCTCCCTGTCACCACGATGAACATGACTTAAATCTGTCATCGGACCATACCCAGGAGATAGCACCTGTGACTGCTCTGGCCTTAGATCCGGAGCAGATCGCGTCACCCAAAGACGGGAAGCTCAACCCCGCCACGGGTGCCGCAGTCCCAGCGACATTAGAGCCGCACACAGACCCAACCTCGAGTGGAATCTGTGTCACCGGAGCCTCGGACTCGTGTCCGGCTATAGGTTTTGAACCATGCGCGTCCACACGCATCGAGCTCGGTCAGTCATCGATCGTTGAATTCAGGTCCGCGGACATCTTCCGGCACTTGCCTTTAGGCGACGTGCTAAACTCATTAAAAAATCTGTCCTTAGCGGGGGACTCACAGCCGAATTATATCCAGTTCGAACTGGAGGCTGATGACGGGGAATTTTGCTTCCCACCCTCCGCCCACTTCATAGCCACTGTCGAAGACTTAACCGACATGCTTGACTATGGCTCTGAAGACATCGACGGTATGGACGACGATGCCGAGGAGGAGCAGGGCCAAAACCCGCCGTTTACCGGACGCTGGACGACCACTTCTTCGTACGACGTATACATGGTGGATACACCCACAGAAAACCAACGACGATGACAAAAAAGGTCCAGTCGAGGATAAACGTCCCGGGACACAACCCAGACGCCGGTGTCAGCGGCGCCGCTCTAAGTTACGTCGTGCAAAAGATAGCAACACCGGCACAGGAGAAGATAATACTCCGGACGGTGCCGAAGATAATGAGGACCCCGTTGAAATAACTTCCGAACAGGAGGAACGGGAAAACGACCAAGTTAGCCCTGATGAAAAGGCCATAAACGACGACTCGGAGGACAGTGATTATTTTCTACTCTCCGAGGACGAGGTGAGCCTTGGCAACGAGGATTTTATCGTGCCCAAGGAACCTCTCGAGCAGGAGCGTTTCAAACGCCAGCTAATAGCCACTACAAAGAGCCTGAAAAAGAAGCAGCAACAACTTCAAGCTGATCAAGACCTGCTCAACGATAGATGGACCGAGGTCCTGGCTGCCGAGGAATCGGCCTCAATCGCCCAGCCAAAAGTTACCCGAAGCGCAAATTGCGACCTCAGTTCGATGATGTGGCGCCGGAGCCCATACCATCATCACATAATGCGGCTAACCGACCACAACGCAGTCGGGACAAAGCGGAAACTAAAGCAAACACCAGCCAGCCCCACCCCACTGTAAAGGCAGAGGTAAAACAACTCGGGGTTATACATATGACCTTCGTCATACCAGATCGATCTACGGATCGCGTGGACGTGCTCCTACACGTGACGACGGCTATCTATTCGGACGTGACAAGCCTAGTCACGCCTGGGCCGAAAACCGCAGACGGACTCCGTTGAAGCTACGTCGCGATGTGGCCCGATATAGAGGCACCGCACATCCTCTTTGCTTCACTGATGATGTAATGGAGCATGAATTCCCAAAAGGGTTTAAACCCATGAATATTGAATCATATGATGGAACAACTGATCCCGCGGTATGGATCGAGGATTTTCTTCTCCATATCCATATGGCTCATGGAGACGACCTTCACGCCATCAAATACCTCCCACTAAAACTCAAGGCCAGCTCAGCATTGGCTAAACAGTCTGCCAGAAAACTCTACTGGCATCTGGGAGGATTTGGAAGACGCCTTCCGCGACAACTTCCAAGGTACATATGTTTGGCCACCGGATGCCGATGACTTAAGTCACATTGTCCAGCAGCCCGGAGAGTCAGCCAGGAAGCTCTGGACTAGGTTCCTAGTTAAAAAAGAACCAAATCGTCGATTGCCCGGACACGGAAGCCCTAGCGGCCTTCAAGCACAGCGTCCGGGACGAATGGCTCGCCCGACACCTCGGTCAACAAAAACCAAAATCCATGTCAGCCCTTACCGCTCTGATGACCCGCTTTTGTGTGGGAGAAGACAACTGGCTCGCTCGTAGAAGCAACAACGCCAGCGATCCGGGTACTTCCGAAGTCCGAGACGCCAATGGCAAGCCACGACGCAGTAAACACAAACGTCCCAATGATAATGAAAGAACGCATGACACTACGGTCAACGCCGGATTCAGCGGCTCCAAACCCGGTCAACGGAAAAAGCCATTCAAGGCAAACAGAGATGGGCCATCCAATTTAGACAAGATATTGGATCGGCCCTGCCAGATTCATGGCCACCTTGACAAACCAACTAATCATACCAACAGAAGTTGTTGGGTCTTCAAGCAGGCCGGAAGCTCAACGCCGAACACAAGGGGAGGAGGCCTCCCGGTGATAGCGACGACGAAGAGACTCACCAACCAAATACCGGGGGGTCAGAAGCAATTTCCCCCCGAAGTATAAACATTAAACATGATATACGTGACACACAACTCTACAGGGGAGCAGGAGAAGCACTCCCTCCGGACTGAGGATCATACTACGGCGACTTCAGCCGAAGTACAAAGCGGTCTTATTAAACCGCATACCTTGTCGGCCATTAAGCCACTGGTCTCCATTCAACAGGATCGACCAATTTTGGAGCTGGACTAGCAGTTCGGCTTCCACCGTCCGCCGCATACACCTGTGAAATCTGTACTGTGCATACATAACTATGCACTTAAGATACCCTGGGCATAGGCGGAAGCACAATACGTACAAGCCTGCAAGTACTGCCATAACCTCTCTTTTTTCTTTTCTAACTACTCTTTCCTTTTCATTATCCTTTACCACAGGTGGCGCAAAGGCTGGTCATCACACGGACTCTATGGGAGTTCGGTTTGTAAATTCACCCAAGGGCTACCGCTGTTAAGGAGCCCCTTCACCGAGGAAAGGCGGCGCAGACGTGCGACAGGAGGTCCAAAACAACTTTTTGTAGACCACACTCTCTATTTTGCGAGCCTGTAAAGTGCCTGTTTCCTCAGCTGTAGACCCCTGGCATGTCAAATAGTCGGGGTTGTGGCGTTATTATCTATAAAATGACGATTGGCACGTCACTCAGGTTCCAGTGAACATAACCTGTATCCGGTATTCGCCTTTCTATATAGAACTGAAGTTTGCTCCTTTGGTTGTTTCACACACCCACCCCGACATAACTTGCCAGGGGCTTGGCATGGGAACAAAATGAGTTGCCAACAAAGTCCGAACAGCTTTATAGCATACTTCGGCGTCACGAGTTCGGCCTTATATGCATCAGCTCCGAATCATGTCTTGGGTCAATAGTTGGGTTGCCCGGCTCCTGTGCTTACTACCTTACGTTCCGCTCTATCGGCTAGGGTAGTAAAGGGAGAACTGCGATTGTGTTTCCGGTTCATCTGGTCAAACACCTCAGTAGAGAAAGCCGAAAACTGACTGTCATGATGCGACGAGAGCTGGTCAACCACTCGATGACTTACCGGAATCTTCGCGATTCCCCCGTATTACATGAAGGACCTTCTTTCAGGTCATACATGTAACACACCGCATTGGGATAACCGCATACATAACATGGTCTATATCGTAGATCCACCATAAAACTCCTATGGCTAAGTGAAAGTGTTAACGCCCTATAGTCTGATTGCCTAGTTCACCGCATTGACACCTCCTTTATGGACCAAGACGTTGGGTTAAGAGTGATCAATTGCTTTTCCGAACACCCCCGTATTTTCTACAAGGGGGCTGAAGCCGATGACTGGAAAACTTTCAGATTATATAAAAAAGGCCGCACAGGAGGAATCAAAGCTTTTAAGAAACCCTAAAATAAAAAATAGCTTTATTATTTCATAATATTGTCTTTTACAATATCAATACATCTCACTGGAATATCATGTCTTTCGAGCACTGACCCTTTATCAAGCCGGCACCCTCTAAGACATCCTTGAAATAATGCTTTGGTGCGTGGTGGTCCTTGCCCTTGGGTGGACTCTTCGCTGCAACATCGGTGGCCTTCATTTTCGCCCAGTATGTCTTGACACGTGCAAAAGCCATCCGTGCACCTTCAATGCACGACGACAGCTTCACGGCGTCGATACGCGGCACCGCATCAACAAGTCGCTGCACTAGACCAAAATAACTATCCGGAATTGGCTCGGTTGGCCACAGCCGGACCATGATGTCCTCCATGGCAGATCCGGATATCTTGTGGAGCTCTGCCCATTGTGCCATCTGTTCATTCAGCAACAGCGGACGCTTCGGCATGTTAAATTGCGACCAGAACAACTTTTCTGTTGCACGTCCTTCTTGCACTTGGAAAAACTGGTTCGCATCGGAGACACTCTTCGACAAGTCGAACAATGCGTCTGGAGAACTCCACACTTGATTAAGCGGGGCATAATTCGGATCGCCGAACTTAGTTTGTAATAAAAAGGGCTTACCAGCCGCGATCTCCCCCGCTTGCCGGATATCCTCCCGGGCCGCTCTAGACTCGGACCGCGCTTCTTTTGCCTCTCGTAAGGCCTTGTCAAGGTCAGCCGTTTTGGCTTTATTATCCTTCTCGAGAAATCCGGAGCGGCTAGCAGCATCCTTTAGCTCAAGCGCCATAGTGGACATCCTCTCCTCATACGGGCGCCGAGCAGCCTGTTCGGCCTTTAATTCGGCCGATGCCTTGGCAGCCGCATTACTAATCGGGGCCTGCTCCTTGGCTCGGGCCAGCTCAGCCCGCAGGATATCAACTGCGGCAGCACCATCTGCAGTCAATGCATATTTCAGTATACAATTCTTAGCATCATGCTCATATTATAAGAACGTGCATGTAATGACTACCCCCAAGACATACCTTGCACCTCGTCAAGCCGCCTATTGATAAGCGTAATGTCATCATCCGCTACATCAAGCTTCCACTGCAGATCTGCAACCTCTGTAGTCTGGGCAGTCGCTAGGGAGGTAACAGCCTGTGTTCCAATTAATCAGATTATTTCCTGGGCATATGTTTTTGATCCTCTGATCGCCTCCCTTGGGAAGCCAATCGGAGTCTCAGGGGCTACTATCTATACACAGGTGCAATTTATGAATAAAACATAATCAAAATTTTTACAGTACAAACCTCGAAGCCTCTTAGCAGGCTCGTGAAGGCCTTATTCAATCTGCTTTTCACGGACATGACCTTTTCAATCACCTTGCCCATCAAGGTACGATGTTCCTCTAAGACGGACGCGTGTCGCAGCATGTTCGTCAATATATCCGGCGCTTATGGATATTCGGAAGCTGTTGTAGGAGTACGGCCTCCCTTTAAAGGGATCCGTTTATTCATCCCTGGAGTTGTCTCCGGCTGTAGGCCGGACAGTTCGGGGCCTTCATTGTTGGCCCCCGGACTCTGGGCTACCGAAGTATCACCTTCAGGTAGTGTCTTCGTCATCCCTCACACCACTTGATCAGGAGAGACCCTCCGTGACGACACCTCAAAGTCGTCCTCCCTATTGGGCAAGGAGACCGGTGGAGGCATCTCGCTTTTCATCATCTCTGGGAGAAGATCCCCCGAGGAAGAGGATTGTTGAAGAAGGTTGTGTGCCGAGCTGCAAAAAAACATGTATTCTAGATGTTACCTCGGTCGCAGGAAAGGAACGGGATATGTTCAAAACACCCTTGTTCACTTACAATTTGCCTAAAGGTTTGTCCTCCCTGTGGGACTGTGCGACGGCGTCGTCCTCCAAGCCCGAGCCACCCGACAGAGGCAACCCTTTTCTTTCCATGGGGAGAATAGACGTTGACTTCTCCTTCACTTTTGTCTTCGGACGATGGAATCTTGATTCCCCCGGACACAATGTCTAATATACCTTCGGGATGGAGGCCACCTTTGGTCCTCCCGCTCTCTGCCTTGTCCTCCTTCACAGGCACCTGGTGCGTTGCCGGGGCCAACATCCTTGTTAGCCCGGGATCCTCTGAGTCTTCGGGAAGGGGGGTCGAACACCTAATTCACTCCGCTTTCTTTATCCAGCCCTGGAAGAATATAGTTTGGTTAGTAATGTATTACGGCATACTTAAGTACAAAGTGTTCGGAAGTCAAGCGCTTACCGAGGTATCCGAATGGTTGCAGTCGAGGTCGATGTCCTCGGTGGTGTCCGGCCACTGATTTCGTTTCCCGAAAAACAACTTCCACATTCCTTTGTGCGTAGTGCCGAAGAAGTGTTGGAGGGTCCGTGGTCCTTCCGGATTAAACTCCCACATGCCGAGAGGCCTACTCTAGCATGGAAGGGCTTGGCAGACTAGCATTACTTGAATCACGTTGAAAAGATCGATGTCCTTCTCAAGGAGGGTTTGGATGTGGCTCTGTAGAGTCTGCACGTCATCAACTGATCCCCAGTCCAGGCCCTTATTAATCCATGATGCAAGCTGTAACGGAGGGCCAGAACGGAACGCGGGTATAGCCGCCCACTTGGTACCGCGGGGTTCTGTGATGTAAAACCACTCCCGCTGCCATTGGTTGGAAGTTTTGGTGAAAGAGCCTTTTGGCCAGAGAGTGTTGGTAAGCTTGCTTACTACAGCACCGCCGCAATCTGCCTGTTCCCCGTCGACTACCTTCGGCTTCACACTAAAGGTCTTGATCCATAAGCCGAAGTGTGGGGGATTCGGAGGAAGGCCTCACACGTGATGATAAACGCCGAGACGAGGAGGAAAGAATCTGGGGCTAGATCGTGAAAATCTAGTCCGTAATAAAACATGAGCCCCCGGACGAAGGGGTGAAGAGCGAATCCTAGCCCTCGTAGGAAGTGAGAGATGAATACGACCCTCTAGCCGAATCTGGGAGTCGGAATAACCTGTCCTTGAGCAGGAAGCCTGTGGGGGATCTCCGCGGTCAGGTATCTGGCCGCCTGAAGCTTCGTAACAGAGGAAGCCACCCATCGGCCCTGTGGGCTGGGTCCGGACATGATTGGAAGCTTGAAGCAATGAAGTCGAACCTTGGGTGCTAGAACTCGAGGTTGAAAAGGTTGAGGAGAGGTTTAGCGTAAAAAGAGACGGCCCTTGGCTCCTTTATAAAGGCGACGGGTATCGGACGCCTCCTCCTAAGCCTGAAAACCTGCCTATTCCTAAGGAATCATCCCAATGGGACGGTTGGGTTACCCATGCTCGTATTGATGAGAATCCCGCAATAAGGGGACACGATCTCTGCTTCGACAAGACATGCCAATAAAAACCATGCGTCGAAACGTTGAACGGCAGCACAAGAAACGGTTCGAAATAATGGCCGGACAAGCGTGATGTCACGTTACAAAAAGTTGTCAGCAGGTTGGACTCGTGAAATACTATACTCTCTACGGTTGTGTGTGGTACTTGTGTTGCAGATTCGGACATGTTCATTGCATCCGAAGACTATCTTGGAGTATTCGGAAAGGGGAACCCGCCTTGCAATGCTGAAGACAATCTACACGCCGGACACCTCATCATTGAAGCCTGGTTCAGGGGCTACTAAGGGAGTCCTGGACTAAGGGGTCCTCGGACGTCCGGCCTGTTGGACATGGGTCGGACTAATGGGATGTGAAGATACAAGACCGAAGACTATCTCCCGTGTCCGGATGGGACTCTCCTTTGCGTGGAAGGCAAGCTTGGCGACCAAATATGAAGATTCCTTTCTCTGTAACCGACTTTGTGTAACCCTAGTCCCCTCCAGTGTCTATATAAATCGGAGGGCCTAGTCCGTAGAGGAGATATATAGAATTATAGTCATACAAGCTAGACTTCTAGGGTTTTAGCCATTACGATCTCGTGGTAGATCAAATGTTGTAATACTCATATTCATCAAGATCAATCAAGCAGGAAGTAGGGTATTACCTCCATAGAGAGGCCGAACACAGGTAAACATTGTGTCCCTTGTCTCTGTTACCATCGACCTTAGATGCAGATTGGGCCCCCTACCCGAGATCCGCCGGTTTTGAGGAAGCTCCACCCACCCGCCCCACTCCCCCGACCGCCGCCGCTGGCCACCACCTCCGCCCCTGCTAGCAAGCTTGCCGGCCGGTCTAGTGCATGGCTCTGCTCGAGAGTCACGGACGTTCCTATCGGGATTGGGTTAGGGATTATTTTGACCCCCAATCCAAGCCTGGATCGGGATGTGTCGGTGGTAAAACCGGCAGACCTCGGGGTAGGGGGTCCCGAGCAGTGGATTTCATATCGGTAGTAACAGGGACAAAGGAGACAGTGTTTACCCAGGTTCGGGCCCTCTCGAAGAGATACTGCTTTGATTGTAATGATGATGATGATGTATTGAGTACAAGCTTGATCTACCTCGAGATTGTAAGGAGATACCTAACTCTAGGGCTAGGTGAATGTAATTGTGTTGAAGTCCCCTCTATGGGCTAAAGCCTTTGGCTTATAAACACGCCAGGTAGGGCATCAATGGTTACATGGTCGGTATCCACGAGAACGCATGGAGGCGGCTGGAGATGTCTTGGAGTATACAAGTCTTCGGTACATGCAGTCTTGATCACGTCCATGCATCTAGCTTCAGGAGTCCACTCGATGGAGAATGAGGGCCCACGGGCCCATCCCGAGGACTATGGGCCGACTAGGTTGGCACCCCCTAGTCCAGGACACCGTTAGTAGCCCCTGAACTGGTCTTCTATGCTGAGGACGACTTCTTCAATTGTAACAACTTCGGATCCGAAGTCCTTGGCTCGACAAACAAGTTCCCCCTTTCTGATATTTCGAGATTATTTCCTTTTAAAGCCGCCATGTACCACTCGTCGAAGGAATGGCGTCCCCCCAAAAAGGACCTAACCGAACCCACTCATCGCCCGAAGACGCGAGGTAACTTAGCCTTGAAGGCCTGCCGCGTAGGTGTGAACAGTGCTTGTAGCCTGACAACTTTATCGAAGCGGCACCACCCACGACTGGGCGGGTAGTTACTACTCACCCGAATCGTGGCCCCAGGCAATCCTCTTATTGGCACGTCCCATCGAAATGAAGATCATATCCATTTTCTAAGGGATATCATTAACATTTTGTTCCCCCAATACATGTAACAACATCTTTTATGGGTAGCACGATTTCAATGGCGCGGCGGGAGGGACTATTTGGCCTTTTACCAACCTATATAAGAGCAAAAAGGGTAGTGACGGGAAAGGTACTGATGTCTACTACACAACCTTCTTCTTGTAGACGTTGTTGGGCCTCCAAGTGTAGTGGTTTGTAGGACAGTAGCAAATTTTCCTCAAGTGGATGACCTAAGGTTCATCAATCCGTGGGAGGCGTAGGATGAAGATGGTCTCTCTCAAGCAACCCTGCAACCAAATAACAAAGAGTCTCTTGTGTCCCCAACACACCCAATACAATGGTAAACTGTATAGGTGCACTAGTTCGGCGAAGAGATGGTGATACAAGTGCAATATGGATGGTAGATATAGGTATTTGTAATCTGAAAATATAAAAACAGCAAGGTAGCAAGTGGTAAAAGTGAGCATAAACGGTATTGCAATGCTAGGAAACCAGGCCTAGGGTTCATACTTTCACTAGTGCAAGTTCTCTCAACAATAATAACATAATTTGATCATATAACTATCCCTCAACATGCAACAAAGAGTCACTCCAAAGTCACTAATAGCGGAGAACAAACGAAGAGATTATTGTAGGGTACGAAACCACCTCAAAGTTATCCTTTCTGATCGATCTATTCAAGAGTCTGTAGTAAAATAACACGAAGCTATTCTTTCCATTCGATCTATCATAGAGTTCGTACTAGAATAACACCTTAAGACACAAATCAACCTAAACCCTAATGTCACCTAGATACCCCAATGTCACCTCAAGTATCCGTGGGTATGATTATATGATATGCATCACACAATCTCAGATTCATCTATTCAACCAACACAAAGTACTTCAAAGAGTGCCCCAAAGTTTCTACCGGAGAGTCAAGACGAAAACGTGTGCCAACCCCTATGCATAAGTTCACAAGGTCACTGAACCCGCAAGTTGATCACCAAAACATACATCAAGTAGATCACGTGAATATCCCATTGTCACCACAGATAAGCACATGCAAGACATACGTCAAGTGTTCTCAAATCCTTAAAGACTTAATCCGATAAGATAACTTCAAAGGGAAAACTCAATCCATTACAAGAGAGTAGAGGGGGAGAATATTCAGATCCATAAGATTCAAGACAAAAGTTTAATATTGACATAAAAATAATAATACTTCAAGCATACTAACCAATCAATTATGTCTTCTCAAAATAACATAGCCAAAGAAATCTCATCCCTACAAAATGATATAGTTTGGCCATGCTTCATTTTCGTCACACAAAAATGCTCTCATCATGCACAACCCCGATGACAAGCCAAGCAATTGTTTCATACTTTATATTCTCAAACTTTTTCAACTTTCACGCAATACATGAGCGTGAGCCATGGACATAGCATTATGGGTGGAATAGAATATGATGATGGGGGTTGTGTGGAGAAGACAAAAAAGGAGGAAATCTCACATTGACGTGGCTAATCAACGAGCTATGGAGATGCCCATCAATTGATGTCAATTCAAGGAGTAGGGATTGCCATGCAACGGATGCACTATAGCTATAAATGTATGAAATCTCAACAAAAGAAACTAAGTGGGTGTGCATCCAACTTGCTTGCTCACGAAGACCTAGGGCATTTGAGGAAGCCCATTGTTGGAATATACAAGCCAAGTTCTATAATGAAAAATTCCCAATTAGTATATGAAAGTGACAACATAAGAGACTCTCTATCATGAAGATCAGGGTGCTACTTTGAAGCACAAGTGTGGAAAAAGGATAGTAGCATTGTCCCTTTTATTTCTTTTTTTTGGGCCTTCCTTTTTTTATTTGGCCTTTTATTTATTTGGCTTTTCCCCTTTTTTGACCTTTCTTTTTTTAGGGACAATGCTCTATTAATGATGATCATCACACTTCTATTTATTTACAACTCAATGATTACAACTCGATACTAGAACAAAATATGACTCTATATGAGTGCCTCCGGCGGTGTACCGGGATGGGCAATGAATCAACAGTGATATGTATGAAATTACGCATGGTGGCTTTGCCACAAATACGATGTCAGCTACATGATCATGCAAAGCAATATGACAATGATGAAGCGTGTCATAATAAATGGAACGGTGGAAAGTTGCATGGCAATATATCTCGGAATGGCTATGGAAATGCCATAATAGGTAGGTATGGTGGCTATTTTGAGGAAGATATAAGGAGGTTTATGTGTGATAGAGCGTATCATATCACGGGGTTTGGATGCACCGGCTAAGTTTGCACCAACTCTCGAGGTGAGAAAGGGCAATGCACGGTACCGAAGAGGCTAGCAATGATGGAAGGGTGAGAGTGCGTATAATCCATGGACTCAACATTAGTCATAAAGAACTCACATACTTATTGCATAAATCTACAAGTCATCAAAACCAAGAACTATGCGCATGATCTTAGGGGGATAGATTGGTAGGAAAAGACCATCGCTCATCCCCGACCGCCACTCATAAGGAAGGCAATCAAAGAAACACCTCGTGCTTCAAATTTGTCACACAACGGTTACCATACGTGCATGCTACGGGACTTGCAAACCTCAACACAAGTATTTCTCAATTTCACAGTTACTCAACTAGCACGACTCTAATATCACCATCTTCATATCTCAAAACAATCATCAAGTATCAAACTTCTCATAGTATTCAATGCACTCTATATGAAAGTTTTTATTATACCCATCTTGAATGCCCATCATATTAGGACTAATTTTATAACCAAAGCAAATTACCATGCTGTTCTAAAAGACTCTCAAAATAATATAAGTGAAGCATGAGAGATCAATAATTTCTTCAAAACAAAACTACCACCATGGTCTAAGAAGATATAAGTGAAGCATTAGAGCAAATGACAAACTACTCGAAAAGATATAAGTGAAGATCAATGAGTAGTTGAATAATTATGTAACTATGTGAAGACTCTCTAACATTTAAGAATTTCAGATCTTGATATTTTATTCAAACAGCAAGAAAAACTAAAGAAATTAAAATGACGCTCCAAGCAAAACACATATCATGTGGTGAATAAAAATATAGCTCCAAGTAAAGTTACCGATGAACGAAGACGAAAGAGGGGATGACATCCGGGGCATCCCCAAGCTTAGGCTATTGGTTGTCCTTGAATATTACCTTGGCGTGCCTTGGGAATCCCCAAGCTTAGGCTCTTGCCACTCCTCATTCCATAGTCCATCGAATCTTTACCCAAAACTTGAAAACTTCACAACACAAAACTCAACAGAAAACTCGTAAGCTCCGTTAGTATAAGGAAATTAAAACAACCACAATGGTACTGTTGTGAACTCATTCTAAATTCATATCGGTGTAATATCTACTGTATTCCAACTTCTCTATCGTTCATACCCTCCGATACTACTCATATATTCATCAAAGTAAGCAAACAACACAATGAAAACAGAATCTGTCAAAAACAGAACAGTCTGTAGCAATCTGATTTGTTCGAATACTTATGGAACTCCAAAAATTCTGAAATAAATTGGTGGACTTGAGGAATTTGTCTATTAATCATCTGCAAAAGGAATAAACCTAAAATCACTCTCCAGTAAAAAATGGCAGCTAATCTCGTGAGCGCAAAAGTTTCTATTTTTTACAGCAAGATCACAAAGACTTCACCCAAGTCTTCCCAAAGGTTCTACTTGGCACAAACACTAACTAAAACATAAAACCACATATAAAAAGAGGCTATATGAATTATTTATTACTAAACAGGATCAAAAGGCAAAGAACAAAAATAAAATTGGGTTGCCTCCCAACAAGCGCTAACGTTTAACACCCCTAGCTGGGCATGATGATTTCAATGATGCTCACATAAAAGATAAGAATTGGAACATAAAGAGAGCATCATGAAGAATAGTACTAGCACATTTAAGTCTAACCCACTTCCTATGCATAGGGATTTTGTGAGCAAACAAATTATGGAACAATAATCAACTAGCATAGGAAGGCAAAAGAAGCATAAATTTAAAACTTTAAGCACATAGAGAGGAAACTTGATATTATTGCAATTCCTACAAGCATATGTTCCTCCCTCATAATAATTTTCAGTAGCATCATGAATGAATTCAACAATATAACTATCACATAAAACATTATTCTCATGATGCATAAGCATATAAATTTTACTACTCTCCACATAAGCAAAATTCTTCTCATTTGGAATAGTGGGAGAAAACTCAACAAAATAACTATCATGTGAGGCATAACCCAATTGAAAATTAAAATCAAGATGCCAAGTTTCATGGTTATCATTATTCTTAATAGAATACAAGTCATCACAATAATCATCATAGATAGCAACTTTGTTCTCATAATCAATTGGAACCTCTTCCGAAATAGTGGATTCATCACTACAATTTCATAATTATGACAATAATATTCAACATCCTCCAAAATAGTGGGATCATTACTTCCAAAAGTTGACACTCTTCCAAACCCACTTTCATCAATATAATCATCATAAATAGGAGGCATCCTTTCATCATAATAAATTTGCTCATCAAAACTTGGGGGACTAAACATACCATTAAACATAGCATCCCCAAGCTTGTGGCTTTCCATATCATTAGCATCATGGGTATTCAAAGAATTCATACTAACGACATTGCAATCATGCTCATCATTCACATATTTTATGCCAAGCATTCTATCTAATTCTTCTTCTAGTACTTGAGCACAATTTTCCTTTCCATCATTTTCACAAAAGACATTAAAAAGATGAAGCATATGAGGCAACCTTAATTCAATTTTTTTGTAGTTTTCTTCTATAAACTAAACTAGTGATAAAACAAGAAACTAAAAGATTCGATTGCAAGATCTAAAGATATACCTTCAAGCACTCACCTCCCCGACAACGGCGCCAGAAACTATTTGATGTCTACTACACAACCTTCTTCTTGTAGACGTTGTTGGGCCTCCAAGTGCAGAGGTTTGTAGGACAGTAGCAAATTTCCCTCAAGTGGATGACCTAAGGTTTATCAATCAGTGGGAGGCGTAGGATGAAGATGGTCTCTCTCAAGCAACCCTGCAACCAAATAACAAAGAGTCTCTTGTGTCCCCAACACACCCAATACAATGGTAAATTGTATAGGTGCACTAGTTCGGCGAAGAGATGGTGATACAAGTGCAATATGGATGGTAGACATAGGTATTTGTAATCTGAAAATATAAAAACAGCAAGGTAGCAAGTGTTAAAAGTGAGCGTAAACGGTATTCAATGCTAGGAAACAAGGCCTAGGGTTCATACTTTCACTAGTGCAAGTTCTCTCAACAATAATAACATAATTTGATCATATAACTATCCCTCAACATGCAACAAAGAGTCACTCCAAAGTCACTAATAGCAGAGAACAAATGAAGAGATTATTGTAGGGTACGAAACCACCTCAAAGATATCCTTTCTGATCGATCTATTCAAGAGTCCGTAGTAAAATAACACGAAGCTATTCTTTACGTTCGATCTATCATAGAGTTCGTACTAGAATAACACCTTAAGACACAAATCAACCAAAACCCTAATGTCACCTAGATACCCCAATGTCACCTCAATTATCCGTGGGTATGATTATACGATATGCATCACACGATCTCAGATTCATCTATTCAACCAACACAAAGTACTTCAAAGAGTGTCCCAAAGTTTCTACCGGAGAGTCAAGACGAAAACGTGTGCCAACCCCTATGCATAAGTTCACAAGGTCACTGAACCCGCAAGTTTATCACCAAAACATACATCAAGTAGATCACGTGAATATCCCATTGTCACCACAGATAAGCACATGCAAGACATACATCAAGTGTTCTCAAATCCTTAAAGACTCAATCCGATAAGATAACTTCAAAGGGAAAACTCAATCCATTACAAGAGAGTAGAGGGGGAGAAACACAATAAGATCCAACTATAATAGCAAAGCTCGCAATACATCAAGATCGTGCCGAATCAAGAACACGGGAGAGAGAGATCAACCATATAGCTACTGGTACATACCCTCAGCCCCGAGGGTGAACTACTCCCTCCTCGTCATGGAGAGTGTCGGTGTCAAAACCGGTGGATCTCGGGTAGGGGGTCCTGAACTGTGCGTCTAGGGTCGATGGTTACATGAGACATGGGACACGATATTTACCCAGGTTCGTGCCCTCTCTATGGAGGTAATACCCTACTTCCTGCTTGATTGATCTTGATGAATATGAGTATTACAAGAGTTGATCTACCACGAGATCGTAATGGCTAAACCCTAGAAGTCTAGCCTGTATGACTATGGTAATGCGTATATCCTTTCCGGACTACACCCTCCGGTTTATATAGACACCGGGGAGATCTAGGGTTACATAGAGTCGGTTACATAAGAAGGAATCTTCATAGTTGGTCGCCAAGCTTGCCTTCCACGCCAAGGAGAGTCCAATCCGGACACGGGTACAGTCTTCGACCTTCATGTCTTCACAACCCACCAGTCCGGCCCATGGATAACAGGCCGGACGCCCGAGGACCCCTTAGTCCAGGACTCCCTCAGTAGCCCCTGAACCTAGCTTCAATGACGAGGAGTCCGACGCGCAGATTGTCTTCGACATTGCAAGGCGGGTTCCCCTTTTCCGAACTCCGGGATAATCTTCGGATGCGATGATAGTATTCGGACATGTAACATGTACCACACACAACCGCAGAGAGAATATAATACTTGCACGAGTCCAATCCGCCGGCAGCTTTTTACAACATGACATTGCTACCTCTTGAGCACTGCATTGGATTTCCCCGAAGAGGAGAGGATGATGCAACAAAGTAGCGTAAGTATTTCCCTCAGTTTTTGAGAATCAAGGTATCAATCCAGTCGGAGGCTACACGCAAGTCCCTCGTACCTACACAAAACAATAGCTCAACACAACCAACGCGATTAGGGTTGTCAATCCCTTCACGGTCACTTACGGGAGTGAGATCTGATAGAGATGATAGATAATATTTTTGGTATTTTTGGTATAGAGATGCAAAGTGAAAAGTAAAAGGCAAAGTAAAAACAAAGCAATAATAAAGTGATGGAGATCGATATGATGAGAATAGACCCGGGGGCCATAGGTTTCACTAGTGGCTTCTCTCAAGAGCATAAGTATTTCTACGATGGGTGAACAAATTACTATTGAGCAATTGACAAAATTGAGCATAGTTATGAGAATATCTAGGTATGATCATGTATATAGGCATCACGTTCGAGACAAGTAGACCGACTCCTGCTTGCATCTACTACTACTACTTCACTCAACGACCGCTATCCAGCATGCATCTAGAGTATTAAGTTAAAAACAAAGTAACACCTTAAGCAAGATGACATGATGTAGAGGGATAGTTTCATGCAATATGATAAAAACCCCATCTATTTATCCTCGATGGCAACAATACAATACGTGCCTTGCTGCCCCTTCTGTCACTGGGAAAGGACACCGCAAGATTGAACCCAAAGCTAAGCACTCTCCCATGGCAAGAAAAACCAATCTAGTAGGCCAAACCAAACTGATAATTCGAAGAGACTTGCAAAGATAACCAATCATACATAAAAGAATTCAGAGAAGATTCAAATATTATTCATAGATAGACTTGATCATAAACTCACAATTCATCGGTCTCAACAAACACACCGCAAAAAGAAGATTACATCAAATAGATCTCCACAAGAGAGGGGGAGAACATTGTATTGAGATCCAAAGAGATAGAAGAAGCCATCTAGCTAATAACTATGGACCCGAAGGTCTGAGGTAAACTACTCACACTTCATCGGAGAGGCTATGATGATGTAGAAGCCCTCCGTGATGACGGCCCTCTCCGTGAGCTCTAACAGGCCCCAAGATGGGATCTCGTGGATACAAAAAGTTGCGGCGGTGGAATTAGGTTTTGGCCCGTTTCGATCGCTTGAAGTGGGTACGAGGTATATATAGGAGGAAGGAGTACGTCGGTGGAGCTTCGAGGGGCCCACGAGGCAGGGGGCGCGCCCAAGGGGGCGCCCCACCCTCGTGACCGCCTCTTTGCTTCCTTGGAGTAGGGTCCAAGTCTCCTGGATCACGTTCGGTGAGAAAATCACGCTCCGAAGGTTTCATTCCGTTTGGACTGTTTGATATTCCGTTTCTTCAAACACTTGAAATAGGCAAAAACAGCAATTTCGGGCTGGGCCTCCGGTTAATAGGTTAGTCCCAAAATAATATATAAGTGGAAAATAAAGCCCAATATAGTCCAAAATAGTAGATAATATAGCATGGAGCAACAAAAATTATAGATACATTGGAGACGTATCAGGCATCCCCAAGCTTAATTCCCGCTCGTCCTCGAGTAGGTAAATGATAAAAAGAGAATTTTTGATGTGGAGTGCTCCTTGGCATAATTTCAATGTAAATCTTCTTAATTGTGGTATGAATATTCAGATCCGAAAGATTCAAGACAAAAGTTCATATTGACATAAAAATAATAATACTTCAAGCATACTAACTAAGCAATTATGTCCTCTCAAAATAACATGGCCAAAGAAAGCTCATCCCTACAAAATCATATAGTTTAGTCATGCTCCATTTTTGTCACACAAGAATGCTCTCATCATGCACAACCCCGATGACAAGCCAAGCAATTGTTTCATACTTTAGTAATCTCAAACTTATAAACCTTCACACAATACATGAGCGTGAGCCATGGATATAGCACTATGGGTGGAATAGAATATGATGATGGGGGTTATGTGGAGAAGACAAAAAAGGAGAAGATCTCACATCAACGAGGATAATCAATGGGCTATGGAGATGCCCATCAATTGATGTTAATGCAAGGAGTAGGGATTTCCATGCAACGGATGCACTAGAGCTATAAATGTATGAAATCTCAACAAAAGAAACTAAGTGGGTGTGCATCCAACTTGCTTGCTCACGAAGACCTAGGGCACTTGAGGAGGCCCATTGTTGGAATATACAAGCCAAGTTCTATAATTAAAAATTCCCACTAGTATATGAAAATGACAAAACAAGAGACTCTCTATCATGAAGATTATGGTGCTACTTTGAAGCACAAGTGTGGCAAAGGATAGTAACATTGTCCCTTCTCTATTTTTCTCTCTTTTTTTATTTGGGCCTTCCTTCTTTTTATGGCCTCTTTTCTCTCTTTTTTATTCCTCACTTGGGACAATGCTCTAAAATGATGATCATCACACTTCTATTTATTTACAACTCAATGATTACAACTCGATACTAGAACAAAGTATGACTCTATATGAATGCCTCCGGCGGTGTACCGGGATATGCAATGAATCAAGAGTGACATGTATGAAAGAATTATGAACGGTGACTTTGCCACAAATACTATGTCAACTACATGATCATGCTAAGCAATATAACAATGATGAATGTGTCATGATGAACGGTATGGTGGAAAGTTGCATGGCAATATATCTCGGAATGGCTATGGAAATGCCATAATAGGTAGGTATGGTGGATGTTTTGAGGACGATATAAGGAGGTTTATGTGTGAAAGAGCGTATCATATCACGGGGTTTGGATGCACCGGCGAAGTTTGCACCAACTCTCATGTGAGAAAGGGCAATGCACGGTACCGAAGAGGCTAGCAATGATGGAAGGGTGAGAGTGCGTATAATCCATGGACTCAACATTAGTCATAAAGAACTCATATACTTATTGCAAAAATCTACAAGCCATCAAAAACCAAAGTACTACGCTCATGCTCCTAGGGGGATAGATTGGTAGGAAAAGACCATCGCTCGTCCCCGACCGCCACTCACAAGGAGGACAATCAAATAACACCTCATGTTTCAAATTTGTTACATAACGTTTACCATACGTGCATGCTACGGGACTTGCTAACTTTAACACAAGCACTTCTCAAATTCACAATTACTCTACTAGCACGACTTTGATATTATCACCTCCATACCTCAAAACAATTATCAAGCATCAAACTTTTCTTAGTATTCAATGCACTCAAATGAAAGTTTTACAAATCTTGAGTACCAAGCATATTATTATTATTAAGCAAGTTACCATGCTATTAAAGACTCTCAAAATAATCTAAGTGAAGCATGAGAGATCAATAGTTTCTATAAAACAAATCCACCACGTGCTCTAAAAGATCTAAGTGAAGCACTAGAGAAAAACTATAAAGCTCAAAAGATATAAGTGAAGCACATCGAGCAAAACTATAAGGCTCAAAAGATATAAGTGAAGCACATAGAGTATTCTATCAAATTCCAAATTATGTATGGCTCTCTCAAAAGGTGTGTACAGCAAGGATGATTGTGGCACACTAACAAACAAAGACTCAAATCATACAAGACGCTCCAAGCAAAACACATATCATGTGGTGAATAAAAATATAGCTCCAAGTAAAATTACCGATGGAAGTAGACGAAAGAGGGGATGCCTTCCGGGGCATCCCCAAGCTTTTACTTTTTGGTGTCCTTGTATTATCTTGGGGGTGCCATGGGCATCCCCAAGCTTAGGCTCTTGCCACTCCTTGTTCCATAATCCATCAAAAGATTTCACCCAAAACTTGAAAACTTCACAACACAAAACTCAATAGAAATCTCGTGAGCTCCATTAGCGAAAGAAAACAAAAGACCACTTCAAGGTACTGTAATTAACTCATTATTTATTTATATTGGTGTTAAACCTACTGTATTCCAACTTATCTATGGATTATAAACTATTTTACTAGCCATAGATTCATCAAAATAAGCAAACAACACACGAAAAACAGAATCTGCCAAAAACAGAACAGTATGTAGTAATCTGTAACTAGCGCAAACTTATGTAACTCCAAAAAATCTACCAAAATAGGAAGACCTAGAAAATTTGTTTATTGATCAGAAGCAATTGGAATCACTATTTTATCACGTTCTGGTGAGTTTTAACAATTCGGGCACTGAGCGCAAAGTTTCTGGAAATTACAGCAAGATCAAATAACTGTCATCCAAGAAGATCCTATAGGTTTTAACTTGGCACAAACACTAATTAAAACACAAAACCACATCTAAACAGAAGGTAGATGGGTTATTTATTCCTAAACAGAAGAAAAAACAAAAAACAAAAAATAAAATTGGGTTGCCTCCCAACAAGCGCTATCGTTTAACGCCCCTAGCTAGGCATAAAAGCGAGGATAGATTTAGGTATTGTCTTCTTTGATTTTCAACTTTTTAGCGGGATCTAGCTCGAATCCGGGAGGTTCTTTATGTTTCCCTTCATATTCCGAAATTTTTAGATCTAAGGAGTCCAACCGCTTATTGCAAAGAGTGATCAACATATTCATGCGGTGAATATTTTCGCTAACATTCTTAAGAGGTTCAAGAGATTTTTGTAAATTCTTAGTAACTTCACAATTTTTTTCAAGAACTTGTGTCTCTTCCTGAGTAGGATGAGGCCCCTTATGTTGAGTTAGTGTTCCCACTATACCTTCTATAATTTCAAGTGCAATATGGGGATCAATTTCAATAAAATTGCCTTTGGCAACGCAATCCAAAAGTTGTCTATGAGACATATTTAATCCAACATAAAAATTGCAAAGCAGTATTCTCAGATTTACTTCAAAGGTACAATTACGATAAGAATCCATTATTCTCAACCAGGCATCTTTTAAGTTTTCTCCTTGTATTTGTTTGAAATGAAAGACTTCAAACTCAGGGGACAACGGAGTGGATAAGGGACTAGCCATGACGACAAGCAAGCGAGAAAAAGGCAAACGGAAAAGAGAGGGCGAATAAAACGGCAAGGGTGAAGTGGGGGAGAGGAAAACGAGAGGCAAATGGCAACTAATGTAATGCGAGAGATAGGGATTGTGATGGGTACTTGTTATGTTGACTTTTGCGTAGACTCCCCGGCAACGGCGCCAGAAATTCTTCTTGCTACCTCTTGAGCACTGTGTTGGATTTCCCCGAAGAGGAGAGGATGATGCAGCAAAGTAGCGTAAGTATTTCCCTCGGTTTTTGAGAACCAAGGTATCAATCCAGTAGGAGGCTACACGCATGTCCCTCGTACCTACACAAAACAATAGCTCAACGGAACCAACGCGATTAGGGGTTGTCAATCCCTTCACGGTCACTTACGGGAGTGAGATCTGATAGAGATGATAGATAATATTTTTGATATTTTTGGTATAGAGATGCAAAGTGAAAAGTAAAAGGCAAAGTAAAAACAAAGCAATAATAAAGTGATGGAGATTGATATGATGAGAATAGACCCGGGGTCCATAGGTTTCACTAGTGGCTTCTCTCAAGAGCATAAGTATTTCTAGGGTGGGTGAACAAATTACTGTTGAGCAATTGACAGAATTGAGCATAGTTATGAGAATATCTAGGTATGATCATGTATATAGGCATCACGTCCGAGACAAGTAGACCGACTCCTGCCTGCATCTACTACAATTACTCCATTCATCGACCGCTATCCATCATGCATCTAGAGTATTAAGTTAAAAACAGAGTAACGCCTTAAGCAAGATGACATGATGTAGAGGGATAGTTTCATGAAATATGATAAAAACCCCATCTTGTTATCCTCGATGGCAACAATACAATATGTGCCTTGCTGCCCTTTCTGTCACTGGGAAAGGACACCGCAAGATTGAACCCAAAGCTAAGCACTTCTCCCATGGCAAGAAAAAACCAATCTAGTAGGCCAAACCGAACTGATAATTCGAAGAGACTTGCAAAGATAACCAATCATAAATAAAAGAATTCAGAGAAGATTCAAATATTATTCATAGATAGACTTGATCATAAACCCACAATTCATCGTTCTCAACAAACACACCGCAAAAAAAAAGATTACATCGAATAGATCTCCACGAGAGAGGGGGAGAACATTGTATTGAGATCCAAAAAGAGAGAAGAAGCCATCTAGCTAATAACTATGGACCTGAAGGTCTGAGGTAAACTACTCACACTTCATCGGAGAGGCTATGATGATGTAGAAGCCCTCCGTGATGACGGCCCTCTCCGGCGGAGCTCTGGAACAGGCCCCAAGAGTGGATACAGAAAGTTGCGGCGGTGGAATTAGGTTTTTGGCTCCGTTTCTGATCGTTTGGGGGTACATAGGTATATATAGGAGGAACGAGTACGTCGGTGGAGCTCCGAGGGGCCCACGAGGCAGGGGGCGCGCCCTAGGGGGGCGCCCCCACCTTCGTGACCGCCTCTTTGCTTCCTTGGAGTAGGGTCCAAGTCTCCTGGATCACGTTCGGTGAGAAAATCACGTTCCTGAAGGTTTCATTCCGTTTGGACTCCGTTTGATATTCCGTTTCTTCGAAACACTGAAATAGGCAAAATACAACAATTCTGGGCTGGGCCTCCGGTTAATAGGTTAGTCCCAAAAATAATATAAAAGTGGAAAATAAAGCCCAATATAGTCCAAAGCAGTAGATAATATAGGATGGAGCAATCAAAAATTATAGATACGTTGGAGACGTATCAGACATCACGTCTGTCCGGTCATAATTTCGAACCGTTTTTTGTCTGCCGATCCACGTTTCGAGACGCGGTTGCCATTGGCACATCTTGTCGAAGCAGAGATCATGTCCCCTTACTGCGGGATTCTCATCAATGAGGGTGTGGGTAGATCAACCGTGCTGTTCGCACGGTCCTTGAGAATAGGCGAGTTTAAGGCGAGTGGGGAGGCGCTTGATATTCATGGCCTTTATAAGGGGATATGGATTCCCTTTCTTCACCCACACCTTTTCTCCTCCTCAGTCATTCCGTCCTTGAGCTCCAGCGCCCAAGCTTTAGCTCTTCCTCGTTCGGCAAGCACTGCAAATATGTACATATCCGAAGCTGGAGGCAAGTGGATGGCCTCCTCCGTCAAGAAGAAGGACATCAAGGAGCTCTGGGAGGCCGGATACATGGCCAAGGAGATTGCTCACTGACTCCCGGCCAAAGGACAGATCATCCCTACTCCAGAGCCCCGTGAGAGGGTTGTGTTTCTTACACATTTTGTCCGCAGGCTGGGATTCCCTCTCCACCCGTTCGTCCATGGACTGATGTTTTACTATGGGCTAGACTTCCATGACCTAGCCCCCAACTTCATTCTCAATATCACGGCATTCATTGTCATGTGCGAGGCCTTTCTCCGCATCCCACCTCATTTCGGCCTATGGCTGAAGACCTTCAATGTGAAACCGAAGGTGGTGAGCGGCCAGCAAGCAGAGTGTGGAGGCGCCATGGTGGGCAAGATGCCCAACTTCACCTATCCCGAAGGCTCCTTCATGGAGACGGTGAACGGGTGGCAGTCGGGATGGTTCTACATCACCGAGCCGCACGGCCCCCGAATTCCGATCCGGAATCATGATGCGGCTCACCTCCTGGCAAGAGAGGGGCCTAACCTAGGGTCCCTCGGACGAGCTGACTGGGCTCCAGACATGTGTCCAGAAACATGATAGACAGGAAAATCAAGCTTGTCAACGTGATCCAGGTCATGCTCATTCGTCGGGTCCTCCCGTGCCAATGCCGGACTTGCTATCTGTGGGAGTATGATCCGGCCAAGCACTAGACGCTACTAGAGCTCTTCGGCGCGACACACGAAGACATATGGAAAGTGCTCTTCAAGGCCGGCGAGACGCCACCGCCCACGACCGAGGATCGCGGGCTCAGCTTAAAGCACCAGGCTAATTCGATGAGTTCTTTCATGTTTTCAAGGTATACCCTTTACCAGCATATTTTGAGGAAAAAGCCTAAGCCTTCCTATCTATGATTTCAGACCTGGATCGAAGTAGCAGGGGGGATTAACTGTCCGGCTCCACTGCCCGAAGACCAAGAATTCCCATTACTGACGAAAATGCTGTTTCCAGCGCCTTATGAGGTGCTGGAGAAGACGGCCAAGAAAGCGACCAAAGGGGCCCGGAGGGGCACTCACCGAAAAGGCGCTTCGGACGTGATGTCCGAAGACGAGACTCACTCTTCATCCGCCGAAGACGATGACGAGGAGGAGGAAGAAGAAGACTCCCCACCAGAGGTGGGGAGGAAGAAGAGAGTGGCCTCCACGAATCTGGAGGCGAAGGCGCCCAAGAAAGGATGGGGCTCCCGCGTAGATACCTCCGCGTGGGATATCGATAGTAGTCCGGAGCGACCTCCCGGGACCAAGCCGCTGGCCGCATCGTAAGAACCAAAATCCTTATGCGCGCCCAAACGTCTGGCCTTTTCGGTTTTTAATATTGATATGTGTAAATTGTGTTATTCCAGTTCGGCTCATGACGGCTCCCCGCGATCCTCGATAGAGGGTTCACTAGACTCCAAGGAGATGGCTAGCATGTCTCTGCCACCTGCTCATTCTGTCTCGCCCTAGGGTGATGACGAGGTGGTGTCCCAAAGGACCTTCCCAGACCGAGGGGAGGCTCCAGAGATCGTCAGGGTGGCGCCCCAGGATGACTCCTCGGCCGCCGGGCATGTAGAGGGAAAAGCCCCCATGGGGACTGGTGATGGAAGCCGGGGTTCCATTTGGCCCTCAGCCGGATACTATTCCGTAGACCTTCATGGCTCCGGAGTCCAGCGAACGGCCTTCCCCGAAAGGAGGAGGTGTCCCTGTTCCACCGGTGACCTCTGTCCAACCAGAGGCACCGGATAATCTACTGGAAACGCTGCAAGGTGCTTCCATTGTGGATGAACACCGTACCCTTATGGGTATGGTGATCAAGAAGGTTCAGTTCGTCAAAAGCGGACTGACCGAAGCCTGCGCTAGTCTTCTAACAGGCTTTGAGGTGAGTAATGTAATTATAGGAAGAATATCACAGTGTAGACAGTAGCCCCTGATGCTCTGTTCGGTGTTCGGAAAGAAAGAGCCGAAAAGAGGATCAAAACTAATTTTCACTGGAGTCTAACATAAGATGTCTATGTGAATAAGCAGGCATCACTGCGGGCTGCTACCGCTCATACTACGGAGGTTTCCGGACTGAAGCAGAAACTGGAGCGGGCAGAGGAAGAGCTTGGCCTCGTGAAGAAGCAGCTAGAGGATAGCCGAGGTATGCAGTGACCTGCGTGTTCATTTAATAAGGATGAGTAGTCCGTGCGGACTAAAGTGTCATGAACTTTATTAGGGGCCATGACCGAGGTGGCAGCCCTCAAGAAGGCGTTAGCCGAGGCCGAGGACAAAGCGATCAAGGAATGCGTCGCGCGCGAGAAGCACGAGGCCCTGGTTAACAAGGCCTAGCAAGAGCTCCAGGACGCCGTCGAGAAGCTCGGGTCCTTGGAGCGTGATTTTAGGACGCAAGAGTCCGAACTTGTGAAGGCCCGCCAGAGCGCACAGGATGCCCGAGCCGAAGCCCAGAGCGCCCTCCAGGAGATTCAGGCGGCCAAAAAGATTGCGGCGGGTATGTCTTTCTCTATGCAAAGCAAGTATGCGAAGGAAACATTCCTTGTACTTACCCGAATTTGTGTTTTCCAGTGGCGTTTACGAATCTGCCGTGCAGCATATCAGATGCTGCCGAGTTTTATCGAGCTGAAGAGGGGATGTCTATGGAGAAGTTATTCTGGTTTCAATATCTTGGACTAGAACATCCGGTGCCCTTTAGCGACCAGCTAAAACAGCTGGTCGAGCTGCACCGGTCGGCCGAGCTAGCCATGAAGGACTTAATAGTCCGGCTGTGGCTTGCCGAGCCCATACCCAGCAACTACTTCAGACTTGTGAAGCGGCTTGTGAGTGCCTTCCCACGGCTCGAAGCCGTGAAGCGGTCGGTCTGCATTGAAGGTGCACGAATGGCATTTGCCCACGTCAAGATGCATTGGCGAAGCTGGATGCCAAGAAGCTGATGACCGAGGGGCCGCCGGAGGGCAAGGAGCATCGTCGACCCGAGCTGTATTTTGACAGAGTCCTGGAGGGATCCTGCCTTGTGGCGGAACGATGTGCGAAGGACGTGATATTCCCATGAAAACATTCAGGTTGTCGTATAATATGAAACAAGATCGGTATGTAATATGATGCTTGTAATGACATTTTACCTCCTGTGTGGACGTTTATTAAAATCTGAGGGTTGACCAGTCGTCGGCTTCTGCCCCCACGTAGATAGTACGGAGGTGTTCGGGATAAATCTAAACACTCTTTACTCCACATTTTGGTCCTTAAGGAGGTGTTTAGAACGAACAAGGCAATCAGACTATACGGCCTTTATCACCCTCACTTAGCCATAGGAGTTTGACAATGAAAATTTCAGCGAAGCCCCTGGTGTTCGGAAGGCCGAACTAGGGGCGCTATACACGCCTAATCGGAGGAAAACCGATTCCTCGCATAAAGAGGAAAAAATCTCTAGGGATTTGAGACTTCTCGAACAGCTGACCAGCTCTCGCCGCATCCTGACAGTCAGTTTTCGGCTTTCATCGAGGTGCTCGTCCGGAAGAACCGGACACAATCGCGAGAGTTCTCCTTTACTACCCTAGCCGATATAGCGGAACGTAAGGTAGTAAGCACAGGAGCCGGGCAACCCAACTATTTACCAAAGACATGATTCAGAGCCGATGCATATAATGCTATAAGTTCGGGGTGCCGAACTGTACTGTAAAAGTGTTTGGACTTTTGTTGCCGTAATGCGAGGTGTGATGAAGCCCCTAGCGCAGTAATACGTACCAGAGTGTACGTGTGCAATGAGTAATAAATACAAAGGTAAGGAGACAGAGAAAATTAAATAATAAGCTGACGCTACCATTCATTTACCATTGTGGTGTAATTAATATGCCGAGGCATACTTGTACAAGTAATGCGATAAGCAAGCAAGGCTATTTATCGTGCCATGACCAAGGGCGAGCTGCGTACGGGTATGTAAAACAGGTATAGCAATCGTTAGCAGAGACCACCTGGGGATTCCCTTGTATGCCAGAGCCCCTTGCCTCCTTGGTGTGTTCTGCCAGCGGGTCGTCCGAATAGACCTCGAAAAGAGAAAAACCCGAAATAAAAAGGAAAAGTGAAGGTGTGCGAATCCCAGGGTCGGTTCAGCTGCACTGTGGATTGCGACCTAGTTATGCCTCCGTGAGTACCCATGGGGTTTTGAGTGTGTAGTTATGTACGTGTGGTACGAATGCCACTGCATGAAGGGGGCTAGGACGGAGGCCGGATTGCTAATCGAGCTCTTGATGAGCCGAGCTATCCTGTTGCAGCGTAGTCCGGACCTTCTTAACGGTGTTCAGGGGCTCGGCAGCCGGATTATGGTTCTGCTTGAGAAGGCCGCTCTGTGCTTCTGCTGCTAGGGCGGCCGTGTGCTCCTCTGTACGGAGGGAGCGTTCCGTGTTTCCATTGACTGTTATGATGCCGCGTGGACTGGGCGTCTTGAGCTTGAGATAAGCATAGTGTGGCACCGCGTTGAATCTAGCAAACGCGGTTCGTCCGAGCAGTGCGTGGTAGCCGCTGCGGAAGGGGACGATATCAAAGATTAGCTCTTCGCTTTGGAAGTTGTCCGGGGAACTGAAGACCACCTCCAGCGTGATTGAGCCCGTGCAACGGGCCTCTACGCCTGGTATGACTCCTTTAAAGGTAGTCTTTGTAGGTTTGATTCGTGATGGATTAATGCCCATTTTGCGCACTGTATCATGATAGAGCAGGTTGAGGCTGCTACCCCCGTCCATTAGGACTAGTGTAAGGTGAAATCCGTTGATGATTGGGTCGAGGATCAGTGCGGCCGAACCGCCATGAAGGATACTAGTTGGATGATCTCGACGATCAAAGGTGATCGGGAATGACGACCATGGATTGAATTTTGGGACGACTAGCTCTACCGCATAGACGTCCCTGAGTGCGCGCTTGCGCTCCCTTTTGGGGATGTGTGTAGCATATATCATATTCACCGCTTTGACTCGAGGGGGAAACTTTTTCTGTCCTCCAGCGTTTGGCTGCCGGGGCTCTTCGCCGTCGTCCTCGCTTTGTGATCCCGTTTCCTTGCTCTTGGCGTTTGACTTGCTGGCTTGCTTGAAAACCCGGCAATCTCTGTTGGTATGATTGGCTTGTTTGTCTGGGGTGCCATGTATCTGGCACAGACGATGGAGTATGTGGTCCAAGCTGGATGGTCCCTCGCTGTTCCTTTTATAAGGCTTCTTCCGCTGGCCGGACTTGGAGCCACTGAATCCGGCGTGAACTGCCGTGTCATTGGTGTTATCGCCATTACTCCGGCATTTTTGTTTATTGCGCCGGAGCTTGCCGGTGCTGTTTTTGGCCTCGGAGGGGCCTGCCTCATTGGCTGTGTTTTTACTACGAGCCAGCCAACTATCCTCACCCGCGCAAAAGCGGGTCATGAGTGCAATGAGGGCTGCCATCGACTTCGGCTTTTCTTGGCTGAGGTGGCGGGTGAGCCATTCATCACGAATGCTATGTTTAAAGGCCGCTAGGGCTTCAGCATCCGGACAGTCAACTATTTGGTTCTTCTTGGTTAGGAACCTAGTCCAGAATTTTCTGGCAGATTCTCCAGGTTGTTGAACTATACGACTTAAGTCATCGGCGCCTGGTGGCCGGACATAAGTGCCTTGGCAGTTGTCAAGAAAAGCTTCTTCCAAGTCCTCCCAGCTACCAATGGAATTTTCAGGCAGGCTATTTAACTAGTGTCTAGCTGGCCGTTTTAGTTTTAGTGGTAGGTATTTGATGGCGTGGAGATCGTCTCCTCGGGCCATATGGATGTGGAGAATAAAATCCTCGATCCATACTGCGGGATCAGTTGTTCCGTCGTATGATTCAATATTGACGGGCTTGAACCCCTCAGGGAATTCATGATCCAGTACTTTATCTGTGAAGCAGAGAGGGTGTGCGGTGCCTCTATATCGGGCCGCGTCGCGGCGCACCTCCGATGAAGTCCGCCTGCGGTTATTGGCCCGGGCGTGACTAGGTTTGTCACATCCGAATAGGTAGCCATAGTCGCGAGTTGAAAGGCGTCCTTGCGATCCGTAGATTGATCTGGTGTGTCCTACTCTACTGTCTAGGTCCTGCCGAAGGTCGTATGTATAGTCCCGAGCTGTTTTGTCTCTGTTTTTACGAGGTGGTGGGGCGGGCTGCTGTTCGGCTTGAGTTGCCGTTTTATCCCGACCACGGGGTGGTCGGTCTGCCGTACTATCCCGATCGTGTGGTGGTCGTTCCGCATTGCACGAGGGAGGTATGGGCTCCAGTGCCTCCTCATCGAACTGAGGTAGCAGTCTATGTTTCGGGTAACTTTTGGCTGGATGCTTGATGCCGTATTCTTCGGCTGCCAGGACATCAGTCCATTTGTCAATGAGTAGGTCTTGATCAGCTTGAAGCTACTGCTACTTTTTCTTCAGGCTTCTTGTAGTAGCTATTAGCTGGCGCTTGAAGTGCTCTTGCTCGAGGGGTGCCTTAGGCACGATGAAATCCTCGTTGCCGAGGCTCTCCTCATCCTCGGAGGGTGGACGGTAACTATCGTCATCCGGGTTGTTGGGCATGGCGTGTTCATTAGGGTTAACTTGCCCATTGTCTTGTTCCTCCTGTTCGGATGTTGCTCCAACAGGGTCTTCATTGTTTTCGGCGTCGTCCGGAGTACTATTTTCTCTGGTGCCAGTGTTGCTATCCTTTGAGCGACGTGACTTAGAATGGCGTTTAGGGCGCCGGCGCTTGGACTGTGTTTCAGAAGGTTTATTCGCAACTGGGTCTTCTTTCTCATCGTCGCTAGCTTTATTAGGTGTTCAACCATGTATACATCGTACGAAGAGGTGGCCGTCCAACGTCCAGTGAATGGCAGGTCTTGGCCTTGCTCCTTGTCAGCATCGTCGTCCATACCGTCTATGTCTTCGGAGCCATAATCAAGCACGTCGGTTAAGTCCTCGACAGTGGCTATGAAGTGGGTGGCGGGTGGGAAGCGAACTTCTCCATCATCAGCCTCTAGCTCAAACCGAACATAGCTTGCCTGTGAGTCCTTCTGCGCCTCAAGCTCCAGCGCCCAGATCCCATCCCGAATTCATCTTGTTTCTGTAGCGCTCCTCCGCCTCGACCCCTAGCCATGGAGGACGCCAACCTCAAGGGCCACTAGGCCGGCTCCTCCATCACGGAGGGAACTATCCTAGAGCTGCGCAGCATGGGGTACATCCCCACTGAGATCAACACCCACGTGTCAGATCGCGGCAGCAAGTACCTGGTCCCAACCCTGGGGAGAGGGTAGTCTTCATCCCCCACCTCATAAGAGGTCTGAGGTTCCCGCTGCACCCTTTCGTGTGCGGGATCATGTTTTACTATGGGCTAGATTTCCACCACCTAGCCTCAAATTCCATTCTCCGCCTCGCCTCCTTCATCATAATCTGCGAGGCCTTCCTCCGCATCGAGCCGCATTTTGGATTGTGGCTGAAGATCTCCGGCATCAAGCCGAAGTCCAGCGGCTCCGAGCTCGTAGAGTGCGGGGGCACGATGATTGGCAAGAAGGTGGGCTGGTACAAAGGCACCTTCGTGGAGACCATTAAGGAGTGGCATCGCGAGTGGTTTTACATCACTGAGCCGCTCGCTGCTAGCCAAGCCGAGGTCCCGGAATTTTCGGCTGGCCCTCTGAAGAAGCTTGTATCCTAGAAGAAGAAGGGCATGGGCTGGGGGAACCCAGAGGAGGCGAAGGCGCTAAGAAGATACAGTTCTGGACAGACAAGAAGAACCTCTAGCTAGTGGACGCGGTAAACGTCATGCTCCACTGCCGTGTCCTGCCGCTCCAATCTCGGGCTACCCCAATGTGGGCATATAAGCCCGAGGATGCGGTGCCCATACACCACTTCTTCTATTCCACCTTGGCCAGAATGTGGATGCTGGTGATACGTCTCCAACATATCTATAATTTTTGATTGTTCCATGTTGTTATATTATCAATCTTGGATGTTTTACAACCATTTTATAGCAACTTTATATCATTTTTTGGGACTAAACCTATTGACACAGTGCCAAGTGCCAGTTGCTGTTTTTTGCTTCGCAGAATATCCCTATCAAACGGAGTCCAAACACAGCGAAACTTTTTGGAGATTTGTTTGGACCAGAAGACAACTTGGGCCCACAAGACAGCAGGGCATGCCAGAGGCCCCTGACGCGCCCTGATGGGTTGTAGGGCCCACGAGGTCTCCTCCACTGCCTCTCAGCTCTATAAATACCCAAATATTCCACAAACCCTAGGGGAGCCGACGAAACACAATTCCAGTCGCGGCAAGTTCCAGAACCACGAGATCCAATCTAGAGCCCTATTCCGGCACTCCTCCGAAGGGGAATACGATCACATAGGGGTTCATCATCCTCATTGGTGCCTCTTCGATGATGCATGAATAGTTCACCATAGACCTACGGGTTTGTAGGCAGTAGCTAGACGACTTCTTCTCTCTTTTTGATTCTCAATACAATGGTCTCTTGGAGATCTATATGATGTAATGACTTTGTGCGGTGTGTTTGTTGGGATCCGATGAAGTTTGAGTTTATGATCAGATCTATATCCATGAATATTATTTGAGTCTTATTTGATGTCTTATATGCATGATTATTTATAGCCTCGTATTTCTTCTTCGAACCTTTGGTTTAGTTAGGCCAACTAGATTGATTTTCTTGCAATGGGAAGAGGTGCTTTGTGATGGATTTGATCTTGCGGTGTCCTCACCATGGATGAATAGGTTACGGCGAAGGGCTCTTTGCCGTCTGCTGGCGGACGACAAAGATGAAATGGTCTTTGCCGTCCGCCAGCAGACGGCAAAGGACCTGGACGGCACACGTGGTAGCTTAGGGTCGTTAAGGGGTTAACGGCGTGCTTTGCCGTCTGCTGGCAGACGGCAAAGAAACCATATAGGCCAGCCAAGTGCCCCCCAGGGTGCACATGTAGCTGTCACGTGGCAACTGATATCAAAGCTCTTTGTCGTCTGCTAGCAGACGACAAAGTGCCTGTATAGCCCCTGTTTTTTCTTAAATTCATTCAATTTGACAGAATTTCATACACACACACACACACATTTCAAAATAATTTCAACATGCATACCGACAATAAGTTTCCAACAACATAAGAAACATCAAGTTTCCAACAACATATCCAACATACATTGATTTCCAACAAGAAGTTTCCAACAACATATCCATATCTACATACATATCCAGAAGAAGTTTCCAACAACATATCCATATATACATACATATCGAAAAGAAGTTTCCAACAAGTTTCCATAAACAAAAAGGAAGCACAAGCAGAAGAGTACACTCCATCAATGCAAGCTTCCTCATCTAAAGCAAATCTGCAAATTGGGAAAGATGAAAGTTAGAAGAAGAAGAAGAATAATAAGAAGAAGAACAAGAAGAAGACTAGCTAGAAGAAAAAATAAGAAAATGAAGAAGAAAAAGAAGAAGAAGAAGAATTTATCTTCTCTTTCTTTTTCTCATCTCCTCTTCTTTATCTTCTTCTAAGTAAATAGGTCATTTCAGAGCTAGGCTAGGTAAATAGGTCATTTTGGAGCTAACCTAGGTAAAATGGGTCATATTGGAGCTAACCTAGGTAAACTTGGTCATTTGGGAGCTAACCTAGGTAAAATGGATCATATTGGAGCTAACCTAGGTAAAATTGGTCATTTTGGAGCTAACCTAGCTAATTATGCCATTTTTGAGTAAACTAAGCATATTATGCCATTTTTGACATAAGTAAGCTAAGTATAGGTTTTTCTTGAGCTAACCCAGGTAACTAAGCATATTAGAGCTAATTTAGCATTTTAGAGCTAACTTAGGGCTAACTTAGGTCATTTGGGAGCTAACTTAGGTAAAATTGATCATTTTGGAGCTAATTAGGCTTATTATGTCATTTTCGAGGAAAATAAGCTAACTATATGACATATATGAGGTTACCAAGATTGTTATGCCATTTCAAACCTAAGTAAGCTAATTATGCCATTTTTTACATAAGTAAGCTAAGTGTATGTCATTATTGAGCAAACTTAGGTAACTAAGCATATTAGAGATAACTTAACATATTAGAGCTAACTTAGGTCATTTTGGAGGAAACAAAGTTATGTATAGATCATTTTGGTGACTAAGTATAGATCATACTAAGTGAAGTATGTCAGGCATGTCAGATCGTATATGTCAGGTATGTCAAGTATGTCTGACATACCTGACATACTTCACTCCTCCTTCTTCTCCTTCTCCTTCATCATCCTGATGCGCTTAGAGTGGCAAGGCAGTGGGATGTACTCTTCTACCACAATTGGCATGGTCATGTCGCCCGGCTGTGGGATCTCCGGCGCCACCACCATCGCGAGGTCATTGTTAGTCACCACCACCATTGCGAGGCCATCTTCAGGCAACACCATCGCTAGGTCATCATTAGCCACCACCATCTCTTGCCCATCGTCAGTCACCAGCATTGCTTGGCCATCGTTAGCCACCACCATCACGAGGTCATCGTTAGATAGAATAGGCTGCACCTCCTCATCCCCACTCTGCTGCTCTTCTTCCCCACTCCATTTCGGATCATCCTCGCTGCTGATTTTACTGTAGCCAGACTCGCTGCTGCTTTTGCTGTAGCCAAAGTCGCTGCTGCTGCTCCAATTGCCTGACCAAATGCAACAAAGTTTTTTTTAACAATCAGTGTGAGACAAAGCCAAATGGAGAGGAAGAAGAGGCAGAGCCTACTGGCACCGTCGTCGTCCTAGTAGCGCATGCGGCACATAGTCGTGTTGAACACCTTCACGGTGAGCATGGCGTCGCTGTCGTACCTGAAGACAAGGAAGTACCCGTGCCGCAGGTCGCAGGCACGGACAAAGTGCTCCCAGCCACGACACATGTACATGTGGTCATTCTTGATCACCACCTTCACGTCCCAAAGCCTGTAAAGCCCGCTGCCGACCTATCGCAGCTTCACATTCTTTGGCCGATGGCCGTCCAGCATCTCCATAAAAGTGTCAGGCAGCCTCTGCAACGTGGGTCAAGGAGTGATATAGCAAACAACAGAGTTATGATAAAGAGATGGGTGAAGGGGAGATCTCTCCTTTTATATACCTGCCTCCTGGAGGAATTCTCAAGTATGACCGTGAAGAACTCGAAACCTTCCAAGTCATACTCCGGTGTGGCAGAGCGCAGCCTGCGGTGGCGGCCTCCCCCTATCTCTGATAAGCAGCAGAAGAGACCAATTACTACCCTTACAACATTATCCTATAACATTACAACAGTAGAAGTTTTGAGCAGAAGATAATCAACTAAAATTAATTAATTTGGTAGGTTAGTTGGCAATAGTTGGAACAGAGCCAAGTTTTTAGACATGAAAGAAAACTGAGAAAAAAAAGCAATGCACTTGTGCTCAACAACATCAAGAACACTTAATTAATTTCGTAGGTTAGTTGGCAATGGCAATTAGCACCCTTCAAAACTAGGGATTTTTTAGACATGAAAGGAAACTAAAAATGTTGAAAAACGGAGCATAGTAATCTAAAAAACAAAGCACATTTTAGGTGGCTCTAGGTTGACATACTAGAGCTGAGCACAAGGTTTATTAGTAGCATGTTATTCAATATATTTTTGATCATCAAATGAAAGAGAATACATATCGTCACCATGCCTATATGGTTCAATTTGTAAATCAGCCATAAACCCCCGCGGAACTACTCTCATTGCACTACACGGAAATTTACTAGGTGACATGGCAAAAATTTCAGGAACAAAGCAGATTTGACGTTGTGGTCCATGGCAGTTTTCTACACGAACTGTTCTAAATCAAGTGCGTTATCCTCATTTTTATTCTAAGTGTGGCAGTGTTTACCTAAAACATGGCAATTTCACACAATCTCTTGTCCGCTATATGAAACTGAAAAACAAAAACAAACAAACAAACTGAAAAACAAGCAGTGCACTTGAGAAAAATACACTTCTTCTTCCTCTTCTTCTTTTTCTCTTCTTATTTTTTTCATCTTTCTTCTTAACCTAAACTAAACCTAAAGTAAACTAAATGTAAATCAAAACTTAAAAAATAGAAGCTTATAAAATTCATCAAAACCACAGCCAAGGAAACTAACATGGTGGTTAGCCAGTTAGCTAACAAGACCAGCACAATCGACATTGGCACCATCGGTCATGCGGATGCGGCATCAACAACAACCTCTTGCTATACTTCTTGGGATACTGATTCTACCAATCATGTCAATTTTCCAAACGAATTGCTAACTGATGAGCTTGAACAAGATGACGACGGAGTGATGACAACACTTGACAGAACCACATGTCGAACCACTGAACTGAATCAAACCTAGATAGAGGGTAAACAAGCAGGTGAGAGCAGAGGAAAGAAAGAAACCTTGCTCGTTCTTGCCGAGGCCCTTGTCGGACTTGGATCCCATCTTTCGCAGCAGCCTGAAGTCGACGTTGGTGGGGCGCTGGGGCGGCCGGGTGGAGGAGGGGGCGCCGGATCGGTGGGGTGGCCGCGGTGGTGGAGGAGAGGGCGCCGGGGCGGCCGAGTGGAGGAGGGGGCGCCCTTCTCCTCCTCGTTGATCTGCGCAGGAGGCCTTTGTTCCCAGCACAAGGTTTGCTAACCTTCAAAAAATTTACCACCTCTAATTCTTATATGTGAAGGCATTACTCCCCACGGGAAAGGCATATGAAACATATATAATTTCACATATATGACATTCAAATCATTCGACTATTTACTCATAGGATATAAGTGAAGCACAGGAGAAAATGACAAACTACTCCAAAAAGATATAAGTGAAGATCAATGAGTGGTTAAATAATTATGTAGCTATGTGAAGACTCTCTCTCATTTAAGAATTTTAGATCTTGGGATATTATTCAAACAGCAAGCAAAACAAAATAAAACGACATTTCAAGGATATCACTCATCATGTGAAGAAGCAAAAACTTAGGATCAACCGATACTAACCGATAATTGTTGAAGAAGAAAGGTGGGATGCCTACCAGGGCATCCCCAAGCTTAGATGCTTGAGACTTCTTGAAATATTATCTTGTGGTGCCTTGGGCATCCCCAAGCTTGAGCTTGTTGTGTCTCCTTAATTCCTCTCATATCACGGTTTCCTAAATCTCGAAAGCTTCATCCACACCAAACTCAACAAGAACTCGTGAGATAAGTTAGTATAAACCAATGCAAAAACCTTATCATTCTCTACTGTAGCAAATCACAAAAATTATTGTTCAACATTGCATACTAAATGTCTCTGCATATTTAATACTCCTATCCTCAAATAGAATCATTAAACAAGCAAACATATGCAAACAATGCAAACGTAACAGCAATCTGCCAAAACAGTACAGTCTGTAAAGAATACAAGATTCATCATACTTCCCTAACTCCAAACATTATGAAATTCTACCACACTGTAGAAAATTTATCAGAGCTTATTATGCAAAAAGTTTCAACATTTTATCATATTCTGGCTTTTCTAGGGAATTTTTTAAACAGCGATAAACTTTCTGTTTTGAAACAACAACATGTATACTTGCAAAATAAGCATGGTAAAGGCTATCATTGACATTTTGATTGAAAATAGAGATGCAAAACATTATTCTGAATAACAGCAAGCAAATACTAACAAAAGAAAATGACGCTCCAAGTGAAGTTACCGATGAACGAAGACGAATGAGGGGATGCCATCCGGGGCATCCCCAAGCTTAGGCTCTTAGTTGTCCTTGAATATTACCTTGGGGTGCCTTGGGCATCTCCAAGCTTAGGCTCTTGCCACTGCTTATTCCACAGTCCATCGAATCTTTACCCAAAACTTGAAAACTTCACAACACAAAACTTAACAGAAAACTCGTAAGCTTCGTTAGTATAAGAAAATAAATCACCACTTAGGTACTGTCGTGAACTCATTCTAAATTCATATTGGTGTAATATATGGTTCATACCCTTCGATAATACTCATAGATTCATCAAAATAAGCAAACAACACATAGAAAATAGAATCTGTCAAAAACAGAACAATCTGTAGTAATCTGTATCAAATGTAAACTTCTGGAACTCAGAAAAATCTAACAAAATAGGACGACCTAGATAATTTGATTATTGATCTACTGAAATTGGAATCAGTATTTTGTCACTTTCTGGTGATTTTTAACAATTGTTTTCGTTAGCAGAAAGTTCCTGTCCTTTTCAGCAAGATTAAATAATTATCATCAAAGAAGATCCTATAGGTCGTACTTGGCACAAACACTAATTAAAACATAAAACCACATCTAACCATTGAATAGATGATTTATTTATTACTAAACAGGAGCAAAAAGCATAGAACTAAAATAAAATTGGGTTGCCTCCCAACAAGCGCTAACGTTTAACGCCCCTAGCTAGGCATGATGATTTCAATGATACTCACATGAAAGATAATAATTGAAACATAAAGAGAGCATCATGAAACACATGTCAAGCACATTTAAGTCTAACCCACTTCCTATGCATAGGGATTTTGTGAACACACAATTTATGGGAACAATAATCAACTAGCATAGGAAGGAAAAACAAGCACAACTTTAAAACTTTAAGCACATACAGAGGAAACTTGATGTTATTGCAATTCCTAAAAGCATATGTTCCTCCCTCATAATAATTTTCAGTAGAATCATGAATGAATTCAACCATATAACCAGCACATAAAGCATTCTTTTCATGATCTACTTGCATAGAAATTTTACAAATCTCCACATAAGCAAATTTATTCTCATCAATAGTAGTGGGAGCAAACTCAACAGAATAACTATCATGTGATGCATAATCCAATTGAAAATTAAAATCACCATGACAAGTTTCATGGTTATCTTTATTCTTTATAGCATACGTGTCATCACAATAATCATCATAAATAGGAGGCATGATTTCATCATTATAAATTTGCTCATCAAAACTTGGGGAACTAAACATATCTTCTTCATCAAACATAGCATCCCCAAGCTCATGGCTTTGCATATCATTAGCATCATGGGTATTCAAAGAATTCATACTAACAACATTACAATCATGCTCATCATTCACATATTTTATGCCAAGCATTCTATGTAATTCTTCTTCTAGTACTTGAGCACAATTTTCCTTCCCATCATTTTCACGAAAGACATTAAAAAGCTGAAGCGTATGAGGCAAACTCAATTCCATTTTTTTGTAGTTTTCTTTTATAAACTAAACTAGTAATAAAACAAGAAACAAAAAGATTCGATTGCAAGATCTAAAGATATACCTTCAAGCACTCACCTCCCCGGCAACGACACCGGAAAAGAGCCAGATGTCTACTACGCAACCTTCTCCAAGATCCAACTAAACTCAATCCATTACAAGAGAGTAGAGGGGGAGAAGCATCATAAGATCCAACTACAATAGCAAAGCTCGCGATACATCAAGATCGTACCACCTCAAGAACACGAGAGAGAGAGAGAGAGAGAGAGAGAGAGAGAGAGAGAGAGAGAGAGAGATCAAACACATAGCTACTGGTACATACCCTCAGCCCCGAGGGTGAACTACTCCCGCCTCGTCATGGAGAGCGCCGGGATGATGAGATGGCCACCGGTGAGGGATCCCCCCCCCCGGCAGGGTGCCAGAACAGGGTCCCGATTGGTTTTTGGTGGTTACAGAGGCTTGCGGCGGCGAAACTCCCGATCTATTCTGTTCCCCGGAGGTTTCAGTATTTATAGGAATTTTTGGTGTAGGTCTCACGTCAAGGAGGTTCCCGAGTCGTCCACGAGGCAGGGGCCCACGCCCAGGGGGTGGGCGCGCCCTCCACCCTCGTGGACATCTCGAGACTCTTTTGGCCCAACTCTTTTGCTCCGGAGGCTTCTTTTGGTCCATAAAAAATCATCAAAAATTGGCACGTCAATTGGACTCCATTTGGTATTCCTTTTCTGTAAAACTCAAAAACAAGGAAAAAACAGAAACTATCACTGGGCTCTAGGTTAATAGGTTAGTCCCAAGAATCATATAAAAGCCCATTAAACATCCAAGATGGATAATATAATAGCATGAATACTTCATAAATTATAGATATGTTGGAGACGTATCAGGCGTATAGGAAGATAGCAAGGTGGTGCTCGTTTACCTCCCTGGGAACACCGGGGATATCCGATGGTTGCCAGGAAAACACATCAATATTCGCCCGTAGGAAGGTAATGAGCGCGTTTTCCTATTTGTCATCGAGGGTGGCACTGATAGTGAAAGTACCATCAGCGCCAGCGAGCCTTGCCAGGACCTTTTTCACAGCGGGTGCAGCAGCCTTGGACCTCTTGTTGTTGGAACTCTCCCGCAAGTCATCAACGGGCGCAATGATCTCTGAGGAGATATGTTTCTCGGATTCCTTGCTGGCATTCTTGCTACCTCTCTTCTTTTTCTTGCTTTCCTTGGCGGGAACAGTGACCTCAGCGGCCTCTGCCGCGACTGTGTCCCGGTACATCTTGTCCACGCAAATGATTGCATCCTTCTCGTTTGACGGAATGGAAATGATGCCTATCAGCCCTGGAATATTCAAGGTGTTGTAGGCATAGTGGGATGTCGCCATGAATTTGGCCAGAGCTAGGTGACCAACGATTCCATTGTATGGCTGTGGGAGGTCGACCACATAAAAAATGATCTTCTTAGTCCGGTAATTCAACTCTCCCCCAAATGTTACCGGCAACGTGATCTTCCCTTTAGGACGACTCCTGTCGGGGTTGACTCCTTGAAACGTACCAGTAACCTCAAGTTATTCCTCTGCTATCTGAAGTTTGCTGATGACCTTTGGAGAAATCAGATTCAACCCGGCCCCACCGTCAACCAACATCTTTGTGACTTTGAGGTTGCGGATTGTTGGTGAGACCAACAATGGCAAGCACCCTACCGCAGTGGTGCGGTCAGGGTGGTTCTCTTCGTCAAAGATGATGGGTGTGCGTGACCACTTGAGCGGCTTCCAAGAATCTGCCGGTGGCTCCACGACATTGACCTCACGCGCCCACATTTTAAGTTGGCGGTGAGAGGAGTGCATTGATGCACCCCCGTCAATGCACATGGCGTTAGTGGCCTTCTGGAATTCCTGCTCGCTGGTTTCCTCTTCATCTCCTCCATCACTCTCATCATCGCAATCCTCTTTCTCACGCCCTTTGACAGGTTTTCCCTGATTCTGAGGAGCCTTGCCGGGGTGGCTTACTTCACCGCCTCGGCCCTTCCCGCCAGCGCCATTGACCTTTCTCCTTATCTCGCTTCTCATACTCAGCCCTCTGCATCTTGACAAGTTGTTCAACCTGATGACTCTTGAAGATCGTGGCCCAAGGTCCGATGGATCTTGCAGTACGGCCCGTCATGTTTCCTAGCTTTCTCGACAGCCCCAGCCTCCCAGCAATCAGTGCATGCGGTAACTTCCTTGCCGGGGGCTTCGGTCTTGGCCTTCTTGCTGGTACTAGGCGTGCCCGATCCTTCAACGGTCATTACTGCCTTATCTTTGCACCTTTTTTTGTGCTTCTTGTTCTTCTTCTTCTGACTGGTAGCCTCGTCATCATCCTCTGAGTCGATGTTGACACCATCCTCTTTTCCAGGGAGCTTCCTCCCCTCCTCCACCCGAGCACACTTTCCCACCAAAGTTTAAAGCTCCTTCACAGTCTTGGGCAATTGAACATTCATCTTAGAACGTATCCAACGATTGTGCACGTTGGACTAGAATGCAACTATCACAGCTACCGGGTGGATGTCTGGAATATTTCTGTGGACTCGGCTAAACCTCTGCATGTACTTTCGCAAAGTCTCTCTTTCCTTCTGCGGGAGAAGCTGCAAATCGCTGGGCTGCCCTGGTTCTTGATGGCCGCCTGTGAAGGTGCCAACGGACTCATGGCACAGGTCAGCCCAGGTCGAAATGGAGTTCTCTAGCAAGTGCATCAGCCAAGACCTCATGTTTGGCATAAGTGCCAAAAGGAAGTAGTTGGCAAAAACCTTCTCATCTCTTCCCCCGGTAGCTTCAAGAGCGATGGTATAGATGCTCAAGAACCATGCAGGGTTGAGCCTTCCATCATACTTCTCTGGTATCTCTGGATTGAATGTAGGGGAAGATGGCCAACGAACTTGCCGCAACTCCCGGGTGAAGGCGGGGCACCCAGCCTCGAAAGGCAGGTACCTGCCCCTGCCAAGTGCGGGCTCATCGATGTTGGGGCCATCACGCCCATCAGACTGGTGGTGGTTGTCACGGCGTAGCTCGATGGTGATGCGTGCGCCTTCCCTCTGCCTGTCCTCCGGGGCTCGCCGTTGGCCTTGACGTGCTTGAGGGTCGGATGAAGCTATCGTGACGTCGTCGAACTCTTGGTCACGCGACCCTAGCGCTGGTTGCCACAGAGGGGATTGCACCGTGGGGGTGGCCCCTCCCGCACGCCCAGTAGCGTGGGCTGCCGTCATCGCCTGGGGAGGCTATGGCGGGCCAGCTCACTGTGATCCTCCCACCTCAGGGAAGACAATTAGGCTCTGAATGGTGGCTCTCCACTCATCCATCTGATCAGCTGCCGGCGGAAATCTCAGCAGCAGCTGGGCCCGCGCCATGGCCTTCGAAGAGGAGCTTGGCATGGGTCGTGATGATGTATATCATAGTGTCGCTCTACTCCTGACGATGCCGGTAGTGGTTGTGCGGTGCTCCCGTCGCCGTGAGCCAGCCGCTTGGACGGGGTGGAGGCACTTGTGGACCAGCGGCTCCGTTTAGTGCATTGGCTGGGTCGGCTTGCTCCGGGGGCAGTGCATGTCCTACGGCGGTACCCGCGAAGGGGGCGGCCGGGGGATTGCGATACGCCCCAGAGCGAGCGCCACCGCTATGGCTGTGCCCCTAGGCCGGGCGAAGAGGTGCAAAAGAGATAATCTCTCTATCCGTACCTCGCGGAGCATGGTCGTTGGGATGTTGTTGGTGCTGTCCTTCTCCGGTGCCTCCCACTCCTGTTTCGGCTGCAAGGGAGGTGGTGACAATGCCGCCTGCGTCGACCACGTCCCCTGCAGTGTCATCATCCCCAAGCGTCCCTGCAGCCCCTGTGGTGTCGGCGGCCATAGTATATGGATCCGTCGATGAAGAAAATGGTGATGAAGATGACACGCTGCTTGCGTTCTCTGGTTCGCGCAAGTGATCCCCCTACCCGGCACGCCAAAGATGTCGTGGGAAACCACGGCCACCTATGGGGCCATGAGCCCCTTTGTGGTTCGGCGGGGGGATGAGCATGTTGCACAAAGAGCGGAGAAGCATAGCACAGCACGACAAAGATCATGCGGGCAATTTTACCCAGGTTCGGGCCGCCGTGAGGTGTAAAACCCTACTCCTACTTTGGTGGATTGATGGTGGACTATGGTTGAAAACGCAGCGCTCTTGCCCGGCAGGGTGGCCTCAAGGCGAGAGCGGCTACACGCATATGAGTGTACAAAGGTCTGAATCCTTTCTATGGTTGCCATGGGCCTCCTTTTATAGATTAAGGGGTTACTAGAGTTGCAAATCAATCATTGTGTACTGATTAGATAGCAAACAGTGCTATCATACCTAACTCTGTAGGCGGGACAGAGCACATTAAATGTGTCGCTTAGTGTAACATCACCGTGTGCCCGGCAAGCCTTGCCGGGCTGTCTTGCCAGCTTCACGCCTGCCTATTTGACATGTCTCTAGACGAGTGTCATTTGGAGATGATTCATGTAGGAAGTGGATGCCATGTGGCACGAAACAGTCACTTAGTTACTTGGGGGCTTGACACCGTACCGATTGGCGACCTGCGTTGCTGTGAGGTGGAGCGGTGAAGCCTTGGCGGGGTAGTTCACCTCTGTTGTGCCCGGCAGACCTGCCGGGGTGGTCTGGAGGCTCGTCTTCGGGGCAACCTCGTCCTGTCCAGGCTCGCCTGCCTGGCAAGGGAGGTTCTTTTCCCTTAGTGATATCTTGCTTCTCTGGCTTGACTTGGTCTTCTTGATCTGCACTGTGATTCTTCAAAGAACTGATCTCTTGTGCTTGGTCTGGTCTTGGATGTTGATCTTAGGCCTGTGCACAGCCTGGTCAACGGACCCAGGCTTTGTTTCACCAACAGCCGGCAGCTGGAATTCTGGACTGGAAGGGGGCAATTCTAAGAGACCTATTTTGCACAACTCCAAAAGGCCTGAAAATTTACGGAGAATTATTTTGGAATATAGAAAAATGATTGGGTGAAGAATCTACCATAGGGGACCACCAACAGCCGGCAGCTGGAATTCTGGACCGGAAAGGGGCAATTCTGAGAGACCTATTTTGCACAACTCCAAAAGGCCTGAAAAATTTACGGAGAATTATTTTGGAATATAGAAAAATGATTGGGTGAAGAATCTACCATAGGGGACCCCACTAGGTGGCCACAAGCCTGGGGGGGGGGCACGCCCTACCCCCCAGGGCTTCTGGGCCCCCTGGCCACTGTCTGGTGCCCTTCTTCTGCTATATGAAGCGTTTTGACCTAGAAAAAATCAGGAGAGAGCTTTCAGGACGAATCGCCGCCGTCTCGAGGCGGAACCTGGGAAGAAGCAATCTAGGGCTCCGGCGGAGCTGTTCTGCCGGGGAAACTTCCCTACGGGAGGGGGAAATCAAAGACGTCATCATCACCAACGATCCTCTCATCGAGGGAGGGTTAATTTTCATCAACATGTTCACCAGCACCATCTCCTTTCAAACCCTAGTTCATCTCTTGTATTCAATCTTTGTCTCAAAACCTTAGATTGGTACCTGTGGGTTGCTAGTAGTGTTGATTACTCATTCTAGTTGGTTTATTTGATGGAAGATCATATGTTCAGATCCTTAATGATATTCAGTACTCCTCTGATCTTGAACATGAACATGCTTTGTGAGTAGTTACGTTTGTTCCTGAGGACATGGGAGAAGTCTTGTTATAAGTAATCATGTGAATTGGTATTCGTTCGATATTTTGATGAGATGTATGTTGTCTTTCCTCTAGTGGTGTTATGTGAATGTTGACTACATGACACTTCACCATGATTTGGGCCTAGGGAAGGAATTGGGAAGTAATAAGTAGATGATGGGTTGTTAGAGTGACAGAAGCTTAAACCCTACACTACAAAAAAAACACTTCTGTGATGATACGCGTTTGTCACAGTAGGTCACGTTTTCTGTCATGCATGTACATCCATGATGATTTTATGACAGAATCAAGATAGTCATACCTGTGCTGTCGTAGAAGTGTTACATGACATTACCAAAATTATCATCACGGAAGTGTCCACTTCCATGACGATAAATGGCGCGTCATGAAAGTGCTTTCGTCAAGGCTGACTGACACATGGCATCCACTGTAACGGGTCGCCATTAAGCTATCGGGCCCGGTTTTGGATCCGATAACCCGTTAACAACCTAGACCATAGAGGATTTTCCATGTGTAAAATTCTCATTGGCCGGAGGAAACACGTGTTGGCTCACCGTTGGGACAGATGCCATAGACTCATTGGACAGGAGGCGCCTATGATAGGTCGACACGTGGCACAGACCAACAGTGGCCCATTCCGGTGAAAAAGGCCAGCCCAGTAAAAATTAGCAGTCCGGCCCATATATGGCCTACTTGTGTTAGGTCCATTTAAGCCCACGGCCCATACGAGATGTGCCAATTCGGCGCGCCAACGGCCCGTTAAAGATTTGACACCATTGCAGCCCATCGTCAGTTCAAGCCCGTTAATAGCCTGCTATATATTTGGGCTCAATACCAGGCCGATGTGATTTCGGCCTGTTAACGACCCATCCAAGGGATGGGCCAATTTTTAGTAGGTACATCTTTTGGCCTTTTAGCGACCCATTTAAGTGTTGGGCCAATTTCCGGCCCGGTGTGTCTTTCAGCTTGTTGACAGCCCATAAACGAGTTGGGCCATTTGTAGCCGGACCTTAGTTTTCGCCTTTTAGCGACCCATTTAAGTGTTGGGAAAATTCCCGGCCAGGTGTGTCTTTCAGCCTGTTGATGGCCCATAAATGAGTTGGGCCATTTGTAGTCAGACCTGAGTTTTGTCCTTTTAATGACCCATGCTCTTCATGGTCCAATACCAGCCCAGTTTCTCTTTCGGCCTGCCAAAGGCCCACAACACAGTTGGGCCATTTACAGTACGACCTGACTTCAGCCTCTTAGCTGCCCATGCTCTTCATGGTCCAGTACCAGCCTGCTGTATCTTTCAGCCTGCTAAAGGCCCACAATATAGTTGGGTCATATGTAGCCCGACCTTAGTAACGGCCTGTTAACGGCCCGTGAAATCAAATGGTCCCACCTGTTGCCCGCTTCGATGTCGGCCTATTAACGACCCGGGAGGTAAGAGGGTCGACCATTAACTTTCGGCCTAGTAATGGCCCATTAACTTAATGGGCCCACTAATCGTACATGTCTTTAGGCCCAATTATATAATTTGAGCCCATTATGACGAGCAATTATGCACAGGTACGACATACAGGGAAAAACGATGCACATCCAGCATATATTACAGGAAATTACATTCACTGGGCAATCAAAGATTGATGCCAGTGCAAGTAAATGAACAGAACCTAATGATCTACAATGTCACAATCTGCAACCTCAGCGCGGATGACGCTGATAAGCATGTGGGCAAGTTCTAGCTGCTTTGCTACATTGTCTCTGAAAACATTGATCAGTTGTTGTTGCATTTAATGTACAGCTCTGATTCCTCCACCATTTCCATCATTGCTTCAGCCATTAATTGGTTCACAAACATTCATTTTTTCTGTTGCATTCGAAACAGAGGAAACTGAATAGATTCAAATGGCGATTTTGGCTGGCTTGTATTATTGATAATGGAGAGTGTCTCGACCACTACATCATAACATAAATTAGGAGGGGAACCAAACAGACTAATCATGAGTTATTGCCATATTACCTGGCCTAGATTTATTGGAAATAAACAATGGGGTTGCCTTGCTGTTTTTAGAGTTTGTCTTCTTATCTTCAGCAGCCTGCACCAAATTAACACACTAGCATTGCTATCATTGGCCAGGTCAGATAATAGGAAAGCAACATTGACACAACAAACGTTTGGGCAACCAGACCACACCAGCCTACACCAAATTAACACAATATGGCACATCTATCATCAACCAGGTAAGGTAATACGAAAGCAACATTGACACAATGAATGAATGGGCAACCAGAGCAGCACTAGAATTCAGTAATATGCATGATATGAGATAGTACACTCATGCAGCTCGGTATGCAAAACTACCAGACAGTTTTCCTTACAAAAATCAACATTGTCGCCTTTAACATTTTGCTACAACTGAATTTAGATCATATAAAGGTTGGATTCACACTGATTAACAAAATACACGCTGATGTAAAAATATAGTGATATACAACATGTACTTATATTAGCATTGGAGCATAGAGAATTCCCGCAAGATACTTCCCTCGAATACGATCCCAGTACAGAAAGTCTTCTATCCTTTAAGCTTATTTTCTAAATGAGAGATGGGTAAGAAACATGTAGAAAATATGATCAGAATGCTATAAAATTTCATGATGCAAGGATACACACACGCCTCTTAGAATGGAGTTGACATAGTTTTGCTGGACTGGAGCGGACTAGTTCTTTGGCCATTGGAATCTGCTTATTATCAGTGGGAGTTGGGTTTCTCTGTGCTGGAGCAGTATCTATGAAAACTAGAGTTGTTTTATTATCTCCTGGCGTTTGGATCTTTTGCAAGACCTGGTTTGTAACCCTTCAGATTCTAACATAGCTGTTTTCCCCTTGCATGCCTTATATAGAAGAATGGTGCTTCAATTATAAAACATGCTACAGCAGAGATGGAATAGGTACTGAAGAATAGAAAGGCATGACATATTGACATGTATTCCCTCCATCCGGCAACAAATGGATGGGTCTAGGCGTATTTCAGTTCTAGATACATCCAGTTTTATCCATTTCTACATCATGTAATCCGGACGAAGGGAGTATGATGTAAGAGCTAGGGATACGACGGGACAACAGTGTAAAAAAACACTACTTGAATGTATAACTATATGCTAGCGGAATACATTATAGAAAAACACTAAGGCAACATATGCGTGTATGATTGGGAAACTAAGATGGCATTGCAAGAGATCACTAGAACAACACTTCAATGTAAAAAAAGAACATGGTATGGTAGACAGATGAAGTACATACTAATGAATAACAATGCATAAGATATTGAGAAGCATGATGTCCAAATTAAGCAGATGGCATTGCATAGAGTAGAATGATGTCCAAGTAAGATGAGGGTACAACCTATCTGGCCGCCATCCATAGGAGTGAGCATCATGTGCTGACTTGTCGATGGCCCTGCAGTTGTTGTGGCTGTCCATGTCGGACACGCGCATTCGATGCAGGGAACTATTGAGTGGGGACTATAGCTCCCTTCTGGTGTATGCTTCCCTTGTTGGAGCAGCTGTGGTGAGTCGGAAGACGGTGTGGCTGAAGATGTAGAAAACGCATAATGTTAAGAACGACGCGTCCCTCTGATCTGAAAAATACCCTAAGAGATCAACAGCAAGGTACGAGAGTGGTCACACGTGTGTTGACAAAAGACTAAATTGGGGTCACACGATTTTATTCTATTTTGGTACTGTCTGATCTACACCAGATGGCTTGATGTCCGTCTTGTGCCTCCCGGCTGACACTGTTCGGAATCTTCCCCAGAGAGCCAGTGACCACCGGCAGAGCAGTCTGCCTCCGCCGTCCGTGGCCTCGACCAAAACCCCGCTCCCCGCCCCACCGCACTGTTGTGGTTGCGCCGCCCCCGGGCCAATCCACAAAGACTCGCCGTCATCCAGATCCGGCAGCAATACCTTCAACCCACGCAACTCTAAGATAGCCATCAAAGCGCTGCTTCCGTGGCGAACTTGCGCCCGGCACCCTTACATTAGACACCAACCAACCGGTAGCCTAGGAGCTCCGCTGGCTCGAGGGGTGCTGCTTCCCATTGGGAATTGATTGGCCCAGAATAAAAATTCAGACAACTGACGCCTAAATAAAGTGATTTGAGATGAGGGTGCGACCTATCTGGCGGCCCGGTGAAGTAGGCAGCTCCAGCTGTTGAGTTGGTGAGGTCGGCGCGGTTGCGGTGGCTACCGGCGGTAGGGAAGCAGAGATGTTGCGATGGTCGACGACTACAGGGAAGCAGCGCCGGGGCTCTGGTCGGGTCCAAAGTTGGAGCCGCTCCGGCGCCGTGAACAACAGCGGGGGTGAATCGGCTCCGGTACGGTTCGCGCGGCCATCATCGAGGCATCTCCGGCAACACGGAGTAAGAGGCACACGGCCCAGTGCACGACGACAAATGGACAACATCTCCGGGATTAGAGAGGAGGGCGGCTGTGAATTTGGTGAGGTGGGGGCGCCATGGAGGAGGGGCTGAGTTTCGCGGCCCGAGAGAAGGGAGCTTCCGGGGAGAAGGTGATTTGTCACCCACGGGGATTGAATGGGGAATTGGGAGGGGGAACCATGTCTTGCGGACGCATTTTTCTGAAATGTGTGTGTGTGTGTGGGGGGGTTCTGATTCTACCCCTACCTTTAGGCTTCTCGGCTTGGGTCTGTGTACTGAGGGTCGGGGATCGTAGAGTAACTTTGCTTCTCCCAGATAGTGGGCACGAGCGATTTTGGGCGAGGAGGGCGTGTTTTGAAATATAGTGGGCGCGAGCGATTTCGAGCGAGGAGGGTGTGTTTTGAAATATAGTGGGTGCGAGCGATTTTGGGCGAGGAGGGTGTGTTTTGAAATATAGTGGGCGCGAGCGATTTCGGGCGAGGAGAGCGTGTTTTCAAATAGTGGGCGCGAGCTATTTCGGCCGAGGAGAGGGTGTTTTGCCGACCATGGTTTATGAATTATTCGGCACATGTCATTTCGGCCGAGGAGAAGGCGCACTTGGATGAAGTTACGAACCTACCCTTGATGTACAACGGGCCAATTGATGCATGTCCCACATAGGCCGGTAACTTCGCGTCTCCCATTTATTTGCTAGGGCGAATTCCACCGAGCAGAGGGTGTTTAACGGTTCGTTCAACTTTTGGGAGAACGAGCATTGATGACCCACAAGTATAGGGGATCTATCGTAGTCCTTTCGATAAGTAAGAGTGTCGAACCCAACGAGGAGCAGAACGAAATGACAAGCGGTTTTCAGTAAGGTATTCTCTACAAGCACTGAAATTGTCGGTAACAGATAGTTTTGTGATAAGGTAATTTGTAACGAGTAACAAGTAATAAAAGTAAATAAGGTGCAGCAAGGTGGCCCAATCCTTTTTGTAGCAAAGGACAAGCCTGGACAAACTCTTATATAAAGGAAAACGCTCTCGAGGACACATGGGAATTATCGTCAAGCTAGTTTTCATCATGCTCATATGATTCGCGTTCGTTACTTTGATAATTTGATATGTGGGTGGACCGGTGCTTGGGTACTGCCCTCCCTTGGACAAGCATCCCACTTATGATTAACCCCTGTTGCAAGCATCCGCAACTACAAAAGAAGTATTAAGGTAAACCTAACCATAGCATGAAACATGTGGATCCAAATCAGCCCCTTACGAAGCAACGCATAAATTAGGGTTTAAGCTTCTGTTGCTCTAGCAACCCTTCATCTACTTATTACTTCAAAATGCCTTCCCCTAGGCCCAAACAATGCCGAAGTTTCATGCAGTCGACGTTCACATAACACCACTAGAGGAAAGACAACATACTTCTCATCAAAATATCAAACGAATACCAAATTCACATGACTACTTATAGCAAGACTTCTCCCATGTCCTCAGGAACAAACGTAACTACTCACAAATCATATTCATGTTCATAATCAGAGGGGTATTAATATGCATAAAGGATCTGAACATATGATCTTCCACCAAATAAACCAACTAGCATCAACTACAAGGAGTAATCAACACTACTAGCAACCCACAGGTACCAATCTGAGGTTTTGAGACAAAGGTTGGATACAAGAGATGAACTAGGGTTTGAGATGAGATGGTGCTGGTGAAGATGTTGATGGAGATTGACCCCCTCCCGATGAGAGGATCGATGGTGATGATGATGGTGATGATTTCCCCCTCCCGGAGGGATGTTTCCCCGGCAGAACAGCTCCGTCGGAGCCCTACATTGGTTTCGCCAGGTTCCACCTCGTGGCGGCGGTGCTTTGTCCCGAAAACTTTCTTCTGATTTTTTCCAGGGCGAAAGACTTCATATAGCCAAAGATGGGCACCGGAGGCCTGCCAGGGGGCCCACGAGGTAGGGGGCGCGCCCAAGGGGGTAGGGCACGCCCCCACCCTCGTGGATGGTGGGTGGCCCCCCTCTGGTGCTTTCTTCGCCCAATATTATATATATATATATATTCCAAAACTGACTTTCGTGGAGTTTCAGGACTTTTGGAGTTGTGTAGAATAGGTCTCTAATATTTGCTCCTTTTCCAGCCCAGAATTCCAACTGCCGACATTCTCACTCTTCATGTAAACCTTGTAAAATAAGAGAAAAAATGCATAAGTATTGTGACATAATGTGTAGTAACAACCCATAATGCAATAAATATCGATATAAAAGCATGATGCAAAATGGACGTATCAACTCCCCCAAGCTTAGACCTCGCTTGTCCTCAAGCGGAAGCCGATATCGAAAAATATATCCACATGTTTAGAGATAGAGGTGTCGATAAAATAAAATACGGACATGAGGGCATCACGATCATTCTTATAACAACAACACACACCCACAGCCACACACACACACACACACACACACACACACACACACACACAGTCATATGATTTCTTATGCTAAAGTAACAATCTAGTCACAATGTCAAGTATGAATCAGAAACTTCACTGAAAACTAACAAACTATAATCTCAGTCATTGAAGCAATTGCAATTTATCATAACATCGGAAAGAGTCAATATAAGAGCTTTTCAGCAAGTCCACATACTCAACTATCATTTAGTCTTTCACAATTGCTAACACTCACGCAATACTTATGGGTATTGAGTTTTAATCGGACACAGAGAAAGATAGGGGCTTATAGTGTTGCCTCCCAACCTTTTACCTCAAGGGTAACGTCAACAATAATAGTTTATGATAACTTACATCCAATTGGAAATATATATAAGGATCTTTCCAACACAATGTGCTTGCCAAAGGATAATGTGTAAAAAGGAAAGGTGAAGATCACCATGACTCTTACATAAGGTATAAGACAAAAATAAAAGATAGGCCCTTCGCAGAGGGAAGCAGAGGTTGTCATGTGCTTTTATTGTTGGATGCACACAATCTTAATGTGAAAGAACGTCACTTTATATTGCCACTTGTGATATGGACCTTTATTATGCAGTCCGTCGCGTTTATTGCTTCCATATCACAAGATCGTATAAACCTTATTTTCTCCACACTAATAAATCATACATATTTACAGAGCTATTTTTATTGCATGCAAAGTGACAACTTACTTGAAGGATCTTACTCAATCCATAGGTAGATATGGTGGACTCTCATGGCAAAACTGGGTTTAAGGATATTCAGAAGCACAAGTAGTATCTCTACTTGGTGCAAGGAATTTGGCTAGCATGAGGGGGAAAGGCAAGCTCAACATGTTGGATGATCCAAGACAATATACTTTATTTCGGATATAAGAAAACATAACCCATTACGTTGTCTTCCTTGTCCAACATCAACCTTTTAGCATGTCATATTTTTTTGAGTGCTCACAATCATAAAAGATGTCCAAGATAGTATATTTATATGTGAAAACCTCTCTTTCTTTATTACTTCCTATTAATTGCAACGATGACCAAAACTATGTTTGTCAATTCTCAACAACTTTTATTCATCATACTCTTTTATATGTGAAGTCATTGCTCTCCATAAGATCAATATGATCTGTCTATTTCTTTTTATTCTTTATTTTTCTTATTATTCCCTCAAGATCATAGCAAGATAACCAAGCCCTCGACTCAAAACTAATCTTTATTATATATAGCTCACAGACTCGATTACATAGAAGGATCATAAAGCATAACTCAAAACTAGATCATACTAAAACTTTATTCTACTAGATCAAGATATTACCAAAAGGATCAAACTAACAAAACTGGTAAAGATAGGAGTGTGATGGTGATACGATACCGGGGCACCTCCCCCAAGCTTGGTAGTTGCGAAGGGGAATGCCCATACCCACGTGTTTATGTCTCTTTCCTCGGAGGTGGTGATGAGGGAGTTGTTGATGATGTAGTGTCACACATCGAGCATAGGAGATCCTCCAATTTGCGAATAATGCCATTGAGTGCGGTGATGTGCTCCTTCAACAAAATATTTTCATGTGTGAGATACTTGTTTTGTATGCGAGCTAACTCAATCATCTTGAAAGCTTCAATCTCAGTTGGGGTAAGAAGATTGTAATGAGGTTGAAGGATGTCCTCTTCTTCTGCCGCCGAAGCTTGACCCTCCGCGGCCTTCTTGATCCTATCATCCTTGTTGATCTCCCTGGGTTCTTCTCTCTTCAGCTCTATCTTCATTAGCCAAGCATCATTGCCCTCATTGGTGGAGGAGGGGGACGACATGATGCCTGGCCTTGACAACTCTGGCAGAAAACAGCTCGAAACAAAAACAGAGGATATTTGCGTGATACGAGGGTCAAAACCTTCGGGAGAATATATAATGAATTTTTACCGACCAAAATAAGTATCATGCAAGAAAACGGAGTCCAGAGGGCACACGAGGTGCCCACGAGGCAGGGGGCGCGCCCAGGGGGGTAGGGCGCGCCCTCCACCCTCATGGACGCCTCGTGTGCCTTTCGACTACTTATTTTCCTATGTTTTTAAATATTCCAAAACGGAGAAAAATTACCATTAGAACTGTTTTTGAGTCGGTTTACTTACCGTACCACATACCTATCCTTTTCGGAGTCTGAAACATTCTGGAAAGTGTCCCTTATGTATTCATCCGGGGTTACGGTTTCAATAACATTACTTTCAACATTTATTGGGTTACCTGAGATATAATGTTTGATTCTTTGACCGTTCACCACCTTCGGATTTGTGCCTTGGAAGTTGTTGATTTTTATGGCACAAGAACGATAGACCTCCTCGATAACATAAGGACCTTCCCATTTAGAGAGGAGTTTCCCTTCAAAAAATCTTAAACGAGAGTTGTATAGCAAAACATAATCACCAACATTAAACTCACGCTTTTGTATCCTTTTGTCGTGCCATCTTTTAACTTTTTCTTTAAAAAGTTTGGCATTCTCATAGGCCTCGGTTCTCCATTCATCAAGTGAGCTAATGTCAAATAGTCTCTTCTCACCGGCAAGTTTGAAACCATAATTGAGCTCTTTAATGGCCCAATATGCCTTATGTTCTAGTTCGAGAGGTAGATGACATGCTTTTCCATAAACCATTTTATACGGAGACATACCCATAGGATTTTTATATGCAGTTCTATAGGCCCATAATGCATCATCAAGTTTTTTGGACCAATTCTTTCAAGATCATTAACAGTCTTTTGCAAAATTAATTTAATCTCTCTATTACTCAGTTCTACTTGACCACTAGATTGTGGATGGTAAGGAGATGCAATTCTATGATTAACATCATACTTAGCAAGCATTTTACGAAAAGCACCATGAATAAAATGTGAACCACCATCAGTCATTAAATATCTAGGGACTCCAAACCTTGGAAAAATAACTTCTATAAGCATCTTAATAGAGGTGTTATGATCAGCACTACTAGTTGGAATAGCTTCTACCCACTTAGTAACGTAATCAACAACAACTAAAATATGTGTATACCCATTAGAGGAAGGAAACGGTCCCATATAATCAAAGCCCCAAACATCAAATGGTTCAATAACAAGTGAATAATTCATAGGCATTTCTTGACGTATACTAATATTACCAATTCTTTGACATTCATCACAAGACAAGACAAACTTACGGGCGTCCTTGAAAAGAGTAGGCCAATAAAAACCGGATTGCAATACCTTATGTGCAGTTCTATCTCCAACGTGGTGTCCTCCATATGCCTCGGAGCGACACTTGCGTAGGATCTATTCCTGTTCATGCTCAGGTACGCAATGTCTAATAACACCATCTACTCCTTCTTTATAAAGGTGTGGGTCATCCCAGATGTCGGATGTGGGGTTCTGGCAAACCCTTAAGGTTCGAACTCTGGGGTGCGCGCGAAGTCTTTCCCTCCTACCGATCCACGCCCTAGCTCACTAAGATCTCGCGGTTGAACTCGACGAACTCACAACACAAAAAGACACGAGATTTATACTGGTTCGGGCCACCATTGTGGTGTAATACCCTACTCTAGTGTGGTGGTGGTGGATTGCCTCTTGGGCAGATGAAGAACATTACAAAGGGAATAACAGCCTCCTGAGGTTGAGGTGTTCTTGTGGATAGTGTAGGCTCTCGATCGGATTGGACCAAGTTGAGATGCCCCTACCGTGGTGGCTAGTTCTACTTATATAGGCCCTGGTCCTCTTCCCAAATATCGAGCGGTAAGGGAGCCAACAATGGCGGGCAAATTTGAAGGGGGACAACTAGTACAAGCTATCCTGACAAAAGTGGTCTTCGCCTGCGAAAGGCTCTGGTGGTGACGCTGTCTTGGGCTCCACGATGACCTCCGTCTTGCCGTTCTTCTGGTCTTGGTCTTGTTGCACCGATATGGCAACCTTTGCCTGATGCCTCGGTACTCCTAGCCTGCGCTTGCCTCCTTAGCACCAAAGAGGAAACAAGGACGCTGCGCGTGCTGGCGCCCGCCTGGTGTCGATCATCATGGGTCACGTCATGAGAGCCTCGTGAGGTTTGCCCTGCCTTGATATCTCTGCTCCTCGTGAGCCTGCCTGGCTAGGCCACTCCTGAGCAGGTCTTGTATCGTCCGCCTCGCGAGGCTTGGCCCCTCACAAGGGTCTTGAGTGTTTTGCTGATGAAGACGGGCCGTACGGGCCCGCTAGCTTAGCCACACCACGGGCCACAGGCAGACAAGTCTGGGGACCACCATTCCCAGGACGCCGACAGTAGCCCCCGGGCCCAAGGTGCGCTCGGGCTTGGCTTCGCGGTGAAGCCAAGGGTCAAGTATGGAGCACCACGGGCCCCCAAAGCCTGTGGCCTCGGTTGACGCGTGGCGGTTCATGGGACGTGGGCGTCTCTGCTTCCCCACGCTGCCTTTGAATCCGCCCGGCTCCCTGCTTCCTCGAGACTCTGCTCCTCTTCTCCAATCCGACCTGCCCTCTGCCCGCTTCGTTGCCATGGCGCCGAAGCAAGTAGATAAGGGAAAGAAGCCCTTGTCTATGCCAAGCGCTCCTCCGGCCGTCGAGCCGGCGCTGGGTCGATCCCGAGTACTTAACAACGAGGCCATGGACAAGGTGCGTCCGATGCTTGCTTCCAGCTTCAACGAGTGTGGAGAGACAGTGGCTTGGCCTGCATCTCGCACTCGCATGGTGCGGGCAGCCACTGAAATCCCAATCTTCATTGATGCCCTCTGGGCTGGCCTGATTCCTCCCTTCTCCACCTTCTTCAACTCGGTGCTCGAGCATTATCAGATCCACATGCTGCATCTTGACCCTCAATCAGTGACTCTTCTCGCCGTCTTTGCCTTCGTGTGCGAAGCCATGGTGGGCGTCACCCCTTCTGTAGCCCTCTTCCGCCATTTCTTCTCATTGCATCTGATCGACCCTCAGCAAATCTCGGGGTGCGTGAGCTTCCAGGCTGTAGCCGTGTCGGCGGGTGCGGGGATTGACTTCGAGCTTCCTTCATCCACAAGCGAGTTCCGTACACGATGGGTGTTTGTTGATGCCGGCGTGCTCAATCCCCTGCTCCAAGCTCCGGCGGGGCCTGCTGTTCCAAACTCCGGCTGGGGCCATCAGAAGCTCACGAGCTCCCGACTTGCTCCCGTCTGGTACAGGTTGGGGATGCTGAAGGAGCGTGGTGTGACCGCGCCTATGGTGGCAAAGGAATTCGTCAAACACCGGGTTGCTCCGCTTCAGCGCCACTCCCGCCCGATGTGGGCCTTGCTCAAGAGTCAGGACCACATGAGGTTTCAGGAGTCCGGGCTCCCTCTCGGGACGCGGCCAACAGTGCTCAAGGTCTTGACGGGCGTCCCTTTGCCGGCTGAACTGCCGGGAAGAATTGCCTGCTGTATCGCTGCAGGAAAAAGAATGAATTTGTAGAGAGCATGCCTCCCTATGATTAGTGGGGGCTCCGACCGCTCGGCCTGGTGGAGCCCCGCGAGAATCCTGCCGTCGTGGCTCCCTTCCTCGCTGCCGGTGCCGAGCTCGCCCCGAGTGAGGGTGCAGGGGGGCGAGCTCCGACGGAGGCGGGTGGCCCAGGGGCCGAGGAGCACATGCCGTGTGGTGATCCTGGGGCGTCGTCTTCGGGAGTTCGTGATCCCTCTCATGAGGCGTCGGTTGCTGAGGTGGCGCAGCACGCGGTTCCTGAGGCCAAGGCCCCGGGTGCCCCGCGATGTTGTGGTGAGATGGCGCCCGACTGTGCGCCGCAGCCGGGCACCCCTGAAGTGGTTCCTCTGAGCTCTTCCTCAGCCTCGCCCCGCGCTGGCTGCCATGTCCAGCTCTTCGGTCGGTTTTGCATGGACTTTGAGGAGCTCCGCAAGAGGAAAGGGTCCCTGAGCGGCAACAACATCTTTGGGCCACTGAAACGAAGGAAGTACATCGCCGTCGACGTGTAAGTACCATATCGATGTGGCTTCTTGTGTGCTGTTTCCATTTCCTGACGTCAGTTCTTCAGGGCTCCTTCCATCGAGGCGGCTATGCCTTCTGTGAAGCGGCCTCCTCCTTCCTCGACTACCTCATCGGCCTTGAGCGCCCCGGGTCCGCTTGCAGCCCCTGGAGCAGGGTTGTTCGAAGGAGCCCTCTCGCCTTCACGGTGCGCTGAACCCACGGATTGGTCGCCCCTCCACCACGGTCTGGCGTGGAGCTTGGTGGGTGTGCCCAAGCCCCCTCCGTTGCTCATGGACAGTAGCTGGTTGGCTTCGATCTTTGGTTCCTCTTCAAGCAGCGAGCCTCGATTGGCTTGGGCTCCTCGCGAGGACTGGTTGACGTCAGGTGCAGTGCCAGCCCCCAGCCCCCTGCTGGGAGGTGGTGTGCCGCTTGGCGCCCCGCCCGCAGCCCCCGAGGTGGAGGACGAGGTGGGACGAGCGTTCAAGCTCGAGCGCGAGCGGAGCGTAGTTCGTCATGAGCTCTTCCAGGAGGCGATGGGCGCAATGAGTCGACTTGGTGAAGAGCTCGCGGGTGTCGACTCATGCATTGAGGCTGAAGGTCTCCGCCCGACGGAGGAGTGCCGCAAGCTGAGGGTGGCCATCAACCTCGGCCGCTATCAGCGTGATCTTGAGAACGCGAAGGCCGAGGCGTCCCTCAAGGTTTCCCATGAAGCCCGCTCGCGAGCCTTGGAAGAGGCTCGCGAGGCTGACCGCCGTCGCGAGGCTGCGGAGAAGCGCGCGTGGGAGCTCCAAGCCTGGAGCGCGTCCCTTGAACAGCAGGTGGAGGCGCGCAGGGCCGCTCTTGCATCGCTGAGGGGGATGCCCGCAGAGGAAGAGGAGGTCCGGAAGCGCGAGGAGGCGCTGGCCCTGGAAGCCATGGAGCGCAGCCTCGAGCTCGAGCAACTGGAGACGAGGGAGCGTCAAGTTGCTCAAGCAGAAGATGCCGTCGGGGCTCGTGAGGCCAGAGTCGAGGAGGAGGTCGATCGCCGGGTGGCCGAGGTTCGCGCGGACCTGGAGGGTAGGTACGACTTGAAGCTGAAGCTCGCGTGTACGGAGGATGCAGGCAGGGCCGCTGCCCTTAGGCCCAGGTTGGATGAGGCTGAGAGGCGTGCGGAGGCCACGACCGCCGCCCTGGTTACGGCACAGGAGGACTTGGCCTCCGCCCGCGCCGAGCTGCTTTCTCTTCGGAGGCGGGTTGATGATGATGAGGCCGTCGCACGGCAAAACAGGGAGGAGGTGCTCCAACGACGAACGCTGGAGCGCGAGCATGCCCCCATGCTTCAGGATCTCCGGAACAGGGCCAATACCGCCCTGGGCCATATTTGCAACGAGGATGCACCGGCCCCTCACTCGAATGACTATGCCAGCCACCTGACCTTCTTCACCGAGGTGGTGACGCGCTGGAGGCCCGATCGTGAGAGCTCGCCCGGCTTGTGGAGGAAAGGGTCATGGCCTGCTTGAGCGCTTTCTCCGTGTCTTCAGCCACCTTCTGAATGCCGACCCCAACTTTGATTTTGACGCCGCCATCGCCCCCGTACCCACGGCCGTCCGGGGCGACCTGGCGCGTTGGGTTGAAGACAATGTGGATGCGTTGGTCGGGGCCTTCACTTCGGAGGATGACGCGGTGATGGTCGTCGCAGATGAGGGCGACGTGGTCGACGACGGTGATGGGGGCGTTGTCGACGGCGGCGACGGTGCCAACGAAGATGATGACAACGCGAGTGACGCGTCCGAGGTTGATATAGCGAGTGACATTTCTGGTTGATTCCATGTTCTCCCGTCGTTTCGCCCTGTTCACAAAACTCGGGCGTGGCCCTTGGAAAACTTGTAAGAGCATTTTGAGAGGGGAGCCCCTCATGTAAACAAGTTGCAACCTTTACTTTCCTACGTGGTATTGAGCAAGTGCCCTCGCGAACTCATAAATCCTGGGGTGAGTTTCCTGTCATGGGTTACCTTAGTCAGCGCCAGCCTCAAGCTGGGTCATGAGGCGACGAGTTCTTAAGAGTCCTACGGAGTTTGTCGACCCGTTAGGAAGGGCCCCGCAAGAGGCAAGCGCCAGTTGCAGCATTAGTGCGCGCTCGGCGTGCGTGTGCTTCGCGTAGTCCCGCTCACAAGGGGCTCGTGAGGGGAAGGCGGCGGACATGAGTCCCAGACAAAACAAAATCCAGAAAGCAAGAAACTGCTTAAACGAGAAGAGGCACCCCCCGCGCGTATCGACAAAAACTCGGCTTCAACTTAAATCCAAATCCAGAAAGCAAAGCTACAGAAAGAGAGATCCAAAGCAAAAGGCCGCGTCCGGCACCTAGTCTAGTCTTCCGGTCTTCAAGTATTCTCACCAGCGCGGAGCTAAGTGCTGCCACTAGGCGTGGGAGGGAGCCCCAGGGCCTGAGGCCGGCACCCCTGAGACTCCGGGGCGTGTACAGCCCCAACTCATTATTACGTGAGAGTGTCACAGGCACTGGGCCTTCTTCACAGGTACCGGCCTTGCTTCATATCACCAGACGAGGGCCCTGCCTTGCGCCACCCCTGGCCACCTTTGAGCTGACCGACTACCAGGACGACACAAAGGGGACGCCAGCGGTGCCCTTGGCGACCACGGGTCCTCTGCCGGGGGAAGGCTCGCCGGCACCTCCCCGGCAGAGGGCCTACCTCCGGGTGTCCCCTCGCTTCGCGTGCCATGGGGAGGGGCCTGGCTCCCAAGCCCTCTCCTGCAGCCCCCAATGCGATCCACCTGCTGGCTGGATGGCCGCCGAGCTGGGGCCGCCGGCCGTTGTGGTGATCTGTTCCTCCTGCAACTCATGGTTAGCGTAAGCTTGCTCCTGAGGGATTAGGGGTACCCTATAGTGGTCGTTGCACACGCGGTCGTGGTGGTTCCCCGGCGGCTCCTGGAAGGCTTCGACTCCTAGCACCCCTTCTTTCCAATCTTCTCCAATGAATGAGCTAGGGTCGTCCTCCGGTGTGTACTCCTGGTCCATCAAGCGGGGCACGTAGGCCTCCGGGGCTGTTACCCCTAACACCTCGCCGTAGTGCCCCACACTCCATGTTGCCCGGCCCATCGTGGCATCCTGAGGATATTAGCGCGGCATCTCGCCGGGACCTTGGGGGGCGACGCTGGTGCCCGTGCTTGTCGCGGGCGGTATGGGGGCGGCGGAGCCCCCGGCGCCGCCGGCCGCGCTGGTGTTGACGAAGCCCCCATGCGCGCCCGACAGTGCGTGGTTGCGGTGAGGCCCGTCACGTGGCCCCGTAACGGCCCGAGAAGGGAGCTGATAGCAGGAAGGCGGCGCTCCCGAGCCCGCCGCGTCCAGCAGCTCGACAATGCGTTCCAATAGCGCATCCCGGCCGCTCTCCATCAGCCGGCACCGCAGCAGCTCCCTTGCCACGGTGAGTGCTGCCCACATGTTTGCCTACTCTCGCCGTGAGTGCGGCACCGTTGCCGTGGCGTGGCTTGCTGCCCTTGCAGCGGCTCGTACTTTTCGTGGAGTGAGGGTGGACGACACATGGCCGTGCAGCCCGCGCCCTGCAGCGTTGGACGGCGCCCGCGCCGCCTGGGGCGTGGGGTCGAGATCTTCATGAGCAGGCGTTGTCGCCTGGGCCGGCCAGGCTGCCCAGCGGTCGGAGTCAGCTCTTGGGTCGCCGGACATCTTGACCGTGGTGCGTCGGCAAGTCGATTGTCGAGGAAGAAGCTCCGGCGCACCCCCACCTGGCGCGCCAAATGTCGGATGTGGGGTTTCGGCAAGCCCTTAAGGTTCGAACTCTGGGGTGCGCGCGAAGTCTTTCCCTCCTACTGATCGACGCCCTAGCTCACTAAGATCTCGCGATTGAATTCGACGAACTCACAACACAGAAAGACACGAGATTTATATTGGTTCGGGTCACCGTTGTGGTGTAATACCCTACTCAAGTGTGGTGGTGGTGGATTTCCTCTTGGGCGGATGAAGAACAATACAAAGGGAAGAACAGCCTCCCGAGGTTGAGGTGTTCTTGTGGCTAGGGTAGGCTCTCGATCGGATTGGATCAAGTTGAGATGCCCCTACCGTGGTGGCTAGTTCTACTTATATAGGCCCTGGTCCTCTTCCCAAATATCGAGCAGGAAGGGAGCCAACAATGGCGGGCAAATTTGAAGGGGGACAGCTAGTACAAGCTATCCTGACAAAAGTGGTATTCGCCTGCGAAAGGCTCTGGTGGTGACGCCGTCTTGGGCTCCACGATGACCTCTGTCTTGCCGTTTTTCTGGTCTTGGTCTCGTTGCACCGATATGGCAACCTTTGCCTGATGCCTCGGTACTCCTCGCCAGCGCTTGCCTCCTTAGAACCAAAGAGGAAACAAGGACGCTGCGCGTGCTGGCGCCCGCCTGGTGTCGATCGTCATGGCTCACGTCACGAGAGCCTCATGAGGTTTGCCCCGCCTTGATATCTCCGCTCCTCGTGAGCCTGCCTGGCTAGGCCACTCCTGAGGAGGTCTTGCGTCGTCCGCCTCACGAGGCTTGGCCCCTCGCGAGGGTCTTGAGTGTTTTGCTGATGAAGATGGGCCGTACGGGACCGCTTGCTTAGCCACGCCGCGGGCCGCAGGCAGGCTAGTCTGGGGACCCCCGTTCCCAGGACGTCGACACCAGAAGTAATGTCTTAAATCATAGAAAAACTTTTTCATTTGCTGGTATGTGAAACTAGGTGGTATAAATTTAGCAACGATGTAATTAGCATAATCAGCATACCATGGAGTAGTACGAGAAGCATTTATGAAAGCTAATTGTTCATCAGGAAAGCTATCATCAATAGGTAGTGGGTCATCAAGAACATTCTCTAACCTAGATAAGTTGTCTACAACGGGGTTCTCAGCTCCCTTTCTATCTATAATATGCAAATAAAATTCTTGTAGTAGGAGAACCCATCTAATAAGTCTAGGTTTAGCATCTTTCTTTTCCATAAGATATTTAATAGCAGCATGATCAGTGTGAACAGTTACTTTAGAATCAACAATATAAGGTCTGAACTTATCACAAGCAAATACAACTGCTCAAAGTTCCTCTTCAGTTGTAGCATAATTAGTCTTGGCACTGTCTAGAGTTTTACTAGCATATTGAATAACATTTAATTTCTTATCAACTCTTTGTCCTAGAACAACACCTACAGCATAATCACTAGCATCACACATAATTTCAAAGGGTAAATTCCAATCAGGTGGCTGAACAATAGGTGCAGAAATCAAGGCTTTCTTAAGTATTTCAAATGCTTCTACACAATCATCATCAAAGACAAAAGGAACATCTTTTGTAAGAGATTAGTCGAGGCCTAGAAATTTTGAGAAGTCTTTAATGAACCTCCTATAAAACCCGCATGACCAAGGAAACTTCTTATACCTTTAATGTCCTTAGGACATGACATCTTTTCAATAGCATCAACTTTAGCTTTATCAATTTCAATACCTCTTTCAGAAATTTTATGCCCCAAGACAATACCTTCATTAACCATAAAGTGGCACTTCTCCCAATTCAAGACAAGATTAGTTTCTTCATATCTCTGCAAAACTCGATCAAGGTTGCTTAAGCAATCATCAAAAGAAGTTCCATATACGGAAAAATCATCCATGAAAACCTCAACAATCTTTTCACAAAAGTCAGAGAATATAGCAGTCATACATCTTTGAAAGGTAGCAGGTGCATTGCATAAACCAAAAGGCATACGTCTATAAGCAAAGGTACCGAAAGGGCAAGTAAAAGTGGCCTTTTCTTGATCCTCTTTTGACACAAGTATTTGAGAGAAACCAGAATAACCGTCTAGAAAGCAAAAATGTGTATGTTTTAGATAATCTTTCTAGCATTTGATCAATAAAAGGTAAAGGGTAATGATCCTTTTTAGTAGCTTTATTTATTTTGTGGAAATCAATTACCATTCTATAACCTGTAACAATTCTTTGTGGGATCAATTCATCTTTATCATTAGGAACGATAGTAATACCTCCCTTCTTAGGGACACAATGGACAGGACTTACCCACTGACTATCAGCGACATGATAAATTATACCTACCTCCAGAAGCTTTAGTATTTCTTTTCTTACCACTTCTTTCATCTTAGGATTTAACCATCGTTGGTGATCAACAACCGGTTTAGCGTCTTTCTCCAATTTTATTTTGTGCTGGCAAAGAGTGGGACTAATGCCCTTAAGATCATCAAGAGTATATCCAGTAACAGCACGATGCTTCTTCAGAGTTTTCAATAATTTCTCTTCTTCCTGCTCTGAAAGGTTAGCACGAATAATAATAGGATATATCTTCCTTTCATCAAGATAAGCATATTTAAGAGTACCAAGTAATGGTTTAAGCACAAACACGGGATCACCCTTGGGTGGAGGAGGACCCCCTAGAATTTCAACAGGCAAATTGTGTTTCAAAATAGGTCCCTACTTGAAGAATACTTCATCTATTTCCCTTCTTTCATTCATTAACATATCATTTTCATGGTCTAGCAAATATTTTTCTAAAGGATCGTTAGGAGACATGGCAATAGAAGCAAGACCAATAATTTCATCTTTACTAGGCAATTCTTTATCATGGGGTTGTCTACGGAATTTAGCAAAATTAAAATCATGAGACATATCCCCTAATCCAATAGTAACAACATCCTTTTTGCAATCTATCTTAGCAATAAAAGTATTCAAGAAGTGTCTACCAAATATAATGGGACAAAAGTCATCTTGTGGGGAACCAAGAACAAGAAAATCAGTAGGATATTTAACTTTCCTACACAAGACTTCAACATCTCTAACAATCCCAACTGGTGAAATAGTATCTCTATTGGCAAGCTTGATTGTAACATCAATACCTTCTAACTCAGTAGGTGCAATATCATGCATAATTTCTTCGTATAAAGAATGAGGTATTGCACTCGCACTAGCACCCATGTTACATAAGCCATGATAGCAATGATCTCCTATTCTAACAGAAATAACAGGCATGCCTACAACAGGTCTATGTTTGTTTTTAGTATCGGTTCTAGCAATACTAGCAGCTTCATCACAGAAGTAAATAACATGTCCATCAATATTATCGACCAAGAGATCTTTAACCATAGCAATACTAGGTTCAACTTTAATTTGCTCAGAGGGTGTAGGTGTTCTAGTATTACTCTTGCGAACCACAATTGAAGCTTTAGCATGATCCTTAATTCTAACATGAAAAGGTGGTTTCTCAATATAAGCGGTAGGAACAATACGATCAACATTGTAAGTGATAGTCTTTTCTTCAACTTTAATAGGTTCAACTACTTTTACTTCAATGGGAGGATGATATTTAAACCACTTCTCCTTAGGAAGATCATCATGAGTAGCAAATGATTCACAGAAAGAAGCTACTATCTCACAGTCAAGTCCATATTTAGTGCTAAATTCACGGAAAACATCAGTATCCATAAAAGATTTAACACAATCAAACTTAGGTGTTATACCTGACTCCTTACCTTCCTCGAGTTCCCAATCTTCAGAGTTGCGTTTAATTCTTTCCAATAAATCCCATCTGAATTCAATAGTCTTCATCATAAAAGAACCAGTACAAGAAGTATCGAGCATGGAGCGATTATTGAAAGGAAGCCGAGCATAAATTTTTTGAATAATAATTTCTCTTGAGAGCTCATGATTGAGGCATGAATATAACATTGACTTAAGCCTCCCCCAAGCTTGAGCGATGCTTTCTCCTTCGCGAGGCCAAAAATTATATATATCATTACGATCACGATGAACCACATGCATAGGATAAAACTTCTGATGAAATTCCAATTTCAATCGGTTGTAGTTCCATGATCCAATATCATCACATAGCCTAAACCATGTCAATGCCTTTCCTTCAAAGATAAGGGAAGACCTTCTTCTTGATAACATCTTCGTGCATACCTGCAAGCTTAAATAATCCACAAACTTCATCCACATAGATTAAGTGCAAATCGGGATGCAATGTTCCATCTCCTGTAAAAGGATTAGCAAGCAATTTCTCTATCATACCCGAAGGAATTTCAAAGTAAACATTTTCAGTGGGTTCAGTAGGTTGAGGAGAAACTCTTTGCTCTACTGGTCGGGGTGAAGAAACCCCGAACAAACCCCTCAAAGGATTACTTTCCATAGTAACAAGTGACAGTAAATTTCAGCACACTATATAAATTTTTCCTTACAAAATTCCACCTACCAAAGGCGCTTCACTCCCCGGCAACATCGCCAGAAAAGAGTCTTGATGACCCGCAAGTATAGGGGATCAATCGTAGTCCTTTCGATAGGTAAGAGTGTCGAACCCAACGAGGAGCACAAGGAAATGACAAGAGGTTTTCAGTAAGGTATTCTCTGCAAGCACTGAAATTATCGGTAACAGATAGTTTTGTGATAAGGTAATTTGTAACGGGTAACAAGTAATAAAAGTAAATAAGGTGCAGCAAGGTGGCCCAATCCTTTTTGTAGAAAAGGACAAGCCCGGACAAACTCTTATATAAAGGAAAACGCTCCCGAGGACACATGGGAATTATCGTCAAGCTAGTTTTCATCATGCTCATATGATTCACGTTCATTACTTTGATAATTTGATATGTGGGTGGACCGGTGCTTGGGTACTGCCCTCCCTTGTACAAGCATCCCACTTATGATTAACCCCTCTTGCAAGCATCCACAACTACAAAAGAATTATTAAGGTAAACCTAACCATAGCATGAAACATGTGGATCCAAATCAGCCCCTTACGAAGCAACGCATAAACTAGGGTTTAAGCTTCTGTCACTCTAGCAACCCATCATCTACTTATTACTTCCCAATGCCTTCCCCTAGGCCCAAGTAATGCTGAAGTGTCATGTAATCGACGTTCACATAACACCAATAGAGGAAAGACAACATACATATCATCAAAATATCGAACGAATACCAAATTCACATGACTACTTATAGCAAGACTTCTCCCATGTCCTCATGAACAAACCTAACTACTCACAAATCATATTCGTGTTCATAATCAGAGGGGTATTAATATGCATAAAGGATCTGAACAGATGATCTTCCATCAATTAAACCAACTAGCATCAACTACACGGAGTAATCATCACTACTAGCAACCCACAGGTACCAATCTGAGGTTTTGAGACAAATATTGGATACAAGAGATAAACAAGGGTTTGAGATGAGATGGTGCTGGTGAAGATGTTGACGGAGATTGACCCCCTCCCGATGACAGGATCGATGGTGATGATTTCCCCCTCCCGGAGGGATGTTTCCCCGGCAGAACAGCTCCGCCGGAGCCCTAGATTGGTTTCGCCAGGTTCCGCCTCATGGCGGCGGTGCTTCGTCCCGAAAACTTCCTTCTGATTTTTTCCAGGGCCAAAGACTTCATATAGCCAACGATGGGCACCGGAGGCCTGCCAGGGGGCCCATGAGGCAGGGGGCGCGCCCAGGGGGTAGGGCGCGCCCCCCACCCTCATGGATGGTGGGTGACCCCCTCTTGTGCTTTCTTCGCCTAATATTTTTTATATATTCCAAAACTGACTTTCGTGGAGTTTCAGGACTTTTGGAGTTGTGCATAATAGGTCTCTAATATTTGCTCCTTTTCCAGCCCAGAATTCCAGCTGCCGGCATTCTCCCTCTTCATGTAAACCTTGTAAAATAAGAGATAAAAGGCATAAGTATTGTGACATAATGTGTAGTAACAACCCATAATGCAATAAATATCGATATAAAAGCATGATGCAAAATGGACGTATCAAGCATCCACGTCTACCTTACCAAGTCGATTTGAATCAAATTTTGAAATATTAGCTTGCCACTTCTTTTTTAGATGGAGAGATGATGCTTGGGAGTAATGTGTTTTTACATGCTCGTTGCTAGCGATTCACTATATGACAAATAGTTGACCCACTCAAAAACGAGAATCAAACCCAAAATGAAATATCTCAATTCAATGAAATATCTCGTTCACCGGGTCAAAATAGTGAACTAAATCCAAAATTGAACACCTCAATCGAGTAGCATGTTGTACAGTATTATAGTGCTCCATGAACATGTTGAAAGTCAAATTAGTGTACTTGTTTGATATACGCATATCTCCGTTCATGTGTGGATTGTAGACAACATGTTGTCCAATTTAAATATTTGAATGCAAGTTTATATCGAAACATGGTTTATATCAGTCTTTGATGCATAAAACGCGACCGCCCCTCTCCCGGACTCCTGCTCTCTCTCTCTCTCTCTCTCTCTCTCTCTCTCTCTTTCACCTACAATCTTCAATTCTGTCGCACACATCCAACACACAAACCTTGTTGGTCCCTCTCCATCTCTCTCTCTTTGTGTGTGTGTGGGGGGGGGGGTCTTTCTAGTTCGCATGCATATATACTCCATCTATAGGTCTCTCTCGCACACTATGCATGATTCTCTAGTCCAAGCTAAATATATTTGGTGCACTCATCGTACGCACACAAATTCCTTTGCTCATTGCCCGTAACTCTCTCACGCACCACTCTATCGTCTCGGAGTTGTTCCCTCTCTCTCTCAAACTCTCCATCTACCTGGGTCACACATACACATGCATATCTCACTCGCACTCGATAGACCCATCTAAAACTCTATCTCTCTCCCTCGTTCTCTCTCCATCTCACACGCACACACACACACACACACACACACACACACACACAATCTCATGCCTAGCCAAGTATGATGGTCTCTCACTCAAATGTAGGCACACACAGTCCCCCCTATATGTATATGACTAGCTAATCTTAGTCTCCATCACAAACATGTGCATGGTCTATCTCGATTTCTCTCAGGGCATCTTTCTATTGCGCACACACCTCCCTTGATCTCCCACCCATATAGTCCCCTGACGATCTCGAGGGGATCTCTCTATCACAAACACACCCTCTCTCCCTCCCCATGCGTCCATGTTCTCCATGTGCCCCTCTCGACCTTTGTTCCTTGTTGTCCAGACCTCTATTGGACATGTGCTATAGGGGTGTCTCTCTCCATTGCAAACAATCACGCACTAGCTATCTTCGTGTATCTCCTCACCTCGCTTTTCTATCTCGGAGATGCACGCGTGATATGTTTGCATAAGAAACGAAAACACACACACACACACACACACACTCTCTCTCTCTCTCTCTCTCTCTCTCTAATTTATCATTTGTTGTCCCTTTCTCTTTCACGCACATACTCTTTTTGCACACTAACTCATTCTCCTTCACACGCACTTGATCTCTCTCGACTTAGGCACTCTCTTCGGTCCATAGCATATAGATTTATTGAAAAGTCAAACATTACAAAGTTTGACCATGTACATGGAGAAAAACATTTACATCTAGAACGGCAAACATATACCATTAGATTCATCATGAGATGTAGCTTTGTATGATGTATCTTTGTTATTGTAGATATAAATAACATTTGCGTAAACCTGATCAAAGTTTCCACAGTTCGACTTCTAAAAAATTTACATGCACTGCATTATCGAGCGGATGGAATATCTCTTTCCCTCTCTCACCTATCTGACGCACCACTCAGCCTTATCGGGGCTCCTCTATATCTCTCAAACTTTATATCTCCCTGGTTCACACATACACATGTCTCGCTCGCGCTACATATAGACCCATCCAACACTCTCCGCCCTTGTTCTCTCTCTATGTGACATGCACCCCCTAAGTACCATAATCCCTCACTCCATCATAGGCGCACACACGCCCCCCTAAGTATGATTATCTCTCACTAGCCATCAGGAACCCACGTATTGTCTCCTTCCATCCATACGTCTATCTCGATCTCTCGGGGTATCTTCTATCGCGCACACACCTTGTCACTCGATTTCCCACCCATGTAGTCCCATCACGATCTCCAGGGGATCTCTCTCCTCTCCATGTCTGTATTTTCTCCGTACGTCTCTCTCGACCTCTCTCCCTTGTTTGTCAGACCCCTCATGGCCACGTGCTAGGGGTCTTTCTCTCTCAGTTGCAAACAACCACACACTATCTCCTCACCTTGCTTCCGTTGTCGAAGATGCATGTGTGATATGTTTGCATAAGACAAACACGCCTTTTCTCTACTTTTATCGTGTGTTGTCCATGTCTCTTTCACACACGCACACACACTTTTTTCACTCGCTCTTTCTATTTCACGCACTCTCTCTCTCTCTCTCTCTCTCTCTCTAGTTAGGGACTCTCTCACGTCCATAAGCATATGGATGTTTTGAAAAGTTAAAACTCAGAAAAGTTTGACCAGGTATATGTGGAGAAAAACATTTACATCTGGAACGATCATTAGATTCATCACAACATGTACTTACTTCATACTATCATTTATCTTTGGTATTGTAGATATAAGTAATTTCTTTACAAACTTGGTCAAAGTTTTAAAAGTTTGACTTAAAAAAATGTTGGCACTACATTATCGAACAGAGGGAGTAGCTCTTTCTCTCTCTCTGCTATCTCTCACGAGCCTCCGCTCTCACTCGAACTCTCTATACCGACGAATTATATGCTCACTATGTCAGCGTATAGCTCTGTATATTGTTTAGTTGACCGGTCAACCAGTCCACATGCTGCCTTGTCAGCTCGTGTTCTCTATCTTCATGTGCTAGCCCATGTGGAAGTGGGTGAAAATAAGTAAACTAGAGGCCCATCTGACACGCAGTGAAGTAAACAAAGTTGAAACCACTCGGGGTAGCACCCCGCATGCTAGTAAATTGAGGGTGCATTGAGGACACACTTCTTCTGCGTGAAGGACACACTCGCGCACAACTCACCACTGTGTGGCGCCATGCACAGAAGGACGCACTCACGCACACCCAGCAGGCCAGCACACAACACGCACCAGCACACGTGTACACCGGCGTCGCCACCGGTTGAGATGGACGGCGAGGCAGCCAACAAGCAGAGGCGGCTCGAGCCAAAACCGCATCCGGCGAGCCTGGACTTCTTCAGCAGCCACCTTGACGACATGCTGCTCATCATCATCGGCCTCCTCCCCACCAAATCTGCCGTGCGGACCACCCTGCTCTCCTAGCGGTGGCGCCCCTTCTGGCGCCGCGTCCCCCTCAACCTCACCGTCGACAGCTGCTTCTGCGAAGAGGATTGCAAACGCATGGCCGCAGTCTCCAAGATCCTTTAATCGCACCCTGGGCCAGCCAGACACCTTGACATCCGCATGTTCAGTACCAACTGCAAGGTCCAAGCAAAGTTCGACGAGTGGTTCTTAACCCCCGCCCTAGATCAGCTCGAGGAGCTCAGCTTTGAAGCTGGACGATGTCACTCTCTGCCACCATCCGCGCTCCGCCTCACGCCAACGCTGCGCTGCGCCAGCTTCAGCTCCTGCTATCTTCCCCAGATTAATGTCGTGCCCGCCCTTCTTCTCCCTCAACTCAAGCAGCTCGACCTCTTCGGCATTGGCATCTCAAAGCAGGCTATGGAGCACCTGCTCCGCAGTTGTACTGCGCTCGAGTACCTTCTTCTTGAGCAGATCCACGGGTTGATTAGCCTCCACATAGCCTCCACGAATCTCTGATGGATTTATGTGTCTTGCTGGCCCCGCAACAAGACATCAATTGGGAAGAGATCACTCTAGCTATTCCACATTATGGTCATTGAGAATGCGCCTTTCCTTGAGAGATTGCTTGTATCTGATCTAGAAGGTCCAACAAAAATCAGGGTCATCGACACACCGAAATTGACAGCGTTGGTGTACTCGTCTGCCAAATTCTCCGAACCGTTTATTGGATCCGTAATCATTCAGGTACAGCACTCATCTTCTTCTCCGTCTTCTTGAAATTCACATTTTTAAATTTCTTTTTCATGTATTTATGACCGTCTTCCAGAAAATGATTCCCACAAGCTTGACACAGTCTATGCGCACAATGAAGATCTTGGCAATAAAATCTATCGGCCCAATCTGGATCAAGTTGTTGGATTCCTTACATGCTTTCCATGCATGAAGAAGCTAATCATCAAGGTGAAAATTCTTTCCTATTAGTAAACGGTAATCACAACGTGGATCAATTTTTTTTAATTTTCCCAAATGACGATGACAAGTGTAGTGTTCAAAACTGCATTTACGCACTGCACAGAAAGAAATGTTTTTAGTAGTTTTTCTCACGTGATCACCTGCATCATATTTTTGTTGTACTACTATAGTAGCCTAGGCTAGTCATAGTAGAAAGTAGCTTAGACTAGTAACTCTATGGTTACCCTAGGAGCAAGTACTACCTCCGTCCTGATTTACTCTTCCTATTTTGTAGTATCAAAATTTGACCGTAGATTTAACTAACAAAATGTTAATGCATGTCACGAAAAATTATATCGTTGGATTCGTATTTGAACATCATTCCAAATGGTATAATTTTTGGTGACATGCATTGGCATTTTCTTAGGTAAATCTATGGTAAAAATTTTACACTAAATACGATGTTGTACAAAAGTGGGCTATAACAGCCCACCACTATGTAGGCCAAAACACGTGCCAAATTCACTTGTGATGCATTTGGCGTCGATGCCCCTCCATTTCTCACCTGGTGCCCCAATCTAGATCACCTACTTTGCTCTGGTGCCAAATTAACTCACGCAATGAAAAAACACTTGCCTGGGAGAGAGAGAGAGGACTGAGGCAATAAAAAAACTTGTTTGGGAGAGTGAAAGGCTGGTGTAGTTGGTTTGATTGATTTGTTTATACATGTGGGTCTGTGTGCATAGCGGTGCCAACTCTCTCACATCACAAGAGCGGTGCCAAAATCTTTTGATTTGACATCGATGCGTATTATGTGGCATACTTTCGAGAAATATGGCATCGACCACATAGTGGAGGTCAACAAATGCCCAAGCTCTTCACGTGCTCTTAGGTAAATGAGAGGAAATAGAAAGAGAGAGAGAGAGAGAGTGAAAAAATATCACTAGCTAGCCAACCTTATCGTATGAGTGAATGATATTGGTACCTCTTGATGACACGACAATCTTATACAGCCAGCTGCTCTAATATGTTCTCTTCTTTTGCAGATAAAAAAAGACCCGAAAGTGAAAAATGTGATGCACTATAACAATCTCATCGAATGCCTTGATCTCCATCTTACAGAAATTGTTTTGATCGACTACCGAGGCAGCACATCTGAGATTAAATTGGCTAGGTTCTTTGTTCTGGACGCAAGTGTGCTCAAGGTAATGAGGTTTTGCGTTCTCTGGCGCAACAATGAATGGCGTGCTGATCACCGCAAGCATCTAAGCCTAAATGACAAAGTCTCCGTAGAAGCTAATTTTTTTTGAAATATCAAGTGGCCAGAAGCTCGAAAATTTGTTTGCCCATTAGTGACTTGTCAGGGCAGTGGATTTTAGTTTGTACGATAATGCTGCATCCACCTAAAGTAACAAAAGTTCTTACGTAAACTTCCTAGTTTCCCTCTTCGTAGGTGCATTATTACTCCTAACATTTGTAATATCAGTTTGAAACATGTAATATTGCCATGTCCTATTCCTGCGTTTTCAAAATCCTGCGAATCAAAGAGGTCCTGAGTTGGTGATGATGTTGTGCCTGCCATCTTTCACCAATAGCGTCGGATCTAGGTCTGACGCATACAAATCAAACTTCTCCAGTTTTGCAAAAAGATGCCTGCACTTGTTCCCTATTTACAAACAACTCCTTATCTCTCACAATCATCCTATCTCCTCCCCACCACATCTAGAAGGCCATGGAAAAATCTGGCGCAATGGTTGCTACTGGCATCATCCACCCCCAATCTTGGTGTTCCGTGCAATGCACGGGCATCTACGCACGGGAAATTATGGCCCTGTTTGGTTCATAAGTCCTAGGACTTTTTCTAGTCCCAATTAAGAAGTCCCCAGTCCCTAAAAAGTCCCTCCCTGTTTGTTTCCAGGGACTAAAAAGTCCCTAGTCCCTCCCTAGAGGTTATTAAATGACATGTAAAAGACCATGCTACCCCTAGTATACAGAAAAATAACAACCAAACAACACCATGGGGCAGCGGGGCAATGGGTGCAGAGAGGGGCATTGTTGGAAAAGTCCCAAAAAAGACTCTCCTTGAGAGTCTTCTTCATTTAGTCCAAAAAAGCAACTTTTAGTCCCTAGTGGCTCCTCCTGTTTGTTTAAAAAGTCTCTAAGAGGGACTTTTTCTAGTCCCTACACCAAAAAGTCCCTGGAAGCAAACACCCCTATGTCGAACACGGCTAGTTGTAAGCAGGCTAGCTCTATAGCCATGATCATAGTGACTGCAGACGGTGAGGCTGACTTATGTTATGCCAAACACGACGCCTATACTCAGGTGTCATCTCTGGGGCAGGGTCTTGTCACTTCACTGCGAGGAGAAGCACATAATAATTTGACCAGCGGGTAGTACAGTGCTACTACATTGGTAGTACTACTACTAGTACTAGCACCACCGTCTGGATTTTGTAGTACTACCACGTCCATCTGGATTTAGTATTTGACTAGCAATATCTAGTAATGCATTTCACAAAAAATGTACTACTCCCTCTATAAAAAAATACATGGTTTATTGTTTTATTCCTTCCGGTAGATGGCTCAAATCTGAAGTCTCATCAATCAGACTACTATTGTACTCACCGAGCGCTCAACTTTGTAAGCTACCAACAAAAAATTGCAATCAAAGACTACTATTGTACTCCCTCGGTACTGGCGCATTAGTCACGTTATGAAAACCAAATAGTAATCCCAAAACTTTTAGCGCGGTGCATTAACTACCCACCTCGTTCCCCGTATTTTGCCACGAAAAAAGAAATCACCCAATAAGAGACGTGGGGAGCGTATGCATCCAATGACTTGAGACTACTTCCTCTGTCTAGGTGTATGACTAGCCACAATGAAGAGTAACATACACTAGTAACATACACATATCCCTAAACTATGTTACTACCTTTCATAGTGGGTAGTAACATAAATATGGTAACATGCAAAGCCTCATTTATTAGGTTATAGACTCATATTGCATTGGGACATGTGATGTTACAGTAATAACTAGTTAAGTTACACAAACTACCTCTCTCATTAACTCATTGCCACATAAGCAAATTTGTTGAGTTGGACTCGATGTTACTGCTGAAGCTACTCCCACTGTGGCTAGTCTAAGTCATCTTAGAGAAAGTGAAAAAGAGGAGTGGGCTCTCATGCAAGAGCCTAGATATATGCGGATTGATAGGCCGATATACAATAAATATGAAGAAAGAGAGAGAAGATGAGAAAAAGTAGTACCCTTATAGCCAACCTTATAGCTAACCTTATTGTATGAGTGGCTACAAGTGATGGATCTATATGACATGGCAACATCATATAGCCAGTAGCTGGCTATACTATTAACCATGCTCTTAGGTTGTGCACCGTGACCAAGACAAAGGGGAAAGCGAGAGAACTTAATGTATTTTTGCAAATTAATAGGATTACATGCAATGAACTAACCACTGCATTTCATGTTTGGTAGTCTCAAGTCATTGAAAGCGTGCACAGCCCACCTCTCTCACTAGTTGATATGTCACGAAATAAGAAACGAGGAGGGAGTTAATGTACCGTGCCTAAGTGTTTTGGGACGGACGGGGACGCAGCTTCATTGATTTACTGCACCTGTGTTTGGGTGAATAACACGTGGGCCCAACAGGTGGCTGGCCCACCTGTCATATAGCCAAAGGCAGGTGCAGTAGAGGGCCGAGGAGTAGATGGCCAAAACACACGTGAATGAAATGCAGTCTGCACTTCTCATATAAAGGCTCCCCGCCAGTCCAATCTACGAAATCCTACGCACCTACGCACCCTAACCAAGGGCAAGAGTGATTGTCCGATTTTGGGTTCCGGCAAAACCCTCAAGGTTCGAACACTGGGGTGTGCACGAAGATCTCTCCCTCCCCTAGCTCACACACTCACCACGATCTCAAAGCTCAGCACATCGAACTCGAAGAATAGGGGACACAAGAGTTTATACTGGTTCGTGCCACCGATGTGGTGTAATACCCTACTCCAGTGCGGTGTGGTGGATTTCCTTGTAGGCTGAGGATGAACAGGTACAAGGGAAGAACAGCCTCCTGAGGAGAGGTGTTCTTGAGTTCGGTGAGCTTGTGTGGTTGAGGATGATCTGAATGATCCGTCCCTACTAAGGTGGTGGCCAGTCCTATTTATAGAGGCCCGAGTCCTCTCCCCAAATGTTTGGCGGGAAGGGATCCCAAAACGGCCAATTTGAAAGGGACAACTAGTACAAGATATCCTGACAAAAGGTGGTCTTCGCCTGCCAAAGGCTCTCGTGGTGACACCATCGTGGGCTCCGCGATGACCTCCGTCCTGCCGTCCTGCTGGTCTTGGTCTCGTTGCACCAATATGGAAACCTTTGCCTGATGCCTCGAGACTTCTCGTCTGCGCTTGCCCCTTTAGCACCAAAGAGGCAACGGGTACTCTGCGTCCGCTGGCGCCGCCTGGCCTTGGTCGTCACGGCTCACGTCATCGGAACCTCACGAGGTGCCCTCGCCTTGATCTCTCCACTCCTCACGAGCCAGCCTAGTGAGCCCGCCCTTGAGGAGGTCTTGCGTCATCCGCCTCCTGAGGCTTGGCCCCTCGCGAGGGTCTTGAGTGTTTGCTGGTGAAGATGGGTCGTACCAGGCCGCTGCTGGAGCCACGCCGTGGGCCTCAGGCAGGCATGTCTGGGGACCCCCATTCCCAGAACGCCAACGGTAGCCCCCGGGCCCAAGGCACGCTCGGACTTGGCTTCGAGGCGAATCCAAATTGCAAGTGCGGAGCATCGCGGGCCCCAACCGCCTGCGGCCTTGATTGACGCGTGGCGACTGAGGGGACGTGGGCGTCTCTGCTTCCCCACGCAGCCTTGATATCCGCATGGCAAGGCGGCCACCACGACCTACACAGTTATTCCTTCGTCGCTGGCGACGTTCTCCACCTACTCTTCCGCCTCCGCAAAACAATAGCCCCTTCTTCCAATCTGACCTGAGCTCTGTCCTCTCTGTCGCTATGGCGCCAAGCCGACCGAAGAAGGGGAAGAATAAGCTCCAGTCCTCAGCCAAACCACCACTGGCCTTCGAGCCGGCTGTCGGGCGGTCGGTGGTGCTCAACCAGGAAGCCATGGGCAAGGTTCGCCTAGCTCTCGCCGCCAACTTCAACGTATGGGGGAAGACGGTGGCCTGGCCCGCATCTCGCGCCTCCATTGACAGGACATCCACTGAGGTCCATATTCTCCTTGACACCCTATGAGCCGGCTTGATTCCCCCTTTCTCCTCCTTTTTCAACACCGTGCTTTCCCATTATCAGATTCATATGCTGCACTTAGATCCCCAATCCATCGCCCTCCTTGCTGTCTTTGCCTTTGTCTACGAGGCCATGGTGGGCATTGCTCCCTCTGTGGGCTTACTTCGCCATTTCTTCTCGCTGCACCTGGCTGACCCTCGGCAGTGCTCGGGGTGTCTGAGCTTCTAGGTTGTGCCGCGATGGCCGGCTCGGGGATTGACTTCGAGCTCCCGCCGTCTATGAGCAAGTTCCGGCAGCTGTGGGTATTCGTGGATGTCAGCGTGCTCAGCCATCTGCTCTTGCTCCCGTCGGCACCCACTGTTCCCAGTTCTGGCTGGGGCCACGAGAGGCTCGCTGACCGATGCCTTGCCTACGTCTGGCTCCGATTGAAGAGACTGAAGGATCTTGGCGTGACCGCGCCCATGGTGGTGAAGGAGTTCATTCGGCGCCGTGTTGCCCCGCTCCAACGCCATTTTGGACCAATGTGGACTTTGTCCTGCAGCAAGGACCGTATGAGGCTTCACGAGTCCGGGCTTCCTCTTGAGGCGCAACAAACTGTGCTCGAGATCCTGACGGGCGACCCGTTGCCAGCCGACATGCCGGAGGAAGGTTGCCTCTTGTACTTTTGCTTGAACAAGGTGGATTCCATGAGGCAGATGCCCCCTTTTGACGAATGGGGACTACGCCCGTCTGGTCTTGAAGGGCCTCGCAAGAACCCGGTCTCCGTGGCTCCCTTGCCTGCCACTGGCGCGGCAACATCTCTGGAAGTGGGCGCAGGGGGGCAACCATCACCGGCCGCTGCCGACGCGGCTGCCGAAGGATCAGCGCCGTTCGGGGCTCCCGGAGGGCCGACCCATGGCTCCCTACAGAATCGTCCTGATGAAGCGGCCAGAGGGGCGTCGTAGCCTGATGCTCCTGAGGCCACAGCCCCGGATGCCTCGGCGGGTAGCCGCGAGGCGGAGGCCGAGGTCTCCATGCAGTATGGCACCCCTGAGGTCACCTCCTTGGGAGCTTCCCCAGCTGAGCCCGGGGCTAGCGACCGTACCCACTACAAAAAAAAGACACATCCTGACATTTTGGGCCGAACGAAATTTTTTTCTGTCATACATATGAAACTTCTATGACGATAATTGTGACAAAACCCTGTATCATCATAGATGTGGTGGGCTCCTACTTCTATGACAAAAAATCATGACAGAAAATGGGCTTTTCGTCCTGGGCGGGCCGGAGACGCAGCTGCATGACATTCTTTGGGCCGTCCATGACGGAAAAAACCGTGGTAGAAGCGAGGGGGAGGAAAATTTTGGGGAGTTCCCGGTTACGGTGGGAGGTCGGGGGCCGAGCGATGCGCGTTTCTCTCGTACAGGGTACGCACGTGTGTGCAAGGCGTTGGCTCTAACTAAACCCGAGCGAGGCGTTGGGCTCTAACTAAACCCGAGTGATTGCACTGCAGGCTACGCGTTACTGAACCCAAGCGATCGATCGATGGCTGTTAACTGAACCCGATCGAGCGATTCGCCGCTCTGCCGCTAATCAAGCCGATCGATTGGATGAACAGTGAGCGCTATGGGGGCGGGGGTGGATGAGCGATGGCGGTGGCGTTGCCTCTCGATGAACAGGATCCCGTGGTGTGGAGGGTCCTATGAACAATAGACGGTGGAGGGGTGGTTGAATAGGACCCTGTGGTGTGGAGGGCTGGATGAACAGTGAGCGGTGGAGGGTGCCCGTGGAGGGTGGTTGAACAATAGCGGTGGAGTAAGCGGTGGAGGCTGGATGAACAGGAGCCCGTGGAGGCTGGAGGAGGTCGACGGTAGCCCGTGGAGGCTGGAGGAGGTCGACGGTGGAGATGAAAAGTATCCCGTGGAGTCCTATTTTGCGATATGCCACACCCCTCCCGATGAACGGACCCCCATTTCGACCATAGGAGGTCCGTTTCGTCCGTTTTGCGGTACACCACACCCCTCTCGATCAACAGGACCCCGTTTGACCGTAGGAGGTCCGTTTAAATCCGCTTTACGATGACGCCACACCCTCCCGATCAACGGGACCCCTGTTTCGACCGTAGGAGGTCCGTTTCCTCCGTTTTGTGGTACGCCACACCCCTCCCGATGAACAGGATCCTGTTTGACGTGGCGGTCGAACACAAGGCCGTTTCCTCCGTTTTGCGGTCACGCCAGCCTCGCTTGCATCGCTGCCCGTCAAGCCCTCCCAATGAACACGACCACGCATTCCGTTCCGACCCAGCCGGTTGGCTCCCACGCGTTTCGTTGCCTCCTGATGACACGACGCATTCCGTTGCCTCCCCATGAACACGACGTATTCCGTTGCCTCCCCATGAACATGACGACGACACTGTTTCTCCGTTCCGACCCAGCCATGTACACGAGCCCTGGCCATACGTATACGCGAGTAGGCGTTCGAGACCCTGCCCGTATGTACGTACGTGGCCGTATTTTCTTTCTTGCACCCTGGCCGCTATACGTATGTGTACATGCTACGTGCGCGCCTCTACTACGACACGTACGTGCCTCTACTACGACACGTGCACGCCTCTACATCGACCATTATATATGTACGTACACGTTTGCGACCAGAATGACAACGCTACGTACGCTTCGACCAGGTGGGTCCCGACTGTCAGGCACTTCCTTGCCTGCAAAGATGTAGCTGGTGGGTCCCAGCAGTCAGGGGGGCGAATCGTTTTGTTTTTTTGTTGCCCGGACACACTTCCTTGCATGCGAAGGTGTAGCTGCGGGGTCCCAGCAGTCGGCGGGGGATTCATTTTGTTTTGTTTTGCCCGGACGCACTTCCTTGCGTGCGAAGATGTAGCTGGTGGGTCCCAGCAGTCAGGGGGGCGAATCGTTTTTTTTTCAGACGCACTTCCTTGCGTGTGAAGATGTAGCTGGTGGGTCCCAGCAGTCAAGGGGCGAATTGTTTTTTTTTCGGACGCACTTCCTTGCGTGTGAAGATGTAGCTGGTGGGTCCCAGCAGTCAGGGGGAAACGTTTTTTTCACGAAATACGGTGGCCCGTCCGGTGGGTCCCCGCTGTCAGGTGGAGGAATAATTATTTTGCGTAATAAGGAGGCGCTTCCTTTCTGCAGCCGTGGACCCAGCTGTCAGCCTCTCCACGTACAGTCCACGTCCAATGGAAGCCATTCCTTGACCACGCTGACCACGCCGCGCCGAGAGCACCAGGGCGATGGACGATGGCGAAGCCTAGGAAGGGGACGACGCGGAGCCGGGGAAGACGCGGCAGTGGATGCCCACACGTAGAGGAGTATGAGGGTTCACTCATTTGGCTGCGGTGTGAGGCTGCCGTTGCCGCAAAATAACATGGGGTGTGGGTGCGTAGAGGGATGGCCTGGCCAGCGGTGGGAGTAGTAGGGGGCGGTGAGGCCTCCGCGACATCACAGCCGGCGACGGGCGGCAGGAGCAGGCGGCACGACCGGCGCTGCTTTGGGCGGCTGGAGCAAGAAGACCAGAGGTTGAAGAAGCACTAGGCCATTGGATGGACATCGTACGATCACTGGAGCTAGAATCGTTCATATATTGACTAAAGTTGACAAAGGCCTCCGTCCCAGTCAACTTAGTAGGCCCACAAGTCAGCCTCCCACCAAGGTGGGTCCCAGCTAGCATGGGGTATTCATTTTTTTGTGCGTAATAAGGAGGCACTTCCGGTGGGTCCGAGCTGACAGCGGGGGGAACGTTTTTTTCGCGAAATACGGTGGCCCGTCCTTTGGGTCCCAGCAGTCAGGGGGAAACATTTTTTTCGTGAAATACTGGTGGCCCGTTCGGTGGGTCCCTGCTGTCAGGTGGAGGAATAATTATTTTCCGCGTAATAAGGAGACACTTCCTTGCGGCTGCCGTGGACCCAACTGTCAGCCTCTCCACGTACAGTACTCTTCCAATGGAAGTCGGTCGTTGACCACATTGACCACGCCGCGCCGAGAGCACCACGGTGGTGGACGACGGCGAGGCCTAGGAAGGAGACGACACGGAGCCGGGGAAGACGCGACAGTGGAAGCCCGCACAGAGAGGAGTACGAGGTTCACGGTTGGCTGCGGTGTGAGGCTGCTGTCGCCATGAGAATAACAGGGGTGTGGGTGAGTAGAGTGATGCCTTGGCCAGCGGTGGGAGTAGTAGAAGCGCGCGAGGCTGAAGGCGGCAAGACAACCGCCACGGAGGCGGGAGTAAGGCGGTCTCACCGGCGCTGCTTTGGTGGCTGGAGCAAGAAGATCAGAGATTGAAGAAACACGGCGGCCGTTGGATTGACATCCAATGGTTACGTCTGCTAGAATCATTTGTTGACGTATATAATAACTAAAAAAATCTTGCATACGCGTCAACTAAACAGGCCCACAAGTCAGACCACTCCCTCTTTTTTTTAATAATTTATATATAGCTCATGGAAAATTCTTATGCAATTTATTGCAGTCGTTTTTTTGGTTGGCCAGGGCCAATTTCACATATTTTTGTGGGTTCCAAACTATTTTTAATACCGAAATGTCGAGCCAGATTTAAAGTACTTTGAAGATATATTTAAATTAGGTTAATGCCCAGTGAAATAGGAATCTGAAAATGTGAAGAAATTCAGAAATTATAAAGTAATTGCCAATTTGTCATCTGTTTTTATATTTACAATCCATTTCATATTACTTTCATGATTTGCAGGCGTCTTGAAAGAGTTGCAACCCATTAGGGCGTAGAAAAATAAGTAGGCCTGGATTGGTTATTCTTCAGAAAAAATAAACTGGGCTCATTTTCACAAAGAAAAAATAGCTGGGCTGGTCACATGGTGAACATAAAATATAAGCTCTGGGCTAGGCGGGCCACAACCCGTTCAAACCCTGCTCCGCCTCAACAATACCAAACAAAAACAATATCGCTTTCGAGTAGCTACGCCCTGTGTGTCACCGATCTTGTGTTGTTCTCTTGTCTATTGACCATATCGCTCACAATGTCGTGGGTCCAAGATGTCGAAAACACTAGGAGGAAGCATCTTATTTTCCATACGCTCATGTGGTGGGCCCCTCGTCATCCTCTCCACGCATTTACGCCGATTCCTGTTGTTTGTTGACCATGTTGAAAAGCGAGGGCGGCGCTTGCGAAGCGCACCAAAGCGCCGCTGGAGGACGTCGGTGTTAACGATTTAGGAGGCGGTGGGCGGCGATGCATGCATGTTGGCCGAGCCAGCCGTGGGAGGTCGAAGCGGCGGCCCGGCGGCGCTGGTTTGGTTTTTTGGTGGAGGAAGACGGGGATGAAGAAACACGACAGACTGTAAAAGTAGCAGGAGTACTTAATCGCCGGGCGCTACGGGAACAGGGGTACCAGACTTGCTCGCTGCGCCTGCGGCGTGGCTCAAGGGGTGGCCCAAGCGGCCCATCTTCATCAGCACCAGCTCAAGACCCTCGCGAGGGGCCAAGCCTCGCGGGGCGGACGACAGGAAGCTTCCTCAGGCGCGGCCTCGTCAGGCTGGCTCGCGAGGAGGCGGAGAGATGAAGGTGGGGTACCTCACGAGGTGCCCATGACGCAAGCCATGACGACCAAGGGCGCTAGGCAGGCGCCAGCCCGCGCAGTGTCCTCATTTCCTCTTTGGTGCAAAGGAGGCAAGCGCAGGAGAGAGCATCAAGCAAAGGCAGCCGTTTCGGTGCAACAAGACCAAGACCGTCGCAACGGCAGGAAGGAGGTCATCGTGGAGCCCAAGCCGACGTCACCACCAGAGCCTTTGACAGGCGAGGACCAACTTTAGTCAGGATAAGTGTACTAGATGTTCCCCTTCAAAATGGCCAATTGTTGGCGCCCTTCCCGCTTAATATTTGGGAAGAGGCCTAGGGCCTCTGCCTATAAGTAGAGCTAGCCACCACAGTACAGGGGGGGCGGGATATCTCATCTTAGCTTGATCCAATCCGATCGAGAGCCTAGCCACAAGAACACCTCACCCTCGTGAGGCTGTTCTTCCTTGTATTGTTCATCATCAGCCCAAGAGGCAATCCACCACACCACACACTGGAGTAGGGTGTTACACCACAATGGTGGCCCGAACCAGTATAAACCTTGTGGCCCTTGTGTTGCTCTTCGTGTAGTTTTAGATCCTTGCGAGGCGACGAGGTGCATGCAGGTACGGGGTGAGATCTCCTCGTGCACCCCAGAGTTCGAACCTAGAGGGTTTGCCGGAACCCGAAATCCGACATTTGGCGCGCCAGGTAGGTGTGCACCGGAATCCGTCTTCCGCCGCCCTGTTCTTCGCCGCCCGTCGCATCCATGTCGGACGCTCGTCGGGCCCGCGCCGAGCGCCGAGCCGCTCTCGCCACCCGCGTCGCCCAGACGGCCCCGTCGGCGGCCGCCCCCGCCGTTCCACGCTTTGCCGTCAACGCCGCCATCGGCCGGCGGGAACGAGCAGCAAGCATCGTCCCAGCATCCGTCCGTGAGGCGAGACGGCCGCACCGCTACTCCTTCACTCGCCCCAGCTGGTTCTTCGTCTCGTGCGCTCCGCGCGCCCATGGAGGCTCGAGCCACGCTCATCGCGGCAAACGAGCTCCTGCGCTACCGCCCTATCGACGACATCTACGTAGAGTGGCTCGACTGCGTGGCCGAGCTCGTCCGCGCCGCAGGGGGCTCCCCCGTGCCGTCCTTCTCGCTGGACTGCGCCCCGCCTTGCACGGGCGATGAAGCTCCAGGGGCGCCTCAGCCGCCTCTCCCTCAAGAAGGCGCCCTGGCCCCAAGGCGCGTGGCCCCTGGGCGAAACCCACTCGCCGGCCCGTCACGACCGCGTTCCTGCTCCAGCACGCCAAGACCCCGCACTGCTCCCAGCGGCAGCGCATGGGGACCCGCAAGACCAGGCCCTTCGTCACCAAAGGCCTCCGTGGCTACGCCAGGCTGCTGCCGCCTTCACCACCGAGCTGCGCAGCGTCGCGTGGCCCGACAAGTTCAAGCGGACCGCCTCCTCGCTACGACGGCACGGCCGACCTGCGGAGTTCCTCCAGCTCACGAGCTAGGCATCGAAGCCGCTTAACGGGACGAAGGTCATGGCGAACTGGTTTCCCATGGCGCTCAAGGACGGTGCCCTTTTGGCGCCTGAACACAGCTCGCACGATTTCCTCCTGGGACGAGATGCGCACCCGCTTCATCGCCAACTTCCAAGGCACTCGCGACCGGCCCCCCACCGTGAGCGACATGCGCAGCATCAAGCAGCAGCCAGGAGAGACCCTGCATAAGTACATCCAGCGCTTCAACAACGCACGCCTCAAGATTCCCAGGGTGACCGAGGAGGCCATCATCTCAGCCTTCTCCGACGGTGTGCGTGACGTCAAGATGAAGGAGGAGCTGGCGATGCATGAAGATCTGTGCCGATCCTTGGAGCTGTTCAACTTGGCGACCAAGCGCGCCAGATCGAGGAAGGACGCCTTTCCTCCTCGAGCTGCCAGCCCGCACCCGTAAGAGAAGAAGCCCAAGGTCAAGGACGTGAAGCGCAAGGGGGCTGCCGTGCTCGCGGCAGAACCAGATACCAAGCGAGGCAGAGATCAGCCCGAGTCTTCTAAGGGCAGCCGGTACTGTGTGTACCATGACCTCCACACCCACAACACCAACGAATGTCAAGAACTCCGAGCCGTGCGAGAAGGGCGAATCGGTCGATGCCCCGACTGCAACGATCGAGGCTACGGCCAAGGAGGAGGAAGAAACGCAGGACGCTGGGAAGACCGTGGCCCTCGCCAAGGGTGGCGCGACCGACCTCGCGAGGACCGCTGGCAGGATCAGCCTCGCGAGGGAGGTTGGAGGGATCAGCCTCGCGAGGATCGCCCGCAAGGCAACGCAGGCCTCCCTCCTCTGCCACCAAAGCCAAGGAGAAATGAGGACCACCATCAGGACGAGGGGGCTGGGGCCTTCCAGGAGCCGCACACAATCGCTTGCATCTTGGGCGGAGCTCAAGCCCCAGCCTCTCAACGCATCTTCAAGCAGTTCACCCGCGAAGTGAATGCAGTCCTCCCCAAGCTCGAAGCCATGCGCCCTCTCAGGTGGTCAGCGTGCGCTATCACATCCAGCTCGGCGGATCAGCTCAAGTGCGCGGCCACAGCCGGAGTCCTCCCGATGCTTTGTTCCCCAATCATGAGCAACGTGCAAGTCACCAGGACCCTCGTCGATGGCGGAGCAGGGCTCAATGTCCTGTCCGTAGAGACATTCAAAAATCTCCAAGTGCCTTACAATCAGCTTCAGCCAACCAAGCCTTTCTCCGGAGTCACCGATGGCTCCACAGTTCGATTGGGCAGGTCCGCCTCCTGTCACCTTTGGGGCGCGACACCATCAAGACCGAGCTCATCGACTTCGACGTCGCTCACATTCACCTGCCATACAATGCCATCCTTGGGTACCCAGCTCTGGCCAAATTCATGGCCGTGACTCATCATGGATACAACGTCCTCAAGATGCCGGGGAGCAGTGGAGTCATCACGGTGCCTTGTGAAGAGAGAGATGTGGTATGCTCCCTGGAGCGTGCTTTTCAAGCCACGTCACTTGAAGACCCAGATCGCAGGAGCGGGAGGCTCCCTGAGGCTGCTCCCAAGAAGAAGAAGACATCGCTTGGCCCGACCCCTCGGGAGGCAGGCCCCTCAGGGTCCGCGCCTGTTCAGGGGGCACCTCCTTCTGTTGCATAGGAAGGCGCGCCCGGCGCCCTCCTCGAGCAAGGCTCGGGGGCTCTCTCCTGGAGGGCCACCGACCTTGCTAAGGTCACGAGGGAGGTGCTTGGGCACCACTTGGAGGCGTGTTTCAAAGCACGTTTCCCTCAAGAAGGATCAAGGCAAGGAGGGCCAAACCCTCAGGAGTTCGTCGGCCAGATCATTCAGGAGCTGCAGGAGTCAGCCGCCGCTTACCCGCCGTAGCTCCCCATCCAGGCGAGGATGGTGGGCTGCGCGTCTGCATTGACATACCAGGGCTCAACAGAGCCGCCTCTCAGGAGCGCCTCTGGCCCTCATGCGTGGGGCGCTGTGAAGGTCCACCCCACAGCTACGTTCGCATGCCCTACGGCGTGCCGAACGTGGCTGCCACGCGCCAGCGCCTCATGGGGAGCATACTGGAGGCTCAAGAGGCCAGGCGTTCCGCAGTCCTGGCGGATATGGAGATGGTCCACGAGGAGCCACCAGAGCCTCCGGAGCCTCCCCGAGGCTCCACGGGCCCGGGGCTCGTGAAGATCGGCTTCGCAGCCCACGGCGCCTGCTACTTCAGCATCCCTTCGTCTTCAACGTTATCAGGTGACATCCTTCAAGTTTCATTTTCAGCTGGGAGCGCCCCCCAGGGCTGCATTATTCCATGCCGCGTGGGTCCGTCCCTGCGGCGTGTATCCCTTTTACTTCATGTTCCTAGCTTACCTTATCGGGGGCGCCCCTCGGGCTGCATCATCCCCAAGTCGCTCAGGCCAGACCCAGCGACGTCTGCCTTCCCTGCACCTATCTAAATGAACTTGCTCCTTCGTGATTAACGTGTTTGACCTGGTCACCCGCTCAATTGACACCAACTGATGGAGCTGCTCCCCAACTGCACGACGCTTGCGCATGGGTTCGTCCCTGCAACGCCGACAAACCTGAATGGCTGAGCTCTGGCCGCGGCAGCGCCGCACGGCGCCACCTCGTCAGGCCTTCAGTGCCTCGTCACCCCTCCCAAGCAACCAACGGCTGACCTTCGCTTGTCATGGCGGACTCTTGTTCTTCTTGTGGTGAGCCTGCAGGATCTCTTCAAGGAGCAGCGCCAGTCAAGGCCCTCACGGCGTCTTCTTCACTCTCGTCCGCGTGAACCGCTCGCATGTTAAAGGGGGGGGGTACCTGAGCATCGAGACTCACGGGCTCCTACTGGCTCTCCAACCCTCACCCTCTGGCCTTGTCCACGGCATCACGACCTGGCATACCAGCGACGGCTGAGACCCGCTCGAGGGCCGGGACCCGAGGACGTAGAGCAGAAAGGGGAGCAAAGGCGAGAGGGAAGAGGCACGTGGGGACCTCGCCAGGCAACCCCTCGCCTGCCGATGCGCGGACCTAACGTCGCACCAGGAAGCGGTTCCTGACTCCCGAGATAAGTCATCCTCCGGAAACACTAGCTATCGCAGCACCGACCTCGCACCTAAGGCAATCCCGTGTTAGCAACGTCGTGCTCCTTTCTCACCGAACGATGGCTGCTTGAGCCCTAAAGGGGACCTCCTGAGCATCGTGACTCAGGGGCTCTTACTGGACCCCAGGCCGCTCACCTCCTGGCCTTGACCACGGCATCGTGACCTGGCATACCAGCGACGGCTGAAAACTGCCTTGGGACCGGGACCTGTCGGCGCAGAGCACCAAGCCCTCATGAGGTTTGAAAGGAGGAACTAAGCTAAGACGGAATGAGCATCTCACACTACTTCACGACAAGGATCATATTAACAAACAGAACGACATGCACCTTACAAGCCCCCACGGGGCACGTTTTCGATTCCTCACAGGGAACAGAGGGAGCAGATCCTAAGAACGCTAACTACACGCGACTCCGCAAGAGACGCCATCATCAATAGTGGGCCGTCAGGCACCGGCGCCAACCTCATCCAGATCAGAGGCGGCGGCGGCCTGACGAGCCCGCCCTGCTCCGAGAGCGGCGCAAGCTCGGGGGCTCATAGCTGTCGTCGCTCGTCTCCGGAGTCGCGAAGAGCTCGGCGGAGTCGCTGGATCCTCCGCCGCCTCCGCCGCCCGAGGAGCTGCTGAGGGAGCAATCGGCGAGCCTGGTCCTCGCCGTGGCAGGGCCCCGACCACCTCTCTCAGGGCAGCACTCCAGCCGGCGTCCTTCTGCGTCGAAGGCCTTGAAGAACATCATGGAAGCGCCATCGTACTCCAGGTGGATCGCGAGGGCTCCCCTCGTCCTGCAGACCCGGGCGATCTCGCCCCAGCCTCGAGTCATGAAGACCTTGCCCGGAGCAACGACCGTGACCTCCGCTTCGGTCGCGAGGGTGCTGCAGCCGGCGTGCTACAACCAGAGCTCCAAATATCCCCCCCTGCGGCATCACGAAGGTGAAAGAGGGAGGAAGGAGAATCCAAGACTGAGGAGGCATGGCGGCGTGGAGCACAAACTCTCGGGAGGAGCCCTCGGCATGGACTCCAGGAGGGACAACGCGCACCGCCGTGACCCGCCGACACCGACGGCGGCGTCGTCCATGGCGCTCGGCGTCAACTCCTTCAGGGCCCTCAAAGTGGGCGTACAAAGGCAGCGGGAACCTTGGCGGCGGCCGCTCGCACCAAGGCCTCGACACCTCCTGCCGGGCGCCCTCATCCCGACGGCAGAGGGCTAGCCGTTTCTTCAACGGAAGCGGGTCAGGACCCTCTCGGGGAGCCTTTCCCTTCTCTTCCGCGGAGAACCAGCGGATCGGAGCCATTGTCGCAAAGTGGAGCAAGGGACGGAGAAGAAGGAGAAGCAAGAATAGATGGACTGGAAGGGCACACGCCATTCCGTACTTATAGCCGGGGAAGGCCAACCGTCGACCTCCACGATCGCAGGTAATCATGACCCACTTCGCATGCAGGGACTTGTCAATTCGTGCAGTTGTCGAGGCGTCGTGGGGAAGTGGAGATGCCCACGTCCGATCAACCGCCACGCGGCGCCCAAAACCGCAGAGCTGTTAGGGCCCATGCGCCGCACCTTGCCGGCTTCTCGCTAAGCCAATTCCAGCGCGCCTTGGGCCCGGGGCTCTGTCGGTGTGCTGGGGCAGGGGTACCAGACTTGCTCGCTGCGGCTTCGTGGCGTGGCTCAAGGGTGGCCCAAGTCGACCCATCTTCATCGGCACCAGCTCAAGACCCTCGCGAGGCCAAGCCTCATGAGGCGGACGACGGAAGCTTCTCGGTAGCGGCCTCGTCAGGCTGGCTCGCGAGGAGGCGGAGATATCAAGGCGGGGTACCTCACGAGGTGCCCATGATGCAAGCCATGACGACCAAGGGCGCCAGGCGGGCGCCAGCCCGTGCAGTGTCCTCATTTCCTCTTTGGTGCAAAGGAGGCAAGCGCAGGCGAGAGCATCAAGCAAAGGTAGCCGTTTCGGTGCAACAAGACCAAGACCGTCGCAACGGTAGGAAGGAGGTCATCGTGGAGCCCAAGCCGGCATCACCACCAGAGCCTTTGCCAGGCGAGGACCAACTTTAGTCAGGATAAGTGTACTAGATGTTCCCCTTCAAAATGTCCAATTGTTGGTGCCCTTCCCGCTCAATATTTGGGAAGAGGCCCAGGGCCTCTGCCTATAAGTAGAGCTAGCCACCACAGTAGAGGGGGGGGGGGTTGGATATCTCATCTTAGCTTGATCCAATCCGATCGAGAGCCTAGCCACAAGAACACCTCACCCTCGCGAGGCTGTTCTTCCTTGTATTGTTCATCATCAGCCCAAGAGGCAATCCACCACACAACACACTGGAGTAGGGTGTTACACCACAATGGTGGCCCGAACCCGTATAAACCTTGTGTCCCTTGTGTTGCTCTTCGTGTAGTTTTAGATCCTTGCGAGGCGACGAGGTGCAGGTAGGTAGGGGGTGAGATCTCCGCGTGCACCCCATAGTTCGAACCTAGAGGGTTTGCCGGAACCCGAAATCCGACATTAACAACCTTAACTAAAACCAGCAGGGGCACTTAAAAACCAAAGCTGAAAGCAGTATGAGTATTTATACAGGTTCAACCGTACAAAGCACACCTCGAACAGTGCTACTTTGCCACAGTTAACCAAGGGTGAGGCCGCCAAGCCCCAGGACAAGGCTCAGGCGCCACCCCGCGCATCCACAACCTTCTGAAAGCGGCTTCATCTCGCAACGTGGTCAATAAACAGGATATTCGCTTTAGAGCCATGGAAAAGCATGAACATAATCTTCTGTCCTATTCTCCAAGATGGACGGGCCTTCATTATTTGAGACCACCCATGAATAAGTATCTTTTCACCTCCAAGGGGAATTGAGTAGGTTGACATAAACATCATGTTGTGACCAAGCGCAAGTCTGACCCGACCATGGTCAGGCATCTGTATAGGAACAATAGAACTCGGCAGTTCCTGTTTCAAGAAGATCACAGCTATAAAACTGTGTATAAGCAATAGTTTATGAACAACATATATAACAGAAAACAGCTCGTACCATAAGTTTCTCGACACAGTTGGACCTGTTCAACGAGTGCATCAGTGGCACACATATCCCACATGGCCTTCCACCATTGAAACGCCCCACAAGGACCTCAACACGATCAATAAAGTGTAGGAGCTTGTGGATGTTGATCCAGTCAACTTCAGTACCATTAGTAACAGCCGAGTTATTACAGAGTAACAAACGAGTAGACTAGTTAACTCTGAAAAAACCTACACGTGCCACCAATTATAAGAAAATATTAGTTAGAAGTAGCATCTTCGTGAGAGATTCGGTGCTACTTCTAAAGTTAAATTGTGATTAGTTAGATAGAATAGGTGGATTAATAATTAATCGAGGCAACAAGCAAGAACCTGATACAAAACTAACATGGATGAACAATTGGAACGACGTCGGGGTGGAAGATCGCAATGAAGATGAGACCAGGTTCTGCTATTTCCATCAACATTCGTGCGCCAACTTTCAGTCTGTAACACTTGAGAAAGTTTATCCAAGTTCGGCCATAAAAAATCAGCGATCTTGAACCCAACTCGGAACTTATATCCATGGTTTGTCTTCACTATGACCATTAAACTAGTGTATTCAGTTATGGCAAGGCCGAGCATCTTTTGTACATGTGTTCTGGCAGAGCAAATAATACACTGCAAGAAAAATAATATGAGAACACAACATGTTCAAAAACCCCACCCTCCGGATAGAAAAGAGGACTCTAGAACATCTTGTCATGCGCGTTTCAAAATGCTGTGTTAGGATGAGAAGGAACAAGTGTGGCGTCTCGAGGCGTAGAAACCTGTAGGGTACTCGCACTTTGGGCACTCGCAAATGAAACACACTAGATTGATGGGAAGAAAAATGCATCAATGGCGGCTGCCATCCTAGGATTACCTGCGACCAAGGGACTTGGATTTATCGGGATGGATGAAGAATTAGTACCTGGTTCTCCATGAGAAAACCCTATGCAATCTCCGAGAGGGGGTTTTCTCTGAACAAGCAGACGATGGAGAAGGGGATTCAGGCCCAGTGAAATATTGTCGCTTTGTCCGTCTAGCTTACTGCTAAAGCTGGAAAGCGCGCGGGGGGGGGGGGGTTGTGATTTGACGGCTCATTGGGCATTACTACGGCTCTACGACCGGGGTGTGTCTACCGTGAAGTTGTGCACTCTAATTTGTGCATATGGCACGTGGACCCCGTTGTCGGTTGCCCCACATATCAGCAAAAGGAAGTAGAAAGACAGGAGTAACTAGTTACACATAAATTTATTTTTTGACATGGAGATACTCCCTCTGTAAAGAAATATACAAATCTTTTATATCACAGGCTCACCTTGCCGAGAAATATACTCCCTCTGCAACGCACGGGCATTATGGGGGTTAAGCTGAGAATATAATACTCAGGTAGGCTCACGGTTCTGGACTTTGGGCCGCAGGCCGACCCTGCATGTTTGGGGGCCCATGTGTTCTACCTCAGCGCTTTTCATATTGCAAGCGATCGGTACATCGCTTATTTTAGATGCTGTCGCAAGGCGAATACACAAAATTGAATAAAGCATGGCAGCTCTTGGAATGAAATCGAACGACAGTTCCTAACCAGCAATCAGAGTTGCAATTCTATCAATGATATACCATGTGATAAATAATACTGTCATACTACTTATACACACAGGACACTTGTTTCACCATGCCAGATTATTACATCAAAATCTCTCGGAGGATAGATCAGTTCGGCAGTTGCGTGCTGCTACTGAAGAATTTCAAAGTTGATTTGGACCAGCTCTCCTTGCCGAGAAAGTTCAATTTTGACGTCATCCCCTACCGCAATATATGATTTAGATTTGAACCTTGACCATCCTTTAGCATCAATCATCGTGCGACCATCCTTTGTACTTACGGTATATTGAGCAAGTTCATTCACACCAAGGTTGCGCATGGTAAGAGAAACTTGGCCTCGGTCGCCCGGATTGTTGAACGACTCCCTTGTTGCTCTAGGAATTCTCTATTTGCAAACAAGAAGACATACCCAAACAGTTAGATCAACACAGTGAATCATGTGAAACAACATGGAAAGAAAAAAGAACGAAGCACTTGGGCGGCCAATGCTTACCAAGGAGGTGGACATGTCAGTTTTTGTTAGGACTTTGGTATATGAAGTGTGAACTGCAGCCCGATCATTGCGGTGCAACTGCACGGGCGGAGCAGATGCAAGTGCAAGTGTTGGTGCAGGTGCGAAGCCGCCGCTGCTGCCGGAGATGGTGCTCCTTGTAGAGCTGGTGCGGTGTCGGGCGAGGTTCCGTTGTCGATGCCCGATCCTCCGGAGATCGGTGATCTGGCGGCGCGGTCGGTGCCCAATCCTCGGTGGATCGATGCGAGATGCTACCGCTGTTAGTGCTAGAGCAAGCTGCCGATTGCTCGATCATGCGAGACAACGGCGATGCGTGTGCGGTCTGCTATGATCAGCTTTCTAACTTGACTAGGATCCGTGACCGTGATCCAGTTTTTTCTTTATTTCTTTTAAGCGAGAAGGACTAATTGTGGCGTTTTGTTAAATCAAACTGTAGTTCATCATAGGGATTCAGCTTGTACTCGGACAAATGGTGATCAATTTTTCCAATAATATAAGTGATGGGCGGTGCCTTCGTTACTCGCACACGACATAAGAAGTGAAACCTGCAAAAATAGCCATCGTAGAGCAAACCAAGCGGTTTATTCTGTGATGAATGTCACATGGCAAAACCTGCATCGTAAAATTGCAGGAAAAGAAACAAAACATGACATTAAATCAATAAGATTTAGACGGTAAATCAATAAGATTTACTTGATGTGACACAGTGAATCCTTACCAGGAAATCACTATGTTGAAGTACTAAACAGAAGATTGATCGTCCAACTACGCGTGGCATGCAAGGGCCCCGCCTACTCCCACAAGCAGGACAGTCCAAAGGTCCTGACAAATCGTATGGACCGAACATCCATGGGACTGGAAATCTTGGTGGGTGCAATAAACCCTGCAATACATACAGATATTGGAGTGTAACCATAATTGATAAACCGTCCTCACAAAAAATATGATCTGGATACTTCAAAATATACAGACTAAATTGAGTAACATAGACCGTTCACAGGACTGACCACACACCAAAAGCGACAGTACTAATAAACAATACATGGTTCACAAACACAAATCAAGTACTGAACAATAGTACTTACTACAGACAAGCAAAGCTGCACTAACTAAACTCTGCAGACTATTTCTTGCCACCGACCTCCACGGATGAACCCGCATAAGCGACTAGGCCATGGACTTCGTGTGAGATATCTACATGCACCATCACCATCTTGTCAACCTTGGAGAACCTAACAGAGTGGTCTTTCCACTCATAAACATGATGATGAAGACAAGCCGCATCAGATTTTTTGGGAAGCTTTACAAGAACCACACCCTTCATAATCGAAGGCACAGCCAGGAAATTGTTGTGGTCAAGTACAGCCTCGAGAACACGCCTGACAACAATGCTAGAGTAAAACACTAGTTCAGGACACATGGCGACAAGGACACAACAGCTGTATAGTTCAGCAGTAGAAGTCATCATCAGGTCTTCCAGTTCAAACGGCATGACTTTGAGAACTTCATCTCCACCGCGGACCTGGTTCTAATTCAAACAGAAACAATATTTTATTACTACCTCCGTTCAGGAATAAAAGATGATTTTCGATATTATACTCCATATATGACTACATATACGCACAGAAATGAGTGAACAAAGACACTCGAACATGTCTTCAAAGGCATGAGAGCAGAGGGATTACATGCAATATCCATAACACAAGTTACTGAGGCAAATATACCCTCTTAAAAGGTAGCATTGATGTTCATAAAGTACTCCCTCCGTCCCAAAATTCTTGTCTTAGATTTGTCTAGATATGGATGTATCAAGTCACATTTTAGTATTAGATACATATGTATCTAGACAAATCTAAGACAAGAAATTTGGGACAAAGGGAGTAGTTGAAAGTAATCTATAAGAAATCAATGTCAACCTCTCGCATGTTTTGGTCAAAAGAGGAATTTAGAACCGTCATTTGGCACACTAAAATCACATGCAAGATCACCCAGAAAGTTGTACTACCAGTACTAGTACTGCGTGTTAGATGAAAAAACACAATCAAGATCGAGAAAAAGATCGTCAACAAGAGACATTACCTGGACTTGCTTAATGAGGGATCCCGGAGAGGGGGGCTTGGACACGGCGATGGCGTTGAGCTTGTCTGCGGTAGTCTCGGTGGGGTGCTTGTGCTTCTTCGTACCATGAGCCTCGACGGTTTTGGCCAGAGCCATAGACATCACGTCGGCCGGTGCTCCGGCGTCCATCCTAGAGAGGAAGCTGAGAGAGAAGAGTGAAAGGAGGAACGAGATGAGAGAGAAGCGAAGCGAGTGGGGGTTTTCTTCAAGAGAGGAAGCTGAGAGAGAAGAGTGAAATGATGGTTGCTTCGTCCGTCCAACTTACTGCTGGAAAGGAGGGGGTATTGTGATTTGACGGCTCATTGGGCATTACTGCGGCGGTTCGATCGGGGTAGTCTACCTTCACTCTACTATGGAGTAATTTAGTGCATGCTTGGTGGACCCAGGTGCTGGCTGTCCCACACGTCGGAGAAAGTGAGTAATTTAGTGCATGGCTGGAGGAGGATCCGCACGGTAGAGCGTGTCCACTATTTTTCTAAAGAAAAAAAATGATTACAACAAGCGTTTCCACTCTTACGACGGAGGAGTGCGAAACACGACAGCCACTTGAACATACACAGTGCTCCTACTACTAGGCATGGGCAGTGGTTCATACGTCAGTACTACACAATCTTGTTGCTAGTGTAGTAAGGCTGGTCATAGTGGGAGTAACATATCAAGTAACATAACACATCCCAAGAACAGTTTGCTTACATGTCATGTATTTAATGAGGAGAGAGATGGTTGAAGTAACATAATATGTTACTGTAACATAACACATCCCAAGGCAAAATGAGTCTACATCTTAATAAATGATGGCTCGCATGATACTACATACATGTTACTCCCCACTATGAAGATGGTAACATAGACTAGTAACATATGCATGTTACTAGTCTAAGTTACTCCCCACTATGACCAGCCTAAGATATGATGATAATAAATGATGTTGTGCGCATGTCAACTACTCCTATATGTAACATAGTACCGCTTTTTCGACTGTTCGGTCGAGAATGAACGGTGAGATCAATGTTAACAGAACTAGGTCCACAGCACACGAGAGTACGGTGCTACAATACTCCATGAAACATAAACCATATGAAGCACGAATAGTGTTAGGCAGGGTCTATGAAGGGTGCACGGGATGGGAGCAAAAGTTCCCTTCTCGACCCACTTTTGGGTGTTTGGCAGAGTGCATGACGGGTGCATGAGTCCACACTAGTAGGTTGACAAAAATACACGAAGAGGAAACAACTATATTGAGATGAGAATGCAACCAAACACATCCACACGCTTTGTGCTCTGGTGGTGATCTGCACCGTCTGAGTTTGATCCAACGTTCATGTTCGCCGAGACATGGACATGCCCATGCAGAGGCGCCTAAACACCACGAAGCCCCTCTCGCTTCTCGAGGCGCATGGCGTTGGTGATGCAGGTGCAACCGCTTGCGAGCCCACTCCCGGTCGACGGAGCCAGCTCGTCAAAAGCGGCGTCCAATGGCACGAATGGATTCGGTGGCGGAGCCACGAAAGGATTCGCCCGACAGCGGCGGCGGCAGCCCACAACCCCTCCTTGTCCAGCTCAGCCCCCACCATCGCGGAGATGGCTCAGCTCCTCGGAGATATAGGTGAAGAAGGAGACCAGGTCGAAGAAGCGCAGCTTCGTTGAAGTCGACCGGTGGTCGAGCAGGTTTAGCCCGACGGCCCGGCATTGTCGCTGCGCCGCACGACGGTAGGCATCGCGCAGCCGCAACACGTCGCGTGGCAACTTGGTTCACCAAGTGGCTGAGGCGATCTGGACCTCGTCACGATCGGCCCGCTTCGTGCTCCGGCCCCGCTCCCGACGGCCTATCATATCTCCCGCTTTCTGCAGCAACGCCGCCGACGCCTCGAGCATCTTTGTGGTGGACGCCTGCCGCTTTTGAAGCTCCGTGAACTCCCGCACATAACGGTTGAGCATGGCACTCCTCTCCTCCTAGAGCTCACGGAGCTCCACGTCCTTGGCCCTGAGCTCCGCATCCTTGGCATGGAGCTGCTGTGTCAGGTGCCTCATCTTGGACTCCGTGATCTGCTGTGCCGCCATGGCACCAGGTAGAAGCAATGGGGAGAGGAAGAAAGGGGGGCGAAACGGCTGAAAGGCAATGCAATCTACGGGAAGGCGGAGGGAGCGGAGAATCTTTTGGTTTTAACCACGGTAAAACACCGGTCGGCGACTTCTCACATCGAGGGGAGCGATGGGTTTTACTGGCGGAGTCATCGTGACTAATTGCTGCGCGCTGCTCCGTGAATCAAAAATTAAAAATCCTACCGCGCCTACTCCGTCAATCAAAAATTAAAAATTCTGCCGCACCCAAACACGAACAACGCGCGGTGGACATTTAAATTACCTGCGGCAAGTAGATAAAAAGGGTGAAAAAACAAATGTGGCGGCCTAGCTAATCGGTCGAACTAGCCCAACTAGCTAGCCACCGTGCTTCACTGATGTACTCGGCGGGAAAGGTGGTCTTTCATGATTTGACGACTCATTTACTTGCTTCGTCACTACAACCAAGGAGGACCCAGAAAACACGCGGTAGGGCGTCCCACGTTAGGAAGAATATATGCGTGCACCACCCGGGAGGACCCCGAAGCCGCTCGGTAGGGTGTGCCACGTCTCGGCACGGAGGAAAAATGTGCGTGTAAAAATATAATGTATCAGACATAGTACCTATGGTTCGACCTCGGGACCCAGCCAGTCGGTCGAGAACACCCCACTAGCCACACAGCTTCATCATGCAAACGTGGCACGGAGGATAGATGTGGTTAGCTTCGTCTCGACCAGCCACAACGTCTCTTGTTCTAGGCGATTCTTCTATTTTCCATGCTTATTTTAGTTGTAATAACACCACGGCAAGCTAGCGCCGCTCTTCTTGTGTGCCCGTGCAAAGGTTAGACGATGGAGAGAAGAGAGCTTGAGATAGCAGACCGGGGACCCACCAGTAAGTGAGACAACGGTCATGCGTGTTGACGAGGCACTCCTCTACTCTACTCAGCATAAGTCTTGTATAAAATCAAGTTATGGGACAAAGCCAACAACTGTTCGTTTTTCAGGCTATCGACTTACGCTTTGTATTCCAGGTTGCGGTTTGAATCTCGTCTTTCAGATTTGTTAGTTTTAGGTCCAAATTTGATTAATGACAAGTGGGACCCCGTGTGTTGTTCCGATGTTTCAGTGTAGGATGGTTTTTGAACAAACACTTTGCGCGGTTAGACAAGTAATGGCACGAGTTACGTATTTTGCAAGTTTACGAACAAAATGACAATGACATAGAATATCACATCCACCCGCAGCTTAGATACTATGGTGATACGAGTTTTTACACCGTTGGAAGTGAGATCCAATGGATTGGGAGTAGTCTTTGTAATTATGCGCAATTTCCAAACTCTCCAAGTTTTTTTTGCAAATAAAACATTCAGGCCTCGTGTGTGCCACTGCATCTTCCATCCAACGGCTCCCTGGTGCTCATGTTAGTGCTCCCCGTAGCTTAATTACCCGCTACGGTGATATGAGCATCTAGGTCGTATGATCAGTGATTAGATGGCACATGCGTAGTACTTGTACTTTCTGCGCATTTCCCAAACTCTATCAGCCGTATCTTGCAAAGACATTCAAACCTCCTACTGTGGGCCGTTAGATCTCAGTGAACTCGTATCACCATAGAATCTACGGTGCGGGAGCACCTCATACTCTCCCGTGTGAGAAAACATAAGGTGCTATGCAGCTTGGATGCTACGGTGATACGAGCTTGGAGGTCATTTGATCTGAGATCAATGGCATCTGGCGATCTTTGTGCTTATAAGCGATGGCGAACTCTTTTGGGGCTTTTACGCAAAAACTATTGAACCACCGAGGAGGTGTTGGGTCACAAATCAACGCTGCGAAGAGCTTTATCACCAAAGCATCTAAGGTGTGGTAGCACATGATATTCTTACATACGGAGAATATGATGTCCTCCTTCATCTTAGATGCTACGGTGATCTGAGCCGAGTCGTTGGATATGGGATCAAAGGGCATTTAAGTAGTTTTGTACAAATTGTGTGCAATTCTCAAACTCATCAAGGTTTCCTACAAAAATATTAAGACACATCATGTGACCTGCTATATCTCAGATCTACAAGCTCCAAGCAACTCGTTTGCATATAGCATCTAAGGTATGGGGCACATGATATTCTCCCGGGAGGAGGGTGGGGTGCACAACCAATCGGTGGTTGGGAGGGTGGGGACAAATATAATCTAAACAACCCTAAGCAGAGCTCCACAATTTTATCTAAGGTCGAGGGGTTGACCCCGACAATCATAGCTCCGCCTAAACACAACATTTGCATGTCTTGTAGTACTAGACTTAATATTCATGTTTCAGTTTCATGTTCATTTTAAATATTGAACTGAGGACCATGGATGTCTTATATTTTACTCCCTTCGTTCCTAAATATTAGTCTTTTTAGAGGCTTCAAATGGACTGGCACATACAAATGTATATAGACATATTTTAGAGTGTAGATTCACTCATTTTGCTCCGTATGTAGTCACTTGTTGAACTCTCTAAAAGACTAATATTTAGGGATAGAAGGTGTATTTTTGAATTCGTGTCATACATGCATGGTTTGAAAAAAATAGATGCACTATACTTATTGGATTGTTGTTGTGTTCGTGCGTGTGTGTCTCTCTCTGTGTGTGTGTGTGGTCATATGCTTGATACATACAAAGTTTTCTCACCTCCATATTGTTCATCTTTTAAATTTTAATTTGCATTGGAAAACTTACTAGGGATACCATGAAATGTGAAATCCACATTGAGATCACTATATCACAAACTCACTCTAATTCAACAACTCATCATAAATCAATTACCACGTTGAGATTAGTATTTGCAAGGAAAATACGGGTATTGTAATACACAGAGATTCGTTCGGCAATTTAAAAGGTTCCTTTCGTATTCTCGAATGGTAGGACCCAATGGCGTACCAGCCAGACCTTGGCTCGGGTTGATCCTAAAAAAAACCGGGCTCGTGTCCTTCGGTGGCGTGCGTGGCGTCCAGAATTCCAGCCCTAGGAAATTCCCCTCATGTCCCCGGTCCATAATGACTACCGATGAACAACGGAGGGTTGCTTTAGTAACTAGACAATGTTACCTACCGTGCCGAGCACGGTTCAATTCCCTTGGTCGCCGCTCGTCAAGGTCACCCGTCAACTGCATTGCCTAGTACTACTACGACTACGCAAGGATGAGCACAAAATTGAGCCCGTTTGTTCGTGCCTAGTACTTGAGTTAATATATCAGGCAATGCACTGGTACGGAGGCATTATCCTTTTACTCCACATATATAACTTGTCTGAAGTCTAACTAAGAAAAATGTTTGACCAAATCCTTTCTTAAGAAATACAACAGGACAGATGTACGGCTTGAAAATTTATTGCATGATGCAGGTTATAATATTGTTTCGAATCCTGGATCTTAAATTTTAGAAAATCCAAAAGTGAGCATAAATTCTTGAAACTAAGCATGGTCACGTGATATGGCACAAATATTACTTCGTAAGTTTTTTCTTTAATTTGAGACAAGCTGCTTATGACAAGTTGCACAAATGAAGAGCCAAGATATTTTGGAACAAAAACCTGTCACGTTAAGGCAAACGCTTTCACTCTTGAAACCGTGGGCATTTACGTGCCGCCACGAGTCCCCGCTTCTCATCGGCAGGTGCCGTCCGAGCAAGCGTGTGAGTCGACGGGAGGCGTCGGCGAACCGCTGCGCCCGGCTGTCGGAGGCGTCGCGAGAAGACATTGTCTGTGCAGAGCTCACGGGAGGCGAGCCTTTGACCGAGCTCCGCCGCCCACCGTCGTCCCAACTGCTCCCACTTTTAATGTCGCCGAGGCGCACTTTAAAATCAACCCCCGCACTACCCGGTATCGCTGCAATCCTCTCTCTTCCTCTCCGATTCTCCTGTCGTCTACCTCCAACTAGCTCGACCTAAGCGTCGCCATGCCGCATCACGATGGTCAGCCCTTAGTGTTCGATTTCTGAGGAAGACACCCACCGAGTCTCAAGAACATAAGGCGCTTTGGGGCGAGCTTGAACTGGCCTTGCGGGAAGGCGCGCGCTTTGTCCCTGCTCCCGTTCCGGCTCCGTCGCCCGACTGCGCGGCGCCCATCCCGTGGCATTGATGGGCTGGGAGTCGCACATTGTCGCCGAGCTTGATCCCACGGGGTTCCACGAGGTCCCGCCGACTTTCGCGCGCCCGTGCACCTGCGGTGCATGCGCTGCGCTGCACTAATCGCGCAGCGCCCATGCGGTGCCGTGCACTGCCGGCGCATGCGCTGGCGCTGCGTCTGCAGCGTCGCGCGCCGTGCGGTGCTGTGCACGAATGTCTCCGCGCGCCGTTGCGGCGCGCTGTCCCAGCGGGGTGCCGGTCGCCCTCGGCGGCATGGATGGCGCCGTCGACCGCTTCCTTGCACCAACACGATCGCCTCCTCCCACAGTTGACTTCGCTCCGCGATCCGAACATTTTGGCCTTCCTTGAAGCTAGGCCAGCGCCCGAATCGCCAACAATAGCGCAAGACGCGCCCGTCGCCCGTCGGTCGATGGCCCGATGACACACGAGCAGCGGAAGAGCCGCTTCCCACCGCGAGACGCCCCCACCGCCCGCGTAATCTAAATTTGCCATGAAAAGCGTTGGATTGCCATGTTTAAAATCCGAGCGTTTATCATTTCGTTTATTTTATATCAATCGTCGTATAATTTAAAGTCGAGTCAGACTGAGCGAAATGTATGGTTTGATCGATTGAATGTTCTGCTAGAGCCGTATCAAATTAAATATAAAAGCGTCATCAAGCCACATGTATTCCTTGTCATCCAACGACCTAGACTGCTTCAATGTCGAAGCGCTCAACACGTTTAGCATGCAGTTAATTTCATGCCAAAATAGTGCTAATCACATGACAACACGCAAATAATATCCTAGTAGTTAATATCCGCATGCACTTAATATACTTCCAAATTAACGTGCATTGCACATACCTGTGACTATTGCTGCTAGTCCGTGGCTGGTGCCGTGACTTGTGAGCGCGTCGAGATATGGTCAGCGGCAACATCGCCCATGAGTTCTTCCTGTTTGCCGTGCGTCTAAGCGAGAGAGAGAGAGAGAGAGAGAGAGAGAGAGAGAGAGCACACATGGAACCCACCAGTAAGTGAAGGCGAATAGTACTAAAAATAATATTACATGTTATCCATTAATTAGGCTGTGGTAATATAAAAACATTATGTGAACAAAGGGGGTACAACAAACATTTCTATTCTACGTATGTTGCCTATTGGCGTGAGGCTTGAAGGCCCGGTCGCATGTTTGATCCTCGTCCTTTATTTTTTAATTTGTATATGGGTCCAAATTTGTTTCATGACATGTGGGCCCCTCGGTGTGTAGTTTGTAGCACTTTAATTTGTGGGTCGAAATTTGTTCTATTCTAAGTGGACTATCGGTGTGTAGTTTTGTAGCTTATTTATAATAATTAAAGAGAACAACATAGTTTTTTCAATAATACCATGGTGCGATGTTGAAGGCGAGAAAGGATGTGCGAGATAGCGATGACCGAGCCAGAGGGAAATTAACTAGGGGAGTTGCGTGGGTTGCAACGGTGTTTGGAGTAGTTGTGAGCCGAATGCTACGAAAATATAATCTAAACCGACCGGAATAAATGCCTACACAAATTAATCCAAGGTTGGAGTGCCCCTTCCAATGTAAATAGCTCCGGCTTTGCGAGGGATGGAGAGGTAGTAGCTTCAATGCGTGGAAGATACGGTGTGAGAAAGCGAGGTCAATCGAGAGACATATAGATAGAGAGACAAAGTGAGTGTGGTCCGACATTCATTGAACAAATATATATGCTCTGGAGAGATATTGTCCGATTGAGCTTTTTGGCAAGGGTGAGGGCTGTAAGATAGAGCTTGAGAGAAGATCCGATCCTGAGCGTGTAGATATATTTTGTGCGTGGGAGGAAGCAAGGTCAACCGATCACATAGGGTCGCCGTGCGATCGAAAGAGTGAGATGGATTGGAGAGAGTGACCTAGATAGACGATGTGCGTGAGAGAGTATACAATGTGAATAGGTCGAATTGGGCTCAAACATGGTGATATATCATTTTTGTCCGAGAAAGAGCGATGTCAATCGAGACATACGGAGAGAGAGAGAGAGAGAGAGAGAGAGAGAGAGAGAGAGATTGAGTGAGCGTGGCCCACCATGAGGTCAAAAGAGTGGCGACGGCTTGGATGGACTGACCTAGATAGACAATCTGCGTGAGAGAGTATAGAGTGTGTCGATCGAGGCCCGAACAGGGATATATATCATTTGTGTGTGAAAGCGAGGTTAAACGAGACTTAGATAAAGAGAGCGAGATTGAGCGAGTGTGGCCTGCCGTGCGGAAGAAAGAGTGAGACAGTCTCAAGGGAGTGACCTAGATATACAACGTGCGTGCGTGCGCACGAGAGGTTGGGGGGGCTAGATAGGCAATGCATGTATTTAGCGCGAGAGGGTGAGAGGGAGACGGGAGAGAGAGAGAGCTCGGCATGGGATGCAATGGCGGGTGTGTGAGGTAAATACATTTGGTAACAGAGTGGAAAAAGGGGTTGTGTAGTTGAGAGACTTAGAGATCGAAACATGGAGAGAAAGAATGAACGTGTGTTGGAAACCGATAGCTTCCTAAGGTGGTTTGGAGAGGAAGATTGACCCGATCTGAGGAAGTATGTAGCGTTTGTGCAGGGGGGGCTAAAAACAACATTTGAATGTACATAGTACAAGACTTAATATCGATGTTTCAATTCGGTGTACATTGTAAGATTTGAACCAAGGACCAGGCATACGGGTAATTATTTCGAATTCGTGCCATACTAAGTTTTGAAAAGTTGACATTGACTCAGTTTGTTGTGCTATTTTGTAGGTCATATGTTTGAATCCATCCAAAAGTTTTCTCACTACCATGGTGTTCATCATATACATATGAATTTGTATTAAAAAAGTAGCGTGGATACAATGAAATGCGAAATCCACGTTAGAATTGGAGATCGCTACACGACACACTCTAATTCAAATAACTAACTACGTGACACACACTCTAATTCAAATAACTAATTATATGACAAACACTCTTATCCAAGTTAGCGTGGGTACCGTTTTGATTTTTTTTCAAATAACTCCTCATTAATTAATTTATAGTACTCCCTCTGTTCACTTTTATAAGACCTTGAAGACATTTTAGAAAATGTGCAAAACAGTTCATTTTAAGTTGTCTGAAATGACTTACAAAAGTGAATGGATGGAGTATCTTGTTTCGAATGACTAATTATTGCAAGGAAAACACGGGCATGGTAATACATACAGATTCGTTTGCAAATGAAAGAAGATTCATTCGTATTCTCAAATTTAGGCGCACCAGGCAGACCAGGGTCGTGTGGGGGGGACGCTGCTTCGGTGCCTTAAAGGCAACTGCCTTTGGGTCACTGACATGTGAGCCAGCCACCTGTTGGGCCCACATGTCATGGACACAAAGGTAGGTGCCTTAAGGCACCGAAGCATAGTCCTGTCGGGGTGGTTGCGTGTGTCGGACGGACGCGTTGTAGGACCTTGAAGTATGTCTAGAGGGGGGAGTGATTAGACTACTTGACCAATTAAAAACTTAGCCTTTTCCCAGTTTTAGAGTTTGGCAGATTTTAGCTATCTTAGGACAAGTCAAGCAATCAGCACACAATTCAAGCAAGCGTGCAAAGAGTATATGAGCAGCGGAAATTAAAGCATGCAACTTGCAAGAAAGTAAAGGGAAGGGTTTGGAGGATTCAAACGCAATTGGAGACACGGACGTTTTTGGCGTGGTTCTAATAGGTGGTGCTATCGTGCCTCCACGTTGATGGAGACTTCAACCCACGAAGGGTAGCAGTTCTTGAGTCCACGGAGGCTCCGCCATACGAAGGGTCCAATGAAGTAGCAACCTTGTCTATCCCACCATGGCTGTCGCCCATGAAGGACTTGCCTCACTAGCGGTAGATCTTCACGAAGTAGGCGATCTCCTTGCCCTTACAAACTCCTTGGTTCAACTCCACAATCTCGTCGGAGGCTCCCAAGTGACACCTAGCCAATCTAGGAGACACCACTCTCCAAGAAGTAACAAATGGTGCATTGATGATGAACTCCTTGCTCTTGTGCTTCAAATGATAGTCTCCCTGTCGGTGTCAAAACCGGCGGATCTCGGGTAGGGGGTCCCGAACTGTGCGTCTAGGCGGATGGTAACAGGAGACGAGGGACACGATGTTTTACCCAGGTTCGGGCCCTCTTGATGGAGGTAAAACCCTACGTCCTGCTTGATTGATATTGATATCGTGGATGTTTACAAGAGTGGATCTACCACGAGATCAAGGAGGCTAAACCCTAGAAGCTAGCCTATGGTATGATTGTAAGGGTTGTTGATGTTGTTGTCCTACGGACTAGAGCCATCCGGTTTATATAGACACCGGAGAGGGCTAGGGTTACATAGAGTCGGTTACAATGGTAGGAGATCTACATATCTGTATCGCCAAGCTTGCCTTCCACGCCAAGGAAAGTCCCATCCGGACACGGGGAGAAGTCTTCAATCTTGTATCTTCATAGTCTTGGAGTCCGGTCGATGATGATAGTCCGGCAGATGATAGTTCGACTGATGATGGTAGTCCGGCTATCAGGACACCCCCTAATCTAGGACTCCCTCAGTAGCCCCTGAACCAGGCTTCAATGACGATAAGTCCGGCGCATATATTGCTTGGCATTGCAAGGCGGGTTCCTTCTCCGAATGATAGAAGATTGTGAACACCAGGATAGTGTCCGGCTCTGCAAAATAAATTCCACATTCCACCGTAGAGAGAATAATATATACACAAGTTCAATCTCTTTGGCGTTTTTGCGGCATGACGTCACGCCGCTACCAAGCCATTATTTAAATCGTTTTTACTTTACCACCTCAAAGCATTTAGCGAAGCGGTTTCTTGGCACGTCTTGTCGAGCGGTAGATCGTTTCCCTTAATCCGGATTCTCATCAATACGGACGTGGGTAACCCAACGCGCCATTGATGGTGGCGCTTGGGGATAAGCGAGTTTTACCGGGCGGTGGGGGCGCGAGACTTCGCCCGCCCATATAAGGGATAAGATTCACCTTCTCACCTCGCCTTCTTCCTCCTTTGCTTATCCATCTTCACTTTTCGAGCTCCAGCGCCCAAGTTCGCGCATCTCGTCTCAACCTTCTCCGACCATGTCCGGGCGGGAGGTAAATGGTTGGCCTCCACCGTTAAGGAGGAGCACATCGCCAAACTGCTGCGGCGCGGATACCTCTCCGGCGACATCGCGCACCGGCTGCCCGACGAGGGGCAGCTCATCCCCACCCCCAGGCCCCATGAGAGGGTCGTTTTCCTTCCCCACTTCCTCCGCGGACTGGGCTTTCCACTTCACCCCTTTGTTCGGGGGCTCATGTTCTACTACGGACTGGATTTCCATGATCTGGCGCCGAACTTCATCCTCAACATCTCGGCATTTATCGTCATGTGCGAGGCCTTCCTCTGCATCCAGCCCCACTTCGGCTTGTGGCTCAAGACCTTCAATGTCAAGCCGAAGGTAGTGAAGGGCACTCAAGCGGAGTCTTGGGCGCCATGTTGGGCAAGATGCCCAATGTCCTTTAGTTGAAGGGCCTTCGTGGAATCCGTCAAGGGTGGCAATCGGGGTGGTTCTACATCACCGAGCAGCGTGACCCTACATGGCGGCGGCCCCGAGTTCAGATCTGGTATCCCCACGCAGCTCACCTCCCGGAAAGAGAGGGCTTCTTGTGGGGTAGTTGGAGGAGTGGCGGGACTCCAAGCACTGTATCCGAAGCTGGTGAAGAAGCTCGGGCTGGTTAACGTGGTCCAAGTCATGCTCGTCCGCGGATTCTCCCATGCCAAGGCGGGCATTCAATCTGTGGGAGTTCGATCCGGAACAGCACCAGCGCTGAGCGGGCTCTTGACCTGACGTCTGAAGGCTCTGGAGGTGCTGTTCAAGGCGCCGGAAGCCCCACATCCATGTTGAAGATCGCGGATTCCGCCGCAGCGCCAAGCCAACGAGGTAAGTGATTCTACCCCTTCTGGGACACTTGCTTTTCATAGTTTGACTCTATCACGGGTTTTAATTTCCCTTTTCCTTTGACAGGACTGGATGAGGAAGGCGGAGCAGATTATCTGCCCGGCTCCTATGCCGAAAAATCGATGAGCGCCCGTCTAGCGGGGCTGCTGGTTCCGGCACCGCATGTGGTGCGGAGAAGAAAACCAAGAAGGAGGCCACGGGTGCTTGAAGAGTTCCGTTTCAGGTGTCCGGCGACTCGGGCGGACTCCTCCCAGCGAGGAGGAGAAGAGGACTCTCTCCCGGAGGAGGAGAGAGGAAGAGGAAGGCTTCCCCAGCGGGGGAGGCGAAGGGTCAAGAGGGAAGGACTATTCCCGGACAGCTCCGCCAACATCAACGTTGGCGAGGAAGAATGACCTTCAAGGGCCAGGCCTCCGGCGAGATCGTAAGTATCCGGTTCTGAATGATTTATGATTTCTTTTCTGCGTCACATAGTGTCATTACGATGCCGCATGCTGCACGTAGTCCGCCGGTGATAATCTCCCGCTTCATCGGCGGGTCGTTGGCTCCGTCGGATGTAGACTCCATCGACCGCCTCCACCCCGTCGCGACACCGAGGGCGCCGAGGTGGGATCCCAGAAGGACCCATCGGGGAGGCTCGGGCGCCACAAGGCGTCTTCCGGACTTTGCGCCGGACTCCAAATCAGAACCCGCAGTGGTTCCGAGTCGCCGGCGCCCTTGAATGAAGGGCAAGACCGTGGCGCGGCGGCTTCCGCCCAACCGGGCGCCAGCAATTTGTTGGGCGCTGCAGAGCGCTTCCATCGAGGAAGAAAACCGCACTATTATGAGTGCGGTGATTGAAAAGTGCAGCTTGCTAAGAGCGGGCTGACCGAAGCTGCGATAGCCTTCTATCGGGCTTTGAGGTAAGAAGTTAAAATATGCAATGTAATACCGCATAGACGGTAGCCCCGATGCTCGGTTCGGTGTTGGGAAGAAAAGCGGATGAGGATCTGAAAAAAGAAGATATCTGTGAGGTTGCTAAAAATTATGTCAATATGGGTTGCAGGCTGCGCTGCTGACCTCTACCCGACCGATGCGGAGGTTGGTGCTTTGAAGCAGAGCTCGGCGGTCGAGCAAGAGCTCGGCCGCGCCAGAAGCAGCTCGGGACAAAGAAGGTGAGTAACACCACTTTGAACTTGTACCTTCAGAAAAGGATTTAGGTTGCAATAAAAAATAACAAGGATAACATGGGTACTGCGGGGACCACGAGCGAGTGGCGACCACGAAGGAGGCCGTGTCTGTGACGAGCATAATCTGCGCCGCAGGCAGGCAGAGCGAGAAAGCGGGAGAGGCGGGTGGCGGTGGTTCAGCAAGAGCTCTGTGCTCTCATGGAAAAGCATGAGAGTTTGGGCGTGACTCAAAGACTTCGAGTCCGAGCTTGCCTCGCTCTCGAAAGTGCTAAAACTGCCAAGGCCGATGCCCATAAGTCCCTTGAGGAGATTGAGTTGATGAGGAAGATAGCGGCGGGTAAGGCATTTTTCATGCAAAGCAAGCATGTGAATGTAAATTACGTGTTACTTACCCGAATTCGGAGCTCTCGAGGCGTTTGCAGATCTGCCTCATGGCGTGTACGATGTCGCCGCATTCTACCGAGCCGAGGAGGGAGCTCAGCGGAGAAGGTCTTACGGTCTCGGTATCTTTGAGGCCGGCCATCCAGTGCCCCTAGCGACCAGCTAAAGCAGCTGGTCGAGCTCCACAAGGTGGCCAAGCAGGCCATGAAGGGCCTCATAGTCCGCTGTGGCTGGAGAGGCCATTCACAGGAGCTACTTCGGCCTCGTCTGACGGTTGGTGGATCGTGCCCTGGGTGGAGGTTATCAAGCGCTCGCTTTGTATTGAAGGTGCTCGTCGGGCCCTTGCCCGCGCAAAAGGTGCATTGGGGCAAGCTGGATGCGGAGAAGCTAATCAGCAGCGCGCCACCGGCGGGCAAGGAATATCGTCGCTCGCTGTCACGAAGGGTGCCCGCAAGATTGCGGATGAGTGCCCCGAGGATGTAATTATTGAGTAAATTCGCAATGTGTTATCACATGCGCTGAAAACTTTGTTCATATCGCTCGCAGCGCTTGTTAATTTAAAATATTACCTTACGTGCGGCCGTTTATTAAATCTGAGAGATGGCAAGTCGTCGGCTTCAGCCCCCATGCCACAGTCTTTGGGGTGTTAGGGATAAACTTGAGCACTCTTGTTCCCATTTTGGGTCCATCTAGGAGGCGCTCAACACAACGAACAAGGCAACCGGACTTATAGTGCTTGAACACTCTCACTTAGCCATAGAATTCTATAATTTTAAATTTGGTGAAGCCCCTAGTATTCGGAGGACGAATTGGGGCGCTATCGACGCCTTCGTCGGACATTATCCGAACTTATTCAAGCGGCGAGGTCTTTAAGGACCGAAAGGACCTCTCGAATAGCGACCAGTCTCTTGCCTTATCATGACAGTCAGTTTTAGCTTTCTCCATCGAGGCGTTAACCCGGCTCAACCGGGCATAATCGCGATGGTTCTCCCGATGCTACCTTAGCCGATAGAGCGGGCGTAAGGTGCCAAACATGGGAGCCGGGAAACCCAACTATTGACCCAAGACATGATTGGAGCCGATTCATATAATGCTATAAGTTAGGTGCGCACTTGTGAAAGTGTTAGGACTTTATCACACCATAATCACGGAGAACATAAGCCCTGGTGTATTTGGCCGTACCAAAATGTACGGATGCAACATGTCGTAAATGAAATATATATATATATATATAAGGTAATGCAATTATAGGCAAAAAGTGCTGCATTTTATTCGAGAAGATATGCTATGAGTGCGGAATGATACAAATAGTGCGGAAAGCAAGGATTGGACGAATTAAAGGCGTCTCCCTCGAGGGTAGGCAGCGGAATGTTGTATTTAACAAATTTAATGCTCGTGATGGAGACCACCTGAGTGTTAAATCGCGGCCTTTGTCCTTCCTGGCTGTTGCATCATGAGTTGGCAGGTTCGCCGCGGACAGAGTTCTGTATAAAAAGAGAGAAATAAAAGAAAAAAGCGACACACTTGGGAGCCCTGGTGTGGTCGAACCGCACTCTGGGTCTGTTGTGGTTGTGCCTTTCCCCTATGCCCATGGTATCTCCAGGCGTAATTATGTCTGTGGAGAGTTTGTCTTACAATTATGCGAGGGCTGGGGTTGAGGCCGCATTACTCTGGCGTGTTGGGCGTGCAGGTGGTCTTGGTTGATGTTGCTCGGGCGCGTTTGGCGTGTCCGGTCGTTTAACGGCGGACTCGAAAATGCCTTAAAAGGCTGCTTTGTACTTCGCCGCGAGAGCCGCTGTATGTTCCTCCGTTCGGAGGAGCGTTCCGTGTTTCCATTGACCGTGATGACTCCACGAGGGCTGGCATCTTGAGCTTAAGGTATGCATAATGTGGCACCGCGTTGAATTTCTGAATGCGGTTCGTCCAAGCGAGCATGATAGCGCGCATGAGCGGGACTATGTCGAAGATTAACTCCTCGCCGGAAATTATCCGGGATCCGAAGACCACTTCGATGTATGGCGAGCTGTACAATTGGCCTCGACACCTGGTATGGCGCCTTTGAAGGTTGTCTTTGTAGGTTTGATCCTTGAAGGGTCTATGCCCATCTTGCGCTTTGTATCACGATAAAGCAGGTTCAGAGCTCTGCCGCCGTCCATCAGGACTCGTGAGGTGAAATCCATCGACGATTGGGTCTAAAACCAATGCGGCGAATCCGCCATGGCGGATCTTGGTCGGATGGTCTCTTGATCGAAAGTGATCGGGCAAGAGGACCATGGGTTGAATTTTAGGCGATCGACTCCATCGCGTATCGTCCCTTAGTGCGATTCCGCTCCCTCTTGGGAATATCGTTGCGTATATCATATTTACCGTCCGAACTTGAGGGGGAATCCCTTTTTCCTCTGTTGTTGGCGGCGGGTCTCTTCCTCGTCATCGCTGTGTAGCCCTTGTCACTGTTTTGGCGATTAATTTGCCTGCCTGCTTGAATACCCAACAATCTATGTTGGTGTGGTTAGCTGGCTTTTCGGGGTTCCATGTATTTGACAGAGGCGGTCGAGTATTCGGTCCAAATTGGGCGGGCCCGGAGTGGTTCTTGTGAATGGCTTCTTCCGTTGACGGGTTTGGAGCCTCGGAATCCGGCGTTGACTGCCGTATCCTCATTGCTGTCGCCGTTAACGCGGCGTTTGTTTTTGTTTCGGCGCAACCTGCCATTGCGGTCTTTGGTATCCGGACTGCCGGCGTTTTTCTTTGAGGTTGTTGCTGCGAGCTAGCCAGCTATCCTCTCCCGCGTAAAGCGGGTCATGAGTGATGTGAGGGCTGCCATGGATTTGGCTTCTCTGTCCTAGGTGCGGGCCAGCCACTCGTCGCGGATGTTATGTTTGAAGGCAGCGAGTGCCTCGCATCCGGACGGTCGGCGATTTGATTTTCTTTGTTAAGAACCGTGTCGAGAATTGTGCGGGCGATTAAATGCAGCTGCTGGATTATGTGGCTTAGGTCATCTGCGTCCGGTGGTCGCACATCGTGCCACTGGAAGTTGTCGAGGAATGCGGCTTCGGTCTTCCAACATCAATTGACTCGCGGGCAGGCTGTTAAGCCAATGCCGAGCTGGTCCTTTGAGCTTGGCGGGAGATATTTGATGGCGTGAAGATGCGTCGCGCCGGGCCATATGTATATGGAGGAGATAATCCTCAATCCAAACCGGTGTCTGTTGTGCCATCGTAGGATTCGATATTAACGGGTTTAAACCCTTGGTATTTGATGATCCATTACTTCGTCGGTGAAGCATAGTGGGTGTCTGGCGCCTTTGTATTGAGCAATATCACGGCGTAGCTCGAAGAAGCGTTATGCTGCTGTGTTCGGCCCGGCGGAGTAGTTGTATCCGGTGCGACGGTATTAAATCGTGGGTCTTGGGGCACTCGCGTGATCCATAGATAGATCTGGATTGTCTTGCCTTGTCCTCAATATATCTACGCAAGTCCGGTAGCGTTCCCCGTGGCTTCATGCTTTTTGAGCGATGCCGAGTGCGGTTTTGGTGGAGGGCTTGCGCCTCTCTGTCGCTGCCACGAGGTGGTCGGTCTGCCGTACAGCGCTGGTGATGCGGGTTTGTATGCTTCCTCCTCTAATCGGGGAGCAACTTGCGTTTTAGGTAACTTTTGGAGGCGTTCGAGTTCATACTCTTGACGCGAGGACCTCGGTCCATCGTCGGCGATGAGGTCTTGATCAGCTTGAAGCTGTTGCTGCTTTTCTTTAGGCTGTTTGCCGTGGCCATTAGCCTGCGTCAAACGCTCTTGTTCAGCGGGATCCTCGAGGCACGACGAATTGCTGTCGTCGTCGAGGCTTGCCTCGTCTCCGGAGGAGGAATGTAATTGTCATCCTCGACCTCTTCGCCCGCCGCCCTCTCGTGAGGGCTTGCTTGCCTCCTCCTGCTTTGGGTCGTCTTTGAGGGGTTGTCTTCGGCACTTTACGGGGTGTTATTATCTCTGTGCGGAATCTCCATTCTTGCCGTGGCGGGATTTAAGCGGCGCCACGGACGTCGGCGCTTGGGCTGTTCTGTAAGGAATCGGCCTCCGCTGCTTCTTCGCCGTCCCCATCTTTTGGGGTGTCCACCATGTATATGTCGTATGGCGAGGTGGTCTTCCGGTGTCTGTGAAGCCTTTGGTTCTTAGTAGTCTCCGGCATCGTCGTCCATACCGTCGATGTCTTGGTCGTGGTCAATACGTCGGTTAAATCGTCGGCGGTGGCTCTGAAGTGGGTGGTGGGTGGGCTCTGAATTTCTTCGTCGTCGCGTCCCAACCATCCTGGCCGTAGTTCGGCCAGGGTTCTCGGATAGTGAGAGATGCTTGATGAATTTATGATATCACCGAAGGCGAGTCTTTGAAAGATGTCGCAGCGGTGAATTCCATGATCGGCGCCAATCGGATTTGGTGGCGGGCGCAGGAGGTTTGGAGTTGGCGAGTCGGCACCTCGAGTCATGAGCTTTTTGCGGGATAAGGTAAGTGTTGGCTTCATCGCCGTAGAAGTTGCGATTCGAGGCGGTGTCCAGCCATCCGTCCTCGATCCGGCGATGGGCTCCGGACTATGGGCGGGCGGATTCGTGTCGCGACCCCCAACGTGCTGTCCGGTGGCGAGTTAGGTCATGCCCATCGTGACAGTAGCTTGCACGCTTCGGTGTGGCTCAGATCCATCGAAGATCAAGTCCCCACGGATATCGGCCGTGAAGTTTAGGCTTCAAACCTGACACGGCGGCCGGGCGTAGCTTCGATCTGCTCGGATGGCCAAGTGAGTTGGCCCGATGCGAAGCCGCCGAATCTGAAGATCATGCAGGGAGAAAAGTCTCACCGGGACTGCGTCGTTGTCGATTGAAGAGGCCATCAAGCCTATCGGTGGCGACACGAGGAACTCTCAATGAAAGCACCAATGTCGGTGTCAAAACCGGCGGATCTCGGGTAGGGGTCCCGAGCTGTGCGTCTAGGCGGATGGTAACAGGAGGCGAGGGACACGATGTTTTACCTGAGTTGGGCCCTCTTGATGGAGGTAAAACCCTACGTCCTGCTTGATTGATATTGATATTGTGGATGTTTACAAGAGTGGATCTACCACGAGATCAAGGAGGCTAAACCCTAGAAGCTAGCCTATGGTATGATTGTAAGGGTTGTTGATGTTGTTGTCCTACAGACTAGAGCCATCCGGTTTATATAGACACCGGAGAGGGCTAGGGTTACATAGAGTCGGTTACAATGGTAGGAGATCTACATATCCGTATCGCCAAGATTGCCTTCCACGCCAAGGAAAGTCCCATCCGGACACGGGGAGAAGTCTTCAATCTTGTATCTTCATAGTCTTGGAGTCCGGTCGATGATGACAGTCCGGCAGATGATAGTTCGGCTGATGATGGTAGTCCGGCTATCCGGACACCCCCTAATCCAGGACTCCCTCACTCCCCAACACTCAACTCTCTCTCATAGGATTTGGATCTGGTGGAAAGAAGATTTGAGTGGAAAGCAACTTGGGGAAGGCTAGAGATCAAGATTCATATGGTAGGAATGGAATATCTTGGCCTCAACACATGAGTAGGTGGTTCTCTCTCGAAATGGTAAGTTGGAAGTGTAGGTTTGTTCGATGGCTCTCTCCACGAATGAAGAGGAGGTGGAGGGGTATATATAGCCTCCACACAAAATATAACCGTTACACACAATTTACCAATCTCGGTGGGACCGAATCAACAAACTCGGTCGACCGATTTTAGTAAACCTAGTGACCGTTAGGGTTTTGGTGGGATCGACTTGCATCTCGGTAGGACCGATATGGTTAGGGTTAGGGCATAACGTAATCTCGGTGAGACCGATTACACAAACTCGGTGAGACCGATTTTGGTAATTAGCTAACGGAGAGTTGGTCGGAGTAAACTCGGTGGGACCGATTCGCTCTTTTGGCGAGACCAAGCGTTCTGAAAGGAAAAGAGAAGTTTACATTGCAATCTCGGTGGGACCGATCCGCTCTTTCGGTGAGACCGAAAAGTTCTGAAAAGGAAGCAGAGAGATTACAATCCCATCTCGGTGAGACCGAGATCCCTATCGGTAGAACCGATTTGCCTAGGGTTTGTGGCAGTGGCTATGACATATGGAATCGGTGGTGCCGGATAGGAAGAACCGGTGAGACCGATTTTGGCTTTAGGTTTAGGTCATATGTGGATGTGAGAAAGTAGCTGAGGGTTTTGGAGCATATCACTAAGCACATGAAGCAAGAGGCTCATTAAGCAACACCTCATCCCTCCTTGATAGTATTGGCTTTTCCTATAGACTCAATGTGATCTTGAATCACTAAAATATAAAATGAAGAGTCTTGAGCTTTTGAGCTTGAGCCAATCCTTTGTCATTAGCATTTTGAGGGATCCACTTTCATCATCCATGCCATGCCATTCATTGAGCTTTCCTGAAATGTTCATCTTGGAATAGCATTAGCTCAATGAGCTATATGTTGTTATGAATTACCAAAACCACCTAGGGATAGTTGCACTTTCAATCTCCCCCTTTTTGGTAATTGATGACATCATATAGATCAAAGCTTCGACAAATGATAATAAGATTGAAAAACATCGTCTCTTAGAGAAGTATGTGATAAGCAAGAGCTCCCCCTAAATTTGTGCATAGTTTAAGATTTGCTTTGGACTGGAAATGCACAAGGAATTAGGCTCATGGGTTACTCTTCCTTGTCACATACATCTTGGTGGAGCGCTCAAAATCATATGGAATGAATACATGCACTCATCACCAAGCACAATGAATGATCACATAGGATAGATAAGATAATATCATCAAACATGCATAAGTGTAGCTTATGATCAAACACATGATCATCAATGTCTCACAAACATAGTATATCAAGCAAACAAAAGCAAACAAGTTTAAAAACCACCAAATCAAGAGAGAACAAAAGCAACACACACACTCTCTCTCTCTCGAAACTTATGATCTATACATTTTTCTCCCCCTTTGGCAACAAGTTACCAAAAAGTTCATAGAAAATGCATAGTGCTAGATCGACTCTCAGGCTTGATCTTCAGGTGGTGGAGTCCGGATAGCGCCGAGGACGAAGGCTTCAGTTGAAGTAGATGGAGCTGGAGCTGATGTAGGTCTTTGGAGCTGGTGGCACTTGAGGCTGTAGCTGGTGCAGATGAAGTGGATCTGGTGTCGAGAGGCGCACTGCAGATGACCTCTGGGCTCTAGGCACTCTGGCAAATGCATCGTTGTTTTTTCCTTCCCTCCTGCATGTCATCCTGTAGTTGCTCCACATGCAGATGAATCTCGATTACTTTCACATCTAAGTCATAGAACTTTTGTTCCATGATTCTTTCCAAGCTCTCCTGATTTTGAGTGAGGGTGGCCAATCCCTTATCAATCCTCAGTGTTGATGCTATTAAGTATCCAAGCTGCTCCTGCTTGTTCTTCAAGAAATACTCAGATGCCTCCTCTTGAGTTGGCATCCTGGCAGCCTTCTCCTTCCTTGCCTTCTCCTTCTTCTCTTGTGCTTTAACTACGATGGATCATTCTCATTCATGACAACCTCATTGTCCTCAAAGTCTGGATATATTGGAAAATGTTCTTTATCCAATAGATATTTGCCTGTGCCCATCTTTGAGTTAATCAACTCCACGGATCGAGGGCATATCCACAACTTCTCTTCTAGTCTGCTGCAGTCCTCTTAATGGTTTCAACCATAAGGCTCATGACTTTGAATTTCGTGGCACATCAAACAAATGCAACATGTTGATTGCATGCCCTCTAATCATGTTGTGGTCACCGGACTTAGGCGAAGAGAGTATGCCTTAAGATGCAGATTGATAGTTGGCAGCCCAGCGGAAGGAAGTGGACTGATCCAAACTTATGTGTCTCAATGGCTGTGTGGGATCTCCTTGTACATGTGTGCCATGGAATTGTGGTCCATTTTCTTCTTGGCATATACATCCAGGTCATCTTCATTCTCCTTTGGGGCATTTATCAGCTTTGCCCACTCCTCAACAGTTGGTGGTACCTTGTACCTTGAGACATCCACACTATCACGCCATCTGGATAAAAGTGTCTTTGTGGAGTAGAACTGCATGATAAGTTCATCGTTCAGTTGGTGAGCTTTTGCCCAACAAAGTCTGCAACTCCAACAACAACAAAACTGTCTTGCACTCCGAGGATAGTGCTCTACATTTTCTTTCATGTAGGTCCGATCGACCCACCTTATATCACACACTATGGGCTTCTTATCCAGCAGAATAGTCTCATAAAAGTCCTGTTGTTCCTTGGTGTGGAACACATAGTCCACATCAGTTCTCCTTCTTGTGGCATATGGATCATCATCCTCCATAGCCTCAACCCATTGTCTCTTCGATATCCTCAGCCACAGGATGGGCATCATTGTGATGCAGTATCTTGGGCTTGAGTTTCCTCGAACTTGTCCTTCTTCATCATCTTCATCAAGCAACCTCGAGCCTTTGGGGCCTTGTTCTTCTCGAGTGGAATACTCTCTGGTATTCCTCTTTGGTGCATACTTGACCTTGGGGGCAGCTTTGGGTGCTTCCTTGGGCTTAGATGTGGCAGCCTCGATCTTATAGCATCACCCATAAGCTTTGGTGCCTTGGGTGCTGGTGCAGCAATCTCTTCTTCCTCTTCCATCATGGAAGGCTTCCCAATAACTCGATTGTGGTCTTCTTGACCCTCTCTTTCCTTTTCTTTCCTTGTTGAGCAGGTGGCTCTTTGGGATCGGGCTTTTCAGGATTTGAGTTGATGCTCGACCTTTGGCATAGGTGTCCTCTTGGCAGGAACCTTCTTATTTAGTCCAGGCTTTGTGATATGTCTTGAGCCATACTCCTTTTGAGCTTGCCTTCTTGGAGGTTGCCTCATCCTCTTCTGCCCTATAATCCTCATCTTCAGAATCTGAGGTTTTCTTCTTTCTTTGCCTGGTGGCAGCTTTAGGCAAATTGCTTGGGTGCTCCTGCTGCCTTCATCTGAAGAGCTGGAGGGACTAGTGCCCTCACTCATGTTCACTGCTCCTCGACTTGTTACATTTGTCACTCACAGTGCGACAGCTGCAAACACTCCTCTGACCTGTGAAGAGTTATATATGAGGTAGAGTGGATGAGCATCACAAAATGCAGAGATTTTTGCAAAAGAATGACTCAAAAATTCAAGTTTTAGTTTTCCACAAAAACCATTTCGGATCAACCGATTTTCAAACTCGGTGATACCGAAGCAGTTTTGGAACCTAAACTGATGAACTCGGTCAGACCGAGTCATAGTTCGGTGGCACCGAGACTGCTAGGGTTTCACAAAGTCCTAAAATCGGTCTCACTGATTAGCAATTCTCGGTCAGACCGAGTCTCACTAGTGAAATGGCATAAGCCTAATCGGTGGGACCGAGTTTTTCAACTCGGTGGGTCCGAGATGGTTTCGGCGGAAACCTAACCCTAAATTTTCGAATCAAAACTATTCTAAGGATTGCATTGACTGGAGAGGAGTGTTTCAATCGTGGAAAGAATCAATAAGAACACGATGTGCTGAGAATCGGACGAGGAAAGCACTGTGATCGAGTCCATACCCTAGTTCGGCGGAGACTCGCCACTGGCGGCAACGGCGGGTTGAATTCCGTTGTGGCGGAGACCAGCGATGACGAGGCGGTGGCGGCGAGGAGATGATCCGGAGACCACGGAGGCAGAGCGAGCTATTGCTTGCGGGCGAAGAGGTTCGGAGTAATTTCCAAATTTTTGCCCGTGACTATATATAGCCCAACCCTGTCGGTGTGACCGAGTGGAACAACTCGGTGGCACCGAGATGCAAAACTGTGTATAGTTATTGCAACTCAGTGTGACCGAAGAGTTCAAATCGGTTGCACCGAGAATGAAAACCTAGATCGACTAAGTGATCTCGGTAAGACCGAAATAACGGAATCGGTCAGACCGGGAATCACAGAGAAGTTTTGGAAGTTTAAGTCTATGACAAATCGGGGACTCCGAGTGCTCCTCACACAGAGTGGTTCGAATCTGACTTGATCAAATTTTGTGATGTAGCATGAATAGAGTTTGAGATGAGAAAAGCATAGATAGCTAGAGATGGTTGTTAGGCATTGTTGTCCATCCACTTGGCCAAAGAAAAAGAAGCCAATCAATCAAAACAACAAGTGGATGTCCTCGAATGAGTAAAGTATGCAACCAACATGCTCACACAATAAGATGGCAAATGAAATATGTGGTAAAGCATGCACAACCAATTCTAGCATCTATCAAACAATTGGCGATGACTAGGTCATCTATATATGAGTATATTGACTTAGGAGTCAAATGATAGACATTTGATCATAGGTCATACTCATCGTTTAAGCTCAAGTGGGGTTACCACTTTTACATAAAGCATTTATGTGTTCACATCATTAGAGTTGCTTTGACTCAATTCTTAGAGTTAAGCTCCCCCTAGATGTGAGATCCCCCCTAAGAGGGATGAACTAACCTTGGGTTTTGTCGATGATGACTTCATGTAGGTGTTGAAGATGTGGATGCTCAATGTTGATGTAGATCTTTTTGGAGCAATCCTTTGGAGTGAGTTGCACTTTCAATACCTACATGGGTTAGTCCCACAAGGAACAAACAAGTATATCCATAGACATAGAGTGATGCACACACAAAATGATGTCCATGAAATCATTAGGTTACCTTGTCCCTTGCCTTACCAACATGAGGGTTTGTGACTCCTTGAACTAGTGCAAGATATGGAAGTTGATTGCACTTGTCCTTGCCATAATGATATGAGTGAAATATGTTGGCGGAGTCACCCTCAAGAACTCTCTAGTTCTTCTTCTTCTGGATCCACATCATCTTGATGGGAATCCTTGGAGTTGTAGTTGTACTTGATGAGGTAGAACTTGACGTAGTCTTGGGAATCCACTTGACCGAGACCTTAGGTGCCTCTTCAAATGCATCAATCTCTTCTTGAAGCTTGTCCTTGCCCTTGTTCTTGTGGTCTTGTGGTGGAAGATCATCTTGTGCTTGTGTTCCCTTGAAGGAAGTAGGATCATACTTCTCTTGTTGAGGAACAAACTTCGTCTTGGGGTATTGATCTTCTTCCCACTCAACTCCATTGGCATTGAACTTTCGTTCAAAACCAACACCTTGATTCTTCCGGTGCCTTCCTTGCTTGCGTACAATTTCCTCGAATTGCTTACTCCCGGCAAGGCTCTTGTATACACCTTTCTCTATAATTCCCTTCAATAAGCTATTTTCTTTCTCAAGTGTAACTTGGCTAAGAGAATCATTAGTGGAATCAAGAGAAATACTAGAAGCAACAATATTGGATTTAGCATTGTTATTGTTACTACTAGAAGAAGAATCTTTCTTGATCTTGTTATTAGACTTGACTTGAGGCATGTAAGTAGATAAGAGTAAACGCTTGGCAATGTAAGAAGAACTTTTCTTACGGAGATCAACATTGATTGCTTTTAAGAACTCATGCTCTTGCTCAAGATTGAGCTTTTCAAAGCGTAACTTCTCATGAGCCCTTAAAAGTTCTCGATGATCTTCAAAGATAGTTTCATGAGCTAACTTAAGAGTGTTTAGTTCTTTAGTTAGACGCCCAATTTTCTCCTTATCATTGTCATTCGTTTCACCTTGATTAGCATGATTAATTGATGTTTCATCATAGTATTCATCACTAGACTTGTCAACAAGTAAATCATCATCACCTAGCAAGTCATCTTCATCAACATCAAAATCAACATACTCGGGGTGTGTTACCTTAGGACCTTTGGCCATGAAGCATCTACCAATTCCTTCATTTGGGGATTCAAATATGTCGTAGGAGTTGGTTGACACAAGTTCTAGACCGGCAACACCTTCATCTTGAGTATGTTTGGAGCCAGAGTGATAGCTTCTCTCGGAGTGATGGTCGGAGTCGGAGCCGGATACCCATTCACCAACATGAGCTTGATGTCTTCGTTTTGTGTAGCTCTTTGATGACTTGTCCTTCCTTTCCGAATCCTTGCTTCTCCGTGAGGGTATTCGTTCATAACGATCATCTCTACTCCTTCTCTCTCTTGGTGGTGATTCTTCTCTTCTACTTCTTCTTTTTGGAGAGTCTTCTCTTCTTTTGTAGGGTGCCGTACACTCACTGGAATAGTGTCCGGGTCTCCCACAATTCTAGCAATTTCGCTCTCGACTAGAAGATCTTTTGTCATTGTAAGACCTTGACTTAGAGCTTCTTTCTTTGCTTCTACTCTTGTAGAATTTGTTGAAGTTCTTCACCATTAAGCTCAATTCTTCATTGAAGGTTTGTTTCTCACTTGATGATGTGGGGGCTTCACTTGAGGCTTTGTAAGCACCACTTGACTTGTTGTGAAGTTCCTCCTTATCCTTAAGTGACATTTCATGAGCAACAATTCTTCCAATGACTTCCGTTGGCTTGAGATCTTTGTAGTTTGGCATCATTTCAATCAATGTGCACACGGTATCATACTTTCCATCCAATGCTCTTAGGATCTTCTTGATGATGAATCTATCAGTCATCTCTTCACTCCCTAAGACGGCAATCTCATTTGTGATAAGTGCAAGCCTAGAGTACATTTCAGCGACACCTTCACCATCCTTAATTTTGAACTTGTCAAGCTGACTTTGGAGCACATCTAACTTGGATTCCTTGACGGATTCGGTACCTTCAAGCATATCAACCAAAGTATCCCAAATTTCCTTTGCATTCTCAAGACGGCTGATTTTGTTGAATTCTTCGGGGCACAATCCGTTGAAGATGATATCACAAGCTTGAGCGTTGTATTGCAACATATTCAATTCTTCCGCATTAGCTGCACGGTTCGGCTCTCTCCCATCAAAGAATTCACCTTGCAAGCCAATACAAATAATTGCCCACATGGCGGGGTTATGTTCGAGAATATGCATTTTCATCGTATGCTTCCAACTAGAAAAATTAGTACCATCAAAGTAAGGACCTCTACGGTGATAATTTCCCTCGCTAGACGCCATACTCTCCTAGGTTGTGAAACCAAGGCTATGACCACCAAAAGCTATGGAAATCAAAGCAAATGGAGACCAAGGCTCTGATACCACTTGTAGGACCTTGAAGTATGTCTAGAGGGGTGTGATTAGACTACTTGACCAATTAAAAACTTAGCCTTTTCCCAGTTTTAGAGTTTGGCAGATTTTAGCTATCTTAGGACAAGTCAAGCAATCATCACACAATTCAAGCAAGCATGCAAAGAGTGTATGAGCAGCGGAAATTAAAGCATGCAACTTGCAAGAAAGTAAAGGGAAGGGTTTGGAGGATTCAAACGCAATTGGAGACACGGATGTTTTTGGCGTGGTTCCGATAGGTGGTACTATCGTACCTCCACGTTGATGGAGACTTCAACCCACGAAGGGTAGCAGTTGCTTGAGTCCACGGAGGCTCCACCCACAAAGGGTCCACGAAGTAGCAACCTTGTCTATCCCACCATGGCTGTCGCCCACGAAGGACTTGCCTCACTAGCGGTAGATCTTCACAAGTAGGCGATCTCCTTGCCCTTACAAACTCCTTGGTTCAACTCCACAATCTTGTCGGAGGCTCCCAAGTGACACCTAGCCAATCTAGGAGACACCACTCTCCAAGAAGTAACAAATGGTGCGTTGATGATGAACTCCTTGCTCTTGTGCTTCAAATGATAGTCTCCCCAACACTCAACTCTCTCTCATAGGATTTGGATCTGGTGGAAATAAGATTTGAGTGGAAAGCAACTTGGGGAAGGCTAGAGATCAAGATTCATATGGTAGGAATGGAATATCTTGGCCTCAACACATGAGTAGGTGGTTCTCTCTCAGAAATGGTAAGTTGGAAGTGTAGGTTTGTTCTGATGGCTCTCTCCACGAATGAAGAGGAGGTGGAGGGGTATATATAGCCTCCACACAAAATATAACCGTTACACACAATTTACCAATCTCGGTGGGACCGAATCAACAAACTCGGTTAGACCGATTTTAGTAAACCTAGTGACCGTTAGGGCTTTCGGTGGGACTGACTTGCCTCTCGGTAGGACCGATATGGTTAGGGTTAGGGCATAACGTAATCTCGGTGAGACCGATTACACAGACTCGGTGAGACCGATTTTGGTAATTAGCTAACCAGAGAGTTGGTCAGGTAAACTCGGTGGGACCGATTCGCTCTTTTGGCGAGACCGAAACGTTACGAAAGGGAAACAGAAAGTTTACATTGCAATCTCGGTGGGACCGATCCGCTCTTTCGGTGAGACTGAAAAGTTACGAACAGGAAACAGAGAGATTACAATCCCATCTCGGTGAGACCGAGATCCCTATCGGTAGAACCGATTTGCCTAGGGTTTGTGGCAGTGGCTATGACATATGGAATCGGTGGTGCCGGATAGGAAGAACCGGTGAGACCGATTTTGGCTTTAGGTTTAGGTCATATGTGGATGTGAGAAAGTAGCTGGGGTTTTGGAGCATATCACTAAGCACATGAAGCAAGAGGCTCATTAAGCAACACCTCATCCCTCCTTGATAGTATTGGGTTTTCCTATAGACCCAATGTGATCTTGAATCACTAAAATATAAAATGAAGAGTCTTGAGCTTTTGAGCTTGAGCCAATCCTTTGTCATTAGCATTTTGAGGGATCCACTTTCATCATCCATGCCATGCCATTCATTGAGCTTTCCTGAAATGTTCATCTTGGAATAACATTAGCTCAATGAGCTATATGTTGTTATGAATTACCAAAACCACCTAGGGATAGTTGCACTTTCACGCGTAGCACCCAGCCACCCAACCCCCTCCCCCCCCCCCCAAAAAGAGGACGACGACAATATAAGTTCGCGCTTCTACGTTTCGGATTGAAATATCTGGCGGCCCCAATTCCAGCCCTGCAAAATCTCTCTTCTCCACCATCCCCTTCTGCGCCCAGATTGATCAGATCGCCCCTCGTCTCGTCTCTTTCCCCACCGTTCCCCACCTCTGTGCCGGACAACGACGACGAAGACGACGGTCGCGCTTCACCACCGCATCGGAGCTACCTCATCTACGCCCTCGTCCACCGCTTTGGTGGTCCACCGACAACGTCGGCCGCCGCAACCGACGTGCCTCACAGACACCGAAGTTCCACTTTGCATCAGTGCGCTTCACCGACACCGTCTCCCAGCTCACGGGGCTACTTCACCGAGCACATCGTCGCACCTCCGCCCCCCGAGGCCGTTGGGGATTCACCAACGATATCGTCCATTGCATCGTGGCGCCCGCTGCCACTCAAGATCTGCATCCGCGCGCTGCCAATAGCCAACGTGCAAGATCACCCTCAACGGCTCTGAAGTGACCCGCACTCTAGCTAGGCGAGCATGCCCAAACGCCGGCCCAAACTAGGTATCCACACATCACTCCCTTGTGCACTATTCCGACGATGTTTGGATATCCTTTCACTGCTCTCTTAGCTTACACGCCTATGCAACTCTGACTTTAACTCTTATTTCTTCTGGAGATATCATCTAAAACAAGCAAATCCAATTTTTATCGAAGCATGACGGTGCTACGAGATCTGGTACACATCATGCACACCCGTATAACCTTGTAAGTATCTGTCCTCCGGTACAACATCAAGGACGATTCCTCTTATTTGATCCACCATTCGCCGTGTCGAAAATGCAGAGGGGGATGCAAGGAGCACAAGGCTTGCACATCCAAGAAAGTGGTAACATGGACTTGTACATGGAACATCCCAAGTGCAAGCAGAGCTGTAGTGAGCCTGTACAACGAGCTAGCGTAAGTCCCTGCATTTCATTTAATTCGTACTGGCATTCGTGTATGATTTGTGTGCAGTGGCTGATCTACGAATTCAAGTTACCAGGGGTGAACATTTAACTTAAAAAATATGAAGGCACTTGCACTCCGGAAATCAACATAACTTGAGAAATGTGAAGCTACATGCACTTTGAAAACTAGCTAATGATCCAAAGTAGTTCAGATTATAAACACTAAATAATGCAAGCACCAAAAAACACAAAATGCAACATGGTGTACAAGAATTACAAACATGGTCTGTACCTGCTTGAATTATTCGTTCTCTGGCTGAAAATATCGAAGTGTAATTGCACGTATAACCAGTGCACAAACTGCATATCAATATATCTATCTTGCACAAGTATGCCAATAGTTTCAAACAACAGATTAGAAAAGTATTTATGCTATGTTGTCATGATACGGGGACTTTCTGGTAGGCCTCGACGTTTCCTCAAGCTATGAAAATGCACTATAATTTGCTTGTCATCAATGCCTGCAAATCTCTGTCTCTCTCAACATAGTAGATCATCATTAGACACTAAATCCTTCAATGAGCTTGCAAGATGCTTGCATTAGATCACTCATTAGACACTATATGTTCATCACCAGGAGCATGTAAAATGTTTGCACCAAATCCTTCATTAGCGATGCATTCATTAGACACTTGAGCTCAAGAACAACATGAGCTTGTATGTTTGCACGGAAACTTGATTAGATACATCAGATTGATCGATTCGGTATTGATTGGGGAGTTATAAAATAAGTAGAAATTGGTTTCATTTTCTCATAGATTCCCTACATAAGCAGTTTTACAACACCGCCAGGTTTAACTATTGGCCAGAAATTGAAGAGTTGAATTAGATATAATTAGGGATGTGATGTACCTGCTCGTTTGCATGCTACTCTTGCAACCTCTTGTTGTCCGCTTGCGCAAGCTCGATGCCATGCCGTCTTTGCCGCCGCTGCCTCCCATGAGCTACACCTGTGGTTGGATCTTCATCTTCTTGTCCTTCCGTTTGCTTGAAGCCCGGCGACCGCCCTCCAACAAGGGCACGAGGAAGTGCTATGTCGGTCTGTCCAGCGGCAGCTAGGTTAGGAGCGAACGAGACTAGAGGCTGGAGCGAATGAATTGGGATTTTTCCTGCTGTCGATCGATATGGGAGGCGCTCGTTTGGGCCGCGAGCCTGCTATAGGGCCTGCCTTGCACTTATGTTATTGGCCCATCCAAATTGAAACATTTTTCTTCATTTTTTACATTGCCTGCTCGTGTGTTGGGACGAACAAAACTAGCGTGGGCCAACCTGGACGACTCAAACTAGGTGCACACTTTCCAGCCACTTAAGGCGGCCGCCCATACCAGCCCCTATGGTGGCATCGCCCCTTTTTGCGTGTATGATTGGATAGTGAAAAATATTCCAGTGGCGCTTTTGATTTACCCACATAATGGTTGAATTGCTTGTTTCTATGAACTGAGTTTGCCAATAATGTGAAGAATGCCAGGCTTTTCTTCCTATTGTAGATTTCTTAGATCTCGATATGCCAAAAGTAATCGCATGAAATATACAGTAAAAGCCAGTGTGATGTGTTTGGCTACAACTAGTCTGACTACACGTCCTCATATAACATATCAAGGATGCACCATCTTACCAGATTAACCATTCGACTTACCCATGCAGTGTGGGAAGAAAGAAGTATTGGGACTGCGTATCCAAGCAATTGATGCCATGGACTCCTTCGTACAACCTTGTAGCGAAAAAGAAGTTGCAGTGTGCTGTACGAAGAACTAGCGTAAGTTCGATTACCGCTTCTCGAATTTTAGTTAGCCATTTATTGCAAAATTGTTCAATTATGTTGCTTGGCTTAATTTAATTTGCTACTAATTACATAATGGCACAGCCTGTTAATCATATTGTAGACTGCGCCTATCTATGTGTTTGATACTTCTTGTTAAGAATTACTGTTTGCCTTAACTTAAATATCTACTTGTTTGTTTAACTGCATTGTTGCTGCAACAATGGGTTACAATGATGCTAATAACTACTTTTCAGCATCCAATTGAAACTCTTTAATTCCTTGTTTGTTTAACTGGTTTGCTATTATAACTCCCGCTTGAGATGTTTTGCTAACTTAAACTTTTCTGAATCAATCGAACTTTAATGGCAAAATAGGTTAGCCCAAGATCAAAAGCGAGGTCCCCATGGACGTTGCATCATCCCACTGAGAGTGGCACCGCCTAATCTTGCATTATGAATTGCCAACTGCTGATGCTCTAGAGGCTAAACTAGTGGTAGAAAGAGATTCGCTTCGCACTTAGAGATGAAGTTGACATGTTGAGGAAGCAAACAGCACAATCACAAGCAGTACTCAAGACAACCATTAAATATTTGGTGGATTTCAAAACGAAGCAAGCTGAGACTGACCAGATTGTTAAGGTCCTGAAGGAAAAAAGGAAATTAAATTCCTACTTGGTAAATCATAGGTGAAATGTTCTTTCCATAGTTGAATAACCTTTGTGTTGTCTGTTCATGTAATCAATCAAACCATTTGTTTTAGAGATCATGTAATAATTGTTTTTTTTTTTGGTTTGTAATTTTATTTGAGCACAAGTCTGTATTAATTGATAAGACTGGAGACATTTCATTTGGATTGCTGTGCTGGACCTACAAATATGTTAATCGGGCTGAATGTGCATTCAGCAATAGTAGTAGTATAGATGGACCATAAATGGCACGCATCAGAAAGGGCCAAGATGTTGGCTAAAAAAAGGATGTTGTTGTAGCAAAAAAAAGTACAGCGGCCTGACTTATGTATGTTAGTTGATATTATTGATCCATATACTCTATAAGTGTTTATATGTCTGTTAGTTCTGTACATTCTTGGTTGATTGACTCGTTATTTGAATCTTGATACATCGCTTGTGTTCATATCTAAATGGGAGTACACATTATGCTGCGTGTGACATTTGAGTTGGACATTAAGTGTTCCAAATATTTGAATTCACCTTAAACTGGATTCTAGTTTATGAATTTGAGTATCGGCATTTGTAAACCATATTCATATATGATAGTGGACTACATCTTTGTCGTCCTTTTGAAGATATATAAAAACACATAGAATGATTTATAATGATTCATATAGGAATACAAAATGGATTCGAATTTAGTTGCCGTGGTAAGCGTGGATGCTTATTGTCCCAAAATTGAAAGAAGCGCAAAATGTCCACTCCCATGTCGGCTGCCTGAAGCCAAGTGTTTGGGAGATGGAAATTACTGTCTACGCATTACGGACAATCCATCGCCCGATTTCCTTTGCTCTAAATAGGGTAGGTTAGTAACTTCAATTAGGCGTGACACGACCGCCTCTGAGCCCATTACGACACGGTGGGCGTCAAACATGGGCGGCAAAACTCATTTGATTCATGCTCGTCCGAAAGACCTCTGTTTCTCCCGCCATTCCCCATTCATACACGGTGGGCGGCAAAACAAACTCGACTCGGCCGAAATCGATGTAGGCAAATATTTTCAATAGGGGCGGGTTTGTAACTTCACTTAGACGTGACACAACCGCCCTACCTGTCAGCCCCGTTCATACACCGTGGGCACCAACCACCCTCTCCTCGCCCGAAATCGCTCTGGGCAAATATTGGTGAGATGCGAGATTACCGTCCTATCCCCAACCGACGAGATGTCCAAATTTTAAATGGGGGCTAAGTTCGTAACTTTCCCATATTTCAGACAGGCGCGTCCCAAAAACATGGTTCCTCGTACCTCTCCCTCCATTTTCCCATTCATACACCTTCCGCGCTAGAACACCCCATCCCCACACCAGCCTCCGTCCGCCACCCATCCATCGCCGTCGTCCTCCACCACATCCATCGCCACCGTCCTCCACCATGCCGGAGCGCCTACCAAGACCGCGTCGTCCACTGCTAGAGATTGACGTTTCTCATCCACGGCGATGGACCAATAGCCTTGCATCGCGTCCTCTCGCTTCATCGGCGCCGTCGTCCTCTTTGTCGGGGCCGCTCACACGACCTTCTCTTCCAACTCAACGGGACATATCCCCCGATGCACCCGTCTACCATCGCAGATCTGCTTCAACGCAACCGACAGCCATCGCACCCCCGATGCCTACACGGCGCCGCAAGAGAGGTGGTACTTCATATCTCCTCAACTTTTTGATCTCGACCAGAAAATAGATCTTAACTTGGTTACTCTACTTTCTTTTCAGCTCTTACAATTTAGTTCTTAGTTTGAAGCAAACAATGGATGCTAAATATCATTTCTCCAGTTTGCAGCTTCAAATCTGCCATGGCACAACCATAATACGTTTTAATTGATCATGCTTAGGGTTTAATTGATCATGTTGGTTCTGTGGTGGTTTCTTTAATAGAAATCGGAGGGGAAACCCTCTTTGCTAAAAAATATGCTTAGAGTTTCCCCTTTTATGATCACTATACGATCAGAATACATGCTTCGTGTCATAATAACACTGCTCCACCCATCAAGCTAAACAAGCTTAGTTGTTCAAATACGAATCTGATATTATTAAAACAGAGTTGTTTAATTGGTCAGCTAAATGTTCCTAAATTAGTTTCGAAAATGCATGTTCGCCGCTCGGGTGTGTATCTCTACAGGGTGCCCACGGTGGGCCGGCCCACCCTGGGATTTTGGGTCGTCCCAGGCCCCGATTCCCCTCTGTTCTGCTGCGCGCTTCCGATCTCTACTCGCCCCCAGCCGCCTGCCTCGCCGGCGACTTGCCGTCCCCGGACGACATGACTCTAGGAGGAGACGCCGGACTAACAGGAGGCGCTCGCCCAACAGCGTCACCGCTGCCCGGGCGAGCCGCCGTGCCTACCTTCCCAGTCCGTTCAGGGCTCAGGCGTGCAACACCAACCAAGCCAACCTGATTTATCCTGAGATACTTCCTCAACACTCAGCAACCACTACTCATCACCCATTTTCTAATTGATTCATTACTCATTAGGCAGGACTGTCATTAGGGTTTGTTGTGTGCTCAGTGCTACCTACACTTAATGGTTCAGATGTATTTCGGTAATCTTTAGTACCTCTAAAGTTCACAGGGTTTTCAATATTCCGGCCCTCGGAACAAAAACTAGTCATTTTGGATTGTTGGTCGTAGTGACATTGACCAGATTACTCGCAAGCCAGGTTTGTTGACAATTTTACTTGTCTTTCTTACTCATTCGATATAATATGCAATTATTCACGTCGATTATTTGAAAACAATAAGTGCTAGACAAACTTCTTCATTCAAATTTTGGGCGGTCTCTTCTGCGATTACAATTCTGCATACTTGTCCTAGTAAGCTCACAAGTAAATGATTGATTCACTACATCTATGCTTGCCTTGTCATATTTGTTGTCAATATTCTTTTAGGGTGGACCACCTGTTTCTAAATCTTTGGAACCGTAGACATGAGTGAATAGTATTTCTCTATGTGATCTCTTCCATCATGTGTGGGTAATGAACCTTGCATTGTATAGAAAGAAAGTGGCATTTCCAGCTTTTACATAGGTTTCGATCTTTTACATGGAATACAATCTGCCTACTTGCTTTGTGTCGCACTACCAACACTCCACCCTTGAAGCTAAACATTCGCCACTCATAATTGCTTAGTTTATTTGTTCAAATCTGAATTTCATATGATTCTAATGTTCCTACTTCAGTTTTGAAATGTGTGCTGCTGTTATAGAGACATAAGGGTTTGTATTTACGTGTGTGGTGCAGTCAAGACGGTTGGGGAGGTGAACTTTGCATATGCGAGGGCTTATAGGAGACACTCTCGAGTTGAATCCGAAATGCATTCCATAGATAATCGACTACTTATTATGTTTTCATGAACCTCAGATTCTGAACAGCATCATAATGATTATGAGCTTGCACGCATGAAAAGAATAAAGCAGAACAATGCCATGGATGTCAAACTTGGCATTAAGGGACTGAAATCAAGTCGGATGCAATGCAATGCAAACGCTCTCCACCTCTGATTCATGCTCGAGAATATGATCCTAACAGTGATTACGAGCTAGAGGGAGACCTAAGTCAATGTAGCTCCCTAGTGGAGGAGTCAGAGGAAGATGCCCTATCTTATTCACCCATCAAGGTACTTCCTCCAACTTTCCAAGGTTACATTGCTCGCACATATCTTGCAACTGATGCTTTGCATTGCTTCTACTTTGTTGAACTGCCATTAGCTTAGTTTACACATCGTGTATGTGAATACGCCCTGCCTATCCATTTTCAATTACATATTCCATCTGTCATCATACCATATTTATCCATTCAAATGTTGTTCTTGTGTATCGGACATTCAAAAGGAAGAGGGTGATTGCTGTTCGTGGAGGAGCACAAGCAAAGTATTTGGAAAAGGTAGTGGCACGATAAATCAAATAGCCCATTAGGTGTAGTTGCAATATCACTGACCCACAAAATACCCCAACTCTAGCAGACTCTAGCCCTACTACACTGGTCATTTTCGATGCCCCAACTCAGCAGACCCCAAGCTGCAGCAAAGCAGTATGATTATGCCGTTGACATAGCACCAGTATCTGACGCAAAACCCCCATTCCAGCAAAGAATACACCAAATCCAGTTGCCAAATCCCTTTTCGAACCAGAGAGAGCCCCAATTGTAGCAAATAGGACCCCTGTTCCATTTCTTCCCAGCTTAGAAGACGAAGCTTATGTTGTTGTCAGGAACTTTGTGCGCATCTTTCCTTCATGGAAAGATTATACCTGAACAAGAACAATTTCAGTCTTCCTCCGCAACTTACGCGTAAGTAATGTACTAATGTTATTCATGGTCATTACTTCATATGTTTACTGACGAAGACACAAGATTTCATTCTTTTAAATAGGCGAGGAGCAAACTGGATTGTGATGACGAGCAAGGGTTGGTTGCGCTTTTCAAGCACTCGTTGATGAAGTATCGTTCCTACGAGGCAAGCGCGCCGATGGCAAGCCTCTGAACAAAATTTCTGTAAAGTCTCTGGTGCTACATTTATCCATTGTGGATTGGAATAATCTTGTTACACATTGGTCTCGGCTGCAGCGTAAGAGTCTTGTCTATGATATCACATCACAATTTGAACTACATTTCTGCATTTGCCTTAATGTCTCACTTGTACAAAAACTGTTAGCGAAGAACATTCATTCTCAAGGGACCACAGAATCTCGCAACTATATCTGCACTTTGCATTGCTCTTGTGAGTACCTCTTGCCTGTATGACCATACTTACTTTCATAGCTGTTTGATTATGTAGCATCCTTTGCACATATTAGCCTCGTAATCGTCCATTTGGTGGACATTATAAGATCCATATGGACTCTTACATAAATTTAGAATCAACCCAATGCTTTTGAAGAGGTTTAGCTCTCAGTCCTCTTGTAAGGACTGAGCGTGGTCTATCCTTTGTACTTACATTAACAGATACTCCCTCCATCCCATAATATAAGAACATTTTATACAGTACACGGTGTTCAAAACACTCTTGTATTATGGGAAGCGGATTAGTTCATTTGTAGCATTCTGCATCTTACCTCCTCGCCCACCATTTACTAAAAAGATCAGATCTATATTTAATCTTACCAACAAGTAGAATACACAGACAATGCCAGTGCAGCCCATTGCTCTTGTCAGTACATTTTGTCTGTAACGCTTGTACTTCGAGGGATTGGTAGTTGATTATGTAGCATCAATCTGCATCTTATCTTCATTATCCTCTATCCCTTCCAGTATTATCATATCTATAATTACTCTCTACAAAATGTAGAGTACAGGCAATGCTTATGAAGAAGATTCTGTGCTGAAATTCTTGGGTTATCCTTCCCTTACATGGAGAAGGGCATTATAAAGCCGATGTTAACTATTAATGCAAGTCAGTCCTTCTAAAGCCTTTATCCTCAACTGCTGTTTAATTTGCTCATACTCCCTATCGTTTCTTTGCTGTTTAGTTTGTTGTTTCTACCAAAATGCATGTTCGTAAGAAAGTAAGTTCTAAGTTTTACTTGTAAAACCAAATTCCTTCTTCATACCATGCACATTACTTAATACTCCCTATATGTATGCTTGTTTTTTGTGGATCTATAATCTAGTGTGTGGTGAAGCAGCCCACGTTTGCACCTTGTCATCTCCTATTTTATCTTACTAATGTGGCTGATGATATGAACAACATGCCATGCACATTATCCAAAATAGATACAATGATTTTCTTTGCCCTTCATCTATGCTTGTTATGTTGACATGGTAATCCAGTAGTATGGTGAAGCTCCCCGCATTATGAACAATGCCAAATTATGCTATTGATATTTTGAACTTACTCTTTATTTTCTAATTTGAAATTGGATAGAATTGACAGAACAGTTATCATCTTTGTTTATACTGGTACAAAACCTGTCATCTCTCGCTTTGTTTCAGGTGATATGCACGATGGCATGCACAAGTCTCGTGAAGGCTGTGAGACAAACCCAACATATATTGCAGCAAAGAAGGCAAAACATCTTGAAGATAGCGAGACAACCCCAAAGTCTTGTCTTGATGCGTGTTCAAGTTACTTGAGACTAACAATGACAAGCTCAGAATTCGTTATGCGAATCAGTTCGACTTCTTGGTCCCAAGTTCTAGCGAGAAAGGCATTCTGCAACTCAACTTCGACTTGAAGTCCTATCTCTAAGAAAGATTGCGGAGAACACCAATGAGAACCTCATCGCTAAACAGCTACACCTAGAAGCTATGACCGACATGCTAGGCCGGTCTCACAGCCTTGCTCAACAGCTTATGATGAGTTCCCCATAAAGGCTAACCTTTCTGAACTGTCTTGGAAGTGGTATTGGTTCGGTATTATTTTGTTACTGTTGCAATGGTGCCCAGTTTTTGTAATCTGCTTCTTCGTTGCGCTTTATGATCCTTTGGTGGCGAACTTGATGCCTAGTGGATGTAATATACCTTAAATCCTTTATTGTATAGTGTAGGTTTATTCTTAGTTACTATGCCGTAATTTCTTTATTGTATAGAGTAGGTTTGTTCTTAATTCCTACTAGTCACTGCCATCATTAGCTATCTGAAAAAAATCAGATGTAGTCGACGGACGAAACATTCGACTCTAACGGGCAGGTTTTTAGTGGGCCACAATTGGGCGGCCTCGTCTTTCTTGGGCCCGAATGATTGGGGCCTTCACATTGCGCCAGCCCAAACTTACACGGCCTATATTTTAGTTGGGCCTTTGGTCGACCAGTACGCTTAGTTTGGCCCAGTAGCATTGGGCCATTAATAAGCTGAATATTGTCTTGGCTTTATTACGGCCGAGATGAAACCACAGGCCTTTAGCTGGCCAAAATGCATGTTGGGCCTCAATTTTCACTAGTCGTCGACGGGCATTCACTGGCGAAATGTAGACCGGGCGTTTTGGGTCCGATTAGCTCACGGGCGTTACGGGGCGAAACATATCTCGGGCCTTAGTTGGCCCACTGATATCATGGGCCTTTAAGAGGCCGAAAGCTTAGCACAGGCATCAACAGGCTGAATTACGCGACAGGCCTTTAATAGGCCCAAAGTCACGTTGGGCTTAACTTTTGCCACCTTTAACACGGGCCGTTAGTGGGCTCGATGTCCCGTCGGACCATATATGGCCCATGGGCAGCACGGGCCATTCCCAAGCCGAAAGTCACACCGGGCTGAAATGGGCCCATGTCTACATCAGGCCTCTAACAGGCTAAAAGTCACTGGGCTGTAGTTGGGCCCAAATATTCGGCGAACAATTAACGGGCTAGATCTGGCTTCGGGCCACAAATGGGCCCAAATATTGGGCGAACAATTAACGAGCCAGATCTAGCTTTGGGCCGTAAATGGGCCCAAATATTGGGCGAACAATTAACGGGCCAGATCTGGCTTCAGGCCGTAAATGGGCCTTTATTAAGCAGGCCGTTATTGGGCTGGCCCACTAGTACCTGATTAAGTTCTATGGTCCTTTGACTGGGCCGGCCTTTTTAACCTATATGGGCCTTCTTTGGGCCCAGCCACGTGTCGATGTATCATAGGCATGTCTCCTCCAATGGACGGGCGACATCTGGCCCATTGACAAGCTGACAGGTGTTCCCTTCGGCCAATCAGAATTTTACACGTGGAAATTTCCCATTGGTCAGGGCTGTTAACGGGTTATCGGATCCAAAATCCGACCCGATAGATTAACGACGTTCCGTTACGGTGGATACCACGTGTCGGTCACCCTTGACGAAAGCACTTCTATGACGCGCGATTTATCGTCATGGAAGTGGACACTTCCGTGATGATAATTTTGGTAATGTCATGGAACACTTCTACGACAACATAGGTGTGACTATCTTGATTCTGTCATAAAATCGTCATGGATGTACATGCATGACAAAAAACGCGACCTACTGTGACAAACATGTATCATCACGGAAGTGTATTTTTTTTGTAGTGACCCCGGGCTTCGGCCTGCTCCGGCTGAACTTCGACGCGCCCCAGAAGAGGAAAGGGTCTCCAAACTGCAGTGGTGATGCCTTCCGGCCATTGAAATAGAGAAAATACATCGCCGTAGACGAGTGAGTACCTTATCTTTGTAGTTTCTCGAGTGATGCTTCCCCTCCTGACTGTGGCTCCCGAGGGTCCCTTCTCCCGAAGCGGCGAAATCTTATGAGAAGCAACCTCCTCCTGCCTCAAGTCCCTTGCGGGCCTTGAGCGCCCCAAGCCAGCCTGCCGCGCATGGCGCGAGGTCGGCCGGAGAGGCAAGCGCGCCAGCCTGGCGCCTCGAGCCCGCGTTCTTGCCATCTCTCCTTCGTGGCATTGCTTGGGGTGCGGCAGGCGTGCCAAGGGCTCCTCCTTTGGTTGTCGATCGTGGCTGGGTGGCCTCAGCCCTGGCCTCTCCTTCAGGCGACGAGCCGCTCCTCTCCGGGGCCCTTGCCAGGGCCTGAGGGGCGCCTGGCAGGGCACCAGTCCCCAGCCCCCTGCTGGAAGGAGGCGAGCCCCCTCGGAGATCTTCAACGACTTCCGGCACGAGGGACGGACCTGGTCATGCGTTCGAGCTCGCCCGCAAGCGGGGTGCTGTCCGCCACGAGCTCTTTCGGGAGGTGATGGGTGCACTGAGCCAGCTTGGGGAAGAACTCGTGGACGTCGACGCCCGCCTTGAAGCTGAGGGTCTCCGGCTGATGGAAGAATGGCATCAACTGAAGGTGGCCATCAACCTCGGGCACCTCCAGCACGAGCACGCCAACACGAAGGCCGAGGCCTCCCTTGCATCCTCGCGCGAGGCCAGCGCCCGGGCCTTAGAGGAGGCCAGGGAGGCTGACCTCCGTTGCGAGGCCGCCAAGAAGCACAGGCAGGAGCTCCTGGCCCTGAATACCTCCCTGGAGTGGCAAGTGGAGGCGCGCAGGGCTGCCTTGACGTTGATGAAGGGGGCGCCATTTGATGAGGTGGAGATCTTGAGGTGCGAGGAAGCGCTGATGCTGGAGGCTATAGAGCGTAGTGTCGAGCTTGAGCGGTTGGAGACGGGGGAGCGTCAGGTCGCCAAAGCGGAAGATGCTGCCAGCACGCGCGAGGCCAGGACCCAGGAGGAAGTTGACCGCAGAGCGACTGAGGCTCGTGATGATCTTGCTAATAGGTACGATCTGAAGTTGAAGCTCGTGGAGCCGAATCTGAGGGTAGGACTGCCTCCCTCAGGTCAGGGTTGGCCGCGGCGGAGCAGCGCGAGAAGGCTGCAACAGCTGCCTTGATCTCCGTGCAAGCCGAGCTGGCCTTCGCCTGTGCTGAGCTGCTCCCGCTTCAGCAGCGGGTTACCAGCGCCGTGTCCTTCACGCAGCAGAGCAGGGAAGAGGTGCTTCGCCGGCAGACGCTACTGCGCGAGCATGTTCCCATGCTTCGGGACCTTAGGACGAAGGCCAATCAGGCGCTAGGTACCATCTGTGATGAGCACGCCCCTCACCCCCACGCCGAGGACTATGCCAGCCATCTTCGCTTCTTCACCGACGTCGTGACGCGCCTGGAGAACCGGGCCGAGAGGGCTCGCGAGCTTGTGGACGAAAAGAGCCGAGGCCTCCTCGGGCGCGCGTTCTCCGGCGTCTTCAGCCATCTCCTGAACACCAAACCTGACTTTAACTTTGACGCCGCCATTGCCCCAGTGCCTGAGGTCATCCAGGACAACCTAGCGCGCTGGGTGGACGACAATGTGGATGCTCTAGTTAGGGCGTTTGCTTCTGATGATAATGAGGTGGTGGTCGTGGCGGACGAGGGCGGCGTAGTTGATGATGGTGAAGATAGCACTAGCGACAGCGCCAGCAACCTGTCCGGGAGCGACTCAGGGGACGCGGCGAGTGATATGTCTGACTGAGCCCGTGCTCCTTTATTTTGAACCTGCACGCAAAAGCTTGGGCACGGCCCCTCACAATGTAAGAGCATTTTGGGGAGGGGGAGCCCCTCATGCAAACAGACTACCATTTTACTCCTTAGGCTAGGATTTATACGCGCTCTTGTGTGCTTGTAAGCCCCTTGCGGGCTTGCTGTCGTAACTTACTTTGGTCCAGTCAGGCTTCGAGCTGATTTGGCAGCTGCGGATGTGCATTTCTCTGAGGAGCCCTTGCGGCTCATGAGTTTTAGTTTCTGAGGGTCCGCTAGTCCACCCGAGAGGGCCTCGCGAGAAGCGAACGCCAGTCATGGCGAGGTGCACGCGTAGCGCGTGTATGCCACTGCTAGCCCCCGCTCGTGAGGTGCTCAGAAGGGGGGGGGAGATAGCGGACGTAAATCTCAAAACAAAGCATGATTCCAGAAACTCATGAAATCAACACGAACAAGAAAGGATGCCCCCCACGATTGCTAGTCTTCTTGTCTTCCCACCAGCACGGAGCTAAGTGCTTTCACTGGCTGTGAGCATGGTCATTGGGTGACAGTGTCGACGGCCAGCGCGGAGCATGGTGCTTCCACTAGGACGTGGGCGGGAGCCCCCGAGGCCCGAGGGCGGTACTCCGGAGACTCCGGGGCGTGTACAGTCCCACTCATTATTACGTGAGAGTGTCACAAGCGGAGACCTTCACAGGCGTGAGCCTTGCTTCATATCGCAAGACGAGGGCCCCGCCTTGCGCCACCCTCCACCACCGTTGGGGCGTCTGGAAACCAGGATGATGCCAAGGGGCAAAGGGGACGCTAGCGGCGCCCTCGGCGACCATGGGCCCTCTTCTGGGGGGAAGGCTCACCAGTGCCTCCCAGACATAGGACCTATCTCCGGGTGACGCCTTGCTCCGTGCAACGCGGGGAGGGGCCTTGCTCCTGGCTCCTCACGGGCAGCCCCCAGCGCGCTTCCCCTAGCAGAAAGGAGGCTACCATGCTGGGGCCGTCGTCCACTGCTGTGACCTGATCCACTTGTGACCCATGGTTAGTGTAAGCCTGCTCCTGAGAGATTAGCGGTACCCTGCAACTGTTGTCGCCGGCGGGGTTGGTGAGGCTCCCGGGTGGATCCTGGAAGGCCTCAACTTCCAGCGTCTCCTCTTCCCAACCCGGCTCGAGGAACGAGCCGGGGTCATCCTCCGGCGTGTACTCCTGGTCCATCATGCGGGGCACATAGGCCTCCGGAGTCATCGTCCAGGAAACCCCGGCGAAGTGCCCTGCGCTCCATGCCATCAGGCCTAGCGCGCCGCCCCGAGGATGGAAGGGCGGCATCCCGCTGGGGCCGTAGGGGGCAACATTCACGACTGCGCCCACCAGGGGAGGCATAGGTGCGGCTGGGTGCCCGGCTCCACTGGCCGCGTCGCTGCCAATGAACCCTCCTGGTGCGCCTGGGAGCACGCGGGCACGGTGAGACCCACCGTGCGATCTGGCTACAACTTGAGGCATAGGCAGGGAGCAGAAAGGCGGCGTACCCCTGGTCGCGGTGTCCAACAGCTCAGCGACACGCTTTAGCAATGTATCGTAGCCGCTCTCTGCTAGTCGGCACCGCAGCAGCTCCCGCGCCATTATGAGTGCGGCCCTCATGTTTGCTTGCTCCCGTCGGGTGTGCGGCGCCGTCACCGCGGCGTAGCTCGAGGCCCTTGCGGCGGCCCGCGCGCACCGCAGGGTAAGGGTGGAAGGCGTCGGACCGCGTCGCCCGCGCCCCGCAGCGTTCGGCGGCGCGCGTGCCGCTTGGAGCGCGGAGTTGAGGTCTTCCTGGGCAAACGATGCCGCCCAGCCTGGCCAAGCTGCCCAGTGATCGGTGTTGGCCCTCGGGTCGCCGGACATCGGCACCACGGAATGTTGATGGGTCTGCTGATGGAAGAGAGGCTTCGGTGTACCCCTACCTGGCGCACCAAATGTCGGATCTCGGGTTCCGGCAAAATCCTCAAGGTTCGAACACTGGGCTGCACACGAAGATCTCTCCCTCCCCTAGCTCACACACTCGCCACGATCTCAAAGCTCAACACATCAAACTCGAAGAACATGGGACACAAGAGTTTATGCTGGTTCGGGCCACCGATGTGGTGTAATACCCTACTCCAGTGTGGTGTGGTGGATTGCCTTGTAGGCTGAGGATGAACATGTACAAGGGAAGAACAGCCTCCTGAGGAGAGGTGTTCTTGAGCTCGGTGAGCTTGTGTGGTTGAGGATGATCTGAATGATCTGTCCCTACTAAGGTGGTGGATAGTCCTATTTATAGAGGCCCGGGTCCTCTCCCCAAATGTTAGGCGGGAAGGGATCCCACAACGGCCAATTTGAAGGGGGACAACTAGTACAAGCTATCCTGACAAAAGGTGGTCTTCGCCTGCCAAAGGCTCTCGTGGTGACACCATCGTGGGCTCCGTGATGACCTCCGTCCTGCCGTCCTGCTGGTCTTGGTCTCGTTGCACCGATATGGAAACCTTTGCCTGATGCCTCAAGACTCCTCGCCTGCGCTTGCCCCTTTAGCACCAAAGAGGCAACGGGTACTCTGCGCCCACCTGGCACCCGCCTGGCCTTGGTTGTCACGGCTCACATCACTGGAACCTCACGAGGTGCCCCTCGCCTTGATCTCTCCGCTCCTCACGAGCCAGCCTAGTGAGGCCGCCCCTGAGGAGGTCTTGCTTCGTCCGTCTCGCGAGGCTTGGCCCCTTGTGAGGGTCTTGAGTGTTTGCTGGTGAAGATGGGCCGTACCAAGCCGCTGCTGTTGCCATGCCGTGGGCCGTAGGCAGGAAAGTCTGGGGACCCCCGTTCCCAGAACGCCGACAGTGATCACTCCAATTGCAAGATCAGTTGACTAGAAGCTACACGCATGGAGGCGATGAGCGCGAGCATCAGCCGGCTGTGCCAGATGGTCCACGACGCCAGCCTGCGGCCTGGCACCAAGGAACCTCTCCAGGTCATGCTTGAGGCCGGCAGGGCGAGAAGCCGCTTGGACGACAGCTTCGTCTTCTTGTTCGACAAGGTCCTCGTAGGCTTCCTCGACAAGTTCACCGTCGTCAAGAAGCTCGCGGACGACCTTGACGTACGTCTCCAGCCCATGCGCCCAGGCTCTGTGATGCCCACCACCCTCAACGGCCTCTATGGTGACAACCTGTTCGACGCACTGGTGGCCCTGCGACTGTCCGCCGTCGCGCCGTAGAATGTCCACCTCAAGGTCGCGCTTACCGCGCAGCGCCTGGCGCAGCAAGACACCGTTGACATAATCACCCACGTCTACGCGCAAATCGTCCACAAGGTCGATAGGTCGCTGGCCTTCTGGAGCCGTAAGGAAACCTTGGATGGCATTGTTCAGAAGCACGTTGAGCTCGCCGCCAACGCCGCTGCTCCTCACACGTCGGTTGGTGACCCGGTGCACTAGGGCGTGAGGATGTCATTGATGGATCCGTATGTATCTTTATCTTTCCGTCAAATCCATGTAGTAGTATATGGTACTACTAGTAATTATCTTACCTTTCGCATCAACTTCATAATTTTCGTACGTACTCCATGCATGAACCGCGCCAGAAGCAAACTTCTCATTACCCTAGGGAAAATTGTTATTTCTATCTATCGGTCGCGCCATGGAGCAGAACCAAATTTTACAAGTTACAAGTTCAAATGGAAAAGCCTGCCGTGTTCGCGGCGCACCCCCACACGGTTAGTCCGGCACGCCGCTCCACTGGGAATGCGTGCTGTGTTGCATTTTCACTTACAAGTGGGACCGCAGTTGAGCAAACCGACTATCGGCAAACCCCACCCGCCCATCGCTGCGATGGTGAGAAAACAGGAGGGAGAAGAGATGGCTGTAGCACAGACTCCAAGAAAATTGGTGTCGGATGGGACTCGTGTGGGAGGCGTGTGCCATATTGCTAGACGTGAATGATAGTTATGGCCCATGCCACCCCACTATATCGAACCTATATCGAGGTGCTAGTTACGTAGAACAAATTTCTAGGAGTCTGTGCTCAGCCCTCCTCTATCTCTCTTCTCAGCCAGCCAGCAGACGCGCGGAGCCCATCGTCTGTTTGCTGACATGTGGTCCCACATGTCAATGAAAATGCAATAGGACCCACTGAACCTGCACATCTTTCACCTCGACGTGTTGGGGATAAAAAACAAATCCAATAAAGTTCTTCGGTGGCTGCTTTTGGAGTTACTCAAGAGTAGTAAGATTCTATTCTGATTTAACCCAAGATGCACATCACGTGGCTTCAACTACCACTCCATTTTCTTGCATGACACGACCTAGATCTTTGGATGTCCCGTGTCGCAAAAGGAGGAAGAACTCGACCAAATCTTCTCCACATTTAGACCGGAGGAGTAGGAAACACGGCAAGCCACGTGCCTACATCATACTACGTACAAGCCCACCTCACACAGTCACACTATCACCATATTTCTCGGCCTCAAATGCGACACCTAGCTCGATTGATCTAACTAGAACTAACTATTGGTTGGCTCTATGTGATGTGGCAACTTCATACTACTACGGATGCTGGCTATACTACTACGGCACTAACACTCCAAGAAGTGAGTCGAAAACCATTTATAAATTGAGTTTATGACATGCATATGCAAATGTACCATTCATTACATACAACAAGTCATCAACACACAACGACAACGCGGATACATGTTGGATTATAGATTAGTTCCAACAAAACATTCTAGTAAATACTAGAGTTTTCATCACACAACAAATAACAAGCAATGAAATGAACTTCAGCTCAACTAATCCTCGGCGTTGGAAACGCTTGCTTTGAACCAGAAGTGATTCTCTGGGAAGGGGCAACTACTGTCAATCTCGAGACCAACGCAGGACTGATCATCTAGGCTGAAGCGGCCTATGTCAGGACGCATATTGTGATAGCCACGGTAGGGAACCATAGCAATGTCCGAGGTATAGATACAGTTGCTTCTCATAAATGGTAGTAAGGTTGCGTCAACAGCAGTTGGATCGCCTTTCACCATCATTGGATTATTTTGTCCAAGGAAGAGCGAGTTTCCTACAAGAGTATCAATACTAAACCACGGAGAAGGTGTTGGCGCTAGCACAGTAGTATCCATCCCGAATACCCTGTAAAATGGATGTTGGAATACGTCCGAGAGTGCGACCATGGGAGACAACACCTGCTTCCTTAGTAACATCAGCAGCGCCCTGTATACAGACAAGAAGAGGTGATCCATAAGAATAAGTTGCCAGGCGCCACTGAGTATATGGGTCCCCGTGCTCGTGATCATCATCATTGTCATCTCCCCCTTGGTTATAAATTTTTTCAAATATAGGTGCTGGAATGTTCACAGGACCTTGGAAAGACAAGAAGGTTAATTAGTAAAGGGAAACTAGCTAACCCGCATGCATGTGGATGAAAAAATTATAATTGTGGTGGAAGACAGACATACCGAAAGCATAAGGATTCCATGCAAAAATAGTGCCACGAGTGGTGGCAGAAAACACAAGACCCTCGTATTGAATTGCATCACAGTACTCATCCGTGTATAGAAACTGATTTTTGAGCAATATCCATCGAGTCAAACTATGAAGGACGGCAACAAGCTTGTCGAAGATAGCGACAACACAAGCATTCCTATAACCCCAAGAGCGGTTGGGAACTCGACAAATTGCTATCTTCTGTAGAGGACAGTCACCATGATCGTAGTTGAACGTATGTAGAATACCGGTGTGCTCAACCTCTGGGTAGTCTAAGATTTTTGGAAGTGGAACCCGGTGATGAGTGTACACATTCACAAGTTCCCACTCGCAGTTGTACCCAATATAAACAACCCAATCTCCTTTCGCGCCAGCCCAAGCCTTCACCTCAAGCGATGGCATCTTAACATCACACGTATCATTATCAAGCGACATCAACTTGCACAAGGTGAGGCCTCCGTCGTCCGTGCACTAGTCAGCAGGGTCACGGTGAAGAATATAGGGGAGATCAAACCGCTCCTGGACCCTTGGGTTCCTTGTAATGATGTTAGTAGTTGAGTCGAGAATGGCCTTGAACGAACCTGCCATGCTAGCCGAGGTGATGATGTCACACCGATAATGAGTTCCTCCACCGCGTCATCATTCAGATCGGGGCAAGAATAACGGGGTCGTTTCTGGCCTGTTCCCTCCATGGAGAAGACGATCGAATAATGGCAGAAGGAAGGGTGAAGGAAAATGGAGGAGGGAGGAAGAGCGTGCGACATCAGTTCCAAATCGAGATGGAAAGGCGAAGAGTCAGTGGACGGTTGCCACGGTACATGAAGAGGCGCCCCGACCTACATAGACGTCTGTTCGGAAACTGTACAAAAGGACTCGCCGTCGTCTCACTTACATGTGGGAACGGGACCACATGTCAAAGTAACATGGTGTGTAATTTCTCGTGCAAAATGCGATCTGGCCGCGTTGGCCCGAGGTGCCGCATTAGTTATCGACCTTTATTTTTTTAATGGCGTGCCGTTCAGTTTTGAAGCACGACTAAGCGGTATCTGTATCGAGAGAAAATATAAACTACTCTACCACTACTCCACCTCTAGTACTAGTAGTATAAAAAAAGATATATATTTGGAGCTTCAGCCGCTTTCTTGCGAAGGGCTGCCCACTTGCTTCTCACACTATCACCCTCTCTCCAGATCTAAAAAAGACGGCCTCTCTCTCCCTCCTCACTGGTGGTCATAGATCCGCCGGGGAAGAAAAGGACGTGCAACGTTGACGCACTTGTCGGTGTCAAAACCAGCGGATCTCGAGTAGGGGGTCCCAAACTGTGCGTCTAAGGTCGATGGTAACAGGAGAGAGGGGACACAATGTTTACACAGGTTCGGGCCCTCTCTTATGGAGGTAATACCCTACTTCCTGCTTGAGTGATCTTGATGAATATGAGTATTACAAGAGTTGATCTACCACGAGATCGTAATGGCTAAAACCCTAGAAGTCTAGCATGTATGACTACGATTATCATTATTGGCCTCTACGGACCTAGCCCTCCGGTTTATATAGACACATGAGGGATCCAGGTTACATAAGATCGATTCTGAGAAAGGAATCTTCATATTTGGGCGTAAGCTTGCCTTCCACGCCAAGGAGAGTCCCATCCATTACCACGAGAGAGTCTTACATCTTGTATCTTCACAGCCCTTTAGTCCGGCCCATGTCCAACAGGCCGGTCGCCCGAGGACCCCTTAGTCCAGGACTCCCTCAGTAGCCCCTGAACCAAGCTTTAATGACGAGGTTCCGGCGTGCAGATTGTCTTCGGCATTGCAAGGCGGGTTCCCCTTTCCGAATACTCTCAGATAGTCTTCGGACGCAACGAACATGTCCGGATCTGCAACACAAGTACCACACTCAACCACAGAGAGTATAATATTTCACGAGTCCAATCTGCCAACAACTTTTTGTAAGGTGACATCACGTCTGCCCCGGTCATTATTTTGAACCGTTTTCATCTGTCCTTCCATGTTTCGAGATGCGGTTTTCATTGGCACGTCTTGTCAAAGCAGAGATCGTGTCCCCTTATTGCGGGATTCTCATCAATACGGGCATGGGTAATCCAACCGTGCCGTTTGCACAGCCCTTGGGAACAGGCGAGTTTTAAGGCGAGTGGGGAGGCGCTTGATATTCACTGCCTTTATAAGGAGATAAGGATTCCCTTTTCTTCACCACACCTTCTCTCTTTCTCTGCCCTTCCATTCTCGAGCTCCAGCGCCCAAGTCCTCATATTTTCCGCCTTAAGAAAGCACTCAACCATGTCCGGATCTGGAGCGCAAGCCAAGTGGATAGCCTCCTCCGTCAAGGAGAAGGACATCACTGAGCTTTGGGAGGCCGGGTATCTGGCGAAAGAAATCGCCCACCGGCTTCCGGCCAAGGGGCAAGTCGTCCCCACCCCGAAGCCTGACGAGAGGGTGGTGTTCATCCCCCATTTATTCCCCGGATTAGGGTTTCCTCTCCACCCTTTCGACCGCGGACTTATGTTCTATTACGCGCTATATTTCCATGATCTAGCCCCGAAGTCCTTGCTCAACATCTCAGCATTTATTGTCATGTGCGAGGCCTTCCTCCGCATTCCTCCCCACTTTGGACTATGGCTCAAGATCTTCAACGTGAAGCCGAAGGTGGTGGATGGCCAACACACGGAGTGCGGAGGTGCCATGGTGATCAAGATGCCTAATGTCACATGGCCCAAAGGTACCTTCGTGGAGACTGTCAAGGAGTGGCAGAAACTATGGTTCTATATCACAGAGCCTCGCGACGCTGCTTGGGCCGCGGCTCCCGAATTCAAGTCTGGTTCCCCAATGCGGCTCACCTCCTGGCTTGAGAAGGGCATGAACTGGTCTTCGTTAAACGAGCTAATAGCGCTGCAAACACGTAGTCGGAGCATGGTAGACAAGAACATTAAGATAGTCAACATGATCCAGGTGATGCTAGTTCGCCGGATCCTTCCCTGCCAAAGCCGGACTTGCCATTTATGGGAGTTTGATCCGGCCAAGCACCAGACTCTGCAAAAGTTTTTCGGAACTACGCACGTGGACATCTGGAAGGTGCTCTTCACAGGCAAGGAGACGACGCCGGTGACGATCGAGGACCGTGGGCATGCACTAGCCCATCCTTCCAATCCGGTAAGTTTTTCCTGTTTCAAGATGCATCCTTTACTTGCTTGTTTAGCGAAGATACTTAAGCTTCACCATTCATTTTTAGGGCTGGACGAAGAAGGCGGAGTGGATTCAATGTTCGGCTCCGCTGCCCGAGGAACCAGTCATCCCACTCTTGGTGAAGATGCTGGTTCCGGCGCCCTACAAGGCGCCGGAGAAGAAGGCCAAGGGGGCCAAAAGTGGCCCTCGCCGCAAGGGCGCTTCGGACAGGACGTCCAAAGACCACTACAAAAAATACACTTCCGTGATGATACATGTTTGTCACAGTAGGTCGCGCTTTTTGTCATGCATGTACATCCATGACAAATTTATGACAGAATCAAGATAGTCATACCTGTGCTATCGTAGAAGTGTTCCATGACATTACCAAAATTATCATCACGGAAGTGTCCACTTCCATGACGATAAATCGCGTCGTCGAAGTGCTTTCGTCAAGGGTGACCGACACGTGGCATCCACCGTAGCGAACGCCGTTAAGCTATCGGGTCGGGTTTTGGATCCGATAACCCGTTAACACCCGACCAATGGGGATTTTCCGTGTAAAATCATCATTGGCTGGAGGAAACACGTGGCACGGCCCAACAGAGGCCCATTCCTATGAAAAGGCCGACCCGTTTGACTTGGTCAAAAGGTGGCGGGCCAGCCCATGGAAAGCCTTTTAACGGCCTGTTCACATATAGCCCATTTACAGCCCGCTAACCCAAGGCCCGTTACGCCCTATTCGAATTAGGCCCGATGGCGTCATCTGGGCCATCAATATGATTCAGCTCATTTTCACCGGCCCATGTATGGCCCATGGCGTCTTCGGCCCATATGAGGCCCTATGTAACTCTTGGCCTATTAACGGCCCGTGGTGAAACTAGCCCGTAATGAGCGATGTATCACTTTACACCCATTAACGGCCGTGGTGGCGGCCCGTAATGAACAGTGTATCACTTTATACCCATTAACGGCCCGTTATTCCGTTGGGTCGTTTCCAGCCCATGTTATCTTCGGCCTTCTCAGAGCCCATTTATTCTTGGGCTCATCTCCAGCATTCGTTTACTTACGGCCCGTTCTTGTCATTTTTGCTTGTGGGCCAAATTCAGCCCGTGGTTACTGATCGGCCCGTTTGTGGTCCATTAATACATTGGGCCGGTTTCATAGCGTCATCAAATACGACTATTAACGATGGCCCGTTATGGTCGGCCCATGAGCAGACGATTCCAACTCTAGCCCGTTTACGGCCATAATGCGATCTGTTTGGCCCATGTTTGTGTCGATCATCTGCCCGTATAAGGCCCATTGATAATACTGCCCATGAAGGCCCATTGTTTCTCTGACTGTAGAAGGCCCATTGTTTCTACAGACCCGTAGAAGGCCCATTGTTTCTCTGACGAGAGGAGGCCCGATGTCACTACGGTAAATATTAGCCCATGGTTATTGTGGCCTAGTTTTAAAAATAGGTTATTGCAGCCACTAGCTAACGCGGAAAAAGAACTGCAATGACTACAAGCAAACAAATAAACAAGACAACAAGGAAATAAATAAGCAAGCAACTAACGCTAGGCTATCATGGCTATTACATATTACATCCTTTGGGCATCAAAGTTAGCCACCGGTGCAAATATAGGGAACAAAGCAGCATATCATATACCTTTGGTTGTCAAAGTTGGCGACCAGCGCAAATAAACGTCATGACAAAACAAATCCAGAACTGAAACCACTTGAAGATCTCAAGAAACAATATCACAGGTACCCATAATCTTTGGCAAGATGCTTAGCAAGCTTATTAACTTTCTCTTGTTTGGCGCTTAAATCCTCCAGTAACTTGTTGTTGCACCATAAAATATGCATATGAATTCTGCGGGGACTTCCTCGGTCCTTGACTTCATGTCATGACACATCGATCGATGTCTTTCAACTTGAAGTTGAGACTCAAGAAGACGAACTGATTGAGCAGCGAGTTCGAAGAGCTTGTGCCAGATGAGTGGCGATGCTTCGAACACTACATCAAGACAGGACTTTTGGGTTCCCTCACTTGTCGTCAAGATAGTTTTATCAACTTTCTTGGAGACCAACAGGATGTCTCACTATCTTGAACCTTATCGCATTACTTCCTTTACCATTGGATAACGTGGTATTTGTTCTCCAATATTTTGTCCGCATTCTAAAAGAGAAACAAGCAGACACATCACATGTTTACCATGTTGTATATGAAACTCATTTTGGTAAATGAGTTCAGTAGTAAAGTGGACAAGATAACAGCATGAAACAAACATATATCTATGTACCATGGTCACTTTATGGTCTATATCTTCTAGTTTTTGTTGCCAAATCAAGATTGAGACCCAGTTCAAATAATATTTGTTCAAGACAAAGAAGAATAGACAGAATATAAGTGTGGGTAACTATAGAGCAATAACAACACTTGTAATGTGCATGACATGAGAACATAACTGTTTATTCAATTGAAACTGAAATCAACATAGAGCAGGTTACAACAGCAAACCAGTTAAAGAAACAGGTTTAAAACATACCTGTTGCACCATTGGAGTTTCAATTCCATCCTTCAAATTTGAAAATAGTTGGTATGAGTAAATCAGTCATGCAAGAGCAAAGGAGTATGAACCATAGCTACAGAACTGACACGAGAACAAATCTTATTCTCCTTTAAGCGTTGAGTTGGGATTGGAGTGGTGGTCCTCGTGCTTTGGGCACCGCAGTTCCCTTACTAACTGCTTTCGTGTTTGGGTGCTCTGTGGTGGAGGCGGTGCCGTGTCAAGCTGGAGCAGGGTTACTATCTGCCGGGGTTGGGGTTAGAAGGGGTGTAGCTGGTTCTCTGTCCAACTGGGTAGGGGTACAATCTGCGAGAGTCTGGGTTATGTGTGGTGGATCTAGTCCTTGGGCAAGTACAACCGTGGTTCTATCTGCATCAAATGGTAGCACTATCTTTTCTGAAGACCGTGTTATTACTCCCTTAGATACTGCCATCATGCTCTCCAATTCAAATGGCTGATAAACAAGAAAAGTAATTGAAAGTATAGACATTGTATGATAGACAGGTGCAATGGATAGTGAGGAATAAAAGAGGGCATGAAATAATTCATATTTATGTTGTCTAACCAAACAGGATAGCATGACACAATTTCACATATATGATGGCTAACTAAACAGGATAGCATGACACAATTTCACATTATGATGGCTAACTAAAAAAGATGGAAAGACATAGTTCAAAATATGAGACTATGTAAACATGATGACATTACATAACTATATAATGTGTTTATTAAATAGGTTGGCATGCCATAAATCACATACATTCACGGATAGAATGCCATAATTCAAAATATGATGACTCTAAACACTAAACAGGATGAGATGATATAACTATATGATGTCTTTATTAAATGGGTTGCCATGCCATAATTCAGATAGATGATGGGTATGTACTATGTAAACATGATGGCATGATATAATTCAAATATATGATTTATATAGTAAGCAAGTAAGCAGATGGCAATCCATATATGATGTAAAAACTAAGCAATGCAAGTCAACATGCATGACATGGGTAATATAACCCTGCCAAGTTTGAGCATAGACCTCGGGGAAAATAGGACTGGTCATCGGTCTCGAATCCTCCTCTCGAGGAGCTCTCTGTAACCAACAAGATGTGCCTTGGCGGTACCATTGTCTGCTCTGAATACCTTGTTTTCCTCGAGATACTTCCATCACCGCTTCAAATGGCTGATGCACATGAAGAGTAGTTGAATATACAAACGTTGTCGACAAATGGAACACGTAATACAAAAAAATGATAGCATGATATAATTCACATACACGATGGTTGGCTAAACAACATGACATTGCATAATTCACATATATAATGCCTTTGCAACAATATAGCATTGTATAATTCACATATATAATGTCTTGCAACAAGATGGCAATGCATAATTCACATCTATGGTAATTAGACACTGACCAGGTGGCATTCACACAAAGCATGTCTAAACTAATCAAATGACATAGCAATGTGAGACACCATACACACGATATGAGCAACATAACCCTGCCAAGTTAGAGCATACACCTCGGGGGGGAATAGGACTGGTCATCTGTCTCTGAATCCTCCTCTGAGGAGCTATCCATAACCAGCGAGATACGCGCTTCGTCAGATAGCATAGTCTGCTCTGAAGACCTTGTTTTCACTCCAGAATTTGCCATCACCGTGTCAAATGGCTGATGCACACGAAGAGCAGTTGAATGTAATAACATTATTGACAAATGTAATATGTAACAGAAAAAAAAGGATGGCCTGATATAATTTACATATAAGATGACTGGCTAAGAAGGATGGCATTGCAAAATTCACATATATGATGCCTGGCTAAACAAGATGGCGTTGCATAATTCACATAAACGATGAATAAACTAAAGAAATGGCATTCACACAAAGGATGTCTAAACTAAGCAGATGACATATTTGATGTATAAAGTAAGCAATGGAAGACACCATATGCATGATATAACCAACATCAGCATGCCAAGTTAGAGCAAAGACCTCAGGGGGTAAATAGGAGTTGTCTTCTCCTTCTGAATCCCCCTCAGAACAGATATCTTCCTCTCGATTACAATCTGAAATGCGTGGAGGGGGCTGCCTTTGCGCCTACCATGGGCGGCGTCGCATGAAATTTTATTGCCACGCAAGGCTCGTCTCTTTTGCTCTACATGTTCAGTTCCATTGTTTACAATAACTGCCATGCATAGGAATAAAACATAGTGAGATTATGTAAGGAGTGCATGCAGAAATCCAGAGTGATGGTAGCAACTGTGGATAGACCCAAAACCAATAATAGCGAGCAGATAATGGCTTGGTTAAAAATACAGAAATGGCTTTTTTACTGTTTGTTTCCCACCCAACATGAAACTGATAGTAGACACCGGAGATTAACTAGATAGTTGATAGATACTATTGATAGCGGCCCCGATATGTACCCCATAACCATTTAAAAACTCAAGTTTGACCATTAATTTGGAGCTGAATCAGAGCCTGTCGGTGAACAGGACGATAAAGTAGCATGTAATATTAAGCGATGCATAACGTAAGCAGACACGAAAGAGTGTGACCTCTCTTGCGGACCTGTGTAGTCCTCGAGGTCATTTGCTCGGTTGATGATGGTAATACAGTTTTCATGGCTGCCAGCGGCGGGGAAGAAGATCTGAGTCGGCGAAAGACAGTCTGGAGGCCACATCCCTGCTGTGATGGACCCTTCTCTCGTTGGAGCAGCTGAGCTGGGGTGGAGGATGGCGCAGCAGGAGCGGGACAAACCACGCAAGGTTTTCTTTCACAACTATCTATAAGAGAAGTAATTCTGTAAGGGCTCGTTTGAATTGGAGGATTCCAACAATTCAGGGATAGGAAATAGACAGGAATAGGATAGGAATGCACGTGCAAAACAGAGAATTTAAAAACACCGGATTTCTGCCAATATGGGTGTTTGATTCACAACAATTGGAAGATCACATGATGCAAAGAAGCATGGTGAGATTAAGTCAAACCACAAGAAAATGTACGGTTATAATGCTATTAGGTACTATCTCTTGGTCTTGTGCTTCATGAATAGGAATTTGAAAAGGAGGACAAGTGAAAATTAAAATTCCTATGTTTTTTGTTTCAAGGAGACACTAAAGGAACAAATCTGTGTGCTCAGTGGACAATATATATAACATGTAGAGTAAAAAAGAGATGCAACAAGTGTACAACCTCTTAGGCGAAGCCATGTCGATCTCAGCATGATTGGGTTGGCCGGTAAGGATGCTCCGGCTGACTTTGCTGTCGGAGGAGGGGAATAAGATCTTAGGCATCTGGAGATGGAGCCCGAGGTACTGCTCCGCTGTGATGGAGGGTTTCGTCGTTGGAGCAGGTCCGGTGAGTTGTATGACGCCGAGGCTGAAGCAGGACAAGAGAGACAATGAACAACGTTAACCTGAGTGGAATTCTAATAGCATCTCCAATACATAAAGTAAAATACATAACCACAAAGTGCTAGATGTAAAATACATCAGCCGCTCATCTCTGAACTTAACTGTCGAAACTGAACTTAACTTTCGAAACTGAATTTTTCTGTCGAAACTGAATTTTGCTGTCGAAACTGAACGCACTAGCAAGGTGAGGCTACACGTCGGTCAACTGACTTTTTCATCTCTGGTCAGTCGATTTTGCAACCGTTGGATACGAAATCAAGGGCCTGCGGTTCATCTTCAACCTCCACCCCCTGAGCCAGCCAAACAGCAGCCCCCCGCCGCCCGCGGCCGGCGGTGTGCCGCCCCGCCCACCCCGAAAACACTCTACACCGCCAGTCCGCCGCCGCCCCGGCCATCCCTCTAGGCCCCCTCATGTCGAGCTTTTTCTCTGGCGATCCCCACGCCACCGCCCCGCCAACGCCCCGCCACAGCCGGCGACCACCGCCCCCATCCTGAACCCTAAGATAGATAGTGGGGTACCTCTCCGGCGAGCCCCCCTCCCTGCTGCGGCTGGTTCTTCCTTCACCCCGGCGAGCCCCCCCACCCCCTGAAAATCGACTGACACAAAAGTCGATTCAGTCGACTGAAGTGTAGCTAAATCAGAGCAGCATCGCAAGCAAGAGCAAGAGAGAGAGCAGCAGCGCGAGCAAGAGCAATAGGAAGAGCAGACTAGGCAGGGGACTGAGAGCAAGAGCAGAGCAGCAGTGCGATCGAGAGCTAATGCAGCGGCAGGTCCTACTGATGTGGACGTCGCCGCCGAGGGAGCGACGCCTCGGAGGAAGAGGCCAGCGACGCCGCCGTGGATGGAGCCGCGCCGTGTCAGCTCGGGACCGAGCGCCGGCAGCACCGTGAGATCGAATCAAGAAGAAAATGCGGCGATTAATGTACAACCTCTTTGGTGGCGCCGATTAGGCCGCAGCTTCATCCGAGGAAACAGTGATGATGATGATCTTCCAGTGGTGCAGGAGAAGATGGCGGTGTGGGAATGGAGGTGGCGCGAAAGACGAGGGGAACATCGTGGCAGTTCCTTGGAGGTGGAGGACGGGGTGGCTGAACCGGCGGGACGATGAGATTGACGACGGATCCTTATCCGGTACGGTGGATGAGGGACGTCGAGGTGTTGCTGTGGACGACGTCGTCGGGGAAGAGGCTTCGGTGGGTGTCGGACGGAGCAGGGTGTGGGGTTTAAATCGCGGGTTTTCGGCCTCGGTGTCTGAATGGGTGGGCGGATGGGATGGCGGTGGGGAACCCTGGCTTAGAGACGCGCTTGTCGAAATGTGGGGTAAGTTACGAAAGTACCCCCACCGATTTGAGGCGGTCCTTTCGGTTCAGGGGTACCACGGGCATTTCACGTGTCGGGATTTCACAGGAGGTGGTAGTTTTCGCGCGCATTGTAATTTCGGAAGAGCAAAGCGCGGGTTGAGATGGAGGAGTTGCCGAACAACGAGACAAAGATATATCTTAAATATTTCGGGCTAACAAGGCGTGGGTTGAAATTTCCAGACAAGCCTAACGTGTACTGTACCAAATCAATGTGCACTACAAATGTCATTCAAAACATTGAATTCATGTTATGTTCAATTAAAATATTTCGCTACGTGTATAATGCATGCAACCTACTACTCGAATCAACGTTTTAGTGCATTCCAAACGTATATACTACCGCTTCAATATGAACTAAATTTGAATTCGTTTCTCTATTTGAATAAGATCTACAGTAATGATTGTTGTGAAGTCAAAGCATTTGAATTCGTTTCTCTGTTTTAATAAGATCTACAATCATAATTATTGTCAAGTTAAACCATCATTTGTGTATTATCTTCCCAGCACACCACATGATTAGTCTCGAGTTACATATGAACTATGTGTACTATATGAACTCGAACTAGATTTTTTGAATCCACTTTATTTTGATTTCAAATCACATTACGTTTCTAGCTCTAGCTAGATCTTCATAATCTAAATCATGTCTCATATGTATAATGTGTTTATCACATTATGTATGGCGCCCCGCCCCCTACGCCTACAAGTATTTAGATGTGAGTTGCAAACACCACACATTACCACAAATTCAAATAAAATGTGAGAATATATATATAGTATTGTTTAGATTATTCGATATTTAGTTGTAAGCTGCAAACGCCACACATTATCACAAATTCAAATAAAATGTGAGATTGTTTGATGTATAGTATGGTTTAGATTGTTCGACATTTAGCTGTGAGTTGCAAACGCCATGCATTATCACATTATGGTATAACATGTGAACAACACGTGTATCACCGCTATATTCATGCATGCAATGTTTAAAACACTATGATCTCCTATTCAAATATATGAATCCGCTTTCATATCAAATTATGATCTTTGTTAGTCTCTTACACCCACACAATCCTCTAACCTTTGTAGCTACCACTAACTTTATCTCATGCATGCACACGCCCTCCTCGCCCTCCCCCTCCCTCGGCATTCTATCCACCGGTCACATTCATTATTTTTTCTTTATGTCGTTATCTCAGGGTCTCCACAACTCCTTTCTGACACACACCGATCGATAAACCTCTCCAGCGATGCCTGCCTACAACATACACACACACACCTTCAATCTCCTCCTTTATGTGTCCTTGCCTCGTGTCTCTCATACGGTCAGACATGCGTGTAAACTCTCGCCCCTCTTTTCATAGATCTCACAACCGCACACTCCTCCCCCTATCTAGCTAGTAGTTGGGCCTCTCGCACCACCTCCTAGCTCCATTCTCTCTGTCTATCCGTCTCGCTGGGCCTTATTTGCCTCTAACAAATGGACGTACACCGACCGATCTCTCGCTATACATATAGCTAGCTAGGTCCTTATAACTCGTTTATACCCACACGTCAATCGATCTACCTCATTAGTTGTGTCTCTCCCTTCCTCCGACAAACAACAATTGATCTACCGATCTAGTTAGGTTTGCTTACCAAACACATGGTTCCCCTTCATCATCCATGGATGCGTCCGGCAGATCTATCATGCATGGCACACACGAAACACATCCCCACTCTTATTGATAACATTGCAGTTCCACCCTCAGTTTGTCTAGTAGGCCTCTCCCACCATCTTCGAGAAGCAACTCCATCACCCATCCAGCACTCTACCCCTCTCCTTCCCTCTCCCTCCCTCTCTCTCTCCTCTCTCTCTCTCTGTCCCATCATATTTCCCATTCTTCAGTTATGTATGGATGTTGACCGATCTCCCTAAAGACATAGCTGGGTCTCTCCTTCACAACACATATACGAGTCGTTCTACCTCTATAGTTAGGCCTCTGCCTACCCCTCCCCCCACCCCCTCCCCCCCCCCACACACTGATACATCGAGCGCTCTAGTCATATCTCCCTGCCACACATAAACTTGACATGTGCCCTCTAACGTTCTGGTAGGCAAGTCGCCCTATATCTTTGACTTGTACACACACACAATTTTGATGGCTCTCTTCATCAATCTCGCACCCACCCACTTGATCCTCTCTCCGACTCTATCGATAGCTATGACCCCTCCCTCTCTTCTCCTGGATTGCCCGATGCTCTGTGTATGATATGGATCGGCCTCCATTTCACACACATTGCAAGCAAAATTTTGTTTGAGATGTCATCGACACATATTCCCATAAATAATTCACGAAATCAACCCCCCACCCCACCCCCACCCCAAAACAAAAAACACTCAGGAACACGGTTTGTATCTCTCACACACACCCACGTAGGTGGGGGACGTGCATGAAGAGAAGAGGTTGTTGGTGCATCTAGTGCCACCCCTAGTTGGTTTTGGAGTATTGACGACAAATGTGGTTGAGGGACTAATGCGTTTGTGAGAATTGCAGGATAACGCAGGTAGTGTCCCTCATTGATTGGTTTACCTACCGGAGACGACCCTAAAATGTATGAAGACATTGGCGACAATGGTGGTATGTGAAGATATTCACATTGAAGACTATGACATGAGAAGACATTGAGTGAAGACTACGGAGCGCCAAGAGGCGTGGTCGTTTCGTTGTTTCCTTTTCTTCTTTGTTGAGTTGTAGGAACCACCGCATTGTTAAGTGGGGTCCAAGTGATCATAGTCGAATGGTCAAGTGATGCTCAACCCAAATCCTATGTCTTGAGCGAAGACAATGAGAGCAAAACTTGTCCAGAGCTGGATGAGTCAGCTTTGCTTGTAGCCCAAGTAAAGTTGCCGTGTGTGTTTGAAATCGACCGTTGGAACACGTGTCGGTTCCTTAGTGACCAGGGTCATTTCGGACATAACAGGTCGGGTTGCCTAGTGGCTATAAATAGCCCACCCCTACACCATAAATTGGTGGCTGCTCGAGTTAGTGCACGGCTTTTTTCGTTTGAGAGCAACCCACCTCGAAGCCTTTGAGAGAAATCCTTGCGAGGACAAAGCCCAAACACCCGAGCCAAAGAGTGTTTGGCATCATCAAGTCTTTACATGCATGTGACACGAAGACTTATTACACTTGAGGACTGTGAATCCTCCGGCCGGTTAGGCGTCGCGTTCTGAGCATCCAAGAGTCATTGTGGATTTCCGGTGAACGTAGTCTGTGAAGGTTCGGAAGTCTACCTTAAAGACTTACCAAAGTGATTGGGCGAGGACTGTGTGTCCTTAGCTCAAGGGGAATAAGGTGAAGACGCGGTCTTCTGAGTTGAGTCTCAGCCTCCCTAACCAGATGTATAGTTGTCACAGCAACTGGAACTGGTCCAACAAATCATGTGTCTTCAACAAGTGACTGGTTCTATCCCTTCCCTCCTTTACCCTGAGTTTGTCTTCGTGAAGTCATTGCTTATATCTATTATCTGTTTGACTTCATTGCTTGACTACTATCGTTGTTTGGCTTCATACTGTCTTCCATCCTGATCCTTACTACATAGCTGCTATTAGTCTTGTCCATTCACATTATTGCATACTTGACTATGGCTTGCTTGTTGTAGTTTATCTTCCGCTGCATATCAATTAGGTCATTTCTATTGTTTGTCTTCGAAACATTCGTGTTTTGAAGATTTTCCTAAAAATCTCCTATTCACCCCCCCTCTAGTCGATAACTAGCACTTTCAATTGGTATCGAGCAAGGTACTCCTTGTTACGTGTGATTCGTTTAACCACGGAGTTTTAGCTATATCGATCGCACGGATAATCAAAGTCTCCGCTGCTTGCCCGTGTTCGATGGGCCGACTATCCCTCTTTGGAAGAATAAGATGCGCATGCATCTTGAAGCCATTGATGTAGACCTCTGGTATGTCGTCAAGAACGGTGTTCCCAAGTCTGGTGAAGGTGTCACCCCTGCTAATGTCATGAAGTTCATTCAACTGGATTCTACTGCAAAGAACATCATCTGTGGTCATATGACCAAAGGACAGTATGGCCGAGTGAGTGCTCTGGAAACGTCGAAGCTAATCTGGGACTGGCTATCCAAGGTCAACGAAGGCGTCTCAACCCAGAGAGATCAAAGAATCAGTGTTCTTCGCAACCTCTTCAACCGCTTCAAGAGAAACGACAATGAAAATGTCCAGCTCACGTTTGATCGCCTCACTGACATCACAAATGAGCTTCATGCTCTCGGCGCCACTGAGATCACCAAGCATGAAATCGTCAAGACACTTCTGCGATCACTTGAAAGCTCTTTTGACACCCTTGCCCTCATGATACAAGAACGTCCTGACTTCAAGACACTCGATCCGTCTGATATACTTGAGAGGCTCAACACACATGAGTTCCACTTTACGAGAAAAGAGATATCTATGGTCCCAACTATGGCGAAATCGCGCTTTGAAGGCAAAAGTTGTTTCCTTATCGAAGAAGAATCATTGCGGTTACGATGATCCACGAAGACATTGGAAAGGAACCTGCTATGCTTGTGAAGAAGTTCGAAGTTCACTAGGAAGAAAGGCTTGAAAGTCTTCACGATCCAGCTCAAGAAATGATGAAGCTTCCACTCATGACTACAAGAAGAGAACTGTCACAAGTGCAAGAAAGCTGGACACTATATCTACGAGTGTCCACAGTGGGACAATGAGAAGAAGAAGAAGAAGAAGAGCAAAGAATATGATTCCGATGACAAGAAGAAGAAGAAATCTTCAAAGTCTTCTTCCAAGTCCTCATTAAAGTCTTCATCTCATAAGAAGAGCTCATCCGCAAGGCTCGTGCTTTTGTTGGCAAGGAAATGGATTAGGAGGAGGAGTGCTTACGAGGAGGTGGAGGTGGAGTCGAAAAGGAGTCCGACTCTGGCGTTGCAAGTCGGCTTTAGCCACGCCTATGTTGCCAAGTCCATCTTCAACATGAAGACAATGACTTCTACACCAACGTGAAGGCGATGACAAGGACGACCCTGCTCCCACCCTATCGTTTCATGGCACGCGGTGCCAAGGTAAAATCACGTGATGCTTACTTTCAAACATCAAGTGAAGATGACTCGATTGTGAATCAAACCCAGCTACAAAACACTTGCTAAAATTGCAACCGAACAACAAAGAGCTATGGAACATACTCAAAAACTGTTAGACAAAAGCGATGACCTGTTGGACGCGGAAATGACACGTTCACAGTCCTTAGTTGAAGACATTAAAAATCTTCATGCTAAGTACCAAGAACTTGAAAGTCGTCATGAAACGCTCTCAACTACTCATGAAAAACTCTCCTATGATTATCTTCAAAGGAAGCAAGAGCTTGAAAAATTGGGAGCGGCTCATGAAGATCTTCAAAAAGAGAATGAGTCACTTCGCGCTCAACAGGTCAGTTCCGCTCAGGATGGATTTGAACCACCATGTCTAAAATGTCTTGGCGTGATATTACTACCTCTGTTCTTGAATGTTCAAGCTGCTGCTATGTTGCATTGTCTTCAACTACTAATGTGGTAACTAACCCCTCTGCGGAGGATACCACTGCTATTCTTGATGAAAATGCTAGGTTGAAGACATTGCTTGAAACTGGAATGTATAAAAGTCGAAGGGCATCGGACCCTTTGCGATGTCCTCAAAAGCAGATTCGAACCGAAAACCTAGGAAAGAGGGTGTTGGGTTTGAGAGGAAAATGAATGTTGATGGTTCCTCTTGGAAGCTTTGAGCGGTATCCCAAAACCACATGGGTTCTTTGCAAAGGGACCTTCAGTGGATCCATCCACCTTATCTGGCTTTACTGTGCTAACCCTATTATCATTGATGAATCCTTTGATGCAAACTATAAGCTGTTCAAGAATCAGAATGGTGAAGTGTTTGCGGGTATATTGGTACTAAGCTGCAGGAATGGACCGCCTATGAAGAAGATCTGGGTTCCCAAAAGCTGTCTTGAGAATCTTCCGATGAATGTCATCATGACACACACAGGAAGAAGACAAACCCAGACCTAAGGCATCATATGGTCCAAAGGCTTCATCAGACAGAGGACTCACTGAGTCACCCTAACGCCAATGTTTTGCAGGAAACCGTACTCAAATTTATGAATATGGCGTGTGTCTTCAAACCGCTATGTTCATAGAACTAAGAACTTTACCTTATTCACATGAGTATCATTCATCTCCTGCAAGGCTATTTGCTAGGGCTCCAAAGCCGAAATTCTCAGATGCTGCACTTAGACTCATTGCTTCTAAGCCACCCCTGAAGATGTGGGTGGTTAAGAAGAATTAACTCTCTTTTGCAGGTAAGGGTCTCTAGCCGATAATCAAAGGCGTCTGATGATATTGCTGGGAACCTAAAATATCTTGTAGGGCACATGATCAAATGCCCAAATGGTCTCACTATGTATTTTGTTCTTGAATCGTTTGCCATTCATCCTATTAGTCCTAATCTTGATTTAAGCTTCAATAATCCACTTGCCCATCAAATGTTTATGCTTCACAATGCTCTTGGTGAAGCCTATCCCCCTAACTGTATTGTAGGGTATGACACCTCATGCTTCAGAATGGATTATGGACAGTGGATGCTCTAATCATATGACTGGTGATCGAAGTCTTCTCATGGACTCAACCTTACGTCCATCAGACAAGAGTCACATCACATTTCTTGACCTTTGGTAAAAGCAAGGTATTGGGTCTAGGTAGAGTTGCAATCTCAAAGGATCAACACATGGATAAAGTGATGCTTGTTGAATCCCTTGGTTTCAACTTGATGTCTGTCTCAATGCTTTGTGACTTGAACATGATTGTGATATTCGGAAAATATCGTTGCCTTGTACTAATGGAATCTGACAAGTCTCTAGTCTTTGAAGGGTATAGGAAAGATGATCTATATATGGTAGATTTCTCGGCAGGTCCACAGACTTGTCGTATGTCTTCTTGCAAAAGCTTCTGAATCCTGGCTCTGGCATCGGAGGCTGGGGCATGCTGGCATGAGGAACTTACACACACTCGCCAAGAAGAAGCATGTCATAGGCATCGAAGGTGTCAAGTTCAAGAAGGATCATTTGTGTGGTGCTGCGAAAGTGGAAAGATGACTAGGGCAAAGCACCCTCGAAGACAATCATGGCGACATCTCAACCCTTGAGCTGTTACACATTGATTTGTTTGGCCCTACTCATTACTCTACCCTCACAACAAGCTGCTTGTCTCTATGGCCGTCATTGTTGATGACTACTCAAGATACACATGGGTGCACATAATTCTCTACAAGACTGAAGTGCAAGATGTCTTCAGACGCTTCGCCAATCGAGCAATGAACAATTATGGCGTCAAGATCAAGCATATCAGAAGTGATAATGGCACTGAATTCAAGAACACCGGACTTGATCTTTATCTGGATACCATGGGAATCACTCATGAGTTCTCTGCTCCATACACACCTCAGCAAAATGGCATCGTGGAGCGCAAGAACAGAACCCACATTGAGATGGCTCGAACAATGCTTGACGAGTACAAGACACCAAGAAAGTTCTGGCCTAAAGCCATTGATACAACTTGTCACATCATCAACCGTTTTTATATCCATAAGCTTCTAAACAAAACGTCCTACGATCTCCTTACTGGCAAGAAGCCAAATGTCAGCTACTTCAGAGTATTTGGAGCTAGGTGCTGGATCAAGGATCCCATCACAAGTCAAAATTTGAACCCAAAACTCACGAAGGCTTCATGCTCGGTTACGGAAAGGACTCACACTCTTACAAAGTCTTCAATCTCTATCGCTACAAAATCATCGAAACTGTAGATGTGTGATTTGATGAAACCAATGGTTCACAAAGAGAGTTCCTGCCAAGTACACTAGACGAAGCTCCGCCCAGCGAATCTATCAAGCTGATGGGAACTGGTGAAATCATGTAACATACCAAATTTTCAATTTGGCATGTTATACATAGGTCATCCATGCATATCATATTTTATTTCATTCTTGTTTGCCATCCTCGAAAATCCTAAGCAACTCAAGGACCCTCGGAGAGAGTTGGGGATTTTTCGATTTTCATATTTAAATTTTATCAAATAATGAAAAACGAGGATATTGGATTTTATTATTCTTCTCTCCGGAAAAATATTTCATTTTAAAATAAATGAGGGGAGATAATATGACTTCTCCAAAATAATTGAAATATCGGAGAAAAATGTTAAAATCATTATTTGGTTTTTATTTGATTTTATTTGGAATTTTAATTGCCATAGAAAAATTTGCACGCTTTAAAAAGTTGCATTTTAGGGGCCAAGAAAAGTTCATCTAGTTCTAAATATTTTATTTAGACGGAGAAAACTTGTTTTGGATTTTTTAGATTTTTATTTATTTTTCTAGGATTTTTTTGTTTTCGACAGAATGATTTTAAAAAAAAATGGACCCGCGCCCGACTGGGCCAAAGGCCCAGCCGAGCCAGGCCGGCCCTCCCGCGCCGCCGCCTTCCCCGCGCGCGCGGCCGGGCCGAACTTTTAGCCCACGATCTTTTTCAAATTTCATCTGCGTACATATATGTTTAGTCCCACATTGCCTAGCCTTTGACCTTTAAGCCTCTTTTCCACCAATAAATATAGACCCATAGAGCCTCCAAAAATCATCCGATTCGGGTTAAATCAATATTTTGATTTGACTAGATTCATTTAAGAAAAATATTTTTCTCCTCTCCGGCGCGACTTCTGGAAATTGTCTTCTCTCCAAAGTCATCTTTTCTCTGTCTTATAAAGGTATCTTTCTTTGTTTTTTTTCTTCTTCTTATACTTCCGTAGTTTATTATTTTTAGACTAATACGATAGATTAGATTATCAATTAGTCTACGTATTTATACATTAGACCTTAGCCGTAGCTATTTTTTCTTTCGTAAAACAGCTTGGCCCTGATTTTTCAAATAGCTATAACTTTTTACTCGTTCATCCAAATTAGATGAAACCAACGCCCACTTCTTCGTTACGATCTCCTCTATCCAGTACTCCAACTCAAACATGTTTTTGAAAGTTTAAAATTTGAATTAGACCATATTTGAATTTGAACTTTGTTTGATCGTAACTTGAGTTTTATAACTCCGTTTGAGTTGATTCTTTTTGCAAATCAAAGCTCTTGACCTAAACTTTCCGATAACGCCAAATTCACTTAATTTTGGTACTGTTAGAAATTGTTTTATGTTGCAAGAGCTATTTGCTTGATTTTGATGCTTTCCGAATTGTCTTCTTCGTTCTTTCCGATCTTTTGAGTGATTGCTTATGTGTGGTTACTATTGCTTGATTACGATAGATTGACCGGAGTGTGACGAGTAGATCTATCAAGAGTTTTGAGTGCGAATCATCTTCATCAACATTGCAGGCAAGTTCACACTTTGATCATATCCCTTTCATACCCAGTTTTTATGCATTAGCTTCAACCCTCAAACATTGCATGGTTAGAATTGATAACATGTGGGTATTGGGAAGTAGATGATGAGGTAGGAACCTATTGCCCTGTTACTATCAAACCCTTGGGAGTTACTTCTACGTTATGCTTATATTGCCATGCTATGCTCGTAGACGTGGTTTGGGTTTGAGAGATATTCACGACAGATGTGAGATTGTTAATTAATGGTTTACTTTAAGGTGGCAACTTAAATACACATCTGGATGGATTGAGACACCTGGGGAACCCAGTGTTGTCTGTTTTTTTGAAATCCGGGGTACCCGTGTGATCTTCCTATGGACCGCCACCAGGCTCAAAGGAACTGAGATTATTCATGCTAGAAACTTCCGTGTGCAGCCACAAGCTATTATGGGCTCTAGCATAGTTGAGTAAGTTACGTGAAGCTCTCGAAGAGGTAGGTCGCAGGTAGTGGGTTTTATAGGTTTGGTATGATCTATCAGGAGTAGAGAGTTAATGTTTACGAAAGATCGTGTCTCGGTCATCCGTTTCTCAAACACCATGCAAAGGCGAGAAAATCAACGAGGCGATCGAGTCTTGTGGGGAAAAGTCATAAACCTCGCAAAGTGTACAATCTAATCATGGTTAGCCGTGTCCCGGTTATGGACAATCTTGAGTATCTAGTACTTGGAGTATCTTAAGTATCTCATCATATTACTTAAATTAATTTGTTGGGTTAATGATTACTTTTAATCGGGGTTGAGAGGGGGTTTACCTTCTCAATATTTTATCAACCAACTTTGTAGTTAAATAAAATATATTCCTTTGTAGTAGGGAAAATTTGGCTTTTCGCAAAAACTATACCATAGAGCTTTCCACCAGCCAAATATGCATGTAGTGATAGTTATTATTCATCATTATCCTATGGTGTGAATTTGCCAGTACATTCAATGTACTGACCCTTTGTGGCTGCAACGTCTCATGTTGCAGGATCTTACGATGAGTAAGTGATACGTTATGGTTACGATTTCTACACTCAACTTTGCCGTTGGTGTTGATGGGAATCCACAACCTTGTTACTTCCGCTATTTTGGATTGAGGTAATAGTATTTACGTTACTTTATACATGTGATTTACCTCTGTTATAAATCCTCGAGTCTTGTGTGTCAAAGATACCGATCCAGGGATGACACTTAAGCACAGAGACTTGACCGTCTGAGGTCGGGTCGCTACAAGATGGTATCAGAGCACATGTTGACTGTAGGACGTGACCATAGAAACTAGCAAGCCCATAGGAAAGATTTCCTCTACAACTTTCTTTTCAAAAGGATCTCTTACCTCTCTTCTCTTCTGAGCTTATTCAAATATTCCTTTCTAGTTAGACTATACCCTTTCCCCTTTTGACCACATGAAGATTCGGCTGATGAGACCACTGCAAGAAGTACAAGATATCGGACAACTAAGACTACTTTGGAATAAAGAGGATTTTTACCGTGCATTACAATGACGGAAACTACAACGGTGAAGACTCCGAAGACTAGGAGAATTTGAAGGCTTTGAAGAATTTCCGGATTTGTATGACCTAGGAAGGCACCCCTTATGGAACTTGGCAGACAATGGAAGCTGTCAATACCCGAGATCAAGGGGTATCGGAGAAAGACCGGAACATGGAGCATTAGAACTCAAAGTTTTGTCAAGAAAACCCTAAGACAGGAGATATCAATTATGGAATGAAAGCTCATGGCAGTAACATGGGCATAGACATGGCTAACCATGGTGTTATTGCCCGCCTATGCTATTGTCACCATGCGGAGTTAAGCGTGCAGATGCATGGAAGAATTGGATGGTAGAAGGCTGAAGGAGCATCATCGTGAAGGATGCAGTTTTAACATAGCTGGTGCATCACCAGGATCTGGAGTATTACATCAAGAAGATTAGGGTGGATCTGCAGGAAGCCGTATTTGACAAGGAAGCAGTTCATGAAGAACCCAGGTCCTAGAAGATTAAAATAGCCAAGCAGGAGCTAAACCTCGAGATACCGGAGATTTGTCAGGAACTGAAGGACAGTAGGAACATGGTTCATGTCGAGGTTGATGAAATCCATAAGTTGGAATGTAACTCCAGAAATATTGAAGGACGCCACTAGAGACTTTGCGACAACAGAGATGATCTGGCAAAAGAACTTGAGTAGGACAAGCATGATCAGAAGAAGCCATCGGAGACATGAACAAGAATCGAAGAGTTTGATGACTTTGAAGATTTATTGACCATTAGAAGCCCAAACCCCTATTATATACCTGCGTTAGATGCGACGATTGTGAGCTGTCATTTGTTTGATGTTTTTCCGACAGCCACAATAAAACCTGTCTTTTCAAAACTATTGTTTGTATTGTGTGTATCCCTCTCCATCTCTCTTATCCCACCCCAAAACCCATGGACCCAATAGAGAATGAATGGAGATGAGCTTGTATTTTCTGGTCCGATGAGTCAATTGGAGACAGACCGATGGATTTAGAACATGGAGGAACATATGGAGAATAACACTATAGCCGGAAAGGATATGACCCAGCATGCTCTTAAGTGTTTTGAAAGAGGTGCTGCTACTTGATGGAGGATGTACCAAACCATCAATGGATGGCAAAGAGTAACCACTTGGGAAGAATTTAAGTTGACTCTGCAAAGATCTTGTCTTGTGTCCCAGAAGTTGAGGCCTTATGGAAAGGATATGAAGAAACCTTGTGCATACAAGCTTTGTGGAGAAATAGGACACAACCATAAAGAAAATAAGGACAAATACCCTCATAAGCAGAGGATTACCAAAGGAGTTACCCGAGGATCTCAGGGAACTTCGGTTGGAGATTGTTCCCAAAGGTTTTGTTGCAGCAATGGAAGTTTAGTCTACATTATTGGGAAAGATCCGTGAAGCTCAGAAGGATGACAAAGAGATTGCTGAGGTAAAAGAGAGGGTGAGCAAAGGAAAATCCAAAGGTTTTCGCGAGGATGAGCATGATACCTTGTGGTTTGAGGATCGGATTTATGTGCCCCACAATTCGGAGATCAGGAAGTTAATACTTCAAGAGGCCCATGACTCACCATACTCGATTCACCCGGAAACACCAAGATGTATTTGGACTTGAAGGAGCGTTTACGGTGGACTGGTATGAAGAAGGATATTGCGAGTATGTAGCCGTTTGTGATGTATGCGAGAGTGAAGGCAGAACATCAAAAGCCAGCAGGATCATTGCAGCCTATGCCAATACCGAATGGAAGTGGGACAAACTTGGCATGGATTTTATCACGGATTACCGAACTAAAGCAGGATATGATTCAATATGGGTAGTAGTGGATCGGTTGACCAAAGTAGCTCACTTCATCCCGGTGAAAACAACTTATACAAGTGCCAAGTTGGCCAAGATATATATGACCAGGATCGTATGTTTGCATGGAGTTCGAGGAGCATCGTGTCGAGATAGAGGAACACAGTTTACTTCAAAATTTTGGCATCAGCTACACGGACTTTGGGTACCAGTTGGAGTTTAGTACGCGTTCCACCCTGAGACGGATGGATGGAGACGGAGAGAGTCAATCAGATCTTGGAGGACATGTTGAGAGCACATGCGCTAGATTATGGATCTAGTTGGGATGATTATTTGCCGTACGCAGAGTTCTCATACAACAACAGCTACCAGGCCAGTTTGAAGATGGCACCGTTCGAAGCTCTGTATGGACGCAGATGTAGAACACCATTGATGTGGGATGAGGTTGGAGACCGTCAGTTGTTTGGACCACATTCGATCAAAGACTCAGAGGAGAAAGTTAAACTGATCAGAGATAGGCTAAAGATTGCTAAGTCTAGACAGAAGAGTTACGCAGATTCAAAGCGCAAGGAAGTAACCTATGAAATCGGAGACAGAGCATATCTGCGAGTATCACCCCTGAGGGGAGTGAAACGTTTTGGAGAAAAGGGAAAGTTAGCCCCAAGATTTGTAGGACCGTATCGTGTTTTGGAACGAATGGGAGAAGTTGCCTACAAACTGGAGTTACCCGAAGGACTGTCAGGAGTTCACGATGTGTTTCACGTATCACCACTAAAGAAGTGCCACGCTGAGATGGCCGACATACCGTTGTACGATACAGTACCTTTGGAGGCGATTCAGCTGAATGATAATCTAACTTATGAGGAGAAGCCAGTAAGATTTTGGAGTTTGATAGCCGAGTCACTCGCAACAAGGTGATCAAGTTTTGCAAAGTTCAATGGAGCCACCATACCGAGGAGGAAGCCACCTGGGAGCGAGAAGATGATATTCGCAAGGACCATCCGCACCTATTTTCTAGCCAACCCGAATCTCGAGGGCGAGATTCATCTTAAGGGGGGTAGGTTTGTAACATCCCAAATTTTCAATTTGGCATGTTATACATAGGTCATCCATGCATATCATATTTTATTTCATTCTTGTTTGCCATCCTCGAAAATCCTAAGCAACTCAAGGACCCTCGGAGAGAGTTGGGGATTTTTCGATTTTCATATTTGAATTTTATCAAATAATGAAAAACGAGGATATTGGATTTTATTATTTTTCTCTCCGGAAAAATATTTCATTTTAAAATAAATGAGGGGAGATAATATGACTTCTCCGAAATAATTGAAATATTGGAGGAAAAATGTTAAAATCATTATTTGGTTTTTATTTGATTTTATTTGGAATTTTAATTGCCCTAGAAAAATTTGCGCTTTAAAAGTTGCATTTTAGGGGCCAAGAAAAGTTCATCTAGTTCTAAATATTTTATTTAGACGGAGAAAACTTGTTTTGGAATTTTAGATTTTATTTATTTTTCTAGGATTTTTTATTTTGGTGGAATGATTTAAAAAAAATGGACCCATACCGATCGGGCCAAAGGCCCACCGAGCCGAGCCGCCCCCGCCGCCGCCTTCCCAGCAGCGTCATTTAACTTTTAGCCCACGATCTTTTCCAAATTTCATCTGCGTACGTATATGTTTAATCCCACATTGCCTAGCCTTTGACCTTTAAGCCTCTTTTCCACCAATAAATATAGACCCATAGAGCCTCCAAAAATCATCCGATTCGGGTTAAATCAATATTTTGATTTGACTAGATTCATTTAAGAAAAATATTTTCTCCTCTCCGGCGCGACTTCTGGAAATTGTCTTCTCTCCAAAGTCATCTTTTCTCTGTCTTATAAAGGTATCGTTCTTTGTTTTTTTTCTTCTTCTTATACTTCCGTAGTTTATTATTTTTAGACTAATACGATAAATTAGATTATCAATTAGTCTACGTATTTATACATTAGTCCTTAGTCAGTAGCTATTTTTCTTTAAGTAAAACAGCTTGGCCCTGATTTTTCAAATAGCCATAACTTTTACTCGTTCATCCAAATTAGATGAAACCAACGCCCACTTCTTCGTTCGATCTCCTCTATCCAGTAATCCAACTCAAACATGTTTTGAAAGTTTAAAATTTGAATTAGACCAGATTTGAATTTGAACTTCGTTTGATCGTAACTTGAGTTTTATAACTCCGTTTGAGTTGATTCTTTTGCAAATCGAAGCTCTTGACCTAAGCTTTCGATAACGCCAAATTCACTTAATTTTGGTACTGTTAGAAATTGTTTTATGTTGCAAGAGCTATTTGCTTGATTTTGATGCTTTCGAATTGTCTTCTTAGTTCTTTCCGATCTTTTGGTGATTGCTTATGTGTGGTTACTATTGCTTGATTACGATAGATTGACCGGAGTGTGACGAGTAGATCTATCAAGAGTTTTGAGTGCGAATCATCTTCATCAACATTGCAGGCAAGTTCACACTTTGATCGTATCCCTTTCATACCTAGTTTTCATGCATTAGCTTCAACCCTCAAACATTGCATGGTTAGAATTGATAACATGTGGGTATTGGGAAGTAGATGATGAGGTAGGAACCTATTGCCCTGTTACTATCAAACCCTTTGGAGTTACTTCTACGTTATGCTTATATTGCCATGCTATGCTCGTAGACGTGGTTTGGGTTTGAGAGATATTCACGACAGATGTGAGATTGTTAATTAATGGTTTACTTTAAGGTGGCAACTTAAATACACATCTGGTGGATTGAGACACTGGGAACCCGGTGTTGTCTGTTTTTTTGAAATCCGGGGTACCGTGTGATCTTCCTATGGACCGCCACCTGGGCTCAAAGGGCTGAGATTATTCATGCTAGAAACTTCCGTGTGCAGCCACAAGCTATTATGGGCTCTAGCATAGTTGAGTAAGTTCGTGAAGCTCTCGAAGAGGTAGGTCAGCAGGTAGTGGGTTTTATAGGTTTGGTATGATCTATCCGAGTCGAGAGTTAATGTTTACGAAAGCGTGTCTCGGTCATCCGTTTCTCAAACACCATGCAAAGGCGAGAAAATCAACGGAGGCGATCGAGTCTTGTGGGGAAAAGTCGCAAACCTCTGCAGAGTGTACAATCTAATCATGGTTAGCCGTGTCCCGGTTATGGACAATCTTGAGTATCTAGTACTTGGAGTATCTTAAGTATCTCATCATATTACTTAAATTAATTTGTTGGGTTAATGATTACTTTTAATCGGGGTTGAGAGGGGGTTTACCTTCTCAATATTTTATCAACCAACTTTGTAGTTAAATAAAATATATTCCTTTGTAGTAGGGAAAAATTGGCTTTTCGCAAAACTATACCATAGAGCTTTCCACCAGCCAAATATGCATGTAGTGATAGTTATTATTCATCATTATCCTATGGTGTGAATTTGCATTACATTCAATGTCTTGACCCTTTGTGGCTGCAACGTCTCATGTTGCGAGGATCTTCTGATGAGTAAGTGATACGTTAGGGTTCTGATTTCTACACTCAACTTTGCGTTGGTGTTGATGGGAATCCACAACCTTGTTACTTCCGCTATTTTGGATTGAGGTAATAGTATTTACGTTACTTTATACATGTGATTTACCTCTGTTATAAATCCTCGAGTCTTGTGTGTGTCAAAGATACCGATCCAGGATGACACTTAAGCACGTAGACTTGACCGTCTCGAGGTTGAGTCGCTACAAATCATGCCAAATGAAGCACTGACCTAAAGGCGAACTTATCATTTCGCACCTAACCAACCTGAAGACAATGCTCGACTGAAGACAATCCTCCCAATGAAGACAATGATCAGCATGAGCAAAGTCTTCGTCCATCCATCCTCGAGTTGCAAATGAAGTATGATTGAGAAGATAATCGATAGCATCAATGCACTGGTCCGCTTACTCGCTCAAGAGCAACACAGCTAGCAAATTTCGTGGGCACTTTTCATTTGTGTCAATATCGAACCCAAGAAAGTTCTGAAGCTTTTATGGAACGAGAATGGATTCAAGCTATGCAAGAAGAACTTCAACAGTTCAAGCTGAATAATGTTTGGGAACTTGTCAAGCGCCACGACCCTCATAAGCATAACATTATTGGCACCAAATGGATATATCGAAACAAGCAAGATGAGCATGGTCAAGTCGTCGAAACAAAGCGCGCTTGTGGCTCAAGGATATACTCAAGTTGAAGGAATTGACTTCGATGAAACATTTGCTCCTGTAGCTAGGCTTGAAGCCATTCGCATACTACTAGCTTATGCTAACCACCACAACATCTTGCTATATCAAATGGATGTGAAGAGTGCATTTCTCAACGGCAAGATTGAAGAAGAAGTATATGTCGCTCAACCACCTGGCTTTGAAGATCCAAAACATCCTGATATGGTGTACAAGCTAAATAAAGCAATGTATGGCCTCAAACAAGCTCCTCGCGCTTTGGTATGATACAATCAAAGACTTCAAGAGCAAAGGCTTTAAACACGGATCCCTTGATCCTACACTCTTCACGAAGACATATGATGGTGAACTGTTTGTATGCCAAATATATGTGGATGACATTATCTTGGTGCACCAATCGAAGTATAGTGATGAATTTGGATACATGATGCAAGAACAATATCGATGTCCATGATGGGAGAGCTCAAGTTCTTCCTCGGTCTTCAAATTAAATCAAGAAAGAAATGGCATCTTTATATCTCAAGAAAAATACCTCCAAGATTGTCGAAGAAGTTTGGAATGCAAGAGTGCAAAGGATACACGACGCCAATGCCGCCTAAACACCATCCGGGTCCCGACGACAATGGTAAAGAGTTCGATCAAAAGGTATACCGCTCCATGATTGGTTCCTTACTTTACCTATGTGCATCTAGGCGAGATATTATGCTTAGTGTTTGCATGTGTGCTCGATTCAAGCGGCACCAAGGAATCGCATCACTTAGGCGTGAAGCGAATTCTTCGATATTTGGCTCACACCCCAACACTCGGATTATGGTATCTAAAGGGCTCAAAATTTGATTTGGTTGGATTTTCGGATGCTGATTATGCTGGTGACAAGGTGGATCGCAAGTCTACATCAGGCACATGTCACTTTCTGGGACGATCACTCGTCTGTTGGTCTTCAAAGAAGCGAGAACTGTATCACTCTCAACTGCTGAATCTGAATACATTGCTCTTTGGATCTTCTTGTGCTCAGCTTCTATGGATGAAACAAACTCTCAAGGACTATGGCATCAATCTGACACAAGTACCTCTCTTCTGCGACAACAAAAGCGCCATCAAGATTGCCTACAATCCAGTCTAGCCTCGAAGACAAAGCACATTGAAATTCGTCATCATTTTCTCGTGGATCATGTCATGAAGAAAGATATTGACATCATTCACGTCAACTTGAAGAGCAATCGCAGATATCTTCACAAAGCCCTTGGATGAGAAAAGGTTTTGCAAGTTACGGTGTGAGCTAAATATCTTGGAATCCTCAAATGTCCTGTGATTAGACACACATCCTAACACTTGTGCATGATGATGACTTAGATGTGCGACACATGAAGTAACGTATGTCTTCAATCTAATGAAGACTTACATTCTAAGTGTGAATACATTAACGTGGAATTTGACTTCGGAGCGCCACGATAATTGTGCGCCGTGTCTGGGTCTAATACTTCCTATACGGTGGGTAACGCCACCACCAAATTTCTTTGTTTGAAGTGTTTCACTCATGGCGTTATTTCTCAATATCTTCGCATTTGATTTGTCTTCAACTTCAACTTATCTTCATGATTTTCTTCACTATGTTGATTTGGTTGATGTCGATATATATATATATATATATATATATATATATATATATATATATATATATATATATATATATATATATATATATATATATATATATATATATATATATATATATATATATATATATATATATATATATATATATATATATCTGTTCATTCACTTCATAGCTATGTCTTCAAGTTGAATCTTTTGAACTAAGTGAATGTGATCGGACCCCAATCTCTCTATGCTTCCTATCTCAAACTCTATCTGTCCAAATCATATGCATTCTATTGAAAGTGTCGAATGTCTTCTCTGCGTCCTTGTCAGCAGAAGACACAGAGACAAACTTTAATTCTGTTTTAAATGATTCATCCTTACTATTGAATTCCGGAGAAGCCGGAACGACCATCCGACAAACCTGGCGAGCGTGGGAATGTGGAATAACTCAGAGCATGTTGCATGCTTGCCACGTGCCCCTCAGATGTGAACCGCCAGGGGCACCTGCGTAATTGCGCTGTGCCGCACACCTCCCTTATAAATACCTGTCCCCTGCGGTAAAGAAAATCTTCTTCCACCTCTCCACCTCGTCAAAACCCTAGCGCCACCGCTAGCTCTCGACGACGCCGGCGACGAAGCGCTTAGCTGTCGCGACCTCTCTGACGCCGTCTTCACGCCGGCCGCGAACATCTTCATCTCCGCTGCCGCCGTAGGTGTCCTCCGTCGCCAAGTTAGGGCACGGTGGATTGAACTGCTCGGCCTCCTTTCCTCCCGTCTAGCAGTTCTTCGAAGCAGTAAATATAACTCTATTTTTACCATCTTTTTGATCTTCAAGATTCATCCTACTTGCCAAAAATTGGTTTCTGCCCATACTATGTTAGATCTATTCTGTCTGCATCTCGTACTGCCTAGTATATTCACTTAAGCTTCACAACTAGTTAGATTCATCACTTGTACTTATTCACGGATTCGTACAAATCTGGAACCAACTCTCAGCGTATAAGTGAATGTCTTCGCATCATGAGGTCAATGTCTTCAAACCGATTTATCTTCAAAATCTTACGAGAATGCATATGACCTCTTCCCCTTCCTCGCATCTCTAATGCTGTCACGGTACATGTCCGTGGGAGAATCCCTTGGTTCTCATAGTGCGCATTCGTTTGCAGAATTCTTACAAAGATCAAACTAACTCTCCGAAGCCGCCTCGTCTCTGCTCAAGCAAACGCAAGCCTTTGAAGCCTTTGAACGTGAAGACATTCAGTTTGAAATTCATGGCTTCGGAGAAATCAGTCAGAAGGGCGGCGGACAGCGTCGTGAGGGAACCTCAAAAGATCTGCCTGATGACCTCGCAGAGCTGTACAAGACAGATCCCGAAGAGACTTACAATCAGCGCAAGACGCGAATCCAATGGATTCGTCGATATTGGGCTGAACAGTGGTTCAAGTACAATTTCATCACACGGGAATATGCCGAGAAGAATGCTATCAAAAGCCCTTGGGGTGATATTCTCTTTCGAGGCCTTCCTCCCAAGAACATGGCTGAAGCTATTGCACAAGGTTTCTATCCTTGTATGGTCCGTGGACCTCAGTCAGAGAATGCCGACCCAACGTCTTTGCTCTGGTGTCATGACGATAATCTCTTCAAGCGCAACTTCTAGCACACAAAGGCTTCTGAAAAGGAAAACCAGAAGTCATTGGGATTAGACTTCAACCCTGGTCCCTCTGCTCCTCGTGCTGACGGCTCACGTGACGCTGAACCCAATGTCATCGGTCCCTTTTCAAACCTTGATGGCCTCATCACCTACATCCTGGTCCAAGGTGCCAAAGTGGATCACTCTGATGACGATGCTGAGTCTGATGAAGCCCCAGCTCCAGCTCCTGCTCCTGCTCCAAAGCCGCAGAAGCTTAAGAAAGTCAAGGCTCCAAAGTCAGCTGCTGAAGCCAGTGCACAGTCTGAAGATCAATCCCGTATCTCCAAGAAGACGGAGAAGAGAAAGAAAACTGTCAAAAATACTGAACTGACACTGACCCCTGCTGCCATTATGCGTGAAGAGCACATTGATCTGTCAAATGATGACGATCTTGCAGATGATGCTCTTGAGCAACTTATCAAGAGCAAAGAAGAAGCAGAGATCTTCAACAACCCTCCTCTCTTTGATGTGGCAATCATCCATCACTTCATTGATGAGTGGTTTGATACCCCAAACATCAGCTTTGAAGATCTGCAACTTCCTATTGGCCTCAGCGCCTCCTTTAATGGAGCCATTGCTTCTGAGCTAGCTCTTGCTCAGCGGATTGTTGAACTGAAGCATAAGATTGACTATGAGAAGGCTCAGTTCAAGAAGCATATGGCTGCACTCAGCGTGCAAGACGTCAAAAACTTCAAGGTCATGCTGCACGACCTCAAGGAAGCCTTTGTCAAGAAGCGTGAAGAAGCGGAGGCTCTCGTGGCGCATGAAGGCTCTGGCCGACAAGTGCGTGCTTGCTCGCAATTATTTGAGAAGCGAAAGGCTCTTGGCCGCCCGGCATCGACCCTGGATGGCTGCAAAGAAAAGAAGTCTTCAACTAACCAAGATGCACCTTCAAGGCAGGAAGAGACCGCATAGTCTTCCCAAGCAGCATGACTGCTCGAAGCCAAAGGTCCGGTCAACCGCTTCAAGCGAGAAGAAGATGAGGGCTGCCGAGGTGAAGCCGTAAAAAGGAAAAATCCTGACGCCTCGATGCTGCTCCTCCAAGAAGAAGCTAAAGACCAAGAAGAATCGGGCTGCTCCCACAGAGCCCTTGGTTGTTGAACCCATTTCGTGGTTCGCCCCGCTCGCAACCCAAGAACTTCGCATGACTGCTCATGAGCTCTGCTTCCATAGAGGCTCACGAAGTGAAGAGATTCCAGAGCTGATCCCATCATCTGCCTGAAGACATTGGTCACCATGACAATGTTGAAGATGATGAAGTTCTTCCTCAAATCGAGTACAATGTGGTATCATCGCCTATTCGTACGAACAACGAACTTATCAGCATTGGTCGTCCTCTGACGCCAATTGCTCAGGATGCTTCATGGGCTGATCGCACGCAACAAGAAGACTCCCCTAGTACTCCCCAACAACAAGTCACTCCCCAACAACAACAGCAAGAAGAAGATGAAGACTTTGAGGCCCAGGCAACCCCATCTCCAAAGGTGTCGCCAGCGTTTCGCAGGCTTCGCAAAGGTCAAAGGCCTCAAGTACCTCTTTCGGCGTTCTGAAGGAGAAGTGCACCACCAACCTGTTGCACGCCAAGTGTTTTCGAAGCCACCTGTATGAATGTCTACGAGTCCAAGCCAAAGCTCTTTGAAGACAATCCGGCTGCATCAGCCGCAGACACCCAAGAAGAAGAAGAACGTGTCCCTACACCCCCAGTAATTGAAGAAGTTATCCCCGATATCAACGTGCCAGTGCCCGACCCTCCAGCTCCTCAAGTGGAGGTTGAAAACATTGAGGCTGCCACCTCCAACACCAATGAAGCCAATGACGTGGTCATGGCTGAAGCCAATGACGTGGTCATGGCTGAAGCCAATGTGGAGCCTGTCAAACTGCTCCTGAAGCCACTGAAGGAAATGTGCTGAAGCCAATGAGGCCATGCTCCAAGCATCTGCCGAGCAGCACAAGCCTCGATTGCTGCCATCGCCCAGTTCCTCCACCAAGGCCCTACACAATCGAGCAAGCATACAACTATGGCGAAGCTAGTCACAAGAAGATGGCCCATTCTCGTCCCTCCGCCTCATGCCTCGGTCCTCGGTTCGACTATCATATTGAGCATAGGCCTCGTGTCCGAAGCGAAGCCAAGACGCCAAGGTTTCCAAGCACCGCCACCTCAACAGTTCTTTCAATGCAAATGGCTTCAAAGCCCACAACACTTTCTTTGACAAAGGCGAAGAACCCCTACACAAGGCCAAGGATCTCATCGACCGCTTTAGAGCTATCAGCAAAGAAGCTATTATTCATGCGTTCAGATGATCAAGGGCGATTTTCCCTCATATGCGCCTTTGACACCGGGCTATTGCGGACTGCCGTGCTTAGAAGAAGCACTTGATTGCTTTCATGATGTAGGTCCGCTTGGTTTCACATGCATAAAGAGCTTTGGAATGAATAATTAGTGCTTCAATTCTATGCTACCCTCCACATCCGCGGCTACAACAGAGATACGAAGACATGGGTTCTCGAGTGGGTGACAGGAAATGTCCATCATGAAGCCAAAGCTCTTGACATCATTGAGCTCACAGGCCTACCCACTCCCGGAGAGCTGTTTGAACCTGGATGTCAAATCCACCGCGATGCCTTGGAGAGCATATTTCATAAGCCAGAACCCGACATGAGTCATATGCTGAGCATGATGAAGCCACTGCCACATGACGCTGAATACCCTCAAGACTTCTTTGTTGATGACCTTGAGTATCGCCTCGCACCATATATCACATCATCAGTGAACTCTATGGCCAATCAAAGGGCATTCATCGTCTGCAAAGCTTGAAGGAGCAATGAAGACATTGGTCTTCTACATCCTCAATGGCATCAGCTTCAACACACAAGAATTCTTCATCCGACAATTGGCTGCGTCTGGATCTGATCTGTTTGGTCTGAAGTTTTATGCACCATGGGTCATGCGCCTCATCAAGATGCACTTTGCTATCAACTATCAACCCTCTGCTCGCAATCATCTGATCTTTCTACCAGAGGTTGATATGTCTGTTGAAGCCATATACCCTGAGCCTGCCAAAACGCCACTAAGTCTTCAGAATGCAGATCACCGTAGCTTCTCTCAACCCATGGAAGGCATCCCAGCAATATCTCGTGTCTATCCTCTGGCTGGGAACACACGTCTGCCTCATCGTGCACGGACTGAAGCCACTGAGAGCACGATTGGCAAAAGGCCTCGGAAGCGCTCTCAAGTCCTCAATGATCGAGAACGTGGCGCTGCATCAAAAGCCAGATAAGCATCACTCCTGGCTCAAGCGTCAAATGCAAAGCGTCTTGGTGGACGTCAATCGCATTCGAAACCTTGCCACCAAGAACGCTTTTGTCACTCACGAGACCTGTCGGCGATCATGGAAGAGTTTGACCCTCGCTCAAGGTCAAGCAGATCTTCAAGACGATGGCTTCACCGAACGCTTCAAGTTTGACTCCACTCCTCCATGGAATGCAGTCCCACGATTTAACTCCATCACTTGAAGACTCGACTATTCTTCCTCCGCGGCAACTGTCAATGCCAGAGTGATCGATGATGAAGATGATGCTACTTCACCGCCCCCTACTTCTGCACGAATCAACACTGCGCCAAGCTTGTCTGCACCGCCAACCAACAACGACAACCCTGCTACATCATCTTCTTCAGAAAAGGACGAGTAGATGCTCTATGTCTTCAAACCTTTTTGGTCCTTACTGACAAAAGGGGAAGAAGCATATGAGTTTGATAGTCTTCAAGCGGGTTCATAAGGGCGGTTGCATAAATATTTTGCTTAGTGTTTACAACTCTCGCTTTTGATACATTTGGTTCTTTGAGTTGTAACACTTAAACTAGATGGTCGTCTGCTACTTATTTGCTTTACTCTGGCGCGATGATAAATTCCGCATGTGCGGCGATAACTTCCACACTTAGATCATTCTGCAGACGTCCATTTTTCATTATGTATGTCATTCTCTTAGCTATATCATTTCATGCATGATGAATTATCTTCATAAGTTGAAGAGGATCTCCACAAGTACAACCTGCCATGTGCATTCGCATTCCAAAAGCAAACTACTTATATGCACATCTTCAGGGGGAGCCTTTGCCATTTATGAAGACAATTCCCTATCCTTTACAATTTCACATATTTTATCCCCGTTGAAAACTTCAACCAGTTGGTCATCAATCACCAAAAAGGGGGAGATTGTAAGTGCATCTAGTGCCACCCCTAGTTGGTTTTGGAGTATTGACGACAAATGTGGTTGAGGGACTAATGCGTTTGTGAGAATTGCAGGATAACGCAGGTAGTGTCCCTCATTGATTCGGTTTACCTACCGGAGACGACCCCTAAAAATGTATGAAGACATTGACGACAATGGTGATATGTGAAGATATTCACATGGAAGACTATGACATGAGAAGACATTGAGTGAAGACTATGGAGCGCGAAGACTGTGTCTTTTTGTTGTTTCCTTTTCTTCTTTGTTGAGTCGTAGGAACCACCGTACTGATAAGTGGGGTCCAAGTGATCATAGTCGTAATGATCAAGTGATGCTCAACCTAAATCCTATGTCTTCGAGCGAAGACAATGAGAGCAAAACTTGTCCAGAGTGGATGAGTCAGCTTTGCTTGTAGCCCAAGTAAAGTTGTCGTGTGTGTTTGAAATATGACCGTTGGAACACGTGTCGGTTCCTTAGTGACCTGTGGTCATTTCGACATAACAGGTCGGGTTGCCTAGTGGCTATAAATAGCCCACCCCTACACCATAAATTGGTGGCTGCTCAGAGTTAGTGCACGACTTTTGTCGCTTGAGAGCAACCCACCTCAAGCCTTTGAGAGAGAGAAATCCTTGCGAGGACAAAGCCCAAACACCCAGAGCCAAAGAGTGTTTGGCATCACGAAGTCTTTCTCGTCTGTGACTGAAGACTTATTACACTTGAGGACTGTGAATCCTCCGGCCGGTTAGGCGCGCGCTCGAGCATCCAAGAGTCATTGTGGATTGCCGTGAACACATCTGTGAAGGTTCGAAGTCTACCTTGAAGACTTACCAGAGTGATTGGGCGAGGACTGTGTGTCCTTAGCTCAAGGGGAATAAGGTGAAGACGCGGTCTTCGAGTTGAATCTCAGCCTCCCTAATCAGATGTACAGCTTGTCACAACAACTGGAACTGGTCCAACAAACTCGTGTCTTCAACAAGTGACCGGTTCTATCCCTTCCTCCTTTACCTCGAGTTTGTCTTCGTGAAGTCATTGCTTATATGTCTTATCTGTTTGCCTTCATTGCTTGACTACTATCGTTGTTTGGCTTCATACTATCTTCCATCCTGATCCTTACTACATAGCTGCTACTAGTCTTGTCCATTCACATTATTGCATACTTGACTATGGCTTGTTTGTTGTAGTTTATCTTCCGCTACATATCAATTAGGTCATTTCTATTGTTTGTCTTCAAAACATTCGTGTTTTGAAGACTTCCCTAAAAATCGCCTATTCACCCCCCCTCTAGTCGATAACTAGCACTTTCAGAGGTGCATGCACGGCACACGTACTCCCGTCTATTTCCCAACCACACCCGCGCGGGTACACGGTGGAGCTCATTTCTGTACGAAAAAGGCAGCCCACATGGTAATTTGGCACGTGTACTGGTTGTCCACTTGGTGGATGGAGGATTGTCTACCACGGGTGAACAAACAAATTGTGACTTGACGTGTTATGTTAAAAAAAGAGGCAAACCTTGTGGGGCCTACCTTAGAGTCAAGGCTCTATACACTGGAATACTTTTGATGTGTCCCGTCAACTCGCAGAACGAGGAGAAGCTTGCTTAGTACGCCGTCTCCCCCGCCCACGGGCGCGGTGGCTCTCAGGATGAGGTGAAGCTTTACTACGCCTTACGCCCGCTCCCTCGCCCATGCGCGCGGTGGCTCGTAGGACGAGGAGAAAAAAATACTACTCCCTCCGTTTACTCCTCGTCCCTACAACCTTGGTTATAGAGATTATATCATATTGTTTGGAATATATATGTCCTTTAGTAGATTTCAATATGAACTACTAGTACATACTCCAAACACTGATGTATATAGACGTATTTTAGAGTGTAGATTCACTCATTTTGCTCCATATGTAGCACTCTCCCTCGCCCCTTGACCCTCGCCCACATGGTGGACGTGCAACAATTCATTCGGTCTCATATAGCCAGAACGATATATACTGCACTACCATTATTGCTCGACTTCTCGAAGAGGCGAAGAGCCAATCGCAAGGTTAATCTTTGGATATGCCAAGCGCAAGGTTATAGGAGAATGAGTAGTAGGTGCCGTGTCATTTATAAATAAAGTTTTTTTTCTTCAGTGGAACGTACGCAATATGATAGGTTCATATTGGAGTGAAAAGGAAACCGCTCCACTATATACATAGTCAGGACGGGCCAGCCTACACGGTTACTTGTTGGGGTTGCTCTCTTCACACTCTCTCGCACAAAACGATCGTGGGCCACATCTCTATTATCCCGGCGGATCACGCCCGCTTGGGGAAGGGGTGGATGCTTAGTGTAGATGCGGTGGCTGCCGCCGACGGGCGAAACCCACTGTCGGCACGTCCCGATCAGGGGTCCCCGCTTCTCTCTCACAAAGCCGGTGAGGTTGCCTTCGTCCCTTGCTCACTATCATGGCGTGGGAATTTGCCGCCCCCACCGCCTCCTCAAGGTTGAGCTACGCCCCTGTGTACAACTCCCTTTACAGCCGGCTTGCACCACTGCTCCAGCTGCCCACATCACTCCTTGTGGATAATTCTCTACTTCTTTGCCCTACACATACCTCTACTGGCTTCTACGTACTGTATTTGTGATGAGTTTATGTCTCATCAACTAGTCCCAGTAATCTTATTCTAATCACGCTTGTTCAATTTCTTTGCCACAGGGATGCTCATCTCGATTTTGGTGAAACTTCACAAAATGATCCGGTGGCCAAAAGGTTGAAAACTTCATTTATTAGTAAGCTCAAACATTGCCAGCAAATTGAAGCCTGGTCAGGGTTCACGGTTCAAGGGCTAGGGACTGCATGGATCGTTTTTTTCTTTAGCTGCCTCTGTTCCAAAATAAGTGTCAACTGTAGTAGTAGTACAACTTTGTACTAAAGTTTGCACAAAGTTGAGACACTTATTTTGGAACGGAGGGAGTACATATTTTCTATGATCTGTAAATCATTGAGATGCAATAGCATGCATTTTAGTCTCCTTTGTATTTGATGAAATGTTGCAACCGCAACCTTGGACGAAGATACATGTAATGTAAGTGGAAGCTTCATAGCATTGTACAAATTTATCTCATTGATAAATTACAAGACGTACTATACTAGTACTTCCTCCGCTCATAAATATAAGTCTTTGTAGAGATTTCACCATGAACCACATGCGGATGTATATAGATGCATTTTAAGTGTAGATTCATTCATTTTGTTCCGTATGTAGTGGAATCTCTACAAAGACTTATCTACAAGTAATAGCTAGCCCCCACTACTAGGAATTCTCTATCCTCTCCTTGAGCCACATCATCAAAATTGATGTAGCCGTTAGATGAAGTAAATCAGTCCATAATAGCCATCCGATCTAGACGTTGAGAGGTTCAAGACTAAGCCACATGCAAGCATGCAGAAATACCGTGGCACATGCATGTGAGTGGGTTTTAAATCACATCAACATGTTCGCATGCAAGCATGCACCGTAGCATGCATGTAAGTGAGATTTTAAGTCCCATTAACATGTCAAAAGAAAATATAATCCCATTATGCAAGAGGAGTTGGCTGATCTTTTTTCCTTACGTGGGATGATCTAAATGATGATGGGAGTTTATTTAGTTTGGCTACCACATTTGTCATGCGGTTATAGAGTTTTTTTAGTTCTATGAAATCGATAATTTTGCACAGAGAGATATACCGTTGTTCCGTGCCAACGCGCGGGGACTCATCTAGTAATATTTAGGAACGGAGGGAGTACTATGTAAAGAGTTAGGTGTCGCACGGTGATAGTGTGAGGTGGGCCATGTAATCACTGATCTTGCGTGTTTTCACTGCTCTTGCACGCCTCCGCAATAAGAATGGAGAAAATTGTAATCTAGTAGTAGTATACCTCCTTTCGCCGAAAGCATGGGATATCCAGCAGTCCTACTACCTCAGTAATAAAGACCAATGAGCCGTCAAATCACATAGACCCAGCAGTAAGTTGGACGGATGAAGCAACCATCACTCTTGCGCCAGTGAGAGGTCACGTCCGCTCTGCCGGGCATGAATGCGGCACCGATTCTTTGGAGCGGCGCCGACTGCTTTGTGGGAAGCGGCGATGGCGATGGAGGGCTTTGATGGGCCAGCTTGTCGAGTGGGCGTGGCAGCTGTCCGCATGTCCCTACCGGACACGCCTGAAATGAGAGGATGCACCGACTCTCGCGGCTAAAATTGTACACTACACAACATCTCTCTGTAGGAGTAGGTCGATCTGTCGCTCTCTCTAACACACACATGCTGTTAAACACACACACACACACACACACACACACACACGCACGCACACGCACGCACCTTGGTCCCGTTGCACCTTCTAACGTGACTTATTACACCTAGACGGAGGGAGTAGTAAGTATACGAGATACGGTGGCACACTGACTTAAGTCGAATACAAGTGCCCAAAATTTATGTGCATGTTATAATAAGGATTCACTTAAAATAGTACGTCAGCGAACAGAGGGATCAATTGGACAGTGTTACCGAGCAGTAGTGAGAGTGTGAGGTAAGATACACTGCTGACGCTTTTAATTTTTATTATTAATTTGTTTGTTTCACCCTCTGACTGGTGGGACCCAACGTACTACATGGAGAGAGGTAAGGTGACTAAGGCTGCATTATTTCTGCACCACTGTGGATAGTTACCCAAGCCACATGACACGATTATGATTGAAATCCCAATGACTCCCACACACACACAAAAACACAACATGCTTGTCACACGAATGCAGGAATGTATAAAAGGTTATTTCCCTCTCGTTGAACATAATGGGAGGGTTGTGTAGCTGGTTAGCCTGTTCGCTCATCAAACTTGAGGTCTCGGGTTCGATAACTACACTTGAGCATAAGTGCCAGGAGGATTCTTTGACTGGTCAAAATGTTTTCTAGGGTTTGCACGCTTCACACTCTCTCTCCAGTATATATATACACGCTGGAGCCTCAGCGCTTGTAGTTGCTCTCTTCACACTCTCTCGCCCTCTCCAGATCTAAACAAGACTTCATTGGTCTCTCTCTCCCCTTACTGCTACTCAAAGAGCCGGCAGGATCCGTCTGCCGGGAAGGAAAGGAGGCTTAACGCTGTCGCCGTCGGCAAGGGACTACCTGCGCAGCTGTTCACATTCCACCCAGCAGCGGCGCGGGAGGGCCTCCGACCCCTTCTTCTTCGTCGTCGTCCCGTCGCCCACCGAACCACGCCCCAAGAACCTTAAGGTATAATTTACTTACTCCACATGCATTGCTCTAGCTGCATGTATACCATGAATCTAGGACGTGGTTCAAAGAGGAAAGGAGTGGGGGAAAGTAGTGGGAAAAGTTGTATATAGCATGAATCTAGGACGTGGTTCAAAGAGGAAATGAAGGGGGAAAGTTGTATAGCATGAATCTAGGACGTGGTTCAAAGAGGAAAGGAATGGGGGAAAGTAGTGGGGAGAGTTGTATCGCATAAATCTAGGACGTGGTTCAAAGAGGAATGGGAGGGGCGAAAGTACTAGTTCAAAAAGGAAAGGAAGGGACAAGGCTGTAGAGTTTGAGCAGGACTAGATTTGTTGCGCTCACATAGGGAAAGGTGTCTAATATAACAAAACTGGGACCAACACAAATATGCTCCTTGGTTGTTTGTTCTTTGTTGCAATAGACTGTGCATGACCACAGTACATCGGTAAATGCACATGGTGCTAGTGCGTTCACTGTCCCATGCAACTCATTAGCTGTTGTTAATCTAAGGCCCTGTTTGGTTAAAAGCTATCTAGTCCCTACCTGCTGGATTCCAGGGACTAAACATGGACTAGAGGTTATTAAATGACATGCTAAAAGACCATGTTACCCCTAGTAATGAACTAATAGAGACAAGGTGCGATGCGTGGCAGGGGCAACTGTTGGAAAAAGTCCCAAAAAGACTCCCTCGGGGTCTTCTTTCTTCATTCCCAAATGCCCACTTTTAGTCCCTAAAAGTCCCTCCTGTTGGTTTAGATGGGACTGACACGGAGTTTTTTTAGTCCCTACACCAAAATGTCCCTATAAACAAACACCCTCTAATAATGCCGCTGGAAAATTGATGCAATGCCACAGTTAAAAGCAAATTACATGTTTAACGAATTTTATTATTAAGATAATCTCTATGTTAATATTAATCAATGCCACCGTTTGAGAAATGCTACTGTCTTGCTTTCTTTCCCATTTTTGTTGGCTTCTGTGTCATCCACCGTTATTGACCACTAATTGTTTCCTTTAAACCTCTGTGTAAACAGGGTTATCTACTTCACCTCGTTGCCATTGTGACCTTTTGTTGCACTGCACAAAACACTTTTGTTTTAAGAGTGTTTTGTGCAGTTCAACCAAAATGTCACACCGACAACGTTGCTTGATTGCTTGATCTTACTGGAACTACACAAGAGGATATCTTACTTCCTATCCGTTAAGGCGAATTTGGTTCAGATCTTCTTCTTGTGATTTGTTTGAATTCCGCATCATGAGAGGTCAGTACTAGCCTTATTTCACATGATTTTGCAGTGTGCATTCATATGTTGTGCTACTTGTACGATAATGATGCTTGATTTTAGTGAACTCCACAAATGGAGACAAGACTTCCAATCTGTATGTGCACCGCAATATCCCCTAGAGGTAAGATAAGGACATTTCACAACTGCTGGCCTGTATTTTGCCACTTTCATCAGAAAATTAAGTTTAGTACTATACTTGTGCTCCCTAATTGACATGCCAAATCTTACATTGAAGGCGAAGCTTGTCTGTTATTGAACCAAGTGATGAAGGGAAGAACAAGCGGAAGAAAACAAAATCAACTCCGGTGCTATAATGAAGCACTGGAACTGTGATGACACAAGTAATGATATAGTTTTGCATCTTAATTTATTGCTATGGCTGGAACGAGCAATTGTTTTGCCACTGATTTGATGCCCCTCTTAATGTAATATGTAATTATCTCTACTTGTGCAAACAGGGACCTTCTTTGAACATACCATATATTTTAGTGGAACTGCACATGAAGATGTTGGAAACATTAAACTAATCGAGGAGTATATAGTAAGCATGGCCACCACCGTAGATAGCAACAGATGGTTCCGGAGAATTGCTTCATCTGTATGCTCTACACAATAAGCCTCCTGACAAAGGTTGGTACTCGCCCACTGATTTCATCCATATGATTGAGCGTTGTCATCTCTATTGGTGTTGTGCTACTGTTTAGATACTGTCATGAAAAAGTGGTATTGTCCTTGAGAAGTGCTTCATCTGTGCTGTTTTAAATATTTCCTTTCCTTTTTTTCGAGCAAACAATGATGCTAGCATTTAATAGTCGTCTTGTCTTTGCACAACAGGATCATCTTCCTTTGAAGAAGAATATGGAGTACGTGAAGTGACTAGTTCCGATTATGCGGGATGAAGAAGCCTGTCTATCTTATCATCGGAAGGAGCGGTTGAAGGATGGTTACATTACTCCCCACAAGACCAAACTAACTTCAGCTCGTAAGGGTGACAAAATCTCCATTTTTTGCTGTGATGCGAGTACAATGTTGTTATAGGATTCTTTCGGTGAGTTCCATTTTTCTAAAAGCGTGTTCTATATGGACCATGTATGTGCTGTGAAACTGTCAATTCATAGTACAGTTTGCTTTATACTAATCACTTTTTGTATTTGTGCAAACAGGGTGCTCAAAGTTGATTTCAATGGGAACTGCAAAAATGTTCATGAATACATTGAATCATTCATTTCCACCACAAGAAAGGAGGTGCCTATAAGTTCAAGGCGTTGCAACATATAAGGGCGAAATCATACATGCTACGCGCGAATTTGGTTGATTTTGGTGGAACTGCACAAAAAGAACAGCTGGTTTATTTAGCACGAGGTGCCATGTCAATGTCCGAACTGATGGGAAACCCTGCCCATTCCACAATCGTAGGCATTTGATATTTTGGAATGGGACAACCTTGTCAAATTTTGCTCATTGATTTTAGCAAGACATGCGCTTGATATTTTCGAATGGGAAGCCCTTTCTTTGTCAAAGGCGCCAATCAATTTTTCTTTATTCTTTAGTTGTGAAGTAAATATTGCCTCGACATGTGAGTTTCGAGATGCATAATCATCGATTATTTTGAATGTTATCTATGAATTGCCAGGCCTGTGTGTTTGATTGCAATGTCTGTAAACGCTAAAAGCTGCTCAAACTCTTTGTACTCATTCATTTCCTTTTACTTCGCACATTGTGAAAGTGCATACTTTTTGTATAAGATTGGTCAAAGTAGAGATACTTTGACTGCAGACAAAACTTGTATGCAGACTAGAAAGGACCGGAGGGAGTACATGTGAAACTGCTGCAAACGAGGTGATCACCCTGGGAATACTGCTAGTATATATTGTTTTGCATGTTCATCCAATGCCAGTGATACAGGAATTCAAACAAATCGAAATAAATTCATTCATACACGGTCGGATTTCATGTAAACATGCCAGATTTCATTACATTTCATACATTCTTCAACTAAAAAGGGGCGCGCTGGAGGTATAATTAATTAACCAAAGCTACCCACCTGTGTCCCGCTGAGCCGAACAGAAGCTTTTGTGACTAAACTGCAGGTGCGGTTGCGTAACTAACATGTGGCAGTCAGCCAACTACACCAGCAGTTAAGTAGAAGCAACGTCCGTCTCCAGCGCAGCTCTCCGACTCCACATCGCCGCCAAGAAGCTAACCGGTCGTCAATGGTTAACCCGCCTAGCTTGGCTTCAACCGGAGGGTAGCAGCGGTGGCCTTACTTGGACCCGGGCGGCGGCGACCTACCGTGTTCTACTCTTCCTCGTTTTCTGTGTGGCGCGGCCTCGTTGGCAGCGGGGCGGAGCCTCGGCGGAGCCGGCGACGTCCTCTCTCTCGTTGCCGGTGGGCAGCGCCTCAATGGAGCGGTAGAAATCCTCCCCCACGTTGCCGGCAGGGTGGGGCCTCGGCTGAGCCGGCGATGTCCTCTGCCTTGTTGTTGGCGGGGCGGGGCCTCGACGGAGCCGGCTGTGTCCTCTACCTCGTTGTTGGCGCCGCGGGGCCTCGTCGACGCCAGCGGAGCGGGGACTCGTCGGAGCTCGCATTGTCCTCTGCCTCGTCCTCAGTCTCGCCAAACAGCGCCTCGCCCGCTTCATCGCCCTCTTTGCTCTCCTCTTTGTAGGCGGCCGCAGCCTCCACCACCCGCATGTGGTACCGCCAGCGCTCGAGTCGGCCCTTGCGGGCGGAGCGGTACGAGTCGAGCAGCGCCTCCTACTCCGGATCGTCGACTACCATGTTCTCCATTGGGACGTCGTCGTCCTCCGGCTGCCTGCCGGCCAGCCGGTCGGCAGCAATGGCTGCCATCTCCTTGTGGTCCATCGTCCGCCCGTACCGAAGAGCGCCAGAGCACGAGGTAGCCATGGTGGGCAGTAGTGGTGTGGACAGGAGAAAGGGAACGGATGCGTATGATCGCGCTATGGCGGCGCAGCAGCTTTATATAGCAATGGTGGGCGGGCGAGGGACAGACGTGTGGTGCCGGAGTAGCCACCCCGGCAACCGCGTATCATTAATGTGGGCGGCAAATGGACGGACGGACGGCACTTGTGTCGTTTGAAGGCGGAGCAATCGCCTGCACCGGGAAGCGGGGCGGGCAGCACTGACTGTTTCGGGCGAAAAGCGTTTACGAGCGAGGAGATGACTTTACTTGGAGAGGATGACAATGGGGACCCACCAGGTCCATAGCCTCACGTACGCAAGTGCCTCCTTATTATATATATGTATAAAACTATACTCCCTCCGTCTAGGTGAATAAGTCATATTAGAAGGTGCATCACGACCTAGGTGCAAGCAGATTGGTGGAAAAGAAGAATATTTCTCTCTTCTAAACACAACATTTAATCACAATAGTTAAGTGGATGCCTTATTAGCTACCCATGCAGGCCATCGTAATTCATAGCATGCAAAGCGCTTTTATTTCTTGCCTAATAACTGCATGGACGTGCTGCATGCATTGGGCTTTGCCCGAGCAAAAAAAGGGAGGAAAGGGGTTTCCACGGGAGACAACGAGGGAGAGGTGGAAGCGCTCGCTGGAGTAATTTATTTTGCTTCCTCCTGGTTTCCTGACATCACGGTCCCACACAATTGTCAACCTATGTAGTAGTCAATAAACGAGATAATTGCACAAGAAGCGGCCGACAGCTGGGACCAAGCAGCTCGAGCAGTATTTGTGTTTTTGAGGTGTGAGCACTACAGAATTTTTCGATGTTTAGCCCAGATATTAATTTTTCTCCTCTGAAAAACAACGAAAACATCGCTGCAGTATTAATCGGGCTGGGGCTGTGGTCTGCCTAGCCCAGTCGATATCCAGCCCAGATATTAATTTTTTTCAAGCTGAAAATGGCTAGCCCAGCTATACTTTTTTTTGGAATACCCAGGCAAGGTCAAGTTGTTATTCTCCGCCCCGCTGGGCTGCAAATCTTTCCTAGGAGGGATGCATTAGGATTAACAAGAAAATGGGCTTTAAGAAATAATAAATGGGATGTAATTATAAAAACTGGGCAGTAACTATAAAAAAATGCACCAAACACATGATTACTTTATAAAATATTATTTTTGGATATTGAAAATTTTAATTTCATTAATTGTTGCGAGCTCAATGTTTCGTTGGATTTTTACGTAATATAAATTCATATTGAAATTGTTTTTAATCTGACTAGAAATTTTGGGATAAAAATATTTCGGATCCCATCAAAATGTGGGAAAATTTTATTGAATTCTGTTTTGAACGGTTGGTTGAAATGGGCTGTACTTTTAACAAACTGTAAATGGGTTGTAGTAAATTCCATTAGAATTCAAAAATGGGCTACACATTATTACAAATCTCAAATGGGCTATAAGTTCTCTGCCACACACTTCTGGCCTTACTAAGTTGACACGTCCCCTAAAAAAACAGAGTTGACGCGTATGCAAGGCTTTGTCAACTTATAGTCAACACACGGTTCTAGCAGCAGTTGCCGTTGGATGTCCATCCAACGGATGCCGTGCTTCTTCTTCAATCTCGGATATTCTAGCTTCACCCGCCCAAAAAATGATTCCACCACCTGACATCTGGGGCACACCGTTTCGGAAGCTGACTTGTGGGCCTACTAAGTTGACGTACCAAGGGCTTTGTCAACTTAGTCAATATAAACGATTTTCTAGCTGCAGTGACCGTACGATGTCCATCCAACGACCGTAGTGCTTCTTCAGCCTCTGGTCTTCTTGCTCCAGCCGCCCAAAGCAGCGCCGGTCGTGTGCCGCTTCCCGCCTCCCGTGGCGGGTGTCTTTGCCCTGGAGGCCTCACCGCCCCCTACTATTCCCACCGCTGGCCAGGCCCTACGGCGACGGCAGCCTTAGGGCATCCACTGTCGCGTCTTCACCGGCTCCGTGTCGTCCCCTTCCTAGGCCTCGCCGTAGTCCACCGCCCTGGTGCTCTCGGCGTGGCGTGGTCAATGTGGTCAAGAAACGACTTCCATCGGACGTGGACTGTACGTGGAGAGGCTGACAGCTGGGTCCATGGCGGCAGCAAGGAAGTGCCTCCTTATTACGCGGAAAATAATTATTCCTCCAACTGACAGCAGGGACCCACCAGACGGGCCACCGTATTTCGCGAAAAAAATGTTTCCCCCCTGACTGCTGGGACCCACCAGCTACACCTTCGCACACAAGGAAGTGCGTCCGGGCAAAAAAACGATTCGCCCCCCTGACTGCTAGGACCCACCAGCTACATCTTCACACGCAAGGAAGTGCGTCCGGGCAAAAAAAACCAAAACGATTCGCCCCCTGACTGTTGGGACCCACCAGCTACATCTTCGTAGGCAAGGAAGTGCCTGACAGTCGGGACCCACCTGGTCAAAGCATACGTAGCGTTGTCATTCTGGTCGCGAACGTGTACGTACATATATACTGGTGGATGTAGAGGCGTGCACGTGTCGTAGTAGAGGCGGCCAGGGTGCAAGAAAGAAAATATAGCCACGTGTGTGTACATACGGGCGGGGTCTCGAACGCCTACTCAAGCATACATATGGTGAGGGCTCGTTGACATGGCTGGGTCGAAACGGAGAAATAGCATTGTCGTCGTGTTCATGGGAGGCAACGGAATGCATCGTGTTCATGGGGAGGCAACCGAATGCGTCATGTTCATCGGGAGGCAACAAAACGCATGGGAGCCAACCGGCTGGGTCGGAACGGAATGCGTGGTCGTGTTCATCGGGAGGGCTTGGACGGAACAGGCGATGGAAACGAGGCCCGCGCATCACATAACGGAGGAAACGGCCTTCGCTCGACCGCCACGCTCAAAACGGGATCCTGTTCGCCGGAGGGGTCCGCGCATCGCAAAACGGAGGAAACGGACCTCATACGGTCAAACGGGGTCCTGTTGATCGGGAGGGTGTGGCGCATCGCAAAACGGACTAAACGGACTTGTGTTGGAGCGCCACGGTCAAACGGGGTCCTGTTAATCGGGAGGGTGTGGGTACCGCAAAACGGACTCCACGGATACTGTTCATCTCTACCGCCGATGTCCTCCACCTCCACGGGCTCCTCGCTCATCCAGCCTCCACCGCCGCTACTCCACCGCCATCGCTCAACCACCCTCCACCGCTCATCGCTCATCCAGCCCTCCACACCACGGGTCCTGTTCAACCACCCTCCACGGGCACCCTCCACCGCCTCACCGCTCATCCAGCCCTCCACACCACGGGTCCTGTTCATCCACCCTCCACCGCCTACTATTCATCCAGCCCTCCACCACACCATGGGGTCATGTTCATCCAGAGGCAACGCCACCGCCACTATTCATCCACCCCCGCAACGCCATCTGCTCATCCTAGAGGAAGCATCGATCGGCTTCAGATTAGCAGCGAGAGCGGCGAATCGCCGATCGGGTTCGATTAACAGCCATCAATCGATCTCTCGGGTTTATTAACGCGAACTGCGCAGTAATCGCCGGGTTCGATTAGAGCCCAACGCCTCGCCAGTTCGATTAGAGCCAACGCCGCACACACGCTGCAGACGTGTACAAAGAACGCGCATCGCTCGCCTCCGACCTCCCACCGTAACCGAACTCCCGAAATTTTCCTCGCCTCGCTTCTACCACGGTTTTTCCGCCATGGACGGCCCAAAGAATGTCATGCAGCTGCGTCTCCAGCCCGCCTAGGACGAAAAGCCCATTTTCTGTCATGATTTTTTTTCATAGAAGTAGGAGCCCACCACATCTATGATGATACCGGGTTTTTTCACAATTATCGTCATAGAAGTGTCATATGTATGACAGAAAAAATTTCGTTCGGCCCAAGATGTCACGGATGTGTCTTTTTTTGTAGTGGACAACGAGACTCCCTCCTTTGCCGCAAAAGACGACGAGGAGGAGGAGGAGGAAGAAAGAAGCTCTCCCCCTGAGGGGGGAGGAAGAAGGGGGCGGCCTCCACAAATCTGGAGGCAGAGGCGTCCAAGAGGGGGAAGGGTTCCCTCGTGGATAACTCCGCGTGGGATGTTGACAGCAGCCCAGTGTCGCGCCCCCGAAACAATCCCCTGGCCGCATCGTGAGTACTAAAAACCCTGATGCGTCCATATATCCGGACTCTCTTCTTCATAGTTTTAATATGTTGAATTATGCTATTGCAGTCTGGCCCAAGACAGCTCCCTGCGATCCTCGTCAGGAGGTTCACTGGATTCAAAAGCGATGGCCAGCGAGTCACCGCCGGCCGCTCATTCTCCCACGGCCAAGGGCGACGATGAGGTGTTGTCCCAAAGGACCTTCCCAGGCCAGGGATAGGTTCAGGAGGCCGTCAGGGTGGCGCCAGAGGGTGACCCTCTGGCCGCCAGACACTCGGGAGAGAAGACCCCCATCGAGACTGGCAATGGGGGCCATGTTTAGTTCGGCCCCCAGCCGAATACGTTTCCGGAGTCCTATACGGCTCTGGAATCCGGCGAGCAGCCTCCTTCGAGAGAAGGAGGTGTGCCTATCCCGCCGGTGACCTCTGTCCAACCAGAGGCACTGGATAATCTGCTGGAATCGCTATGAGGCGCTTCCATTGTGGATGAACACCGTATCCTTATGGGTACGGTGATTGAGAGGGTTTAGTCTGTTAAGAGCGGACTGGCCGAAGCCTGCAGCATCCCGCTGATAGGCTTTGAGGTAAGTGACGCAAAAAGAGAAAGCCCTAGTATAGACAGTAGCCCCTGTGACACTGTCCGGTGTTCGTAAAGAAAATCCGGACAGAGGATCAAGTAATTTTCGCAGGAAACTAACTAAACATGTCTTGTATGAATAAGCAGGCGTCGTTGCTGTCCGTGACCTCTCATGCTGCTGAGGTCTCCGGACTAAAGCAGAGTCTTGAGCGGGCCGAAGAAGAGCTCGGCCTTGTAAGAAGGTAGCTGGAGGACAAGCAAGGTATGCCGTGACTTACTGTATATTCAGAAAGAATGAATGATGTGTATTTGACCGTAGTGCCATAATGTTTGTAGGAGCGGCGACCGAGGTCGAGGTCCTTAAAAAGGCCCTGGCCGAGGCCGAGGAGAAAACTCCCAAGGAACGAGCCGCCCGTGAGAAGCACGAGGCCATGCTTGATGAGGTCCAGCAAGAGCTCCAGGATGCCGTGAAAAAATGCGAGACCTTGGAGCATGATGTTTCGGCTCAAAAGACCGAACTCGCCAAGGCTCGCCAAAGCGCAGAGGAGGCCCGGGTTGAAGCCCGGGGCACCCTCTAGGAGATTCAGGAGGCCAAGAAAATCGCGGCGGGTAAGGCGTTTAGTATGCAAAGCAAGTATGTGAAGAAGAAGTATTTCTTACTAACCCGGATTTGGAGTTCTCTAGGGGCGTTTGCGGATCTTCCGCACAGTGTTTCTGATGCTGCGGAATTCTTCCGAGCCGGAGAAGAGAGCTCATTGGAGAAGCTGTTCTGGTCGCAATACCTTGCACTAGAACATCTGGTGCCCTTTATTTATCAGCTAAAATAGCTGGTCGAGCTGCATAGGGTGGCTGAACTGGCCATGAAGGATTTAATAATCCGTTGTGGCTCGCCGGGCTATACCTGTGGTTACTTCGATCTCGTGAAGCGGCTGGTGAATGCCTGCCCTCGGCTGGACATCGTAAAGCGGTCGGTCTGCATCGAGGGCGCGCGTATGGCCTTCGCCGGCGTCAAGGTGTGGTGGGCGAAGATGGACGCTGTCAAGCTTGTGGCCGAGGGACCGCCTGAGGGCAAGGAGCACCGCACGCCCGAGCGGTATTTTGAAGACGTCCTAGAGGGGTCTCGTATTGTGGCGACGCAATGTGCGCAAGACATTATTTGCAAATGAATACATTCATGTTGTCTCTGCCTTGTATTATGAAACAAAGTCATTATGTAATATAATGTTTGTTAAAAAAATTTACCTCCTGTGCAACCGTGTTTTGTGAAATCTGAGAGTTGGCCAGTCGTCGGCTTCTGCCCCCACGTAGGTAGTACGGGGGTGTTTGGGATGTAATCTAAACACTCTTGATCCAATTGTTTGGTCCTTGAAGGAGGTGTTTAGCGCAACGAAATAGGCAATCAGACTATGCGGCTTTAACACCCTCACTTAGCTATAAGAGTTTGACGATAAAAATATAGGCGCAGCCCCTAGTATCCAAACTGGGATGCTGTAAACACCTGATCGGGTAAGTACCGATCCCTTGTGTAATGCGGCAAAAATCTCTAAGGATTTGAGACCTCCGAAGAGCTGACCGGCTCTCGCCGCATCATGATAGTCAGCATTCGGCTTTCTCTACTGAGGTGCTCATCCAGGTAAACCAGGGCACAATCGCAGTAGTTCTTCCTTTACTACCCTAGATGATTTAACGGAACGTAAGGTAGCAAGCACAAGAGCCAGGCAACCCAACTATTGACCAAAGACATGATTCGGAGCCAATGCATATAGTGCAAAATTCGGGGTGCCGAACTATACTGTAAAAAGTGTTCAGACTTTGTTGCCGTATTACGGGGCGCTATGAAGCCCCTGGCAAATTGAAACGTACCAAAGTGTACTGGTGCTATACATGGCCATGGGAAGCCCGGCCCGGCCAGCATGGCCCGAAAAAGCCCGACCCGGCTCGGCCCGACGCTGCTCCCAGGCCGGGCTCGGGCCTAGATTTTGAGCCCGATGGCCGGCCCGGGCCGGGCCCGGGCCCGTCGTTTTTGCACTTTTCTGAAGGTCGGGCTGGGCCGGCCTAGACCCGATGGGCTTTTACGTGTTCGGGCAGGGCTCGGGCCCATAAAACAGCCCGATGGTCGGGCCGGGCCGAGCCCGGGCCTGGGTTTTCTGCGTCGAGCTTGGCTAGGCCCGGCCCAAAGCCTGGCCTGGCCCGAGGTATGGCCAGGTATAACTGGTGCTATCTGATAAGGTTATCAAAAGAAAAGAAAAACAGGAAAGAAGGAAGGGTAGTAAGCTAGAGCCGCAAAATTTGGGCCGCAAATTGTTTCCATTATAATTTGATTAATACGTCAAAGCGCATTTGTACAAGTAGTGCAATAAGAAACACGATATTTAATATGCCACAACCAAGGGAGAGCTGCGTCTGGGTCCTGCAAACAGGTAGAGTTATCGTTAAAGAGACCACCTAAAAATTCCCCTATACGTCCATGCTTACTGCCATCCTGGTGTATTTATCCTTCCAAAGGACTGGTTATTAGGCCATCAGGGAAGACCCATGGAAAAGTAACCTGAAAAGGAGAAAAAAGGAAACAGTGAAAGTATGTGTGTCCAGGGGCGGTCGAGCCGTATTGTGGATCATAGGCTAGTTATGCCTCCGTCTATGCCCATGGTATTTTGAGTGTGTAGTTATCTACGCACGGTACGAATGCCGCTATTTGGTCGGGATTCGGACGGAGGCCGAATTGCTAGTCGAGCTCTTGACGAGCTGAGCTGTCCTGCTGCAGGATAGTCCGGACTCTCTTGACAGTGTCCGGGAGCTCGGCCGCCGAATTAAGGTTTTGCTTGAAAAGACCGCTCTGTACTTCTGCTGCTAAGGCAGCAGTGTGCTCCTCGGTGTGGAGGGAGCATTCCGTGTTTCCATTAACTTTTATGACGATGCATGGCCCGGGCATCTTGAGATTGAGATAAGAGAGTGTGGCACCGCGTTGAATTGAGCAAATGCGGTTCGTCCAAGCAGTGCGTGATAGCCGTTGCGAAAGGGGGCGATATCTAAGATTAACTCTTCGCTTCTTAAGTTGTCTGGAGATCCGAAGACGACCTCTAGTGTGATTGATCCTGTACAGCGGGCCTCTACACCTGGTATGACTCCTTTAAAGGTAGTCTTTGTGGGCTTGATCCATGATGGATTAATGTCCATTTTGCGGACTGTATCCTGATAGAGCAGGTTGAGGGTGCTGCCACCATCCATGAGGACTCGCGTCAGGTGGAATCCATCAATTATTAGTTAAAGGACAAGTGAGGCTGAACCGCCATGACGGATACTGGTCGGATGATCCCGACGATCGAAGGTGATCGAGCATGACGACCATGGATTAAATTTTGGGGTGACTGGCTCTATCACATAGACGTCCCTGAGCGCGCGCTTGCGCTCCCTCTTGGGGATGTGGGTAGCGTATATCATGTTCACCATTTTGACCTGAGGGGGAAACTTCTTCTGTCCCCCTGTGTTCCGTGGCCGGGGCTCCTCATCATTGTCCTTGCTTGGCGATCCCTTCTCCTTGTTCTCGGCATTTAACTTTCCGGCCTGTTTAAAAACCCAACAATCTCTGTTGGTATGATTGGCTGGCTTGTCTGGGGTGCCATGGATCTGGCACGAACGGTCGAGTATGCGGTCCTAGATGGATGGTCCCAGGTTGTTTCTTTTATATGGCTTCTTCCGCTGACCGGACTTGGAGCCATTGAATCCGGCGTTGACTGTAGTGTCATCGGTGTTATCACCATTGCTTCGACGTATGTGCCTGTTGCGTCGGAGCTTGTCGTTACTGTTTTTGACCTCGGAGGTGCCCGCTTCACTTGATGTGTTTTTGCTACGGGCCAGTCAACTATCCTCACCTGCACAAAAGCGAGTCATGAGTGTCGTGAGGGCTGCCATGGACTTCGGCTTTTCTTGGCCGAGGTGGCAGGCGAGCCATTCATCGCGGATGCTGTGTTGAAAGGCCGCTAGGGCTTCGGCATCCGGACAGTCGACGATCTGGTTCTTTTTAGTTAGGAACCTAGTCAAGAATTTCCTGGCTGACTCTCCGGGCTGTTGAACTATGTGGCTTAAGTAATCGGCTTATGGTGGTCGAACATATGTACCTTGGAAGTTGTCGCGGAAGGCGTCTTCCAAATCCTCCCAGCCGCCAATAGAGTTTCAGGCAGACTATGTAACCAGGGAAGAGCTGGCCCTTTGAGTTTTAACGGGAGGTATTTGATGGCGTGGAGGTCATCTCCGCGGGCCATATGGATATGGAGAAGAAAATCCTTGATCCACACAGCGGGATCAGTTGTTCCATCGTATGATTCAATATTCACGGGTTTAAAACCTTCTAGGAATTCATGCTCCATTACTTCATCAGTGAAGCAAAGAGGGTGTGCGGCGCCTCTATATCGGGCCACATCGCGACGTAGCTCCGATGGATTTTGGCCTGGGCGTGACTAGGCTTGTCACGTCCGAATAGATAGCCATCGTTGCGTGTCGGGGTGTGTCATCGCAATCCGTAGATCGATCTAGTATGTCCTGCTCTACTGTCCAGGTCCTGCCGAAGGTCATATGTATAACCCCGAGCTGATCTCTGCTTTTACGGTGAGGTGGGGCGGGCTGGTGTTCGGCTTGAATTGCCGCTTTGTCCCGACCACGTGGTGGTCCGTCAGCCGCATTGCGCGATGATGGTACGGGCTCCGGCGGCTCATCATCAAACTGAGGTAGCAATTTGCACTTCGTCTAACTATTGGCTGGGCGCTTGAGGCCGTATTCTTCGGCTGCTAGGACATCAGTCCATCTATCGTTGAGCAGATCTTGGTCAGCTTGAAGCTGCTGCTGCTTCTTTTTCAGGCTCCTTGCAGCGGCTATTAGCCGGCATTTAAAGCACTCCTTCTCAAGAGGTTCCTCAGGCATGATAAAATCCTCGTTGCCGAGGCTCACCTCATCCTCGGAGAGTGGAAGATAATTACTGTCCTCTGAGTCATCGTGTATGGCCTGTTCAACAAGGCTAACTTGCCTGTTTTCCCGTTCCTCCTATTCGGAAGTTATCTCAACGGGATCTTCATTATCTTCGGCATCGTCCAGAGTATTGTTTTCTCCTGTGCCATATTGCTGTCTTTTGCAGGACATGACTTAGAGCGGCGCTACTGATGCCAGCGTTTTAGCTGTATCACAGGTGGTTCATCCTCAACTGGATCTTCTTTCTCATCGTCGATAGTTCTTTTAGGTGTATCCACCATGTACACGTCGTAAGAAGAGGTGGCCGTCCAGCGTCTGGTAAACGGCGGGTTTTGGCCTTGCTCCTCATCGGCATCATCGTCCATACCGTCGATGTCTTCAGAGCCGTAATCGAGCATGTCGGTTAAATCTTCGACAGTGGCTATGAAGTGGGTGGTGTGTGGGAAGCGAAGTTCTCTGTCATCAGCCTCCAGTTCGAACCGGATATAATTCAGCTGCGAGCCCCCCAGCTAAGGATAGTGCTTTGAACGAGTTTAACACGTCACCCAAAGGTGAGTGCCGAAAAATGTCCGCGGAGCTGAATTCGACGATCGAAGACTGATCGATCTCGACGCACGTGAACGCACATGGTTCGGAACCTATAGCCAGAAACGAGTCCGAGGCTCCGGTGACACAGATTTCACTCGAGGTTTGGTCTATGTGCGGCTCTGACACCGCTGGGACTGCGACATCCATGGCGGGGTTGAGCTTCCCGTCTTCGGATGGCGCGATCTGCTCTCTAAGGCCAGAGCAGTTACAGGTGCTATCTACTCGGTATGGTTCGATGACATATTTAAGTCATGTTCATCATGGTGACGGGGAGCGGCTGCCGTGGTCTCGAATCCGTCAAATATCAAGTCTCCGTGGATATCCGCGACGTAGTTCAAGCTCCCGAATCTGACCTGACGGCCAGGGGTGTAGCTATCGATCTGCTCCAGATGGCCAAGCAAGTTGGCCCGTAGTGCGAAGCCGCCAAACATAAAGATCTGTCTGGGGAGGAAGACTTCTCCTTGGACAGCATTGCTGTAGATGATTGAAGGGGCCATCAAACCTTTCGAGGACGACACAGTGGAAATCTCAATGAAAGCACCAATGTCGGTGTCAAAACCGTCGGATCTCGGGTAGGGGGTCCCGAACTGTGCGTCTAAGGTCGATGGTAATAGGAGACAGGGGACATAATGTTTACCCAGGTTCCGGCCCTCTCTTATGGAGGTAATGCCATACTTCCTGCTTGATTGATCTTGATGAATATGAGTATTACAAGAGTTGATCTACCATGAGATCGTAATGGCTAAAACCCTAGAAGTCTAGCCTGTATGACTACGATTATCATTATTGGCCTCTACGGACCTAGCCTTCCGGTTTATATAGACATAGGAGGGATCTAGGGTTACATAAGATCGGTTGCAGAGAAAGGAATCTCCATATTTGGACACCAAGCTTGCCTTCCACGCCAAGGAGAGTCCCATCCAGACACGGGTGAGAGTCTTCGGTCTTGTATCTTCACAGCCCTTTAGTCCGGCCCATGTCCAACAGGCCGGACACCCGAGGACCCCTTAGTCCAGGACTCCCTCAGCACTCGTCGTCGGCGAGCGAGGTCACGCACTAACGACAAGGTCGTCCTCTCAGACCTAACGCCCGCGCGGGATGGCCTCCGTCCCCAAGCTCGTTGTCGTAGTGTGTGCGGAGGACGACGACCACGAGCGAAGCCACTTCCCACAGACCCTCAGGCATGCTACCTATTTTCGAACCATACCCTTGTTCTATTGCCCCATCTACCAAGTCGCTGCATGTGGATCTTTTTCCACTCCACCATCTTCCCAATTTTCTATCCTCTGCTCTGCTGGTCACGGAGACGAAAACCTTAACTTGCACTATTAAAGGAAATCCTACTTCATGAAGACTAATCCATGTCTGGGTTGAATAAGGAAAGGAAGGGAGACTGTATTGTCCAAGAGACTAGGCATCGAACCCGCATCTAGGTTGAAAAGGGGAAAATCAGTAGCTAAAGAGAACAAAAATGGGACGTAATCCACATATGCTGCCTGGATATTTGTTGCTCTGGGCAACCATACCTCCCTCACCACTCTATGCGTTCGTGGAGGTACATCGTACCGGTGTGCCCACTGTCCGAATGGGCCTCCCATGCTCTTATTGCCACTTTTTTGCTGTTATTATAACGCCAACGGTCAAGTCAAGCAATGGTACTTCTAAAGTGATGCCACATTTAACTAATGTCGCACTCAGTCTAATGCCACCAATAAATTTAAGCAATGCCATTTAATGTCACTGGATTATTTCAGGGTTAGCTGTTGATTGTGAATGTATTAAAGATTTTTCAGCTAAGGCATTCTAATGTTGTTGTACAGTCAGTATACCAACGATGAATCTTGTTACTACCTTCAGATTTTTGCACTGTTAATGCTTATAGATTACATACCTCACTTTCATGAGATAACTCAATTTTTTTTGTACAGTGTCAAGAGGAAAGGTCAAGAGTGGGCACCTCCTCCTCCGGCTGTTCTCTTGATTCGTTCGATCAAGTTTTTATGTTTGATCGATTATCAAGATTGGGATAGCAATTTTTAGGTCCCCTCGACTTCGAAATGATATTTACCTTGAAGGTACATGGTTTGCAATTTTTGTTATACTGTCATTAGTTAATAATTCTAGTTACCTTCAGACTTTTGTATTTATCTTAATGCTCCTGCATAGCTAGTATACCAATGCTGAAACTTCTTACCTTTAAATTTTGTATTGTTAATTCTTAGAGAAATCTTCCAGTGCTAGAGCTTATGGAAATCTGTTCAGTAAAACCATCGTAGTGTACCCTGTAATAAAATAACTACTCTACTATTGCACTACCCATTGGATTAGTGTATATTTGTACTATTCAAATGGTGTTGCATTAGCATATGAACATATATAAAGTGTGGCAAGCTTTCCTAGATATGTGCTCAATAAAACTACTACCTGTTTTTCTAAATAGTAAATGTTTGGGTACTTCAAATTGAACTGCGAAAACATCTTATATTAAGGAACATAGGGTGTAGAGTTCACTCAAATTATCCCGGTAAATCTAGTCACACATTTGTTAAAATTAATGTTCATTATGTTATCGGAGGAGGTCTGTATGTTTGTCTCTAATGCCTATCGACTACATACCTGACATCATGATGTAATGTTAGGTCATTTCCTTTTGTACAGTGTCACTGAATTGTCAAGGCAGTGATGGCATTTTATTTTAGTGGAACTGCACAAAATATGCTTAAAAGAAGAGGAAAGGTCAGGAATGGCTCAATTTTCGTAAAAAAACTATGTATGCCTTCCTGACATCAGCCGGTGTTGCCTTATTTATTCCTTCAAACAGGTGGTTAGAAACAGTCTTGCTACCTTTTCCCATTAAGAAATTGGAATGCTTATATTTGTGAGTCTATGCTTCAACTAGTGCCACTTTTATATTAATCACACTTTCAGTATCTATGCAAACAGGGATGCTCGATTTTAGTGGAACTGCACAAAAAGTCCAAATGGTTCAACATTAGGAGCATGTTTTCTTCCAAACCTTTATATCCAATCGGTGGCACTATGAGCTGTTCACTATGAAGGTACGTGGTTTGCTACTATCTTGCTACTCTTTTTGTATTGTCATTAGATAGTAATACTAGTGGTTTGCATGTGAATTTATTGGCAGGGTGGACCTACATTGGAGGTGCAGGACATGATTCAATGATTGGATGCTCAATTTCGGTTGTATTGATTTCACCTCTTCCATCACCGCGAACATGGATATCCTTGGTTTGATGAAGAATACGCACTATATTTCTGCTCTGAACCAGCAAATCAATTCAGTATGAAATTGTCAAGGGAAAAACATGACTGTATCAAACTGTCCAGTGCAAAACATGTAAGCGGAAGAGACGTGTTTAACCGAAAATACAAGGTGGGGTATATGTTTACTAGCTCCTTGATATTTGTGCAGATAGAGATGTCTGCCCGTTGCTATTTGGCAAACAAACAAAGTGACTGCAATTTTGGCTGAACTGCACAAGAGAATAGTATAGTCACAGCATGCAATGCCATTTGAAAATAGACACGGAAAGATTGGATAGTCACTTCATGGACTGTAGAAAAGTAGTAATGTACTGTCTATTGGCTAACACTAGGTGCTTCATTGCTTTGGTCTGATTATACAATGAGCATCATTTTGCCTAAGTTAAAGTTTGTATTTTGTAAATAGTCTCGCCGTGTGATCGAGAGAAGACCAAATCATATTGCAGTGGATGTTCCCCCATCATGTGTGGTTCATTCTCATGTTCCAGCTGTTGGTGAAACTAGTTACATTTGCAAGAGGAATTGTAGAATTCACAAACAAATTTGTCTTTCACTCTGTACTGAATGTTGGCCAAGAGAAGCATCCATGTTAGTAGGAAGAACAGATGTTTTTTCTAGATCTTTGCTTTTGGAGCTACATATTTGTATATGATCTGTGAACCATTGAGATGCATTAACATGTTGATCTTATGTATGGGAACCGTACTAGTTGGTTTTGAATTTGGGATACTAATGTGAACATATTACAATGCCAGGCCTGTGAGTCTCGTGTGAACATTTCGAACGGATCGGCTCTTACTGCTGTGCACAACATGATCCTTATTTCTGTGTTCTCAGTGTTTACAAGTTACTAACAGTTCCTTATTTATGTTTGCTCAGTGTTTACAAGTTACTAATCGATCACTAGCTAGCCTACTAATGCGCTCCTAGCAGTTTTAGTTGCTACGCAAGATCCGAAGTGGCAGTTTTTTGAATAAAAATGCCTACCTCTGAAGAAACTGACAAGCTACTCTGAAGAAAATGCCATGCGAATCTGAAGAAACTGCCAGCAAAAACGTTTGCAAATGCCCTATCCCCCAGCGAACGTTCATCAGCTAATGCGATCACACATGTACACCATCTGACCTACTCGATCCTACAGGTACACTATCCGACCTACTCGATCCTACACAAATAAATAGCGGATCACACACGTACTACCTCCTTTCCGGTTTGCAGGGCTCAATTCAAAAAATGACCTACTCGATCCTACACGAATAAATAGCGGATCACGCACGTACTACCTCCTTTCCGGTTTGCAGGGCATAATTCAAAAATCTCACCAACCAAGGTAGATGATGAGTGGTGGAATCATTTTTGACAAGGAGGGAGTACCTCATCTGGATGATTCTAGTGCACTCATTTGACCGTCATGCTGGCGTGCGACCCAGCACGGACGGGATGCACCACTGACGGGACGGCACGACACAACCATAATTTCAGTTTTTCTAGTTTTCCAAGGCAAGCTGGCACGCTAAGCCATGCCTGCTTATGCATTGAATTCTGATGACCATCGCATTTCCCGTGACACGCTGGTTCGCCTACCTTCCGCCTATAATTACTGTTTCCTGGAGTTCTCCGGTGGCACCATCACCCAACTCGCCCTATCCTCATAAGCCCCTACCGGCCCGATGTTGCTTGCCACTTATCCTTGCTCTCGCCACGTCCGCCATGCCCCCGCCCGTCGGTGATAGGCGACACCAGAGGCAGTCACCGCCGGAACTAGTGTTTGGTTTTCACCGGAAGGCAGACGAAGGGAGGAGGCATTCTATCGGTCTTTAGATGGCAATGCAGAGTATGAGGAGTTGTTGGAGCGCGACCGCCCGGCGGAGGAGCAGCGTATCACCGATTTGCGCCGCCAGTGGGACATGGAGCAGCAGCACACCGATGCTCTGAGTAGCGAGCAGAGCGCACGCAACTGGGCCGACTACGTGGAGGCCGGCGCCCGACAAATAGCCCTGGAGGCTGTCGGGCACGCACGCGTTCGCGACACCTAATTTTACTACAAGCTCGTCAAGTGGGTTTCCCGCTTAGAAGCCAAAGCTTAAGTGGACCACGTCGGCATGGAAAGGGCCAACGCGCGCGAGAAACGCACCCTATCGCACCTCTGGCAAGTGCGAGGCGAGGCGGAGGACGCCGGTGCCGGTGTTTAGTGTGTACCGCAGATGGCAGCCGGCATAGTCTAGTTAGCTAAGAGTAAGTTAGTACTTGTACACTACTAGAGTATTAGTGGGAGTAGATAGTTAACTTGGCTATGATGGTTGTCAACCTGGAAGTTCAGTACTCTATATCTGGATCAGACCTGTTACTTTGCTCTGAATGTTGAACTTTCCGTTTGAACGTATGGAATGGGCTGTTATTTTTTTAAAATGGGTTGTATTTGTCCACCACGGGTTTAGAGGCTGACTTGTGGGCGTACTAGGTTGACGCGTACACAATCAGGAGATGATTGTACATGGAGAGGATGACAGCAAGGACCCACCAAGGTCATGGCAGTACGCAAGCAAGTGCCTCCTTATTTCGAGCCAATAAAAATGGCTCCTCCTAATCGATTTATGACATCTGGGTCTCATGCCATTGTCAACGTAGTCAATAAATGAGAGAATTGCACAACGAGCGGCTGACACCAAGGAGCCAACAACTCGCCTAGTTATTTTTGTTTTGGGTTAGTTTGATAAATGCCACTCCAAATCTGGTGATTCCAAGAAATGCCCCTGCTATTTCCAAACTTTGAAAAATGCCATTTCATGCCATTTCCAGTGGCATTTTTTGAAGTCTGGAGTGGCGTTTTTCAAAGTTTGCCAAAATTGCAGTGGCGTTTTTCAAAGTTTGCAAAAATTGCAGTGGCATTTTTCAAAGTTTTGAAATTGCAGTGGCATTTTTGTGAATCGCCATAATTAGAGTGGCATTTATCTAATTTGTTTTTGAGACGGAAGTAGGGTGTCAACTGGGATGTGTGGGGCACTCTGGCATGTCTAGACAACCTTTTCTTTTATGTTTACCACAGACCAGCCCAGTAGTTTTTTTTCTTTCTTTCTGAAAATGGCTAGCCTAGTTTTTTTGTGATTTGTCAAGTAAGTCGCTTTTTCAGGCCTATTGGGCTGCAAATCTTAAAAGACGAGGAGAGTTTCATTCGGCTGGCCGAGAAAATGGCCTATCAGCAATGAGAAATGGGTTGTACATTTTTAAAACACATTAAACCGGCAATTAGTTTCAAATTTCTTTTTTTCATTTCGAGATTTTAAAATACATTGATTTTTATGTGTGGACAATTTGTTGGATTTTATATTGATATAAATTTATTTCTAAAATCAGTTTGAATGTGACTCAAAATTTCGGGATTAAAAACAATTCAGACCGCACCGAAATATGCAAAATTTCGTATAATTTTTTAACCGTGGCCACAATATGAGTTGTAATGCTAACATAAAGAATATGGGCTCCAAACAAAACCTTAAGAATTAGCAAATGGGCTGCAAATTATTAGAAATAATGGCAGATGGGTTGTATGCTGTTTTCCACAGATTTGAGGCTTTCCTAAAAAAAGGTTGACACACAAGCAGTGACTATTGGATGTCCATCCAACGGTCGTCGTGCTTCTTCAATCTCTGCTCTTCCTGCTCCAGCCGCTCAAACAAGCGCCGGCGGGACTGCTGCTCCTCCCTCGCTGCCGGCTATCTTTGTCGCAAGGCCACCGCCCCACCGTACTCCCATCGCTGGCCTAGCCATCCCTCTACTCACCCACACCTGCTGTTATTCTCCGGCGACGGCAGATGAACCAGTAAACCCTTGTACTCCCCTCCGCGTGGGAAACAACTACTAAGTCTTCCCTGGCTCCGTGTCGTTCCCTTCGCCTCGTCGTCGTCCACCGCCCTGGTGCTCTCGGCGCAGCGTGGTCAACGTGGTCAACAACCGACATGCATTTGAAGTGGATTGTACATGGAGAGGCTGACAGCTGGGTCCACGGCCGCACGCAAGGAAATGCTTCCTTAATACGCGCAAAATAATGATTCCTCCACCAGACATCTAGGACCCACCGAAAGTACCTCTGTATTTCATGAACAAAATGTTCCCGCCGCTGACAGCTCGGACCCACCAGCTATATCTTCGCACGCATGGAAGTGCCTCCTTATTACGCACAAAAAAATGAATACTCCCCCTGCTAGCTGGGACCCAGCATAATGGGAGGCCGACTTGTGGGCCTACTAAGTTGACGGGACAGAGGGCTTTGACAACTTAGTCAATATGAACGATTCTAGCTCCAGTGACCGTACATTGTCCATCCAACGGCCATAGTGCTTCTTCAACCTCTGGTCATCTTGCTCTAGCCGCCCAAAGCAGCGCCGGTCGTGTCACCGCTCCTCGCCTCCCATGGCCGGTCAGGTTGTCATGAGGCCTCACCGCCCCTACTACTCCCCACTGGCCAGGCCTGCGGCGTTGGCAGCCTCACACCGTAGCCGAACCATTGAACCCTCGTACTCCTCTCTGCGTGGGCATCCACTGCTACGTCTTCCCCGGCTCCGCGTCGTCCCCTTCCTAGGCCTCGTCGTCGTCCACCGCCTTGGTCCTCTCGGCGCGGCATGGTAAATGTGGTCAACGACCGAGTTCCATCGGAAGAGTACTGTACATGGAGAGGCTGACAGCTGGGTCCACGGCCGCAGCAAGGAAGTGCCTCCTTATTTCACGGAAAATAATGATTCCTCCACCTGACAGCAGGGACCCATCGGACGGGCCACCGTATTTTGCAAACAAAACATTTCCCCCTGACTGCTGGGACCCACCAGCTACATCTTTGCACGCAAGGAAGTGCGTCCATATTACAGGCAAAAAAATGATTCGCCCCCTGACTGCTGGGACCTACCAGCTACATCTTCGCATGCAAGGAAGTGCCTCACAGTCGGGACCCACCTGGTCTAAGCATACGTAGCATTGTCATTCTAGTTGCGAACGTGTACGTACATACTGGTAGATGTAGAGGCACACACGTGTCATAGTAGAGGCGCGCACGTGTCGTAGTAGAGGCGCACACGTAGCATGTACACATACGTACAGCGGCCAGCGAGCAAGAAAGAAAATACGTCCATGTACGTACATACGGGCAGGGTCTTGAACGCCTACTCGTGCATACATACGGCCAGGGCTCGTGTACATGGCTGGGTCGGAACGGAGAAACTGCGTCAGCGTCGTGTTCATGGGGAGGAAACAGAATGCGTCGTGTTCATCACGAGGCAACGGAACACGTGTTGTTCATCGGGAGGCAACCGGCTTGGATGGAACAGCCGATGGAAACGAGGCCTGGCGTACCGTAGAATGAAGGAAACGGCCTTGTGTTCGACTGGCCACGATCAAAACAGGATCCTGTTCCTCGGGAGGGGTCTGGCGTACCGCAAAACGGAGGAAACGGACCTCCTACGGTGGAAACGGGGTCCTGTAGATCGAGAGGGGTGTGGTGTACCACAAAAACGGACGAAACAGACTTGTGTTGGAGCGCTATGGTTGAAACGAGGGTCCTGTTCATCGGGAGGGATGTGGCGTACCGCAAAACGGGACTCCACGGGATAATGTTCATCTCCATCATCGACTACCTCCACGGGCTACTGTTCATCCACCAATCGACCTCCTCTAGCCTCCACCTGCGACTGTTCATCCACGGGCTCCTGTTCATCCAGCCTCCACCCGGCGCTCTTCCACCGGCTACTGTTCAACCAGCCCTCTCCACGGGGTCCTGTTCAACCACCCCTCCACGGGCTACTGTTCATCCAGCCCTCCACCGGCTACTGTTCAACCAGCCCTCCACGGGGTCGTCCAGTTCATCCAGCCCTCCACGGGGTACTGTTCATCCACCCCTCCACGGGGTCCTGTTCATCCACCAGCTCGATCGATCGGGGTCCTGTTCATCCAGCGGCAACTGCCTCTACTACCGTGGGGTCCTGTTCATCCAACACCCCACCGGGAACTGTTCATCCAAACCCCCTCAACAACGCTCACTGTTCATCAAGGGAAGGAGGCAGCAGCGTTCAATCGGCTTCAGTTAGTAGCAGTAGTGAAGGAATCACTCGGGTTCAGTTAACAGGAAGGGATCGATCGATCGCTCGGGTTCAGTAACGCGTAGCCTGCAGTGCAATCGCTCGGGTTCAGTTAGAGCCCAACGCCTCGCACACACGTGCGTACGTACAAGAGAAACGCGCATCGCTCGGCCCCCGACTACCCACTGTAACTAGGAACTCCCTGATATTTTCCTCGCCCTCGCTTCTACCATGGTTTTTTCCGTCATGGACGGCCCAAAGAATGTCATGCAGCTGCGTCTCCAGCCCGCCCAGGACGAAAAGCCCATTTTCTGTCATTATTTTTTGTCATAGAAGTAGGACCCCACCACATCTATGATGATACCAGGTTTTGTCACAATTATCGTCATGGATGTGTCATATGATAGAAAAAATTTGTTCGGCCCAAAATGTCACGGATGTGTCTTTTTTTTGTAGTGCTAGTTTATGCGTTGCTTCGTAAGGGGCTGATTTGGATCCACATGTTTCTTGATATGGTTAGATTTATCTTTATTCTTCTTTCATAGTTGTGGATGCTTGCGAGAGGGGTTAATCATAAGTGGGAGGCTTTTCCAAGTAAGGACAACACCCAAGCACCGGTCCACCCACATATCAAATTATCAAAGTAACGAACGTGCATCATATGAGCATGATGAAAACTAACTTGACAATAATTCCCATGTGTCCTCAGGAGCGCTTTGCTTTATATAAGAGTTCGTCCAGGCTTATCCTTTGCTATAAAAAGGATTGGTCCACCTTGCTGCACCTTTGGTACACTTGTTACTTGTTACCTGTTACAAATTATCTTATCATAAAACTATTTGTTACCGATAATTTCAGTGCTTGCAGAAAATACCTTGCTGAAAATCGCTTGTCATTTCCTTCTGCTCCTTGTTGGGTTCGACACTCTTGCTTATCGAAAGGACTATGATAGATCCCCTATACTTGTGGGTCATCAAGACTCTTTTCTGGCACCATTGCCGTGGAGTGAAGCGCCTTTGGTGAGTGGAATTTGGTAAGGAAAAATTTATACTACATGCTGAAATTTACTGTCACTTGTCACTATGGAAAATAATCCTTTCAGGGGCTTGTTCGGGGTATCTTCGCCTTGACCTCTAGTGCAAGAAGTTGCTCCTCAACCTACTGCACCTACTGAAAATATATATTATGAAATTCCTTTGGGTATGATAGAGAAACTTCTAGCTAATCCTTATGTAGGAGACAGAACACTACATCCTGATATGCATCTAATCTATGTGTCTGAAGTTTGTGGATTATTTAAGCTTGCAGGTTTGCCTGAGGATGAAGTCAAGAAGAAGGTATTTCCTTTATCTTTGAAGGGAAAGGCATTGACATGGTATAGGCTATGCGATGATATTGGAACTTGGAACTACAACCGATTGAAATTGGAATTTCATCAGAAGTTTTATCCTATGCATCTGGTTCATCATGATCGGAATTATATATATAATTTTTTGCCTCGTGAAGGAGTAAGTATCGCTCAAGCTTGGGGGTGGCTTAAGTCAATGTAATATTCATGCCCCAATCATGAGCTCTCAAGAGAAATTATTATTCAGAATTTTTATGCTCAACTTTCTCGTAATGATCAATCCATGCTCGATACTTCTTGTACTGGTTCTTTTTATGAAGAAGACTATTGAATTCAAATGGGATATTTTGGAAAGTATTAAACACAACTCTGAAGATTAGGAGCTCGATGAAGGTAAGGAGTCAGGTATAAACCTTAAGTTTGATTGTGTTAAATATTTTATGGATCCTGATGCCTTTCGTGAATTTAGCACTAAATATGGAGTTGACTCTGAGATAGTAGCTTCTCTCTATGAATCATTTGTTAATCATGTTGATATCCCTAACGAGAAGTGGTTTATATATCATCCTCCCATTGAAGTAAAAGTAGTAGAACATATTAAAGCTGGAGAAGAAACCATTACTTATAATGATAATCCAGTTGTTCATGCTGCTTATGTTGAGAAACCACCTTTTCCTGTTATAGTAAAGGAACGTGCTAAAGCTTCACCTGTGGTTTGTAAGAGTTATACTACAACACCTACACCCCCTGAAAAAATTAAGGTAGAACCTAATGTTGCTATGGTTAAAGATCTCTCGGTTAATAATATCGATGGGCATGCTATTTATTTATGTGCGGAAGCTACTAGAATTGCTAAACCTAATGAAAAAGATAAACATAGACCTGTTGTCGGGATGCCTGTTGTCTCTGTTAAAATAGGAGATCATTGTTATCATGGCTTATGTGATTTGGGTGCTAGTGTGAGTGCTATCCCGTTTACTTTATATCAAGAAATCATGAATGATATTGCACCTGCTGAAATAGAAGATATTGGTGTTAATATTAAGCTTGCTAATAGAGATACCATCACACCACTTGGGATTGTTAGAGATGTTGAAGACTTGTGTGGGAAAGTAAAATACCCTACTGATTTTCTAGTTCTTGGTTCCCCACAAGATGATTTTTGTCCCATTATATTTGGTAGATCTTTCTTGAATATGGTGAATGCTAAGATTGATTGCAGTGAAGAAACGGTCAGTGTTAATTTTGGTGATGTGTCACATGAGTTTAATTTTCCAAATTTAGAACACAACCTCGTGATAAAGAATTGCGTAGAGAAGATGATATTATTGGTCTTGCTTTTATTACTGTGCCACCTACTGATCCTTTAGAACAATATTTGCTAGACCATGAAATGATATGTTTATGAATGAAAAGAATGAAATATATGAAATATTCTTTATACAAATGCCTGCTTTGAAACACAATTTTCCTGTTGAGACTCTTGGAGATCCTCTACCACCCAACAGTGATCCTGTGTTTGATCTTAAACAATTGCATGATACTCTGAAATATGCTTATCTTGATGAAAAGAAGATATATCCTGTTATTATTAGTGCTAGACTTTCTGAGCATGAAGAAAAGATATTATTGAAAACTCTGAGAAAGTGATACGTCTCGAACGTATCTATAATTTATGATTGTTCCATGCTATTATATTATCTGTTTTGGATGTTTTATATGCATTAATATGTTGTTTTATATTATTTTGGGACTAACCGATTAAACTAGAGCCCACTGCCAGTTCCTGTATTTTCCCTGTATATGAGTTTTGTAGAAAAGGAATACCAAACGGAGTCCAAACGGAATAAAACCTCCGCGACGATTTTTCTTGGACCAGGAGACTTGGAGATGAAGTCGAGGAGCCACAAGCGGCCACAAGGACGGAGGGCGCGCCCAGGGGGTAGGGCGCGCCCCCACCCTTGTGGGCCCCCAGTGCACCTCCTGACCTAATTCTTTCGCCTATATATTCCCATATATCCCCAAACCTCCAGAGGCATATACGAAAACACTTTTCCACAGCCACAACCTTCCGTACCCGTGAGATCCCATCTAGCGACCTTTTTCGGCACCCTGCCGGAGGGGGATTTGATCATGGAGGGCTTCTACATCAACTCTATTACCCTTCTGATGAAGCGTGAGTAGTTTACCACAGACCTACATGTCTATAGCTAGTAGCTAGATGGCTTCTTCTCTCTCTTTGATTCTCAATACCATGTTCTCATCGATGTTCTTGGAGATCAATTCGATGTAATTATTTTTGCGGTGTGTTTGCCGAGATCCGATGAATTGTGGATTTATGATTAGCTTATATATGAATATTATTTGAATCTTCTATGAATTATTTTATGCATGATTTGATATCTTTGTAATTCTCTTCGAACTATGGGTTTGGTTTGGACAACTAGATTGGCTTTTCTTGCAATGGGAGAAGTGCTTAGGTTTGGGTTCAATCTTGTGGTGTCCTTTCCTAGTGACAGTAGGGGCAGCAAGGCACGTATTTTATTGTTGCCATCGAGGATAAAAAGATGGGGTTTTCATCATATTGCTTGAGTTAATTCCTCTACATCATGTAATCTTACTTAATGCATTACTCTATTTTTTATGAACTTAATACTCTAGATGCATGCTGGATAGCGATCGATGTGTGGAGTAATAGTAGTAGATGCAGAATCATTTCGGTCTACTTGCCTATATTCATGATCATTACCTTAGATATCATCATAACTTTTCTATTTCCTATCAATTGCTCGGCAGTAATTTGTTCACCCACCGTATTAGTTGCTATCTTGAGAGAAGCCTCTAGAGAAACATATGGCCCTCGGGTCTATTTTCCATCATATAAGTTTTTGATCTACTATTTTGCAATCTTTTACTTTCCGATCTATAAACCAAAAAAACCAAAAATATTTACCTTATCGTTTATCTATCTCTATCAGATATCAATTTTCCAAGTAACCGTGAAGGGATTGACAACCCCTTTATCGTGTTGGGTGCATGTTGTTTGATTGTTTGTGTAGGTATTCCGTGATTTGTGCGTTGTCTCCTACTGGATTGATACCTTGGTTCTCAAACTGAGGGAAATACTTATCTCTACTTTGCTGCATCACCCTTTTCTCTTCAAGGGAAAAACCAACGCAAGCTCAAGAAGTAGCATGAAGAATTTTTGGCGCCGTTGCCGGGGAGATCTATGCCAAGTCAAGACATACAAATTACCCATCATAAACTCTCATCTCTTGCATTACATCATTCGTCATTCGCCTCTCATTTTCCTCTCCCCCACTTCTAAAATGATTTTCGAAAAGATTTGCCTTTTCTTCGCCCCTTTTCCATTCGTCTTCTTTGGTTTCCTTTTGGTTGTTCGTTTGCTAGATTTGTTTGCTGCCGCCATGTCTGAAATCGTCGAGGTTTTTTTTGACACCTGAAACAGTAGGAGAGGCTCCTACTGTAAATTAATTAATAAAGAATGGTATAGTACATGAGGTTATTTACAAATCATCCCCTTTGGGGATGAGGGTTGGGGGAAAGATTTACAGATAGCTAATAAAAGAGGAAAGGAAGGGCTTGTGTTTCTCTCCCACTCTATAAGCAAGGAGGGATAGATCTTCTTTGATTCTTGCGCTCCAGGAGGCTTTGGATGGGAGCACCCCTCTAAAGTGTTTATTATTTCATTCCTTCCAGATGCTCCAGGCTACTAGGAGAAAGATTTCCATGAACAGTGGTTTGTTCCAAGAGGTTTTAGCTGCCCCCACCTAGTCCAGCCGTGTGCTTGTTGCATGTCCCATGATATGAAGCTCATTCCAGCATTCGAGGCTAAAAGTGCATTTAAAAAATAGGTGCTCACCGTCTCATCTTGGCAAGTTGTGCAAAGAAGGCATCCAAAGTCAGTGCAAATGTTATGATGTCTTCTTTTCAACATGTTTCGAGTGTTGAATCTATCACAGAGAAGCAGCCATCCAAACACTTAAATTTTCATTGTTGCTTTGGACTTATAGATCCAAGTGTACGCTTGGTGTGCTTGGATATCCTTGAAATAGAAGGTGTAGTACCTGTTGGCTGAGTAGTAGTCTGTTCCCCATACACACTTCCATTCATCATTGGTCGAGGGGTCCATGAGTTCAACATGCATGGTTTTTTGCTGTAAGTCTCGTGTTTCCTCACGCGCTTGAGTTGAGAGAGGCAGATGAAACATTTCACTAAGAGATGTGCTCCGCAAGAAATCCCTCACAGAGATATCCTCATGCTGTGTGAATGAGAATGCTCGAGGGTGTGTATCGGCTAGAACATCTCCAATCCATACATCTTTCTAGAACAGAGCAGAAGATCCACTATGGACAGTCACGTTGGTGATTCCTCGGTATACTGGCATGAGTTTCGAGACATCACGCCATGAGAAGGTACCGCATGGGTCGGTTGCATGTGGAATTTTTGTGGTGTAGTATGTATCCCAGATTAGTTCCACCCAAGGTAGGTCCCAATGGTTATAAAACTTGTGAAGGAATTTGAAAAGCAATGCGTCACTTTGCACTTTTAGGTTGAGAACGCCAAGCCCTCCACAATCTTTAGGTTTGCATATCATGTCCCATGACGCCAGCGAGTTGCACGTGTCACCTTGATCAGTCTTCTTTGTCCATAGGCACTTCCTGCGTATCTTGTCAAGAAGTTCAATGATGCCAGCCGGGAGTTTGAGAGTACAGAGAGCGAAAATTATGAGGGATGTTATAACTGAGTTCAGTAATGTGAGCTTCCCTCCATAAGATATCATATTGAGAGTGGCTGATAATGTTCTCTCCACACGACAAACAAGAGGCATGAGATCCATTATGGTTGGTTTAATTGTGTCCATTGGAAGACCAAGGTAGGTGAAAGGTAGTTTGCCAACAACACAGCCAAAAATAGTTTCCAATGTGGTTGTGGTATCTTGGTCGCAGTTTAGTGAAATTGGGGAGGTTATCGCTGAAAAGGATAGTAGTAATGATGGGGAAAACTTTGATGCTTTTGCTAATACTAATCCTCATGAATAATCCTCTATCTTGCACACTAAAAAACTTTGCATAGGTAGCGGCAATATTATTGGAAAAGCGGTTATTCGAGATTTCGTTACTTATGCCGGTGCGTTACCCACGTTAGGTGGATCTATTCTCCATAAAACTAGTAGTCTTGCGGATGCTATATCTTTGCTAGTAGTTGAACTCAAAATACAATTTGTTCATATGCATCCATCCATACAAAGGATTTTTCTAGAGTTTTCTAATGTTGGGCATTCTTCTGTTAAGCGTGCCACCACTATATTTCTAGCACATGAGTTTAGATTTATTATGAAAGAAGCTAGTGAAATTTTCGTGCATTATAAAGTAGATGGTGGACGTCCTCCCATAGAGGGAATTCTCTTTAACCAAGAGGACATAATGCGTTTACGATCTCTAGATCATGTCGCTTATAATGAAAATTTAAGAAGGAGGGTCCCTACCGATGTTTTAGATGATAAGATTTCCGAGCTCAGTCATAATTTTGCTATAGTAAACAACGGATTGGGTTTCTCTCTTGGACACAAGCTCATGACTTTTTGCCAAAAGAACACTTACAATGATGGGTTGGTCATACAATATGAAGGGCCAAAGGAGGAACCAATTCCTCCCGAGCTTGATCTTGGGGATTCTTATCCCATTAAATTTAGCCCATTAGATTACTTTTGCTTACCACAAAGAAAACTTGCTGCTGAACGAAGGGAGTATGAGATGAGTTTTCGAGATTTTCCTTATCATTACTACGTTATTCCTAGATCTATTCATGTTTTATGCCTAGCTAAGGGCGTTAAACAATAGCGCTTGTTGGGAGGCAACCCAATTTTTTTTTGCTTTTTATGTTCTGTTTTGCAATAAATAATTCATCTAGCCTCTGGTTAGATGTGGTTTTGTGTTTTAATTAGTGTTTGTGCCAAGTAAGACCTTTGGGATAGCTTACGATGATAGTTGATTTGATATTGCTGAAAAACAGAAACTTTTGCGCCCAGTCCCAGAAATTTTAAAAATCACAGAAGCATGATAAAATCCTGAATTTTTTACACAATATTGATATACAAATTGCACCTGTTTTCTTAAGTTTTCATAATTTTTGGAGTTACAGAATTATTCGAACTATCCATATTACTACAGACTTCTGTTTTTGACAGATTATGTTTTCTATGTGTTGTTTGCTTATTTTTATGATTCTATGAGTAGTATCTGGGGGTATGAACCATGGAAAAGTTGGAATGAAGTAGACATTACACCAATATAAATAAATAATGAGTTCAGAAAAGTACCAAAAGTGTTGATTTATTTTCTTATACTAATGGAGCTTATGAGATTTTCTGTTGAGTTTTGTGTTGTGAAGTTTTCGAGTTTTGGGTAAGGATTTGATGGTCTATGGAATAAGGAGTGGCAAGAGCCTAAGTTTGGGGATGCCCAAGGCACGCCAAGGTAATATTCAAGGACAACCAAGAGCCTAAGCTTGGGGATGCCCCGGAAGGCATCCCCTCTTTCGTCTTCGTCTATCGGTAACTTTACTTGAGGCTATATTTTTATTCACCACATGACATGTGTTTTGCTTGGAGCGTCTTGTATGATCTGAGTCTTTGCTTTTTAGTTTTCCACAATCATCCTTGTTGTACACACCTTTTGAGAGGGACATGCATGAATCGTTATTTATTAGAATACTCTATGCACTTCACTTATATCTTTTGAGCTAGGCAATTTTGCTCTAGGGCTTCACTTATATCTTTTTAGAGCACGACGGTGGTTTTATTTTATACAAATTAATGATCTCTCATGCTTCACTTATATTATTTTCAGATTCTTTAAACCGCATGGTAATTTTCTTTGGTTATAAATTTAGTCCTAATATGATAGGCGTCCAAGAGGGATATAATAAAAACTTTCATATAAAGTGCATTGAATACTATGAGAAGTTTGATTACTTATGATTGTTTGGAGATATGAAGATGGTGATATTAGAGTCATTCTAGTGAGCAGTTGTGAATTAGAGAAATACTTGTGTTAAGGTTTGTGTGTCCCATAGCATGCACGTATGGTGAACCGTTATGTAACAAAGTTGGAGCATGATATATTTTTTGATTGTCTTCCTTATGAGTGGCGGTCGGGGACGAGCGATGGTCTTTTCCTACCAATCTATCCCCCTAGGAGCATGCCCGTAGTACCTTGTTTCAATGACTAATAGATTTATGCAATAAGTATGTGAGTTCTTTATGACTAATGTTGGGTCCATGGATTATACGAACTCTCACCCTTCCACCATTGCTAGCCTCTCTAGTACCGCGCAACTTTCGCCGGTACCATAAACCCACCATATACCTTCCTCAAAACAGCCACCATACCTACCTATTATGGCATTTCCATAGCCATGTCGAGATATATTGCCATGCAACTTTCCACCGTTCCGTTTATTATGACACGCATCATCATTATCATATTTCTTTGCATGATCATGTAGTTGACATCGTATTTGTGGCAAAGCCATCATGCATCATTTTTATACATGTCGCTCTTGAGTCATTGCACATCCTGGTACACCGCCGGAGGCATCCATATAGGGTCATATTTTGTTCTAGTATCGAGTTGTAATTTTTGAGTTGTAAGTAAATAAAAGTGTGATGATCTTCATTAGTAGAGCATTGTCCCATGTGAGGAAACAAAAAAAGAGAAAAGGCAACAATTAAAAAAAAGGCCCAAAAAATTGAGAGAAAAATAGAGAAGGGGCAATGTTACTATCCTTTTACCGCACTTGTGCTTCAAAGTAGAACCAAGATCTTCATGATAGAGAGTCTCCTATATTGTCACTTTCATATAGTATTGGGAAATTTTCATTATAGAACTTGGCTTGTATATTCCAATGATGGGCTTCCTCAAATTGCCCTAGGTATTCATGAGCAAGCAAGTTGGATGCACACCCACTTAGTTTTCTTTTGAGCTTTCATAAAATTATAGCTCTAGTGTGTCCATTGCATGGCAATCCCTACTCACTTACATTGATATCTATTGATGGGCATCTCCATAGCCCGTTGATACGCCTAGTTGATGTGAGACTATCTCCTTGTTTTTGTCTTCTCCACAACCACCTATAGTGCTATGTCCATTGATCACGCTCATGTATTGCGTGAAAGTTAAAAAAGTTTGAGAACATCAAAAGTATGAAACAATTGCTTGGCTTGTCATCGGGGTTGTGCATTATTTGAATATTTTGTGTGATGAAGATGGAGCATAGCCAGACTATATGATTTTGTAGGGATAAGCTTTCTTTGGCCATGTTATTTTGAGAAGACATAATTGCCTTGTTAGTATGCTTGAAGTATTATTATTTGTATGTCAATATTAAAATTTTGTTTGGAGTATTGCGGATCCAAACATTCATGCCACAATAAATAAATTACACGGGTAAATATGTTAGATAGCATTCCAAGCCCTCGATTAGTCATCATCAGCCCTCCTAGCCCTCCCACCTTGCACCGGTGGCCGCTCCGGCGCTGGTAGCCACCCCTCCCTTCATGATGGCTCCATTTTCCCTTAACTTTGATTGTGGGAAGAAGTTTCAAGCGGATATGAAGGCCAAGTTTGGGCACCCGGTGGTCTTCTCCCCGGGTTTTCGTCAAAAGGAATTCACCATGGTGGTTTCTTTTAGACATGCCTCATTCAGGCTCAATGTGCACACGGTTAGTGTTTCTCTCCTTGCCATGTTTGGGGGCTATGCCCAAGGTTTTCGAGTTCGTTTCTTGAAGGATAGGTCTTTCAAGTTCTCGGTTGCTTCAAAAGCAATGGGTTTTGAGATCTACAATGCTGGTAATATTGTTGAGAAGGATTTTGACGTGGGTTTCAATCTCTGGAATTTTGGGGGCCCGAATTGGCAACGGGAAGAAACCCTATACTATGCAGAGCTTGATAAGGAATGGACCCAAGTGGGTAGGTCCGGCAAGGCCATTGTTCCTCACTCCGGTGATCACCGGAGTTATTCTGCGGTGGTCCGGGACGGTAGATCGGTTTTCGAAAGATTATCGGGACCCATTCAAGAGGGCTCCAATCAAGGTCTTAACGGCACTTCATTGCACGTTAATCCGGGTCAAGACAGGCCCCAAATGGAGCGCCAGGTCACGCAGCATTCTATTACACGTAACTACGTGGTTTGCCATGCATGCGGGGCCAACGGTCACATGGCCCGCTATTGCAGCACTCCGAACCTTCCTGGGCTTTGGCCGTTTATCCATTTTGATTCTTTCCCGAGCCCACCTGCAGAGGCTTGGGCCGAAGGTGCAGTGGAATCTTGGTTTCGTTGTATTGGGCCGGCGCTGCAGACTCGGCAGGTGCCTTCATTTAAGGAGTTAGTCAAGGATTTTTTCCCCAAACTTCCAGCCGAGACCGTCGCTTGCCTCCTCGCCTTCCACTTCACTTTCCTCCTCTGCCACCAACTCTGCTTCTGCCTCGACAAGCTCGCCACCGCTGCCATTGCTGTCCGACAGGGCTCGGGTCACCACCTCGCTGGAGCCGCTGCCGATGGCCAACATTCCCATAGACCCTCAACCGTTCGTTCCTCATGGCTTTCAGATTCAGGTGATTGAAGGCCGCAATGGGGTTTCTCGTGCGATTGTCCCTCATCGCCCGAGACGGCACGAAGACTGGGCGATTGCCACTATCCACCCGCATCCAGATGAGGTATTTTTCCCAAATGTGCGTGAGGTTCTTGAAGAGTTCCTAGAGGGAGATGAACAAGTAGGTTTTAGAGAAATCCAACCCTGTCCTTTTGGAGAGGCTTATGTCAGGTTCACGCATGTCAGAGACAGAGATAGGCTCATTCAGCAGGGTCCGCATGCTTTCGGTGATGTGTTTATTTCTTTTACTAAAGACAATCAAGGAAGGAATTGGCGTAGGGTTCACTTCAACAGAACTTGTTGGCTGCTATTTGTGGGGGTTCCATATGATTTCTGCAATACTGAAGATATTGCTTCCGCGATTTCAAAGTGGGGCAAGATCATTAGTTGGGAGAAAGAAGATGCTTTGAATGGTAAGATTTTGGTCAAGGCTAGAGTCACTGATCTTGGTGATATCCCAAAGAGTATAAGATGGTCTGAAGGAGAACTATTTGAGGAGGAGTCCTGGACCTGCTCTGTTGAGGTACTTCTTGAGGAAATGTTGGTGGGTGGGCCTGCAGATGAGGACCCTTTTCCACCTGAGGGTGTGGACCCACACCCTGTGCCACAACATGCAAATGATTTTCCAGGTTTTCCACCACTGCCTAATCCTAACAATAATGCTCCTAATGAAGAATGGGATGATTGGGAAGAGTAGGCAGAGCAAGAGGAACACTGGGCTTTTCCACACCAGCTCCTGTCCATCCTCTGCAGCCTCAAGTTGAAATTCCTGTCTTGGCAGAAGAAGGGGCTCCAAACAGCAGCATTACTACTACAGTTTCTCTGTCTGATGGTTTGCTTTCCTTGACCCACTCTGCTAGTGAGGAGGTCAACCAAGGTGCTCAGGCCCCTCAAATTGGTCAAGGGATCCTGAACATTGCCTTAGCTTATGATGCAGTTGAAGAAGAGGAGGATTTACAGGATGTGCAGCCCAATGTTGTAGAGCCACTCAATGTGAACATGGTGCCTGCTGAACAGACTCTGCATGTGGACATGGCTCCTGCTGAACAACAAAACCTGCAGTAAGAGTGTGCTGTAACTCAACTTCTTATGCAGACAGTTCCCACTCCAGGCTTGTCATCCTCTGCCAGAGATATTGAGGCTTCTGGTTCCTCTTTGCCCAGTGCCCAACAAGACAAATAGCTTGAGAATTTGAAGGAAGTCCAGGCTACTGATAATTGTGTTGTGCCTCTGGAAGCTGCTACTAATGCAACTGTGGGAGATTCTATTCCTTCACATCAAGTCCATAACCCAGATATCAAGGGCAAGGCTGATGTTCCAGTTCCCCACATTGGATCCCCACCTGCTTCAAACCCTAAAGGTAACTATGGGTCCTACTCTTTGCCAGGTTCTCCTTCCTTCCTTACATTACATACTTTGGCCCAAGATCATGCTATGCAAATCATTGATGGTTCACATTTAATATCTGAAGAAGGACTGGATTTATGGATACAACACTTTGCTCCAGCAACACAAGGAGATGCACCAACTTTCAAAATAGAAATACCTGTAAGTTGGTTTAACTTCATAATTCACTTACTGTTGACACCTGACAAGTTTGGTTGGACCATGCATTTGCTAAAGTCTGATGTCTGGGAATTTTTGACTGCTAATTGTGAGCATGAGGACACTTTGCTTTTTCACATACCTGATGGATGTGCAACTTCTCAGGCACCTGCATGTAAGGATTTCATCCTGGGGCTAGGCAAAGAAAATGAGGGTATTAGCCCTGCTGCCCACTCTTCCACTGGGGCTAGCAGTCCTCTTCAGCAGGTGTCCCCAAATAAAGTCCTGCCCCTTGGAGAGGCCATATCAAGGAAAAGGAGGGAGAAAGAACCTATGGTAGAAACTGAGGTAAGAAGTGATAGGATTAAAAAGGATAACAATGGCTATAGAAGGAAGTCTTGTGCTACTTAGTCTTGTTTACCATGCAATGCCATACCTCCAATTATTCACAATTCAGTGGTTAAAAACCTGTCTAAATCTTTCTGCAAGGTTGCTGAGGAAGACATTCAGGAGATTCTGACAAAGAAACCCAAGAAGAAGGGACAGGAAGATGTGGCTAAGGTGTCCAAGGCCACAGCAGAAGCAGCAAAGTCCATGCCTGTGTGATATGTGTCTACAACATCAGTCTCTGATAAATAGCAGGATGGCCTGCTATTCTCTTTTGGGAATTACCTGTCTTATGTATGCAGTTAACTATAAAGCTTGCAACTGTTGCACAATGCTTGTTTGCCCTGGTAGGCACCTTTTGCATGTTATATGCACTTTGCTGCTGTGTCAGCTCTGGTATCTCCTTGTGGTTGAGACCTCTATTCTATCTGATGCTCTGGAAGCTGTTAGCCCTCATATATGGCTACTTTGGTTCACCTGCTCATCTACTTATGTCTACTGCTGGAATGTCTCGACATACTTTCAGTGTTCTGTCCTTTTTGTGGAACCCAATAATTTTATGGCCAGGGATTGTCATCATGGGGTGGGCCCTGCTGACTACAGTAACATCAAACTGATTATTAATGAATAACAATGCAACTTGGAATATCTTAAATTGGAATGTGAGGGGCATTAATTCCTCAGATAAGTGGTCGGCTATCAGGCAAAAAGTGGAAGAAAGTGCTGCTGGAATTGTTTGTATACAGGAAACTAAGAGAGAAAACTTTGATCTGGCCTACATTCATAAAATATGTCCTCAAAGGTTTAATAAATTTGAGTTCTTACCTACCATTGGGGCATCAGGTGGCATCCTCACTGCTTGGAATGGAGCTCTATTCTCTGGGGAGCTAATGTTTCAAAACAAATTCTCATTATCTATTCAGTTCACCTGCAGGACATCTTCCAAAAGTTGGGTCCTCACAAACATCTATAGTCCTTGCAATCATGAGGATAAAATTGATTTCATTGATTGGTTTGGTAATATTCAGATGCCTAATGATATAGATTGGATTATTATGGGGGATTTTAATTTTATCAGAACACCTGAGGACATAAACAGACCTGGAGGAGATGTAAATGAAATGCTCATGTTTAATGAGGCAATAAGTGAACTTGGCCTGATTGAATTACCCCTAAAAGGCAGGCAGTTTAGTTGGAGCAACATGCAAGACAACCCACTTCTGGAGAAATTAGATTGGTTTTTTACCTCTGCAGCTTGGATGACCAGTTATCCTGATACCTTGGCCCTTCCCATGGCTAAACCAATCTCTGATCACCTCCCCTGCATGATTAAAATTGGCACAAATATCCCAAATTCTAGAGTGTTCAGATTTGAAAACTATTGGCTTAACCACAGTTCTTTTAAATATGTGGTTCGGATCGCTTGGGCTATTCGAAGGGTCATTCAGATTTGTGCTAAGAAGATTTCGCAAAATTCAAGAATGTCAAGAGCTCTAAAACTGTGGACCAAAAACGTTGCCTGTCATAAGAAGCAAATTGCAGATCTAAATGACTGTATATTTCTCTGGGATATGATTGAGGAATTCAGAGATCTTACTCTATTTGAAAATAATTGCAGGACCTTGCTCAAGGAGTATCTACTAACTGTGCTCAATGATCAGAAGATTTATTGGAAACAGAGAGGGAAAATTAAAGGAGTAAAGTTTGGAGATGAAAACACAAAATTCTTCCACACTAAACCCTCTATTAATCATAGGCACAATAAGATTGCTATGCTGCTGAATAAAGACCAAGTTGAAGTAACAGATCGTGATGGAAAGGCTGCAATACTCTGGGAGGCTTTTAAAAATAGATTGGGACAATCTAATGGACACTCAATGCACTTTGACCATAATGATCTTTATGAAAACACAGTGGACCCCCAAATCTTCATTGATCTTGGAAAGCCTTTTACCCAAGAGGAAGTTGAGGCAGTGGTCAAAAACCTGCCTAATGATAAATCACCAGGGCCAGATGGATTCAATAATGAGTTTATTAAAATTTGTTGGGATATTATTAAGACTGATGTCTTTGAGCTTATTTTGGCATTTCATGCTGGGAATGTAAATCTTGAAAGCATTAACTCCTCTTTCATCACTCTAGTGCCAAAAAAAGAGGTGCCACTTTCTCCAAATGACTTCAGGCCAATTTCCCTACTAAATGGTGTTCTGAAAATCATTACAAAACTGTTGGCCAATAGACTGCAAAGAGTTATTCTACAGTTGGTGCATATTAATCAATATGGCTTTCTCAAAGATAGAGTGATCCAGGACTGCCTTGGTTGGGCATATGAATACATTCACCAGTGTCATAAATCTAAGGAGGAAACCTTAGTAATAAAACTAGATTTTGAGAAGGCTTTTGATACAATTGAGCATGATGCAATCATTGATATTTTTAGAGCTAAAGGATTTGGAGAGAAGTGGATTTCCTGGATGGAAGCTTTGTTCACAACTGCATCCTCTTCTGTACTACTCAATGGAGTTCCTGGGAAAAGAATTTACATAAGGAGGGGAGTAAGACAAGGAGACCCTTATTCTCCTTTAATTTTTGTGCTGGCTGCTGATTTGCTACAATCCATCCTTAATAAAGCCATGAGATTAAATCTGATCACTGCTCGTCTGCAAAGAAACTCATGTCCTCACTTCCCAATTGTGCAATATGCAGATGACACCTTAGTGGTTATGCAAGCTGATTCTAGGCAGTTGTTCTGCTTAAAAGCACTTCTGAATACTTTTTCCATAGCAACTGGGCTAAAATTTAATTATGGGAAGTCCATCATGGTACCCTTGAATATTGCTGAAGACAGGGTAGAAATTTATACAAACACCTTGCAGTGTGCTAGAGGGCAATTCCCATTTACCTACCTTGGTATGCCCTTGGGAATTTACAAACCAAGTGTTGAGCAATGTCTACCTCTAGTTAACAGGATTGCAAAAAGAGTGGCTGGTATCTCTATCTTCATGACCCAAGCTGGAAAATTACTGTTGGTCAAGTCAGTGATGACATCTTTATCAGTCTTCTTCATGTGCTGTTTGGACATACCTGTTACAATAAAAAAGAAGATCATCAAATACCTGAGACACTGTCTTTGGAGAGGACCTGATATGGAGGACAAAAGGCCTGCCTTGGTGGCTTGGACCACAGTGTGCAGACCAAAAGACCAAGGAGGCTTAGGTGTTTTAGATATCTTTACACATAATAAAACCCTGCTCATGAAAAACCTTCACAAATTCTTCAACATACATGATATTCCCTGGGTCAACTTGATCTGGGAAACATACTACAATGATGGAAAATTACCAGGGGACAACATGATTGGATCATTCTGGTGGAAGTCCAACTTAGCCCTCATTGATCAGTACAAAGCTATTGCTAGATGTAATGTGGGAGATGGTGTTAGTGCTTTCTTTTGGGATGATCTATGGAGCCAAGCAATACTTAAACACCAATTTCCTCACTTGTTCTCTTTTGTCAGAAACCCCCAGCTGAATATTCAACAAGTATTGCAGACTGAGTACCTGCAGGATTTATTCTTCCTCCCCTTGACAACAGAGGCCTAGGAGGAATTCTTACAAATGGAAGACATATGTATAGCCATGAGACAATCTGAACATTTAGACTCTTTAGACACTTGGAGATACATTTGGGGGACTGAGCACTATTCCTCCATCAAAGCATATAGTCTTAATTGGTCACAAACAGACACCCCCACACTTCAACTGAATCTGGCAGAGTTCATGCCAACCAAAGCATAAAGTTTTTTTCTGGCAACTTCTTCATGATCGAGTTAACACCAGAAACTTACTTAGCAGGAAGAATTTTGTGTTGGAAGATTACAATTGTGCTGTTGGAGGTTGTCCACTAGAAGAAATACTGCACCATCTTTTTTGGGGTTGTCCATTTGTTCGACAATGCTGGGACTTCATTTGTCCAACAAGAGCTCCAAATCTGTCTGTGTTAGAAGCATTCCAAGACCTCAAAGAAAAGCTAAGGTACCCATTTTACATGGAGATAATCATTCTTGGAGCTTGGGACATTTGGATCACCACAAATAATAAATTTTTTGAAAATATTGCACCTTCTTTCCAAGGGTGGAAGTTCATATTTCTGGAGGAACTGAAGCTGCTCAAATATAGAATGAGGAAGAAGCATGAGAGGCAATTTTCAGTTTGGCTTGATAGCTTGTTGTAATTTTTTCTTCTTAGGCTAGTTGGTTGTTTAGTTTTTTCTTTCTTCTTTTTCTTTCTTCTTTTGTTTCCTAGTTTTTTTAGGTCTTTAGTCTTTTGGTTTCTTGGGCTTACCTCAAGCCATTCAGACACTTTTGTTTTTCTGCGTTTTATTAATAAAAATTGCAGTGGGGTTTTACCCTACTGTTTATAGTCAAAAAAAAGATAGCGTTCCACATCAAAAATTCTATTTTTATCATTTTCCTACTCGAGGACGAGTAGGAATTAAGCTTGGGGATGCTTGATACGTATCCAACATATTTATAATTTTTTATTATTCCATGCTATTATATTATCTATTTTGGATGTTTTAAATGCATTAATATGCTATTTTATATTATTTTTGGGACTAACCTATTAACCTAGAGCCGAGTGCTAGTTCCTGTTTTTGAGTTTTGCAGAAAAGGAATACCAAATGGAGTCCAAACGGAATAAAACCTTCACAATGATTTTACTTGGACCAGAAGACAACCAGGATACTTGGAGATGAAGTTGGAGGAGCCACGAGACGGCCACAAGGACGGAGGGCGCGCCCGGGGGGGTAGGGCGTGCCCCCACCCTTGTGGGCCCCCCGTGCACCTCATGACCTAATTCTTTCACCTATATGTTCCCATATATCCCCAAACCACTAGAGGCATCCACGAAAACACTTTTCTAGCACCGCAACCTTCTGTACCCATGAGATCCCATCTTGGGACCTTTTTCAACACCCTGCTGGAGGGGGATTCGATCATGGAGGAATTCTACATCAACTCTATACCCGTGAGTAGTTTACCACAGACCTACGGGTCCATAATTAGTAGCTAGATGGCTTCTTCTCTCTCTTTGATTCTCAATACCATGTTCTGCTCGATGTTCTTGCAGATCTATTCGATGTAATACTTTTTTGCGGTGTGTTTGCCGAGATCCGTTGAATTGTGGTCTAATGATCAGCTTATCTATGCATATTATTTGAATCTTCTCTGAATTCTTTTATGCATGATTTGATATCTTTGTAATTGTCTTTGAACTATCGGTTTGGTTTGGCCAACTAGATTGGTTTTTCTTGCAATGGTATAAGTGCTTAGCTTTGGGTTCAATCTTGTGGTGTCCTTTCCTAGTGACAGTAGGGGCAGCAAGGCATGTATTGTATTGTTGCCATCGAGGATAAAAATATGGGGTTTTCATCATATTTATTGAGTGAATTCCTCTGCATCATGTCATCTTACTTAATGCATTACTCCATTCTTTATGAACTTAATACTCTAGATGCATGCTGGATAGCGGTTGATGTGTGGAGTAATAATAGTAGATGCAGAATCATTTCGGTCTACTTGACACGGACGTGATGCCTATATTCATGATCATTACCTTAGATATCGTCATAACTTTGCACTTTTTTATCAATTGATCGGCAGTAATTTGTTCACCCACCGTATTATTTGCTATCTTGAGAGAAGCCTCTAGTGAAACCTATGGCCCCCAGGTCTATTTTCCATCATAATTTTCTATTTTCCATCATATAAGTTACCGATCTACTATTTTGCAATCTTTATTTTCCATCTATAAACCAAAAATACCAAAAATATTTACTTTATCGTTTAGCTATCTCTATCAGATATCACTTTTGCAAGTACCCGTGAAGGGATTGACAACCCCTTTATCGTGTTGGGTGCAAGTTGTTTGATTGTTTGTGCAGGTATTCATTGATTTGTGCGTTATCTCCTACTGTATTGATACATTGGTTCTCAAACTGAGGGAAATACTTATCTCTACTTTGCTGCATCACCCTTTCCTCTTCAAGCGAAAAACCAACACAATCTCAAGAAGTAGCAGGAAACACCGTGCCGCTATTGTATATACTCTTGATGATCTTAAGGGCATTAGTCCCACTCTATGTCAGCATAAAATTAATATGGAGCCTGAAGCTAAACCAGTTGTTGATCACCAGCGATGGTTGAGGGAGTCCTGGATTAAGGGGTCCTCGAGCGTCCGGACTATGATACGTGGGCTGGACTGATGGGCTGTGAAGATACTAGACCGAAGACTCCCTCCCCTGTCCGGATGGGACTCTCCTTGGCGCGGAAGGCAAGCTTGGCGCCCTGATATGAAGATTCCTTTCTCTGTAACCGACTTTGTACAACCCTAGTCCCCTCCCGTTTCTATATAAACCGGATGGCTTAGTCTGTAGCGGCAAGAATCATAATCATAGTCATACAGGATAGACTTTTAGGGTTTTAGCCATTACGATCTCGAGGTAGATCAACTCTTGTAATATTCATATTCATCAAGATCAATCAAATAGGAAGTAGGGTATCACCTCCATAGAGAGGGCCCGAACCTGGGTAAACATCGTGTCCCCCGTCTCCTGTTACCATTGATCTTAGACGCACAGTTCGGGACCCCCTACCCGAGATCCGCCAGTTTTGACACCGACATTGGTGCTTTCATTAAGAGTTCCGCTGCATCGTCTTCCAAAGGTTAGATGGCCCCGTGAATCATCTACAACAATACTGTCCAGGGGGAGGTCTTCGTCCTCGGACAGATCTTCATATTCAGCGGCTTCGCACTGTAGGCCAACTCGCTTGGCCATCTAGAGCAAATCGACAGCTAAGCCCCTAGCCATCAGGTCAGTTTGGAAGCTTGAACTACGTCGCTGATATTTGCAGGAACTTGATCTTCGATGGATTCACGCCCACGACAGATGCTCCCTGTCACCGCGATGAACATGACTTAAATCTGTCATCGGACCATTCCCAGGAGATAGCGCCTATAAATGCTCTAGCCCTAGATCCAGAGCAGATCGCGCCATCCGAGGACGGGATGCTCAACCCCGCCACGGAAGCCGCAGACTCAGCGGCGTCAGAGCCGCACACAGACCCAACCTCGAGCGGTATCTGTGTCATCGGAACCTCGGACTCATTTTTGGCTACAGGTTTCGAACCATGTGTGTCCGGGCACGTCGAGCTTGATCAGGCATCGATCGTCGGATTCAGCTCCGCGGACATCTTCTGGCACTCGCCTTTAGGCGACGTGCTAAACTCATTAAAAACACTCTCCTTAGTGGGGGACTCACAGCCGAATTATATCTGGTTTGAACTGGAGGCTGATGACGGAGAATTTCGCTTCCCACCCACCGCCCACTTCATAGCCACTGTCGAGGACCTAACCGAGATGCTCGATTACGGCTACGAAGACATCGACGGTATGGACGACGATGCCGGAGAAGAGGAGGCCCAAAACCGACCGTTTACCGGATGTTGGATGGCCACTTCCTCGTATGACGTATACATGGTGGACACACGCAAAGAGAATAACAGCGACGACAAGGAAGACCCAGTCGAGGATAAACCTCCTGAGATACAACCAAAGCGCCGACATCAGCGGCGCCGCTCCAACTCACGTTGTGGAAAAGATAGCAATACCGGCACAGGAGAAAACAATATTCCGGACGATGCCGAAGACAATGAAGACCCCGTTGAGGCAACTTCCAAACAGGATGAACGGGAAGACGAGCAAGTTAGCCCTGATGAACATGCCATACACAAAGACTCGGAGGACAGTAATTATATTCCGCTCTCCGAGGATGAGGTGAGCCTTGGCAACGAGGATTTTATCGTGCCTGAGGAACCTCTCGAGCAGGAGCGCTTTAAGCGCCGGCTAATAGCCACTGCAAGGAGCCTGAAAAAGAAGCAGCAGCAACTTCAAGCTGATCAAGATCTACTCAACGACATATGGACTGATGTCCTAGCAGCCGAGGAATACGACCTTAAGCCCCCAGCCAAAAGTTAGCCGAAGCGCAAGTTGCTACCTCAGTTCGATGACAAGGCGCTGGAGCCCATACCATCATCGTGCAACGTGGCTGACCGACCACCACGTGGTCGGGACAAAGCGGAAACTCAAGCCAAACACCAGCCCGCCCCACCTCACCTTAGATGCAGAGATAAAACAGCTCAGGGACATACATATGACCTGCGGCAGGACTTGGATAGTAGAGCAGGTCAAAACAGATCAATCTATGGATCACGGGGACGTGCCCCGACACGCGACAACGGCTACCTAGCCGGACACAACAATCATACTTACGCCCGGGCCAAGAACCGCACACGGACTCCAACCGAGCTATGTCACGACGTGGCCCGATAGAGGCGCCGCACACCCCCTTTGCTTCGCTGACGAGGTAATGGAGAACGAATTTCCAGAAGGGTTTAAACCCGTAAACATCGAATCATATGGCGGGACAACAGACCCTGCGGTATGGATCGAGGATTTTCTTCTTCACATTCATATGGCCGACGGCAATGATCTCCTTGCCATCAAATACCTCCCGCTAAAACTCAAAGGACCAGCCCGACACTGGTTGAACAGCATGCCCGAAAACTCCATCGGCAGCTGGGAGGACTTGGAAGAGGCCTTCCTTGACAACTTCCAAGGTACATATGTTCGACCTCCGGATGCCGACGACTTAAGTCACATAATTCAACAGCCCGGAGGGTCAGCCAGGAAACTCTGGACTAGGTTCTTAACTAAAAAGAACCAGATCGTCGACTGTCCGGATGCCGAAGCCCTGGCGGCCTTTAAACACAGCATCCGGGACGAATGTCTCGCCCGACACCTCGGCCAAGAAAAGCCGAAGTCCATGGCAGCCCTTACAGCACTTATGACCTGCTTTTTCACAGGCGAAGATAGTTGGCTAGCCCGTAGCAATAACAATGCAAGCGAACCTGGCACTGCGGAGGCCAGAAATAGCAACGGCAAGCCCCGACGCAACAGACACAAGCGTAGGAACAACGGTGATAATACCGACGACACGGGGGTCAACGCCGGATTCAGTGGCTTCAAGTCTGGCCAGTGGAAGAATCCGTTCAAAAGGAATAATTCGGGCTCATCCAGCTTGGACAGCATACTCGATCGCCCATGCCAGATACACGGATCCCCCGACAAACCAGCCAATCATACCAACAGAGAATGTTGGGTTTTTAAACAGGCCGGCAAGTTAAATGCCGAGAACAAGGAGAAGGGGTCGCAAAGCAAGGACGATGACGAGGAGCGGCGTCCATCGAACACAGGGGGATAGAAGAAATTCCCCCCTCAGGTCAAAACGGTGAACATGATATATGCTACACATATCCCCAAGAGGGAGCGCAAGCGCGCACTCAGGGATGTCTATGCGATAGACCAGTCGCCCTAAAATTTAATCCATGGTCGTCTTTCCTGATCACCTTCGGTCATCGGGATCATTCGACCAGTATCCGTCATGGCGGTTCAGTCGCACTGGTCCTCGACCCAATAATTGATGGATTCCACCTGACGCGAGTCCTTATGGACGGTGGCAGCAGCCTCAACCTGCTCTATCAGGATACAGTGCGCAAAATGGGAATTAATCCATCACGGATCAAGCCCACAAAGACTACCTTTAAAGGAGTCATACCAGGTGTAGGGGCCCGCTGTACGGGATCAATCAGACTAGAGGTTGTCTTCGGATCCCCGGACAACTTCCGAAGCGAAGAATTGATCTTCGATATCGTCCCCTTCCGCAACGGTTGTTACACATTGCTGGGACGAATCACGTTTTCTTGATTCAACACAGTGCCACACTATGCTTATCTCAAGCTCAAGATGCCCAGACTACATGGCGTCATAACTGTCAATGGAAACACGGAACGCTCCCTCCGCACTGAGGAGCACACTGTTTCTTTAGCAGCAGAAGTACAGAGCGGTCTTCTCAAGCAGAACCTTAATTCGGCGGCCGAGCTCCCGGACACTATCAAACGAGTCTGGACTACTCTACAACAAGACAGCCCAGCTCGTCAAGGGCTCGACTAGAAATTCGGCCTCCGTCCTAGCCTCGAACAAGCGGCGGTGGTTGTACCGCGCGTACATAACTACACACTCAAAATACCATGGGCATAGACGGAGGCTTAACCAGATTGTGATCCATAATACGGCTCGACCCTTCCCTGGACACACATACTTTCACTTTTTCTATTTTATCCTTTTCAGGTTTCTTTTCCACAGGCTTTTTCTGACGACCTGATCATCGGTCCTCTTGAAAGGATAGATACACCAAGATGGCAAGAAGCACTGACATACAAGGGAATTTCTAGGTGGTCTCTTTAACGATCACTCTACCTATTTTCAGGACCACACGCAGCTCTCCCTTGGTTGTGGCATGTTAAATAGCCTTGTTGCTTATTGCACTACTTGTACAAATACGCTTTGACGTATTAATCAAACTATAATGGAAATAGTTTGCGGCACAACTTCTGCGGCACTTGCTTACTACCCTCTTTTTTTTTTGATAATCTTATCAAATTGCACCTATACATTTTGGTACGATTTGATCTGCCAGGGGCTTCACTGCGACCCATAATACAGCAACAAAGTCCAAACACTTTTTACAGTATAATTCGGCACCCCGAATTTAGAATTATATGCATTGGCTCCGAGTCATGTCTTTGGTCAATAGTTGGGTTGCCCGGCTCATGTGCTCACTACCTTACGTTCCGCTATATCGGCTAGGGTAGTAAAGGGAGAACTACTGCGATTGTGTCCTGGTTTATCCGGATGAGCACCTCAATAGAAAAAGCCAAAAACTGACTGTCATGATGCGGCGTGAGCCGGTCAGCTCTTCGGAGGTCACAAATCTTTAGCTATTTTTTCCGCATTACGCAATGAATCGGCTCTTACCCGATCAGGTGTTTACAGCACCCTAGTTCAGATACTAGGGGTTGCGCCTAAATTTTCATTGTGAAACTCCTATGGCTAAGTGAGGGTGATAAAGCCACATAGTCCGATTGCCTGGTTCATTGCACTAAACACCTCCTTCAAGGACCAAACAATTGGATCAAGAGTGTTTATATTCCATCCCGAACACCCCCGTACTACCCACGTGGGGGCTGAAGCCGAGGACTAGCCAACTCTCAGATTTCATAAAAACGGCCGCATCGGAGGTAAATTTTTTAATGAGCATTATATTACATAATGATTTTGTTCCATCATACAAGGCAAATACAACATGAATGTATTCATTCGAAGATAATGTCTTTTGCACATTGCGTCGCCACAATGTGAGACCCCTCCAGGACATCTTCAAAATACCGCTCGGGTGTGCGGTGCTCCTTGCCCTCAGGCGGTCCCTTGGTCGCGAGCTTGACGGAATTCATCTTCGCCCATTGTACCTTGACACGGGCAAAGGCCATCCGCGCACCTTCGATACAGACCAACCGCTAGATGGTGTCAAGCCGGGGGCAGGCGCTGACCAGCCGCTTCACGAGCCCGAAGTAGCTGCTGGGTATGGCGTCGGCAGGCCACAGCCGGATTATTAAGTCCTTCATGGCCAGTTCGGCCACCCTATGCAGTTCAACCAGCCATTTTAGCTGATCACTAAAGGGCATCGGATGTTCTGGCGCAAGGTATTGCGACCAGAACAACTTCTATGTTGAGCTCCCTTCTTCGGCTCGGAAGAATTCCGTAGCGCCAGAAACACTGCGTGGCAGATCTGCAAACGCCCCTGGAGAACTCCAAATCCGGGTTAGTAAGAGATACCTCTTCTTCACATACTTGCTTTGCATACTAAAAGCCTTACCCGCCGTGATTTTCTTGGCCTCCTGAATTTCCTGGAGGGCGCCCTGGGCTTCAACCCGGGCCTCTTCGTGCTTAGGCGAGCCTTGGGGAGTTCGGTCTCTTGAGCCGAAACATCGTGCTCCAAGGACTCACATTTCTTCATGGCATCCTGGAGCTCTTGCTGGACCTCATCGAGCTTGGCCTCGTGCTTTTCACGGGCGGCTTGTTCTTTGGCAGCTTTCTCCTCGGCCTCGGCCAGCGCCTTTTTAAGGACCTCGACCTCGGTCGCCGCTCCTACAAATATAAAGGAGCTATGGTCAATGCACATCATTTATTCTTTTGGAATATACAGCAGGTCACAACATACCTTGCTTGTCCTCCAGCTGCTTTTTTACAAGGCCGAGCTCTTCTTCGGCTCGCTCCAGACTTTGCTTTAGTCTGAAGACCTCAGCAGCATGAGAGCTTGCGGCCAGCAACGACACCTACTTATTCACATTAGACATATTTAGTTAGTTTCCTGCAAAAATTACTTGATCCTTTGTCCGGCTTTTCTTTTCGAACACCGGATAGTGTCTCAGGGGCTGATGTCTATACTATGACTTTCTTTTTTGCGTCACTTACCTCAAAGCCTGTCAGCAGGCTGGTGCAGGATTCGGTCAGTCCGCTCTTAACGGGCTAAACCCTCTCAACCACCGTACCCATAAGGATACGGTGTTCCTCCACAATGGAAGCGCCTCGTAGCGCTTCCAGCAGATTATCCGGTGCCTCTGGATGGACAGAGGTCACCGGCAGAATAGGCGCACCTCCTCCCTTAGAAGGAGGCTGCTTGTTTGATTCCGGAGCCGTGTAGGTCTCCGGAATGGTATCCGGGTGGGGGCCGAATTGGATATTGCCCCCATCGCCAGTCTCCATGGGGGTTTTCTCCCCCAGGTGTCCGGCGGCCGAGGGGTCACCCTCTGGCGCCACCCTGACGGCCTCCTGAACCTCTTCCTGGCCTAGGAAGGTCCTTCGGGACAGCACCTCGGTGTCGCCCTTGGCCTTGGGAGAGTAAGCCGTCGGCGGTGACTCACTGGCCATCGCCTTTGAATCCAGCGAACCCCCTGATGAGGATCGCAGGGCGCTGTCTTGGGCCGGACTGCAATTGCATAATTCAACATGTTAAGACTATGAAGTAGAGAGGCCGGATATATGGATGCATCCGGGTTTTTTAGTACTCAGATGCGGCCCGGGGCTTGTTTCGGGGGCGCCGCTTGCTACCTCTTGAGCACTGCGTTGGATTTCCCCGAAGAGGAGAGGATGATGTAGCAAAGTAGCGTAAGTGCTTCCCTCAGTTTTTGAGAACCAAGGTATCAATCCAGTAGGAGGCTACATGCAAGTCCCTCGTACCTACACAAAAACAATAGCTCCTGGCAACCAACGCGATTAGGGGTTGTCACTCCCTTCAGGGTCACTTATGAGAGTGAGATCTGATAGAGATGATAGATAATATTTTTGGTATTTTTGATATAGAGATGCAAAGTGAAAAGTAAAAGCAAAGTAAAAAAAGCAAAGCAATAATAAAGTGATGGAGATTGATATGATGAGAATAGACCCGGGGGCCATAGGTTTCACTAGTGGCTTCTCTCAAGAGCATAAGTATTCTACGGTGGGTGAACAAATTACTGTTGAGCAATTGACAGAATTGAGCATAGTTATGAGAATATCTAGGTATGATCATGTATATAGGCATCACGTCCGAGACAAGTAGACCGACTCCTGCCTGCATCTACTACTATTACTCCACTCATCAACCGCTATCCAGCATGCATCTAGAGTATTAAGTTAAAAACAGAGTAACGACTTAAGCAAGATGACATGATGTAGAGGGATAGTTTCATGCAATATGATAAAAACCCCATCTTGTTATCCTTGATGGCAACAATACAATACGTGCCTTGCTGCCCCTTCTGTCACTGGGAAAGGACACCGCAAGATTGAACCAAAAGCTAAGCACTTCTCCCATGGCAAGAAAAACCAATCTAGTAGGCCAAGCCAAACTGATAATTCAAAGAGACTTGCGAAGATAACCAATCATACATAAAAGAATTCAGAGAAGATTCAAATATTATTCAAAGATAGACTTGATCATAAACCCACAATTCATCGGTCTCAACAAACACACCGCAAAAATAAGATTACATCGAATGGATCTCCACGAGAGAGGGGGAGAACATTGTATTGAGATCCAAAAAGAGAGAAGAAGCCATCTAGCTAATAACTATGGACCCGAAGGTCTGAGGTAAACTACTCACACTTCATAGGAGAGGCTATGATGATGTAGAAGCCCTCCATGATAACGGCCCTCTCCGACGGAGCTCCGGAACAGGCCCCAAGATGGGATCTCATGGATACAGAAATTTGCGGCGGTGGAATTAGGTTTTTGGCTCGGTATCTGATCATTTGGGGGTACGTAGGTATATATAGGAGGAAGGAGTACGTCGGTGGAGCAACAGGGGGCCCATGAGGCAGGGGGCGCGCCCTAGGGGGTGGGGAGCCCCCCACCCTCGTGACCGCCTCTTTTGTTCCTTGGCGTAGGGTCCAAGTCTCCTGGATCACGTTCGGTGAGAAAATCACGTTCCCGAAGGTTTCATTCCGTTTGGACTCCGTTTGATATTCTGTTTCTTCGAAACACTGAAATAGGCAAAAAAAACAGCAATTCTGGGCTGGGCCTCCGATTAATAGGTTAGTCCCAAAAATAATATAAAAGTGGAAAATAAAGCCCAATATAGTCCAAAACAGTAGATAATATAACATGGAGCAATCAAAAATTATAGATACATTGGAGACGTATCACCGCTCTGCGCTGCTGTCGACGTCCCACGCGGAGTTGTCCGCGAGGGAGCCCTTGCCCTTCTTGGACGCCTCTGCCTCCAGATTTGTGGACGCCACCCTCTTCTTCCTCCCCCCTCAGGGGGAGAGTTTCTTTCTTCCTCCTCCTCGTCGTTGTCTTCGGCGGAGGAGGAGTGAGTCTCGTTGTCTTCGGACGTCACATCCAAAGCTCCCTTGCGACGGAGGCCACTTCTGCCCCCTTGGCCTTCTTCTTGGCCTTCTTCTCCGGTGCCTGGTAAGGCGCCGGGACTAGCATCTTCGTCAGAAGCGGGATAGCTGGTTCCTCGGGCAGCGGAGACAGACACCGAATTTGCTCCGCCTTCTTTGTCCAGCCTTGGAAAAATAAATGGTGAGGCTTAGGTATCTTCCGTGAACAAGCAAATAAAGGATACACCTTGAAATGTGAAAGACTTACCGCACTGGCGGGATGGGCCAGGGTGTGCCCACGGTCCTCGATCGTCTTCGGCGGCGTCTCGTTGCCTTTGAAGAGCACCTTCCAGATATCTTCGTGCGTAGTTCCGAAGAACTGTTGCAAGGTCTGGTGCTCGGCCGGATTGAACTCCCATAAAGGGCAAGTCCGGCTCTGGCATGGAAGGATCCGGCGAACTAGCATCACCTGGATCACATTGTCGAGCTTGATATTATTGTCCACCATGCTCTGGATGCGCGTCTGCAGTGCTATCAGCTCGTCCGATGAAGACCAATTCAGGCCCTTCTCTAGCCAGGAGGTGAGCCGCATTGGGGCTCCAGATTTGAATTCGGGAGCCGCGGCCCAGGTGTCATCGCGGGGCTTTGTGATATAGAACCATAGTTTCTACCACTCTTTGACGGTCTCCACAAAAGTACCTTTGGGCCATGTGACATTGGGCATCTTGCTCACCATGGCACCTCCGCACTCTGCGTGTTGGCCATCCACCACCTTCGGCTTCACGTTGAAGATCTTAAGACACAGTCCAAAGTGGGGTGGAAAGTGGAGGAAGGCCTCGCACACGACAATGAATGCCAAGATGTTGAGGGAGGAGTTCGGGGCTAGATCATGGAAATATAGCCCGTAATAGAACATGAGTCCGCGGACGAAAGGGTGGAGAGGAACCCGCTGACGAAATGAGGGATGAACACCACCCTCTCATTGGGCTTTGGGGTGGGGACGATCTGCCCCTTGTCCGGAAGCCGGTGGGCGATTTCTTTCACCAAATACCCGGCCTCCAGAAGCTTGGTGATGTCCTTCTCCTTGACGGAGGAGGCCATCCACTTGCGTTGCGCTCCAGATCCGGACATGGTCGAGCGCTTCCTTGAGGCGAAAAAGATGAGGACTTGGTGCTGGAGCTCGAGATTGCGAGGGCAGAGAGAGAGAAGGCGTGGGTGAAAGAAGGGAATCCATATCTCCTTATAAAGGCAGTGAATATCAAGCGCCTCCCCACTCGCCTTAAAACTCGCCTGTTCCCAAGGGTTGTGACAATGGCACGGTTGGATTACCCACGCCCGTATTGATGAGAATCCCGCAATAAGGGGACACGATCTCTGCTTTGACAAGACGTGCCAGTGAGACCGCATCTCGAAGCGGCAGGCTGAAAAACGGTTTGAAATAATGACCGGGTGATGACGTGATATCACGTTACAAGAAAGTTGTCAGCAGATTGGACTCGTGAAATGTTATACTCTTTGCGCTGGTGTGTGGTATTTGTTTTGCAGAGCCGGACACGTTCGTTGTGTCCGAAGACTGTCTTGGAGTATTCGGAGAAGGAACCCGCCTTTCAATGTGAAGACAATTTGCGCGCTGGACACCTCGTCTTTGAAGCCTGGTTCAGGGGCTACTAAGGGAGTCCTGGATTAAGGGGTCCTCGGGCGTACGGACTATGATACGTGGGCTGGACTGATGGGCTGTGAAGATACAAGACCGAAGACTCTCTCCCGTGTCCGGATGGGACTCTCCTTGACGTGGAAGGCAAGCTTGGCGGCCTGATATGAAGATTCCTTTCTCTGTAACCGACTTTGTACAACCCTAGTCCCCTCCGGTGTCTATGTAAACTGGAGGGCTTAGTCCGTAGCAGCAAGAATCATAATCATAGTCATATATGCTAGACTTTTAGGGTTTTAGCCATTACGATCTCGAGGTTGATCAACTCTTGTAATATTCATATTCATCAAGATCAATCAAACAGGAAGTAGGGTATTACCTCCATAGAGAGGGCCCGAACCTGGATAAACATTGTGTCACCCGTCTCCTGTTACCATCGACCTTAGACGCACAGTTCAGGACCCTCTACCCGAGATCCGCCGGTTTTGACACCGACAACAGTTAAATCCAAAGATGAAAGAAGTGGTAAGAAATGAAATACTAAAGCTTCTGGAAGCAGGTATAATCTATCCCATACCTGATAGTAGATGGGTAAGTCATGTTCATTGTGTTCCTAAGAAGGGAGGTATTACTGTTGTGCCTAATGATAAGAATGAATTGATTCCACAAAGAATTGTCACATGTTATAGAATGGTAATTGATTTTAGAAAAATAAACAAAGCTACTAGGAAAGATCATTATCCTCTACCTTTTGTTGATCAAATGCTTGAAAGACTATCAAAACATACACACATTTGCTTTCTAGATGGATATTATGGTTTTTCCCAAATACATGTGTCACAAGAGGATCAAGAAAAAACTACTTTTACATGCTGTTTTGGTACTTTTGCTTATAGACGTATGCCTTTTGGTTTATGAAATGCACTTGCTACCTTTCAAAGATGTATGACTGCTATATTCTCTTATTTTTGCAGAGATGTGAAGAAACTAATCTTGTCTTGAATTGGGAGAAGTGCCACTTTATGGTTAAAGAAGGTATTGTCTTGGGGCATAAAATTTCCGAAAGAGGTATTTAAGTTCATAAAGCTAAAGTTGATGCTATTGAAAAAATGTCGTGTCCTAAAGATATCAAAGGTATAACAAGTTTCATTGGTCATGCTGGTTTTTATAGGATATTTATTAAAGACTTCTCTAAAATCTCTAGGCCTCTCACTAAACTTTTGAAAAAATAAGTTCCATTTGTTTTTTATGATGATTGTTTGGAAGCCTTTGAAATACTTAAGAAAGCCTTAATTTATGCACCTATTGTTCAACCACCTTATTGGAACCTATCCTTTGAAATTATGTGTGATGCTAGTGATTATGCTATTGGTGTTGTTCTAGGACAAAGAGTTGATAAGAAATTAAATGTTATACATTGTGCTAGTAAAAATCTAGACAATGCTCAAAGAAATTATGCTACTACTGAAAAAGAATTTTTAGCAGTTTTTTTGCTTGTGATAAATTCAGATCTTATATTATCAATTCCAAAGTAATTGTTCACACCGATCATGCTGTTATTAAATACCTTTTGGAAAAGAAAGATGCTAAACCTAGAGTTATAAGATGGGTTCTCTTGCTACAAGAATTTTATTTACATATTACTGATAGGAAAGGGGTTGAAATCCCCATAGCAGACAACTTGTCTAGGTTAGAAAATATTTTTGATGATCCACTACCTATTGATGTTAGCTTTCCTGATGAACAACTTCCTATTGCCGCAGAATTGGTAATATTAGTAGACGTTAGGAAATGCCTACGAATTATTCACTTGTCATTGAACCATTTGATGTTTGGGGTTTTGATTATATGGGACCTCTTCCATCCTCTAACGGGTACACTCATATTCTAGTTGTTGTTGATTATGTTATTAAGTGGTTAGAAGCTATTCCAACTAGTAGTGCTGATCACAACACTTCTTAAAATGCTTAAAGAAGTTATTTTCCCGAGGTTTGGAGTCCCTAGATATTTAATGACTGATGGTGGTTCACACTTTATTCATGGTGCTTTCTGTAAATTGCTTGCTAACTATGATGTTAACAATAGAATTGCATCTCCATATCATCCTCAGTCTAGTGGTCAAGTAGAATTAAGTAACAGGGAAATAAAATTGATCTTGCAAACGACTGTTAATAGATCTAGAAAGAATTGGTCTAAGAAACTTGATGATGCATTATGGGCTTATAGGACTGCTTATAAAAATCCTATGGGTATGTCTCCATATAAAATGGTTTATGGAAAAACATGTCACTTACCTCTTGAATTCGAACATAAAGCTTATTGGGCAATTAAAGAGCTCAAGTATGATTTCAAACTTGTCGGTGAAAAGATGTTATTTCACTGGTATAGCGAGTTGCTATACAAACGGTTTTTAACCCCTTTCCGCGATGGCATTTTGAACCGTTGCCAAGTGAGTGACTGCGATAGGGGGGGTCCTTCCCACACGACCCAGAAACCATCGAGGATAGGGAGCCTTGATGCATATACAATACTCCCTACTCGTTTGTGCTTGCATTACCAACACAGTCGGTATTCTGTGGTGTTATGTTTATGATGTGCGTCCCATCACAAATGGTTCACGATTATAGAACGTGTATGATAAGCAGACAATCACACACCTTCACTTTTCTCGAACTGTGTGCGATAACTAATTAAGAAGATTAGCTAATTGTCATACCAGTGTCGGATAGGATTACAAAACGTCGGACCATCGTAACATCATCGTACATGATAACTATCATACACGCTATTCTTTGGTGCAACGTTTATGATGCGTACCACATCAGAAACAGTTCGATGTTGCAAATCGTGTATGATAAGGAAACTATCAGAAATGTTTAGTTTGCCCGCACCATTTGTGATATTGTCAGACATCACACACGGTTTGCAAACGACAACTGTGTGCATGCTCGCACATGTTCCCTCTGTGTGAACCGTGTTGGATTATGGTTTATATCACAAACGTTTGCGTCTTACCGACCGTGTGCGCCGTAACGACCTATAGAGTGTAATTTCACTGTAATATAATTGCTGCTATTTCAAATTGTACCGGATTTGGATTTGAATTTGAAAGTATGCTATAGCTTTATTCATATCCATCAGGTTCAAACAACCAATGCATTATTTCATTCACATGTACACATGTTCAAGAATTACATAAGCACCAAATAAAGAATAATGAACCATAATTGTATACTTGTACTATTAAAGACAGTAAACAAAGAGGCGAAATACATTCTAGTTGCTGAACAAGGTGAAGCGGAATGCCCATATTGTGCCCTCCTCCATGCAGAAGGCACGCACGACTCTAGTCCAACCCCTTGTGATGCCCGAACGCCCATCCTTCACTCTCTTCATGAACACATCTAGATAATCATCGTGTTCTGGTAGAAATACTTTAATCTTTGCATGCCCACCAATCATGTAGTTTGAGAGGTAACCTTGAGTATACTGCTTTGGGAACCACTGCAATGGAAAAAGATTCAGACATTGTCATCTAACACAACTCCTTATGGGTAGTAAAAAGAAGGCTACAGAGTTCTTACTTACCATCCTGCAGTTTGCTGTTGTCTTGGGTAAAGTGTAAAAAAATAGTTTAATTGCCATATTTTGACCCATTTTACTAACAATCTTTATCAACTTCCACTGGTACAACGAGGTGCTATACAAACGGTTTATAACCCTTTTCCGCGATGGCGTTTTGAACCGTCACCTAGTGAGTGACTGCGATAGGGGGGTCCTTCCCACACAACCTAGAAACCATTGGGGATATGCCCTCCTGGCACACACGCTCACCAAAATGAGGTCATGTGCGACCAGCGATCGATTAAATACGGTTATACGTACAATAGTGCTAAAAAGATACAATTATACAGGCGAAATCGTTTCTGGTCGTAAATACCTCCCACAGTCAGTCCCCACTAAACATTTCCGTTTGTATGTACATTCCACACAGTCAATCCAACGAATATGTTTCCGTTCGTATGCACATCCCACACAGTTAATCCAAGAAGTACATTTTCGTTCATATATACATCCCACACAGTCGCTCCAAGGAAAACGTTTCCGTTTGCAGGTACATCACGCACAATTTTCCCCATTAATTCGTTTGTGATAGCATTGCCATTGCACACAATATTAACAATTTTATTGTTTGCGTTATTGAATGCATCACACAAGGTGCGTAGAAGAAACTGTGTGGCAAAGGTTGTCCATCACACACACTTTTTATGTGGTAAACGTTTGCACAAGGTGGACTAATGCAAAGAATTTTCAAGAGGATGTTGTGTATGATTGTTCATTATCCAACATGGTTTAATCCTAGAAATTGTGTCTGTGTTGCCTAAGGTCATCGCCCATGGTGTTTTCTCAATAACTGTTTGCAAAAGAAAAACCCAATTAGCAGGCTAATTGGCCATTAGCAGGCTAATTTTCCTATTATTAATAATCAATTTATTAATATAATTGACATTTCATATTAGGCACACAATATATTTCATTTTCATATTAAGGAAGCAGGATTTCATATTGAAATACATCAGAGTACAACATCATATAACTTCAGCACTCAGCTACCCCATTACACAACTGCACCAGCACTAAGTTTCACAAGCAACATCTATAACCTTTTGAAATTAACAACATAGACAGTACATAGACAGATGAATCTCATCTAGAAAACTGCTGAAGCGGAAGGCGAATATTGAGCCTTCATTGATGTTGAAGGTCTTTGCAACTTCAGGCCAGTGCCTGCGGATGATTGACCGTCCATCCTTCGTCCTCTCCAGGAACACTTCAATATTGAACGTGGGTGTTGTATGAATACCTTCCTTGCCTCCTGACCATACAGGTGGTTTGACAGGTAATCATCAGTGAACTGCTTTGGAAAGGCCTGAAAACAAGGATGTGCATAAATATTTTCTCTATATTGGAAATGGGGCAAAGCAATAAAAAGGCAAGGTATAATAGTTAGTACCATCATGTAGTGAAATGATGTCTTTCTTCATTGTGAAGACAAAGATATTGTTGTTTTTTGTCGCTAATTTCTTTATCCTAACAATCTTTCTGTGTTTCTTGACTTGACTGATATTCATGGACAACTCATTTCCCCATATGCAAAAAGGGTCGAACAGTGGGTCAAAACCTCTGACAGAAGGACCTACATGTGCAAGACCAAATTGTTAAAAACCTAAATATTAGAATGGTTCCTTCAATTGCACAATAATGTGCTACTAGACAAAGGACCATGCATGTGCAAACCTCGATTGTAAACCTCACTACTTCCCATTATTTCCCTGCAACACATATAAGGTAGTTAGTGATCAGGTTAAGTGAGGGTTTGCATGCTATTAGTAAAATATGTTGATGAAAAATAAGCACGTTGCAGATTCATCAGATTAATTCAAGCCACATGGAAAACCCATTTATCCAAACCAAGCATGATTAAGAATTAGGAAATATAGCAATTGTATATGTTTCTCTTGTATTAAGTGCAGCCAAATTCAATTTATTCCTCACATGCACAACAATGCAAAATTCTACCCACGACAATTGGACATCGCATTGCAGAATTGAATCAAGCAGTTAACTCACCACAACAAATGAACCAAACATTAACTGACCACCACATTGCACAATATAACATAATCCTAATAGAAGATCAGACAGTTAACCAAACCAAGCATGCTTAACAACTTGGAAATATAGCAATTGTATTTTTTTCTCATGTATTTAGTACAGCCAAATTCGATTTATTTCTCAATGGCATACAATAATAGAATGCATCCACAACAATTGAACATCGCATTAAGAATTGAACCAAACAGTTAACTAAACACCACAACAAATAAACCAAACATTAAGTTAGCACCACATTGCACAATGTATGAAATACTAGAAGATTAGACAGTTAATCAGACAAAGCATGCTTGACAACTTGGAAATATAGCAATTGTCTTTGTTTCTCATGTATTTTGTAAAGATAAATTCAATTTATTCCTCACATGGAAGACAATACAAAATTGCACCCTGAAGAATTGAACATCATATTTGCAGAATTGAACCAAACAGTTAACTAAACACAACAACTAATTAACCAAACAGTTAATAAGTGAGCATCACATTACACGACATATAGAACATATACACTAGAGCAATAGATTGCATGGTAAAGGTAGATAGCACAATTCACTAGAGTTTGTTAGGAAAGGCAGGAGCAGCACATGCAATGGGTAAACCAAGCATGCTTAACCGGCTTAGCTAGCAAACTGAACATGGGTCCTTATAGTGAGCTAATAAGACAAGCTACTCCTCATCGTCGGAGATATCGATGATGATTGGCTCCTTGGACATGGAAGAGGGTGAGGCCTCCGCATCGTGGGTGCCCTCGTCATAGTGGTGAGTTGCCTGAGCCGCTCCGGGCACCAACCTGCTGGCTCTCGAGTTGAGGTAAGCACGTGCACGTTGAGAAAAGACCTTGTAGTCTTCGTTGAAGGCACCGAGGGTGGCCTTGAGAAAACGCCATGAACTGTCGTTTAAAGCAGCCAACCACGTCGCAGAGTCTGCACGCGAGGCATCAACGGTGACCGTGATGGCCAGGTGCTCCTCCAAGATCTGGGGGTTGACACGAATGGCAGCCATCGCGACCTCATCCGCGCGTGCGACCGTGATTTGCTTCTCCGCTGCCAAATGCTCCTTGAGCTCCTGGCTATATTGTGTGCACCATGGCTTAGGGTAGTGCTTATTTGGTGGAGGGGTCGGTGATTTGGGTGGAAGGTGTCTCGCCGGCGGTCGGGGCATGTCGGATGTGAAAGGACCAGAAGGATGGCAGTCGGGTGTGGATTACCTGCCTGGATAGACGAAGCCAAGCAGCATGAAGGAGGGTCGCCGGCGAGGAGGCGGTGCTGCAAGCAAGGAGTGAAGGTTTCAACTTGGAAAGGAAGGCGGAAACAGGGGAAATGTGGCTTTTGGTAAGGGGGAGGGGGCAGGGAGGTAGATATTTCCGCGGAAGCCAAATTTTTTGAATAGGTTAAGCGAAAAAACTGGCGCACAAACTATCATCAGACACGGTCCCTTATTCAGCGCTATGTACGATATGTGAACATCACAAACAATTCATATAGCTTAACCCGTGTGTGATGAGTTTGAACATGAAAATTTTTGGTTCGAATTTCCCTAGTTACAGTGGTCATCCACATCATTGCATAATTCGGGTACACAAAGGAGACTACAGCACACCCACACTTCTTAATCGAGCAATTTCAGCAACTAAATAGAGCTAGCTGACCTAAACATTACTCTAACAAATTAAATACCAATGCTCTTAATTAAAAAAAACAATGAGTATTACTACGGCTGGTGCTCGTCGATCTCCGCCGCCTCGTCCATGTCCAGCTCGCGCCCGACGATCTCCTGGGGAAGGGGCTCCATGGCATCCATCATACCATACTCGGCAAGCATCTCGCCATTAGCATCCGCCAAATCTTTGGAATAGGCCGCCATGAGCTGGGTGTGGGCGGCCGTGATCTGGGCTTTGGCAGGCTCCATCATGGCAAGGTATGCTGTCGGTGTCAAAACCGGCGGACCTCAGGTAGGGGGTCCCGAACTGTGCGTCTAAGGCGGATGGTAACAGGAGGTGGGGGACACGATGTTTACCTAGGTTCCGGCCCTCTCGATAGAGGTAATACCCTACTTCCTGCTTGATTGATCTTGTTGATATGAGTATTACAAGAGTTGATCTACCACGAGATCGTAGTGGCTAAACCCTAGAAGCTAGCCTATGGTATGATTGTTTTTGTCCTACGGACTAAACCCTCCAGTTTATATAGACATTGGAGGGGGCTAGGGTTACACAGAGTCGGTTACAAGGGAGGAAATCTACATATCCGTATTGCCAAGCTTGCCTTCCACGCCAAGGAGAGTCCCAACCGGACACGGGACGAAGTCTTAAATCTAGTATCTTCATAGTCCAACAGTCCGGCCAAAGGATATAGTCCGGCTGTCCGGAGACTCCCTAATCTAGGACTCCCTCAGTAGCCCCTGAACCAGGCTTCAAGGACGATAAGTCCGGCGCGCAGATTTGTCTTTGGCATTGCAGGGCGGTTCTTCCTCCGAATACTCCATAGAAGATCTTGAACACAAGGATAGTGTCCGGCTCTGCAAAATAGGATCCACATACCACCGTAGAGAGAATAATTTTTCCACACATCTAATCTGCTAACATGTTTGACAACATGACATCATACCACGACCCGGTCATTATTCGAACCTTTTCCTCAACCAGCTACTGCACGTATTGCAAGGTGGTTTCCTTGGCACGTCTTGTCGAAGCAGAGATCGTGTCCCCTTATCACGGGATTCTCATCAATACAGATGTGGGTAACCCAACCGCGCCATCAATTACGGCGCTTGGGGAATAAGAGGTTTTACCAGGTGAGTGGGGAGGCACAACGCCTCTTCCGCCCTTATAAAGGGACAAGGATTCACTCTTTTCACCCACGCCTTCTTCCCGATTCATTCCCTTCTGCTCAAGTTCCAGCGCCCAAGCGTTCATCTTCTCTGCCCACAAAAGGTCTTCCAAAGATGTTCGGATCCGGAGCAGGAGGCAAATGGATGGCCTCTACCGTCCGAGAGAAGGATATCAAAAAGCTTTGGGAGGCCGGGTACCTGGCCAAGAAAATCAGCCACCGCCTCTCAACGGCAGGACAGATCGTCCCCACTCCGGAACCCCACAAGAGGGTTGTATTCCTCCCTCACTTTTTCCGCGGGCTAGGGTTTCCCCTCCACCCGTTCGTTTGTGGCATCATGTATTATTATGGGATCGACCTTCACGATTTGTCCCCTAATTCCTTCCTCAATATCTCGACATTCATTGTCGTGTGTGAGGCTTTTCTCCGTATTTCGCCGCACTTTGGTTTATGGCTGAAGATTTTTAATGTGAAGCCCAAGGTGGTGGGCGGAGAGCATGCTGAGTGTGGGGGCGCTATGGTGAGCAAGATTCCCAACGTCGTATGGCCAACGGGAACCTTTATTGATTCTGTCAAGGACTGGCAACAGCAGTGGTTTTACATCACTGAGCCGTGCGGCAAGGAATGGGCCACCTCTCCCGAGTTTCGATCCGGTGCCCCTCTGCGGCTTACATCCTGGGTTAAGAAAGGCTTGGACTGGTCCTCGTCCGATGAACTGTCGGTGCTCCAAACGCGCGTTAAAGATATGGGAGATAAGAACATTGAACTTGTCAACGTAGTCCAGATGATTTTAGTCCGCCGGATCCTGCCTTGTCAACACCGGACTTTCAATCTATGGGAATTCGATCCGTCCAGGCACCAAACCTTGTGAGGGTTCTTCGGCTCCTCACACAAGGACATTTGGAAGGTGCTTTTCAAGTCCAGCAAATCATGGCCGGACCCCGCCGAGGACCACGGGTACCAACTATCCCGCCCTGCAAGTTCGCTGAGTTTATCAAACTTTTCTATTCGCATGACCCGAAGGAAGCGCTTAACGCGTTTTATTCCACTCTCCCAGGGCTAGATGAAGAAGGCGGAGCGGATCCATTGTCCGGCCCCGCTGCCTGAAGAACCGGCCATCCCACATCTGACGAAGATGCTAGTCCCGGCGCCTTACAAGGTGCCGAAGAAGACGGCCGAGAAGGAGGCCATAAAGACCCGGGGCGGCCTTCGTCGCCGCGGCACTCCGGACACAATGTCCGAAGGCTCTAATGCCCATTCTGCCTCCGATGAGGATGAGGAGGAGGAAGATGAATCCCCTGCGGGGGGAAGAAAAAAGAGGACGGCCTCCGTACCCTTGGAGGCCGAGCTGCCCAAAAGGGGAAATGCTCCTCTTTCGGAGGAGTCCACTGCTGCCGCCGACAGCGGGCCGGCATGGGATCCCAGGGCCCAGCCCCTGGTGAACTCGTAAGTATATAAAATCCTAGTATGTTTTAGGGTCCGGACTCATCGTGGCTTAGTATTTTAACCTAAGCCATATTTTTTGTAGTCCGGAGAGGTCCCGTACCAAAGAATCCTCATCAGAGGACCTGTTGAGCTCAAATGCTATGGAGAGCAGGACGCCCCCAAAGGCACCTTCCTCCAAACAGGTGCATAACACCGAGGCTCCGTCCCAAAAGGACCCCGGCCAAGGAGGAGAGGAAAAAACCGTGAAGGCGGCGCCTGGAGGTCAAACCTCAGGGGCCGGACACGTGGGGGAAAAGATTCCCATGGGGGCTGACGGCAGGGGCGATCCTGAGTTTGGCTCCCCGCTACATGCGATTCCAGAGACCTATACGGCTCCAAAATCAAGAAGGCAGCCTCCTTCGGCTGAAGGGGGCGTGCCTGTTCCATCGGCGACCTCTGTCCATCCAGAAGTGTCGGATGCTGTGTTGCTGGCGTTAAAAGACGCCCCCATCATTGATGAACACTGTGCCCTTATGGGTGCGGTGATTGAGAAGATCCAGTCAACTTAGAATGGACTGAACGAAGCCTGTATCAGCCTTATAAGAGGCTTTGAGGTATGTTTTATGAGTTGTTGAAGAGTGTCATAGTATAGATAGTAGCCCCTGATACACTATTCGGTGAAAGAAAGAACCGGGCAGGGGATCCAATTGATGATCATAGGAAGACTCATTGAATGACATTGATTTCTCTTCTGTTACAAGCATGCATCTATAGCGGCTGCTGCCTCTCGTACTGCGGAGATCTCCGGACTGAATCAAAGTCTGGAGCGGGCCATAGAAGAACTTGGCCAATTGAAAATGCAGTTGAGGGATAAACAAGGTATGCACAAGCGTTGCTCGCATTTATTGTGAAATAAATTTTCAGTATTAAATAAGCTGCATAATTATTTCTAGGGGTTATGACCGAAGTCGAGGCCCTCAAAAGGGCCGTTGTCGAGGCCGAGAAAAAGGCGACGACAAAGCGGACTCTTCGTGAGAAATACGAGGCCATAGTTATTAAAGCTGAGCAGGAGCTGCAAGAGGCCGTAAGTAAATGCGAGACCTTGGAGCAGAGTTTAACGGAGAAAGAGTCCGAACTCACCAAGGCGCGTCAAGCCACGAGCGATGCCCGGGGGGAAACCCAAAGTGCCCTGCAGGGGATCCAAGAGGCGAGAAAGATTGCAGCGGGTAAGGCTTTTCCCATGTAAAGTAAGTATTTGAAGGGAAAACTATGTTTCTGATGTTGAATCCGGATGTCTCAGGTGTATTTGCCGAGCTACCTCGCAGCATATCAGATGCCGCCCAATTCTACCGAGCCGAAGAAAGGAACACCGCAGATAAGCTGTTCTGGTCGCAGTATTTGGCGCCGAATTATCCAGTGCCTTTTGCCGATCAACTCAAACAGCTGATCGAACTGCATAAGTCGGCGGAACTAGCCATGAAAGATATGGTTATCCGGCTATGGCCTGCCGAGCCGATTCCAAGCAGCTACTTCGGGCTCGTGAGGTGGCTTGTAAGCGCTTGCCCTCGACTTGACGTCATCAAGCGGTCGGTCTGTATAGAAGGAGCACGAATGGCCTTCGCCCGCACAAAGGTGCCTTTGGGGAAGATGGATGCGAAAAGCTGATGACCGAAGGACCGCCAGAGGGGAAGGAGCACCGCAAGCCCGAATTATATTATGAGAGTGTCCTGAAAGGATCCTACCTTGCAGCGGAGCTATGCACCAAGGACATTATATTTCCATGAACTCCAATCATGTTGTCCTTTGTAATGTTTGAACAAGGTCGTTTATTTGTCGCCTGTTATATAAAAGTTTACCCTCCTGTGCGGCTGTTTTGTATCTTAAACCTGAGAGTTGGCCAATCGTCGGCTTCTGCCCCCACGTAAGGATTACGGGGGTGTTCGGGATAAACCCGAGCACTCTTTATCCCAGTTTTGGGTCCTTCTAAGGAGGTGCTAGTACAACGAACCAGGCAATCGGACTATAGGGCTTTATCACTCTCACTTAGCCATGGGAGCTTTAGTATGGTAGGCGCAGCCCCTGGTGTTCGGAAGACCGTACTAGGGGCTCTATAAGCACCTGATCGGAGAAAAAACCGATCCATCGCACGCTACATTGGTTATGGCATTATGCAGGAGAAATCCTTATAGATTTCATGACCTCTCGAACAGCTAACCAGCTCTCGCCGTATCATGACAGTCAGTTTTCGGCTTTCTCTACTGAGGTTCTCGTCCAGAAGAACCGGGACACAATCACAGAAGTTCTCCCAGTGCTACCTTAGCCGATATAGCGGAACGTAAGGTGGGAGCCGGGCAAACCCAACTATTGACCCAAGACATGATTCGGAGCTGATGCATATAATGCTATAGGTTTGGGGTGCCGAACTTCCATGAAAGTGTTCGGACTTTATTGCCGTGTTATGGGTAAAACGAAGCCCCTGGCATATTTTAAGGCATGTCGCTGTGTGTGGATGCCACTTGAAAAAATGATTTCAATAAGAAATAACAGCAGGCAAACGTCATATAAATCCACATGTTGTATTTGAATAGTACGTCTATGCGTATGGGTACAAGTAATGTGATAAAAAGGGATATGATTGTGGAACCTGCTGAGACCAGGGGGAAGAGACTGAGTGCGGATCTGTAATATAGCCGGACGGTCACTGCAGGGAATGTCTAAGGATTCCATTACGCGTTCAAGTTGCCTCCGTGTAGCCCGTCCTGGTCGGCGCAAAGGTGAACCTGCGAAGGAAATGTAAGAAATATTTACGTGCCGGAGGGCGTTTGAGCCGTTGAGTTCGGCCTCTCCTAGCCTTCGCTGGAGTATTTAGTTGAGCTCTGAACGAACCGGGCTATCCTTCCGCGAAATAGTTCGGAGTCCCTTGATGGTGTCCGGGAGCCTGGACGTCGACTCAAGGTTCGGCTGCAAGGTGCTGCTCGTTGTTTCTGCTGCTAAGGCAGTGGTGTATTTGTTGGTGCCGAGGGAAGGTTCGGCCTTGCCATGAACCGTGATGACACCGCGTGGACCGGGCACCTTGAGCTTACAGTAGGCATAATGTGGCACTGTGTTGAATCAAGCGAACGCGGTTCGTCCGAGCAATGCTTGATAATCACTGCGGAAAGGGGCGATTTCAAAGATTAACTCTTCGATACGGTAATTTTCTGGTGATCCGAAGACTAACTCAAGGGCATTTGAGCCTGTACAGCTAACCTCCACACCTGGTATGATGCCTCTAAAAGTGGCTTTAGTGGGTTCGATCGCCGAATGATCGATGCCCATCTTGCACACTGTGTCCTGGTAAAGCAGATTTAAACTGCTACCTCCGTCGATAAGGACTTGAGTGAGGTGGAATCCGTTTATTATTGGGTCGAGGACTAGTGCGGCTGGATTGCCCTGATTGGTGTTAACCGGACGATCCGTGCGGTTGAAGGTGACCGGCCCTAGTTTATATTGTGGGACGGCTAGTTCCGTTGAGTCGCCATCCCTAAGGGTGCATATCTGGTCTGAGTTGGCAATTTCGGTGGTATTTACCACATTCACCGATTGAATATGGGGGGGGGGGATTTCTTTTGCCCTCCTGTGTTCGGTGATCTGGGCTCTTCGTCGCTATCATCGCTTTGAGACCCCTCTTCGTCTTTGATGCCTGCCTTGCCGGCTTGTTTGAAGACCCAGCATTCTCTGTTGGTATGGGTGGCTGGCGTTTCTGGGGTGCCATGAATTTGGCATTGGCGATCGAGTATGCGGTCCAGACTGGATGGACCTGGATTCTTGTTTTTGGGTGGCCCTTTCCGCTGACCGGACTTTGAGCCCCTGAACCCGGCAGTAACTGCCGTATTTTCGGCATTTTCACCATATTTGTGGCGCTTGTGTTTGTTGCGTTGTGGTTTGCCATTGCTATCCCTGGCTTCTGATATGCCAGGTTTGCTTGTTGTATTGGTACTACGAGCCAACCAGCTATCTTCGCCCGCACAAAAGCGGGTCATCAGTGTCGTGAGGGCTGCCATGGATTTTGGCTTCTCTTGGCCAAGGTGCCGGGCGAGCCATTCGTCACGGATATTATGCTTAAATGCCGCTAAGGCCTCTGCATCCGGACAGTCGAAAATTTGGTTCTTCTTGGTTAGGAACCGGGTCCAGAATTTCCTGGCCGATTCCCCTAGCTGCTGAGTTATATGACTTAAATCGTCAGCGTCCGGCTGTCGCACATAAGTGCCCTGGAAATTGTCCGGGAATGCCTCTGCCAGGCTCTCCCAACTTCTGATGGAGTTTTCCAGCAAGCTATTGAGCCAATGCCGAGCCGGCCCTTTGAGCTTTAGCGGGAGATACTTGATGGCATGTAGGTCATCCCCGCGGGCCATGTGAATGTGGAGGAAGAAATCTTCTATCCATACCGTGGTGTCTGTAGTACCATCGTATGATTCAATGTTTACGGGTTTAAACCCTTCTGGGAATTAGTGATCCATTACTTCATCAGTGAAGCATAGGGGGTGTGCGGAGCCTCTGTGCTGGGCTATATCACGACGCAGTTCATACGAGTCTTGTCTGCCATGTTAGGCTCGGCCAGATTTGCTTTTAGTGTATCCGGCGTGACGATCATCGTCGCGTGTTGGTGCGCGCCCCCGTGATCCATAGATCGATCTTGCATGTTTTGCCTTGTTTTCCAATATATCTCGCAGGTCCCGCGTGTTGCCCCGGGCCTGGGTATTTTTGTTTGGTTGGTGGCGGGGTGCGGGCTGGACTTCAGGCTGAAATGCCTCTCTATCTCGGCCTCGAGGTGGCCGATCAGCCGCATCATACGCCGGTGATGTAGGTTTCAATGCTTCCTCCTCGAGGTGAGGTAGCAACGTGCGCTTTGGATAACTCTTGGTTGGGCGCTCGAGTTCATATTCATCGGCGGCCATGACTTTGGTCCATCTATTCGCTAGCAGATCTTGATCAGCTCGAAGCTGTTGTTGCTTTTTCCTCGGGCTGTTTGCTGTGGTTATAAGCCGACGCTTGAAGCGCTCCTGCTCGATGATACGTCTCCAACGTATCTATAATTTTTTATTGCTCCACGCTATATTACCTACTGTTTTGGGGCAATATTGGGCTTTATTATCCACTTTTATATTATTTTTGGGACTAACCTATTAACCGGAGGCCCAGCCCAGATTTGTTGCTTTTTGCCTATTTCAGTGTTTCCAAGAAATGGAATATCAAACGGAGTCCAAACAGAAAAATCCTTTTTGGAACATGATTTTCTCACCGGATAAGACCCAGGAGACTTGGACTCTACGTCAGGGGATACGGGAGGTGCTCACGAGGGTGAGGGGCGCGCCGCCCCTTGCCTCGTGGGGCCCCCGTAGCCCCTCCGACGTCCTCCCTGCACCCATATATACTCTCGTACCCTAAAACTTCCAGAACAGAGATTGGATCAGAAGTTCCGCCGCCGCAAGCCTCTGCAGCCACGAGAAATCAATCTAGGCCCTCTCCGGCACCCTGCCGGAGGGGGCTATCATCACCGGTGGCCATGGAGGAGTATCCCGGAGGGGTCTTCATCATCATGAAGGCCAAGGACCAGAAGGTGGAGGCCATGGAGGAGGAAGCACAAGGGGAGAACCTCTCCTCCTCTCTTCGGTGGCGCCCGGAGTGCCATCGGAGGGGAATCATCGCCACGGTGATCCTCTTCATCAACATCACCATCATCATCACCATCCTCATCTCTTTTACGCGGTCCACTCTCCCGCACACAGCTGTAATCCCCTACTTGAACATGGTGCTTTATGCCACATATTATGATCCAATGATGTGTTGCCATCCTATGATGTTTTGAGTAGATATCTTTTGTCTTTGGGTTGATTGATGATCTAGATTGGTATGAGTTGTATGTTTTACTTTGATGCTGTGCTATGGTGCTCTCCGTGTCGTGCAAGCGTGAGGGGTTCCCGCTGTAGGGTGTTGCAATACGTTCATGATTCGCTTATAGTGGGTTGGTGAGTGAACAGAAGCACAAACCCGAGTAAGAGGGATTGTTGCGTATGGGAATAAAGAGGACTTGATGCTTTAATGCTATGGTTGGGTTTTACCTTAATGATATTTAGTAGTTGCGGATGCTTGCTAGAGTTCCAATCATAAGTTCATATGATCCAAGTAGAGAAAGTATGTTAGCTTATGCCTCTCCCTCATATAAAACTACAATAGTGATTACCGGTCTTGTTAACAATTGCCTAGGACAATTCAGCACACCGATCCACCATTATTCCACACTCGCTATTTATAATACTAAGTAATATATTCTAACGTTATGTCAACATCACCTACTTTTATGTTTTAGCTCTCCGATACCATGCAAAGTTATCCTCTTCATACCCACAACGTAGTTTTATTTCTCGTTGCTAGTTGGAAGCAAACGTCCAGTACACGTAGAGTCATATCAGTGGCAGATAGGGCTTGAGAGAATATTGATCTTATCTTTATCTCCTTGTGGGTTCAACACTCTATACTTATCACTTCCATCTTTGGAAAGTGCTACGATGATTCCTTGCACTTGGGGATTATCAAGCTCTTTTCTGGCGCCGTTGCCGGGGAGCAATAGCGTGGGGTTGGTATTCTCGTGTGTGCTTGTTTGATTTCTTCACTAAGTAGATTTTGTTTTCCCTTTTTGTTTCTGTTTAGTTGTGGGTGAAACATACAAAAAAAATTTAAAAATGAAAATACAAAAAAAATTTATTACTTGCTTTTCATGCCTAAAAAGTTTTTCAAAAAGAGAAGTGATTGGAAGGTTTTGCATTGAAGAAGTGAGGGTCGACCTTGAGCACTTGTGGTCATGCTCACGGAAACAATGTAGAATTTTTCATGGAAATTTCTCTGTAAACAATTATCCCCTTGTATATATTCCTTGTATTATAATAATAAATGTGCCAAGCTTGGTTTTAGGATGATTAGATTGCTTGTTTGCTTTGTGCAGAACAAAAACAGAAACTTTGGCTGTAGTGCATGAATTTACGTTTTTAACTGGAATGTCAAATGGTTCTGATTCTTTTTGCACTTTACTTATGTACAAATTGTTAAAATTCTCAAAAAAAATTATAATTTTAAGAGTTACAGAAGTTTGCCAAACTTCCAGATTACTACAGGTTGTTCTGTTTTTAACAGATTCTGTTTTGCGTGTGTTGTTTGCCTATTTCGATGAATCTATGGCTAGTATTGGGAGGTATGAACCATAGAGAACTTGGAATACAGTAGGTTTAACACCCCCACAAATAAAGAATGAGTTCATTACAGTACCTAAAGGTAGTGATTTGCTTTATTACACTAACGGATCTCACAAGTTTTTGTTAAAGTTTGTGTGAATGAAGTGTCCGAATGTCGAGGAGCTATCAATATGAGAAGAATAAAGATAGGCAAGAGTTCAAGCTTGGGGATGCCCAAGGCACCCCAAGTAAATATTCCAAGGATACTCAAGCATCTAAGCTTGGGGATGCCCCGGAAGGCATCCCCTCTTTCTTCTTCAACAATTATCGGTATACCTCGAGTTTTGTTTTGTTCACATGATTTGTGTCCTTTGTGTTTTTCTTTTTCTTCAAGAACCATGCTAGCATGAGATGTCCCTTCATCGATTTATAGAATACTTCATGTGCTTCACTTAAATCTTTTAAGTATGATCTGTTGGCGTTCTGGGAACGGGGGTCCCCAGACTTGCCTGCCTGCGGCCTGCGGCGTGGCTCAAAGGGGGGGGGGGCCATCACGGCCCATCTTCATCAACACAAGCTCAAGACCCTCGCGAGGGGCCAAGCCTGACGGGGCGGACGACAGGGAGCTTCCTCACGCACGGCCTCATCAGGCTGGCTCGCGAGGTGGCGGAGAGATCAAGGCGGGGTACCTCACGAGGTGCCCATGACGCAAGCCATGATGACCAAGGGCGCCAGGCGGGCGCCAGCCCGCGCAGTGTCCTCCTTTCCTCTTTGGTGCAAAGGGAGCAAGCGCAGGCGAGAGCATCAAGCAAAGGCGTCCATTTCGGTGCAACAAGACCAAGACCAGTCCAACGGCGGGAAGGAAGTCATTGTGGAGCCCAAGCTGGCGTCATCACCAGAGCCTTTGACAGACGAGGACCGACTTTAGTCAGGATAAGTGTACCAGATGTTCCCCTTCAAAATGGCCAATTGTTGGTGCCCTTCCCGCTCAATATTTGGGAAGAGGCCCAGGGCCTCTGCCTATAAATAGGACTAGCCACCCACAGGGTAGAGACATTTAGAAAGGTAGCAAGAGAACAAACGAGAGCAGAGAGAAGCAATGAACTCCCCTAGTAGTTCATCAGACCAGCCAAGAACAGACCCTCATGAGGCTGTTCTTCCTTGTATTTTCATCACCATCAGCCCATGAGGCAATCCACCACACCACAAACTAGAGTAGCGTATTACACCATAATGGTGGCCCTAACTAGTATAAACCCTGTGTCTCTTGTGCTGTTCCTTCCGTAGCTTAGATCTTAGCGAGGCAACAGGGTACAGGTAGGTAGAGGGCGAGATTCCGCGTGCACCCAGTGTTCGAACCTCAAGGGTCTGCCGGAACCCAAAATCCGACATGATCTTATAGAATTGCTCTTTGTGCTTCACTTAAATCTTTTTGCGTATGGTTTTGTAGAATGCTTCATGTGCTTCACTTATACATTTTGAGCTTGGATATTTGGTTAGTTGTAGAATGCTCCAAGAACTTCACTTATATCTTTTGGAGTATGAATAATATTATAATTTAAAGTAGGTTTGGAAGAGTGTCAACTTTAGGAATTAGTGATCCCACTATTTTGGAAGATGTTGAATCTTAGTGTGATATTTATGGAAGTGGATTTGGAAGAGTGTGAACTTTAGCTAGTAATGATTCCACTATTTTGGAAGAGGTTCCAATTGAGTATGAGAACAAAGTTGCTATCCATGATGCCTCTGAAAATTATTATGGGAGGAATACATGCTTGTAGGAGTTGTATTAATATCAAGTGTCCTCCTATGTGCTTAAAGTTTTGAAGTTATACTTGTTTTGCCTTCCTATGCTAGTTGATTCTTGCTCCCATAAGTGTGTACTCACAAAATCCCTAGGCATAGGAAGTGTGTCATATTTAAATGTGCTAGTCATATTATTCAAGATGCTCTCATTGTGCTTTAATTCCTATCTTTTATGTGAGCATCATTGAAATCATCATGCCTAGCCAAAAGGCATTAAAGAAAAGCGCTTGTTGAGAGAAGCGACTGAACTCCCCCTAGTAGTTCATCGCACCAGCCAAGAACAGACCCTCGCGAGGCTGTTCTTCCTTGTATTGTTCATCACCATCAGCCCCAGAGGCAATCCACCACACCACAAACTAGAGTAGGGTATTACACCACAATGGTGGCCCGAACTAGTATAAACCATGTGTCTCTTGTGCTGTTCCTTTCCTAGCTTAGATCTTAGCGAGGCGACGGCGTACAGGTAGGTAGAGGGCGAGATTCCGCGCGCACCCTAGTGTTCGAACCTCAAGGGTCTGCCGGAACCCGAAATCCGACATCTGGCGCGCCAGGTAGGGATGCGCCGGGATCCACCTTCCACCACTTCCTGTCCCGTCGCATCGTCCTCATCATGTCCGGCGACCAGGCGGGCAACCCCGGTCCCTGGGCGGCTTGGCCCGCCCACACAGAGCCACTCGCCTCGGGCAACCCCATGCCCCAGGCAGCTCGCGGTCCGCAGGGCGCTGCGGGCCGCGGTGACGCGACGAGCCGACAACTCTCACGCCACGGCAAAGCGCGGTCGGCAGCGAGGGCCTCCAACCACGCCGCGGCCGCGACGCCGTACACCCGCCGGGAGTAGGCGAACTCGAGGGCCGCGCTCATGGTGGCCCGGGAGCTACTGCAGTGCAGGCTACTGGAAGGCGGCCGCGATGTGCTGCTAGAGCGGGTGGCAGAGCTCCTGGGCTTCGCCGCCTCGGGGGCTCATCCCTTCTGCACCCAGCTCCCACCTCAGGTCTAGGGCGGCCCGCGCGGGGGCTCCACACGCGGCCGCGGGCCCCAAGGCTACTCCAACGCCAGCGAAGCTATCAGCACCGGCCAGCGGCAGCGCTGCCTCCGCTCGCGCCCAGCGAAGAAGGTCTCGCCATGCCCCACGGCCCCAGTGGGCCGCCGCGCTACCACCCCCAGGTGGGTGCTCCAAGCAGAACCGCATGGCACGCAGAGCACTATGGCGCGGCCTTCGGGATGACGGCCCCCGAAGAATACGTGCCCCACATGATGGACCAAGGGCACCAGCACGAAGGCGAACAAGGCTCGCTCCTCAGCCCAGGCTGGGGGGACGAGGCAACAGAAGTTGAGCTCTTCCAAGAGCCACGTGAAGGCCCCACCGGCCACGCTGGAAGCGACGATTATCTGGTACCACTAATCCCTCAGGAGCAGGCATACGTTAATCATGAATCGCAGGAGGTGCAGGTCGCCACAGCGAGCGGCTGCCCTGCTCCCGCAGTCTCCTACCCCTTGGGAGGAGGGCGTCGGGGGCTGCAGGAGAGGGGCCGTGATCCGGCATCACCACCGCGGCGTTCGGAGCAAGGCGTTCTCAGGAGGTAGTCCCTCTGCTGGGGAGGTGCCTCAGGGCCTGCCCCTGGCGGAGGACCCGTGGTCGTCGGGGGACCGCTGGCGACCGCTCTACCCCATCGGCGGCATCCTGGTTTCCGGTCGTCGTTGATGGCACTAGAGTGCGGCGCAAGGCGGGGCCCTCGTCTGGCGATATGAAGCAAGGCCAGTACCTGTGAAGGAGGCCCAGTGCTTGTGAAGCTCGCCGCCCCATGACACTCTCACGTAATAATGAGTGGGGCTGTACACGCCTACAGAGTCTCGGGGTGCGGCGTCCGAGCCCAGGGCTCCCTCCCATGCCCAGTGGCAGCACTTAGCTCCGCGCTGGTGAGAAGACGTCCAAGACTAGACTAGGTGCCGGACGTGGCCTTTTTTGGTTTGGTTTCATTGCTTTTCCCTTTGGTTGTCACTTTCCCCCGCTGGATTTAAGTTGGATTCGAATTCGAGATTTGCGTGTGTTTGGGGAAGGGGGTGTTTAGTCTCGTTCGAGCAATCTCTAGCGTTCGATTACGCTTTGCCTCGGCTGCCTCCCCTCGCGAGCCCCTCATGAGCCAGGTTAGGCCTAGCTTGCGTGCAGCCAGATCGCCGCCGCCGCATCCTCTCAGGAGGCTTTTACTGCAGATCCTATGGGTTCGATCAAGAGATGCTCGAAACGCCACAGCCCTCCACAGGCTATCTCGGGGCCCGCACGGGACAAAGGTAAACTAGCCAGCCACTTGCCACAGGCGTACGGGTGGTATAGCATCTACTAATACACAGAACACAAGTTTTACATGAGGGGCTCCCCCTCCCAAAATGCTCTCACGACTGTCAGGGCAAAACCTGAGCTCTATTCGTGCAGGAAACAGGAACGGTGCGCAGTCAGTCGGATAAATCCCCCAATGCATCCTCAGGGGCACCTCCTAAATTGTCGCTGGCGTCGCTGGCCTCGCCGTCGCTCCCTGCGTTGTCACCAGCGGCGCCAGGACCATTCACCACGCCGCCTTCGTCAGCAGCCACGATCACGCCATTGTTGTCTGAAGCAAAGGCCCTGACAAGGGCGTCCACGTTATCCTCCACCTAGTGCGCCAAGTCGTCCCGGACGGCCTGGGGTACTGGGGCGATGGCTGCATTGAAGTCGAAGTGGGGGTCCATATTCCAGAGATGGCTGAAGATGCGAGAAAAGGCGCGCCCGAGCAGGGCGCGGCTCCTCTCCTTCACCAACCTGTCGGCCCTGACCGACCGCGCCTCCAGCCGAGTCACCACATCGGTGAAGAACTGAAGGTTGCCGGCTTAGTTAATTGCGTGCGGCTCGCCAACAGCCACCTCGCAGATGTTACCCAAGGCTGTGTTGGCTCTCTCCCGGAGCGTGGTGAGCATGGGGCCGTGCTCATGCTCCAGGACCCGCCGCTGGCGCATCTCGTCTGCATTCTGTCGTGCAACAGCCTCAGCCTCGTCCACACGTTGGCGATGAAGAGGCACCTCGACACGGGAGGTAGTTAACTCCTCCTGCGCCACCTCAAGGGCGGCCCGAAAAGCATCGGCCCGCCGCGTCGCTTCCTCCTGCTTGGCCCTCAAGGCAGCGGTCCTACCTTCGGCCTCAGCCCGGATCAACCCCAGCCTTTCCTCGAACTCGCGCTCGAGGTTCAAGCACGCCGTTGCCACCCGACGCCTGACCTCCTCCAGGACACGGGCCTCCCGCGCAGCGGCATCATTCTCCGCCCTCGTCACCAAGTGCTCCCTTGTTTCCAGGCGCTCGTACTCGCGTGCGCGTTCACGCGGATTCCAGCGTCAGAGCCTCCTCCCGCTTCTGAAGTTCTGCTGGGTCGCCTGAGGCCACCCTCATCGATGCAAGGGCCGTTTCGCGCAGCTCCATCTGCTCCTCCAGTGAGCGGCAACGGGCCAGGAGCTCCCGCGCCCGCTCCTCCGCCGCCTCTCGCCGCCGGTCAGCTTCCCGAGGCTCTTCAACGGCCCGAAACGGACCTCCCGAGAGGCTGCCAGCGACGCCTTGGCCTCCTCATCGTCAAGATCACGCTGGTGGCGCGCAAGGGTGACAGCCGCCTTCAGCTCGTGCCTCTCCGCGGCCAGGCGCAGGCCCTTGGCCTCGAGGCGCGCATCTTCATCGGCGAGCTCTTCACCAAGCAGGCTCACCGCATCAGCCGCCCTCCGAAGAAACCCTTGGCGAAGAGCGCGACGCTCCCGAGTGCGCTCAAGTACGTCTTCCACACCATCATCCGCCCCAGGTGAGCGCCGAGGGCCGTGAATCAGCACTCCCCCTCCGGGTAGGGGGCTGGGGGCTGGCGCCCTCGCCACGGCTGGGCACGCCTCGCCAGAAGCCCGGCCAGGAGCCAGCCCATCTCCCAAAGAAGAGCGCAGGGAATACCTCAGCCAATCACGGTCGACAACCAGACGAGAAGCCCACGGCAGGCTGGCTATGCCACGAGAAGGCTCGCGAAGGAGGGTCGCGAGGCGCGCGGGGACGCGATGCGCCTCAGGATGGCTCGTCTCTCCGCCCGGCCTCACCACAAGGGCCCTGCTGCTCGGAGTGCTCAAAGACGACGGAGAAGGCGAGGCCCAGGGGGATGGCTCCTCAGCCATCTCCGTGAGCTCGGCGGGAAGGGCCCTGCGGAGCAAGGATCAGTAAAAGCAACAGAAGAATCAGGAGCCAGAAAAGGGGAAAGCTTACTCATCGGTGGCGAAGTACTTCCTGCGCTTTATGGCGACAAGGTGTCGTCGCCCAAGGCTTCCTTCTTCCGGAGAGCCTCGAAGTCCACGCGGAAGCGACCCAAGAGTTGAGCGCAGGGGTCAACCTGCGACGAGGAAGGAGCGTCGAGACGACCGGTGTCGGGGGCGTCGTCCTGGCGCACGCCGCCGGTCACCTCACTAAGAAGGGTAGCTGGGGCCACCAGGGCCTCGACCGCGGGCTGCGGCTCAACGCCTTCAGCCACAACGGTGCGGGCCTCAGGAGCTGTCGCCTCAGGAGCTGCCACCTCAGGAGTGCCGCCTGTCATCGTCACCCCTGCGGAGGCCCCCTCGGCCTCCAACGGCTCATGCCTCCCTGCTCCGCCACTCGAGGAAGAGCCGCCATGGCCGACTGGAAGGGCAGACACCACCACCGGGTTCTCGCGAGACCCCATGAGGCCTGCGGGGCACAGTCCCCATTCGTCGACGCTGGGCATCTGCTTCACAAAGTCACCCCTGCTTGAGAAAAGTACAGCAAAGCACCCCCTTGCCGGACGCTGCCATGGTTGGGATCCCCAGTCAAGACCAAGAGCACCTTCCTCAGCGCTTCAGGCATCAAGTCCTCCTCCTGAAGCCTCATGCGGTCTTCACGCCCGCTGAAGGCCCACATCCGGTGGGAATGGCGCTGGAGAGGGGCAATGCGGCACAACAGGAACTCCTTCACCACCTTGGGCGCCGTCACCTCGAGCGCCCTCAGGAACGCGAAGCGACACCAGACGAAGGAGAGCCGGGGGCTCGTGAGCGTCTCCTGGCCCCAGCCTGAATTGGGGACAGCGGGTGATGTTGGCTCCGACAGCAGGGGGCTGGGCACCCCCACGTCCACGTACAGACCACCGCCATGGAACCCAGCGGGCGGAGGAAGGAGAAGTCAATCCTCAAGTCGCTGTTTCGGATGCAGCAACGAAGCTCACACACCCCGAACATTGGGTGGGGTCAACAAGGTGCAGAGAGAAGAAGTGGCGCAACAAAGCATCTGAGGGAAGGATGCCCATCATCGCCTCGCAAACAAAGGCAAAGACCGCAAGAAGAGTGATGGATTCCGGACCAAAGTGCATCATATGGATCTGGTAGTGGGAGAGCACAACATTGAAGAAATCGGAGAAGGGGAACCAGCCCGCCTACGAGCGTCGGCAAAATCTGGACCTCGGTGATTATCCTGTCAATGGCGAAGTGGGACGCGGGCCAGGCCGTCGTCCACCCGCATTCGTTGAAGATGGTGGCCAAAGCCGAGCTGACCTTGCCCAGGCCCTCTCGATTGAGTATGATTGGTGATCGACGGCGGGGCCGCGACGACGGCGAAGCGGCGGAGGCATGGGTTTCTTCCCTCTTCCCTTCTTCGTCGGAGCCATGGCAACGGAAGGGGGGGAGGAAGTTTTGAGATTGGATTGGGAGCAGAAGCTGGAGTTCGAGAGGAGGAAGAGTGGGGGACGGTCGAGCAGCGGAAAGGGGGAGCGGCTGTGTGCGTCTACGAGTCCGCCTAGCACGGCACAAAATAAGGAGGCGTGGGGGAACAGTGTCGCCCACGTCCAATCAACCGCCACGCGGGCGCGCTCAAGGCCGCAGGCTGTTAGGGGCCGTGGCGCGCAGACTTGCCCCTTCGCCTCGCTCGGCCAAGTCCGGCGCGCCATGGACCCGGGGCTCTTGTCGGCGTTCTGGGAACGGGGGTCCCCAGACTTGCCTGCCTGCGGCCTGCGGCGTGGCTCAAAGGGGGGGGGGGGCCATCACGGCCCATCTTCATCAACACAAGCTCAAGAACCTCGTGAGGGGCCAAGCCTCGCGGGGCGGACGACAGGGAGCTTCCTCAGGCACGGCCTCATCAGGCTTGCTCGCGAGGTGGCGGAGAGATCAAGGCGGGGTACCTCACGAGGTGCCCATGACGCAAGCCATGAGCCAGGCGGGCGCCAGCCCACGCAGTGTCCTCCTTTCCTCTTTGGTGCAAAGGGAGCAAGCGCAGGCGAGAGCATCAAGCAAAGGCGTCCATTTCAGTGCAACAAGACCAAGACCAGTCCAACGGCGGGAAGGAAGTCATTGTGGAGCCCAAGCCGGCGTCATCACCAGAGCCTTTGACAGGCGAGGACCGACTTTAGTCAGGATAAGTGTACCAGATGTTCCCCTTCAAAATGGCCAATTGTTGGCGACCTTCCCGCTCAATATTTGGGAAGAGGCCCAGGGCCTCTGCCTATAAATAGGACTAGCCACCCACAGGGTAGAGACATTCAGAAAGGTAGCAAGAGAACAAACGAGAGAGACAGAGAGAAGCGACTGAACTCCCCCTAGTAGTTCATCGCACCAGCCAAGAACAGACCCTCGCGAGGCTGTTCTTCCTTGTATTTTTCATCACCATCAGCCCATGAGGCAATCCACCACACCACAAACTAGAGTAGCGTATTACACCATAATGGTGTCCCTAACTAGTATAAACCCTGTGTCTCTTGTGCTGTTCCTTCCGTAGCTTAGATCTTAGCGAGGCAACAGGGTACAGGTAGGTAGAGGGCGAGATTCCGCGTGCACCCAGTGTTCGAACCTCAAGGGTCTGCCGGAACCCAAAATCCGACATGATCTTATAGAATTGCTCTTTGTGCTTCACTTAAATCTTTTTGCGTATGGTTTTGTAGAATGCTTCATGTGCTTCACTTATACATTTTGAGCTTGGATATTTGGTTAGTTGTAGAATGCTCCAAGAACTTCACTTATATCTTTTGGAGTATGAATAATATTATAATTTAAAGTAGGTTTGGAAGAGTGTCAACTTTAGGAATTAGTGATCCCACTATTTTGGAAGATGTTGAATCTTAGTGTGATATTTATGAAAGTGGATTTGGAAGAGTGTGAACTTTAGCTAGTAATGATTCCACTATTTTGGAAGAGGTTCCAATTGAGTATGAGAACAAAGTTGCTATCCATGATGCCTCTGAAAATTATTATGCGGGAGGAATACATGCTTGTAGGAGTTGTATTAATATCAAGTGTCCTCCCTATGTGCTTAAAGTTTTGAAGTTATACTTGTTTTGCCTTCCTATGCTAGTTGATTCTTGCTCCCATAAGTGTGTACTCACAAAATCCCTAGGCATAGGAAGTGTGTCATATTTAAATGTGCTAGTCATATTATTCAAGATGCTCTCATTGTGCTTTAATTCCTATCTTTTATGTGAGCATCATTGAAATCATCATGCCTAGCCAAAAGGCATTAAAGAAAAGCGCTTGTTGGGAGACAACCCAATATTTACCCTTACTGTTTTTGTGTGTCAACATGATGAAGTTACTGTAGTAATCGTGTTTTATAGCTTTTGTTTCAATAAAGTGCCAATTAAGACCTTTGGGAAGACATGGGTGAAAGTTAATGTGATCTTAATGTAAAAAACATAAACTTTGCGCTCACGAGAATAGATGTCAGTTTTTACAGAAGAGTGCTTTTGAGTTGATTCTTTTTGCATAAGATTAATAGACAAATTCCTCACGTCCACCAATTTATTTCATAATTTTTGGAGTATCAGAAGTATGGTTATTGTTCAGATCATTACAGACTGTTCTGTTTCTGACAGATTCTGTTTTCATTGCATAGTTTGCTTGTTTTCTAGTTTCTATGGCTTATATTATTCAATATAAATTGTAGAAATGATATGGTACAATAGGCATTGTGTGAGAACAATTATGAACCTTGTATTTGACAGTACCCAAGTGCATGGTTTGCTCTTTATCATACTAACCTATCTCACGAAGTTTGGCTAAGTTTTGTGTGATTGAAGTTTTCAAGTTTTGGGTGAGATATCGATATGAGGAGAATAAGGAGTGGAAAGACCCTAAGCTTGGGGATTCCCAAGGCACCCCAAGGTAATATTGAAGGAAGACTCAAGCACCTAAGCTTGGGGATGCCCCGGAAGGCATCCCCTCTTTCGTCTTCAAAAATATCGGTATACTTTACTCGGAGCTATATTTTTATTCATCACATGATATGTGTTTTGCTTGGAGCGTATTTTCAATTTTGCTTGCTGTTAGTTAGAATAGTGTTTTGCATCTTTCTCTTCAATAAAAATGTCAAGGATATCCTTTACCATGCTTATTTTGCGAGTATACATGTTGCTGTTTCAAAACAGAAAGTTCACCGCTGTTGCAAAAATTCCCTAGAAAAGTCAGAATGTGATAAAATGTTGAAACCTTTTGCATAATAAGATCTGATAAATTTACTACAGTGGGAATTTTCTTTCATAATTTTTGGAGCTGGGGAAGTATTGATACTCTTGCATTCTTTACAGGCTGTACTGTTTTGGTAGATTGCTGCTATCTTTGCATTGTTTGCATATGTTTGCTTGTTTAATGATTCTATTTGAGGATAGGACTATTAAATATGCAGAGACGTTTAGTATGCAATGTTGAGTAATAATTTGTGTGATTTGCTATAGTAGAGAATGATAAGGTTTTTGCATTGGTTTATACTAACCTATCTCACGAGTTCTTGTTGAGTTTGGTGTGGACGAAGCTTTTGAGATTTAGGGAGATCGTGATATGAAAGGAATTAAGGAGACACAAAAGCTCAAGCTTGGGGATGCCCAAGGCACCCCAAGATAATATTTCAAGAAGTCTCAAGTATCTAAGCTTGGGGATGCCCCTGTAGGCATCCCACCTTTCTTCCTCAACAACTATCGGTTAGTAACGGTTGAGCCTAAGTTTTTGCTTCTTCACATGATGAGTGCTACCCTTGCAATGTAATTTTATTTAATTTTACTTGTTGTTTGAATAAAATCTTTGGATCTGAAATATTGAATGAAAAGAATCCTACCATGGTTAGTTAATTATTTGACTACCCAGTGTTCTTCACTCATATCTTTTGGAGTAGTTTGTCAATTGCTCATGTGCTTCATGTAGTAAATGGTTGAATAAATTGAATGTCATAAACCTGAATTTATATATGTTTCATATGCTTTTAACATGGGGAGTAATGACTTCACACATAATAAGTATAGGTAGTAAACTTATTGGAAGTTAGCAAACGTAGAATTGGTCACTTGAACAATTCATGAAACAATATTGAAGGGAGAGGGATTTCACATACAAATATACTATCGTGGACATCTCTTATGATTGGGAGCACTCATTAAAATATGACATGCTAAAGGGTTGATATTGGACAAGGAATACAACGTAATGAGTTATGTCTTTCTTATATCCGAGGTAAAGTATGTTGTCATTGATCCTCTAACTTGTTGAGCTTGCCTTTCCCCCTCATGCTAGCCAAATTCTCAGCACCAAGTAGAAATACTAGTTGTGCTTCCAAATACCCTTAAACCAGTTTTGCCATGAGAGTCCACCATATCTACCTATGGATTGAGTAAGATCCTTCAAGTAAGTTGTCATCGGTGCAAAGCAATAAAAATTGCTCTAAATATGTATGATTGATTGGTGTGGGAGAAATAAACTTTGTACGATCTTGTGATGTGGAAGTAATAAAAGCGACCGACTGCATAATAAAGGTTCATATCACAAGGGGCAATATAAAGTGACGTTCTTTCACATTGAGATTTTATGCATCCAACCATAAAAGCGCATGGCAACCTCTGCTTCCCTCTGCGAAGGGCCTATCTTTTATTATTATCTTCTACCTTATGCAAGAGTCACGGTGATCTTCACCTTTCCTTTTTCATTTTATCCTTTTGCAAGCCCAGCATGTTTGAAAGAACACGATATATATATCTAATTGGATGTAGGGGAGCATGAGTTATTATTGTTGACATTACCCTTGAGGTAAAAGGTTGTGGGGCAAAACTATAAGCCCCTATCTTTCTCTGTGTCTGATTAAAACTCCATAACCACAAGTATTGCATGAGTGTTAGCAATTGTGAAAGACTACATGATAGTTGAGTATGTGAAGTTTGCTAAATCAAAGCTCTGACATAGACTCTTCCTGAAAATAGGATGAATTGCAATTGTTTGATGACTAAGAATATCGTTTGCTAGTCTTCAAGAAAGTTTATGATCCATACTTTAAACTTGTGAATTGCTTGTTACTTGATCATGAAAAGTTTTATGAGATGAACTACTGTTATGATATGTAATGATGCTAGAAAAAGTGATTGGAATTATCATTGATCAAACTTAAGCACTTACTAGCATTCCACATCAAAAATTATCTTTTTATCATTTACCTACTCGAGGACGAGCAGGAATTAAGCTTGGGGATGCCTGATACGTCTCCAACGTATCTATAATTTTTGATTGCTCCACGCTATATTATCTACTGTTTTGGGGCAATATTGGGATTTATTATCCACTTTTATATTATTTTTGGGACTAACCTATTAACCGGAGGCCCAGCCCAGATTTGCTGTTTTTTGCCTATTTCAGTGTTTCGAAGAAACGGAATATCAAACGGAGTCCAAACAGAAAAATCCTTTTTGGAACGTGATTTTCTCACCGGATAAGACCCAGGAGACTTGGACTCTACGTCAGGGGATACGGGAAGTGCTCACGAGGGTGAGGGGAGCTCCCCCCCTTAGGGCGCGCCCCCTGCCTCGTGGGGCCCCCGTAGCCCCTCCGACGTCCTACCTGCACCCATATATACTCTCGTATCCTAAAACTTCCAGAACAGAGATTGGATCAGAAGTTCCGCCGCCACAAGCCTCTGTAACCACGAGAAATCAATCTAGGCCCTCTTCGGCACCCTGCCGGAGGGGGCCATCATCACCGGTGGCCATGGAGGAGTATCCCGGAGGGGTCTTCATCATCATGAAGGCCAAGGACCAGAAGGTGGAGGCCATGGAGGAGGAAGCACAAGGGGGAGAACCTCTCCTCCTCTCTTCCGGTGGCGCCGGAGTGCCATCGGGAGGGGAATCATCGCCACGGTGATCATCTTCATCAACATCACCATCATCATCACCATCCTCATCTCTTTTACGCGGTCCACTCTCCCGCACACCGCTGTAATCCCCTACTTGAACATGGTGCTTTATGCCACATATTATGATCCAATGATGTGTTGCCATCTTATGATGTTTTGAGTAGATATATTTTGTCTTTCGGTTGATTGATGATCTAGATTGGTATGAGTTGTATGTTTTACTTTGATGCTGTCCTATGGTGCCCTCCATGTCGCGCAAGCATGAGGGGTTCCCGCTGTAGGGTGTTGCAATACGTTCATGATTCGCTTATAGTGGGTTGGTGAGTGAACAGAAGCACAAACCCGAGTAAGAGGGATTGTTGCGTAAGGGAATAAAGAGGACTTGATGCTTTAATGCTATGGTTGGGTTTTACCTTAATGATCTTTAGTAGTTGCGGATGCTTGCTAGAGTTCCAATCATAAGTGCATATGATCCAAGTATAGAAAGTATGTTAGCTTATGCCTCTCCCTCATATAAAACTGCAATAGTGATTACCAGTCTTGTTAACAATTGCCTAGGACAATTCAGCACACCGATCCACCATTATTCCACACTCGCTATTTATAATACTAAGTAATATATTCTAACTTTATGTCAAAAGCACCTACTTTTATGTTTTAGCTCTCCGATACCATGCAAAGTTATCCTCTTCATACCCACAACGTAGTTTTATTTCTCGTTGCTAGTTGGAAGCAAACGTCCGGTACACGTAGAGTCGTATCACTGGCAGATAGGGCTTGAGAGAATATTGATCTTATCTTTAGCTCCTTGTTGGTTCGACACTCCATACTTATCACTTCCATCTTTGGAAAGTGCTACGATGATTCCTTGCACTTGGGAATTATCACTCGATGGGATCCTCAGGCACGATAAATTCTTCGTCGCCGAGGCTCGCCTCGTCTTCGGAGAGAGGCATGTAATTGTCATCCTCCGTTTCTCCATCTGCTGCCTGTTCTGGAGGGCTAGCTTGTTCACCCTCTCGCTCTAAATCGTGCTGGAGGGGATTGTTGTCGTCTTCGGCACTATCCGGAGTGTTATTCTCTCTTGTGCCGGTATCACTACTTTTGCTATGGCGGGACTTAGAGCGGCGCCGCTGACCTCGATGCTTGGGTTGCTTCTTGGAGGGGTCATCCTCCGTTGTCTTGTCGCCATTGCCTTCTTTGGGGGTATCCACCATATATATATCATATGATGAGGTGGCGGTCCAGCGCCCTGTGGGCGGTGATTCCTGTTCGTCTCCTGCATCGTCATCCATACCGTCGATGTCTTCGGAGTCGAAGTCGAGCATATTGGTTAAATCGTCGACAGTGGCTACTAAGTGGGTGGTGGGTGGGCACCGAATTTCTTCGTCGTCCGCATCCCATTCTAGCCGGACATAGTTCGGCCAAGGTTCTCCTGACAAGGAGAGAGACCTTAATGAATTTAGCACGTTGCCGAAAGGCGAGTGCTGAAAAATATCCGCAGAGGTAAACTCCATGATCGGCGCCCAATCGGATTCGATAGGCACGGATGCAGGCGGCTCGGAGTCCGTGGCTGGAAATGAATCTAGTTTCAGCAACACGGCTCTCATTAGGGGTGAAGTCAGTATCCGGCTCTATCGCCACTTAGAGTGTGGCCTCCATGGTGGGGTCTATCCACCCGTCCTCGGATGGCGCAATTTGCTCCGGATTGAAGGCCGGAGTAGTTGCAGGTGTGATCTCTCGAACGCTGTCCGACGGTAGAGCTAAATCATGCTCGTCGTGATCGTGCGGCGCACCTGGCATGGGCTCGAATCCGTTGAAGATCATGTCTCCGCGGATGTCGGCAGTGTAGTTCAAGTTTCCGAACCTGACCTGGTGGCCAGGGGCGTAGCTCTCGATCTGCTCCAGATGGCCAAGCGAGTTGGCCCGCAGCGGCGGCCGCGAATACTGAAGATCTGTCCGGGGAGGAAAACCTTACCCTGTACTGCATCGTTACCGATGATCGAAGGAGCCATCAAGCCTTACGGTGACGGCACAGTGGAACTCTCAATGAAAGCACCAATGTCGGTGTCAAAACCGCCGGATCTCGGGTAGGGGGTCCCGAACTGTGCGTCTAAGGTGGATGGTAATAGGAGGCGGGGGACACGATGTTTACCCAGGTTCGGGCCTTCTCGATTGAGGTAATACCCAACTTCCTGCTTGATTGATCTTGATCATATGAGTATTACAAGAGTTGATCTACCACGAGATCGTAGAGGCTAAACCCTAGAAGCTAGCCTATGGTATGATTGTTGTTGTCCTACGGACTAAACCCTCTGGTTTATATAGACACCGGAGGGGGCTAGGGTTACACAGATTTGGTTACAAGGGAGGAGATCTACATATCCGTATTGCCAAGCTTGCCTTCCACACCAAGGAGAGTCCCATCCGGACACGGGACGAAGTCTTCAATCTTGTATCTTCATAGTCCAACAGTCCGGCCAAAGGATATATTCCGGCTGTCCGGAGACCCCCTAATCCAGGACTCCCTCATATGCCGCAGAGGAATGGAGGGCTGCTCGAACGCTCTTGGCAATTGCCAACTCTTCGGTCGTGGGTTGCCGACCATTGTCGGAGAAGCTTGGTTTGATTTGTGCGGTGACCGCCATGAGTGGGGCGTGGGTGACCTTGACATGGTTGTGGGTGGCCTCAATCGGGGCTAAGGCCTCCGCTGCAGAATGGAAAACTATTGTGCCGCTCTTGCCAGTTGTTATCCCCGAGGCAGATGTTGTTGCCGCCATGCAACATCGGCCGTTTGGGTTTCCTTGGCCACCCGGTCGTAGATTGCGGCTATGCTCATGAAGCTTGTTAGCACGCGCCTGGTGGCTGCGGCCGCGCTCTCGCTGGAGTGGGCCACAGAAGTTGCCCTCATGAAGTGGGTCCACATCCCCATCTATCACCGGTGATGATTGAACAGTAAAATGATATTTGGGGAGCGATCTAGTGTGCTTGACACGCCGGTTGTGGACTATAGCTGACGCACCTTCTCGTGTAAGCCGTATGCATACTATACTCCGACGGTGCTCCAAGATATTTTATGCTGCATCTCACACGGTTGGTGATAATAAATTGTGTGCGATCTACTTGATTTTTCGTCTTGATTTGAATTACATAATGGGGTCAAAGCTGCAATGGATGGTGTTTGAATTGCTAGAACTTTTATATGCAGTGAACATGCAACTATAGTTGTGTCGTCAAAAATTTGGAATTATTCAGGGTTCGTTTGGACATTTTTATACATTAACTTGGTTTTCTAGGCATTTAAGGCATCAATCGAGGTTTCAGTCCTTTGAGAATCAAGCCATTTGCTCCTTTCGCTTGTCCATTCGACTGGGGGTGGGCGACTGAAGCATAGTCGACTCGTGTGCCTTGGGAAGCATAGAAGGCTCTGAACTCATTAGAATTGAAGTTCGACCCGTTGTCAGTGATGATGCTGTGCGGAACTCCATATATGAATGTCAATTCTCTAATGAAGCTGACGGCAGTACCGGCTTCAAGATTCTTAATAGGCTTGGCTTCAATCCATTTGGTAAACTTGTCGACTGCTACAAGCACATGAGTGAAGCCGCTCCTACCAGTCCTCAGGGGTCCAACCATATCCAATCCCCAGAAAGCAAAGGGCCAGACGAGTGGAATGGTCTTCAGGGCTGACGCGGGCTTGTGGGACATATTGGAGTAAAACTGGTAGCCTTCACATTTGTCGACTGTATCTTTCGCCATTTCATTTGGTCGTGGCCAATAAAATCCAGCTCGGTATGCTTTGGCGACAATGGTCCTAGAGGACGCATGGTGGCCACAGGTCCCTGAGTGGATGTCATTGAGGATCACTCGACCTTCTTCTGGTGTTATACATTTCTGGCTGACTCCGGTTACGCTTTCTCTGAACAGTTGTCCTCTTACACAGTAAAGGCTTTGGATCAACGGACGATCTGTCGAGCCTCTTCTTCATCCTCTGGGAGTTCCTTCCTAAGGATATATGCAATGTATGGCACTGTCTAGTCGGGAGTGATGACCAAAACTTCCATAATCAGGTCGACCACGGCTGGGACTTCGACTTCAGTCGGATCTGTGGCACTCTTAGGCTACGGGGGCTCTTCTGTGAAAGGATCTTCTTGATCTGAAGGTGTATGAATGTGTTCCAGAAACACATTGCTGGGAATGGCTTACCTCTTGGAACCTATCTTCACCAAATCATCAGCTGCTTGATTTTTCAGTCGGGGTATATGATGGAGCTCTAATCCCTCCAACTTCTTTTCCAACTTCCTCACTGCATTACAGTAACTAGCCATAGCTGGGCTTCTGACGTCCCACTCCTTCATCACTTGATTGACTACCAAATCCGAGTCGTCGTAGACCATGAGGCGACGGACGCCGAGTGAAATGGTCATACGTAACCCATATAAGAGTGCTTCATATTCCGCTTCGTTTTTGGAGGAATCAAAGTGAATCTGGAGAACATATCTGAGCTTGTCTCCTCGGGGGGATACCAGTACCACCCCAGCACTGGAACCATTCAGCATCTTGGAGCCATCAGTGAACATGGTCCAGTGCTCCGAGTGAACTTGAGTTGGCAGTTGCTATTCAATCCACTCGACAAGGAAATCTGCTATTGCTTGGGACTTGATAGCTTTCTTTGCCTCAAACTTGATATCCAAGGGAAGAGTTCAATCGCCCACTTTGCCACTCGACCAGTTGCATCTCTGTTGTTCAGAATCTATGATAGTGGAGCGTCGCTGACGACTGTAATAGAGTGGTTAGAGAAATAGTGAGGCAACCTTCTTCGTGGTCATATAAATCCCATAAACAAGCTTCTGATAATGTGGATATCTTTGCTTTGACGGAGTCAGAACTCCAGAAACACAATATACTGGGCACTGAACCTTATAGGCTATTCCTTCTTCCTCCCGCTCGACCGTAAGTACTGTACTGACAACTTGTCAAGTGGCTGCGATGTAAAGCAGTAAAGGCTCTTTGCTGATTGGGGCAGCAAGCACCGGCTGGGTGGAAAGCAGGGCTTTGAGCTCTACAAATGCTGCATCAGCTTTAGGAGTCCACTCGAACTTATCAGACTTTTTCATTAGTCGGTAAAGAGGCAGTGCCTTTTCACCGAGGTGAGAAATGAATCGACTTAAGGCGGCCAAACACCCAGTAAGCTTCTGGACATCGTGTACACGCACAGGCCATTTCATCCGAAGTATGGCACCAACTTTCTTTGGATTAGCATCGATCCCTCGTTCGGAAATGAGGAAACCGAGTAATTTTCCGCCCGGAACTCCGAATGTGCACTTTGATGGATTAAATTTGATATCATACCTTCTGAGGTTGGCAAAAGTTTCAGCAAGGTCAGCCAGCAGGTCGGAACCTTTACGTGACTTGACCACAATTTCATCCATGTATGCTTCCACATTCCGACTGATTTGAGTGAGTAAACACTTCTGAATCATCCTCATGAATGTGGCTCCAGCGTTCTTCAAGCCGAATGGCATGGTGACATAACAGAAGCACCCAAATGGAGTGATGAAAGCTGTTTTTATCTCATCGGGTCCATACAGTCAGATCTGATGATACCCAGAATAAGCGTCCAAAAAGGACAAGCGCTCGCACCCCGAAGTCGAGTCGACTATTTGGTCGATGCGGGGGAGAGGAAAGTGATCTTTCGGGCAGGCCCGATTGATATGCTTGAAGTCGATGCACATGCGAAATGAGTCATCCTTCTTGGGGACCATGACAACATTGGCTAGCCACTCAGAGTGGTAAATCTCTCGGATAAGCACAACTGCTAGGAGCCGAGCCACTTCTTCACCAATTGCTTTTCTCTTCTGTACGGTGGACCGTCGAAGATGTTCTTTGACTGGTTTCACTTTTGGGTCAACTCAGAAACGGTGCTCAGCAAGCCCCCTGGGAACACCCAGCATGTCAGAAGGTTTCCATGCAAAGATGTCCCAGTTCTCACGAAGGAACTGGATGAGCGCTTCTTCCTATTTGGAGTCGAGTGTTGTCGAAATGTGAGTCGGAGTTGCATTTGGATCGGTCGGGTGAATATGAATCGGCTTCGTTTCACCAGACGACTGAAATGCAGAATCTGTGGCAGGTTTCTTAGCTTGCAACAAATCACTCGGATCTGCATTTTTTGATATTCCTGCAATTTCACTACTGCCATTTGTGCATCAGCAATCTTTGAGCCCTTCTGGAAGCACTCTTCTGCCTTCTTCCGATTGCCAGTGATAGTGATCACTCCTTTAGGACCAGGCATCTTCAATTTGAGGTACACATAACATGGTCGAGCCATAAAACATGCATAAGCCGGCCTGCCCAGAATAGCATGATAAGCACTCTGGAAATCCATGACTTCAAACGTCAACTTTTCTTTGCGGTAATTCTTGGAATCACCGAAAACCACATCGAGGGCGATCTGGCCGAGTGACTCAGCCTTCTTGCCAGGAATAACTCCATGGAAACTCATATTGCTTTCACTGAGTCTGGGCATCAGAATGCCCATTCCCTTCAAGGTCTCCGCATATAGTATATTCAGGCCACTGCCACCATCCATCAGAACCTTAGTCATCCGAGTGCCTTCGACGACTGGGTCGACCACCAACGCTTGCCTCCCAGGGGTGGCTATGTGCGCTGCGTGATCAGACTGGTCGAATGTAATGGCAGTCTGAGACCACTTCAAATAACTGGGTGTCGCCGGAGCGACCATGTTCACTTCTCTATTGATGACTTTCAGTCGACTTTTGCTCTACACATCAGCAAAAATCATCAGGGGGTGGGGGGTAACCATCATCGTCCTCTTCTTATCCTCAACTTTGTCCGACTCTTTCTCCTTCTCTTTGGGCTGTTTCTCTCGGAACTGCTGGATTAGGAGCCGACACTGTCGAGTGGTATGTTTCGGGTAAATGAGATTACCCTCCTCATCTTTTTTTGGTGTGAATGTGGCATGGTAAATCCAACACATCATTTCCATCTTGATCTTTTACTTTCTTGGGGTTCCATGGCCCTTTGGGCTTCCCCTTGAACTTTCCTTGAGTCACGGCTAAGGCTTCTCCAGGAGCAGCTAGCTCGGCTTTGCGCTTCTGCTTCCGACTGGAGTTCCCTCCTCCGGTTTCGTGGGCGACTGTTTTGTGCTTGCCACTCCAGAGCCGATCCTCCTCTTCACCATTAGCATACTTGGTGGCAATTTCCATCATTCGACTCAGAGACATATCTCCGGTCCGACCGAACTTCAGATTCAATTCTCGATACTTGACACCTTCCTTGAAGGCACAAACTGCTTGGTGATCTGACACATTCTCCACCGTGTGGTGCAACGTGATCCATCTCTGGATATAATCCCTCAAAGTTTCATTCGGCTTCTGCACACAAGATTGCAGCTCTGTTAGCTCTGCTGGCCGTTTGCATGTACCTGCAAATGTTCTAACAAATACTCGAGCAAGCTCTTCCCAACTATAAATGCTGCCAGGCGCTAACTGATTCAACCATGCTCTCGCCGAGCCCTCCAACATCAGAGGAAGGTGCTTCATGGCCACTTCATCATTGCCACCACCAATCTACACATCCACTCGGTAGTCCTCAAGCCAAGTGTCAGGCTTGGACTCACCAGTGAACTTGCTGACTCCAGTCGCCAACCTGAAGTTGGGAGGAATCACTACTGCTCTGATGGCTCTGCTGAAACACTCGGGACCTGAAACATGCACTCTGCTGCCGGTCGGACAATCTCTATCGTGGCCATCTCTGTGTGCCCTGTTCCTGTCAACCATACCTTGAACGAGAATGGATCTCGCGTCAAAGCCCGGCTCCCGGGGGTCGACTGGAATCCTTCGCCCACCACTGTGAGGGCGTCTGTCATCGTGTTGCCAAGGCGCGTATGATCCACTCCTTGGGAGAGGTGTGGGTACTCGACGATGATCATACTGCTCATGGTTTCTGTACTGATCCTGTCGATCTCCACGTCCCTCACGCCTTGGAGGTGATCTTGGGCTGTGAGCCGACTGAACTGTGTCTGCCATTACAGATCTACTACGAATCCTATTCTGAGACTGTGACACTGTTGTGTTCTGCTCCCCCGCCGCCCGGAGCAAAGCCAAGATCTGCATCAAACCTCTACCAGCCTCCTACAGGGAAGGCTAAGTCGACTCTGCTATTCGGGCGGCAGCTGTGAGATTCTGGATTGGAGTTTGATATACCTGGGTTGGAGGCGGAAAAAGTTGTCGTCGACTGGACTCAGGAACTCGCTGCCGAGCACGCTCGTTGAGTGCGTGCTGGAGGTTTTCCAGTCGAGTGTGCTCAGCCAAGTTGGCCAGGCGCGCCTCCTCCAAGGCCCGGGCCTCGGGGGTTTCTCCAATGATAGAAGTGTGAAGTGCATCCATGTTACGGCGGCGAAGCTGTTCCCTCTGCTGCCAAGAGAGGGGCTCGGGGCGGTACTCCTGGTGGACACGTGACGGATCGCCTCCGCCATCACCATCGTCGTCGCGGGGGAAGCCAGGAGGACTGCGCGTTCCGTTGACCATCAGGACTTCCACCGCGGGGTCACTGCTGTCGCACTCGGATGTAGTCTCAACGGAGCCAGTCGAACAGGCCATAGAGAGTTTTGTCGGGCTCGATTGCCGTGACTTGGGGGATGGCTGACTGGCGAGCCACCGCGTGCCTCACCCACCGCTGCAGCCTCGATCGATCGAAACACTTGCGCCGGCGGGCAGCAGGGAGTGAAGACGCCACAGGAGCCGACCGATACTGGGTCGACGGCGGCAGGAGGACGCCGCAGACGCACGCGCGGAAGTGCGTTGCCCCACGGACGAGGAGCGCCTCGACGTTGAGTGGAGCCTCTTGGAGCCAAGCGGAGTCGTCAGCGACGAACACGATCGCGTCGAGACGGATCTCGTGGCCCTCGGCCAATCCTTCGCCTGAAACCATGCTGATGGGGATCGGAAAAATTGCAACTTCTCCAACAAGTCGCTAAGACACCTGCCCCATGGTGGACGCCAACTGTCGTGGTTCTAAGTCTGACAGTAGAATGGGGGGTAGGTATGTAGAGGCAAGATCCTAGCTATGGAGAAGTTGTACGCATGAGTTTTACGAGTTCATGCCCTTCTCGGAGGAAGTAACAGCCCTACGTCTCGGTGCCCAGAGGCGGTCGACTGGATTATATGCGTGTGTGTTACTGGGGGTGCGAACCCTTGTGCATGTGGAGGGGGGTGGCTTATATAGAGTGCGCCATGACCCCAACCAGCCCACGTTATAAGGGATTTAAGGTACATCAAGAGGGTGGGCGTTACTGGTTACGCTAGCAATAAATAGACATAATGACCATTAAAGCTACGACGTAATGTCTGAGCGTTGCAGTACGGAGTGGCTTTAGATCTTCTGGCGGTCGAGTGACAGTCTCCACGGTCGAGTGACTTCGAGTCTTCCGAGTGGAACGCTCCATGGTCGAGTGGATGATGATTCTTCTTCGAATGCTTCTGGTTTTAGGGTGATATCCTTGGGGAGGGTATCATTAGCCCCCGAATTGGTCGAGGTTGAGCGGGTCGAGTCGAGGTGAATTCCCAGATGAGTCGAGTGCTACGAAGGCACTTATGAACTCCCTCTGGTCACCCGACGGTCTAATCTCCGCGTGTTGCCTTGAAGGATTCCGGACTGCATGGTGTCCGAGTGAAATGAGCTCAAACGGGTCCGCGGAGGAACGTTAAACTCACCTTATAGCAATTTTTTTGGAGTGATTTGGAGCTGGTCCTGCATCGAGTAACTGATTACTCGGAATTTCTTCACGCCTGGAACATGTCTTTTTTTTGTTGTTTAGCCGTCACTCGGACCGGGCGGACCATTCTGAGTGGATACCATACCAGTGGGGGCACGCTGAGTGCACCCACTAGGTGTAGTCCCCGAGGCTGCCGTCGACTGCGGGTAGTTGACGGGAGTCTTAGAGCCTGTCTTTTTTGTTGTTGTTTGGCCGTCACTCGGACCTGCCGGACCGCTCCGAGTGGATACCAGCAGTCGGTTGGAGTCTTAGAGCCTGTCTTTTTTGTTGTTGTTCATCACTTGGACTGGTCAGGCCGTACCGAGTGGAGATTACTCCAGTGGGGGCACGCTGAGTGCACCCACCTGGTGTAGTAATCGAGACGCGCGCCGATCATTGGGCAGTCGGGGGTCTGAGAGAACTAAAAATCTTCTTAGCTGGTACTGATCGAACTTGTTCTTCTCTGACTTGGAGGTCGAGTAATTCTGGAGCTGGTTTTGCATCGAGCAAAATGTTTCTTTCCAAGTTCTCTTCCAGTGGGGTCACGCTGAGTGCACCCACTGGGTGTAGCCCCCGAGCCTCTTTCGGACTAGATGAGCCTGGCAGAGGGATTAAGTCTGCTGGTCAACCTCCACGCAGTCGACATGGTAAATATCTTTTTAGTCCGAAATTGAGTCAATCAGATGCATCTTCAGGCACTTGACATGGTAAATAAACTCAGCATGGAGCCGAGTCAGTCGGACTGATCTTCATGCACTCGGCACGGTAAATAAGTTCAGCCTAGAACTCGGTCAAGCAGGTGAATCTTCGTGCTCTCGGTATGGTGAATGAATTCGGTTTTGAAACTGCCGACTGTAGAAAAAAACCGGACACTCCAGGGAGTAATCATTCCAGTAGTACTTCTTATATTGACCGTTAGATTTTGCGTGAAAGGGGTATTTGCAAGAGTACATTGTATCCGTAGAGGAGCTTCGTTTTCACCCTTTTGCATGAAAGGGGTATTTGTCCGAGTGGATGTGCTTCCCGACTGATCGTGGTATGTTGGCTGCAAGGAAAAACTTGGTGGCACTCGTATGTCTCTCGGAGGAGATAGACTAGTGGTCTGACATGGACGTGCCATGAAAGCCGAGTGGCGAGGCTAGTGTGTGGGCTGACTCTCCGGAGAGAGGCCACTCATTATCCCGGGGGAACACCAGCACATGCCATCTCTGAGTCCAATTTTGTGGAACTGACGCCTTGGAGCCTAGGATAAGGGCCCAGTGTATCCGTAGAGGAGCGTCGATTTCACCCTTTTGCAGTCCTGAAGATGACTTCAGGTAATGATTTGGGCGATCGTCCGAGCGGACATTACTACCCTTATAGATTTTCGGTGGACCGAGCATGTATGGTCAGAAAGATATTCCTGATGTGATCAATGGGTTGATCGAATGGGCGTAACCCCTGAGGGCGGCATGGCCAACGGTTGTGCGTAGCCCCCGAGTGATGCTCGAAAGAGGTAAGCTTGCTATAGAGTGTGATATGAGGTTTGATCATATGAGTAACTTAGTCATTCCCGTGTTGGGGGTGTAGAGGTAAAGATATGTCCAATTGATGGTGACGCGTGAGGAGACCGAGGGGCGATCATGTGTACAACCGAGTGACGACGCGCGGGGCGGCCGAGTGGTGAAGACGTGCACAACTGAGTGGCAACATGCGGGGCGGCGGAGTCATGATGTGCGAGGTGGTCGAGTGATGAAGACGTGCAGAACTGAGTGGCAATGCGCAGGGCGGCCGAGTGGTGAAGAGGTGCATAACCGAGTGGCGACGCGCGGGTCGGCCGTGTGGTGAAGGCATGCACAACGGTGAGGCGACGCGCGAAGCGGTTGAGTTGTGATGACGTGCACAACGGAGAGGCGCCGCGCGGGGCGGTCGAGTGAGGGCGCGAGGTGGCCGAGTGAAGGACTACGTGTCCAGCCAAGTGGTGATGCGCGGGGCAGGCGAGTGAAAGATTGCGTGTCCAGCCAAGTGGCTGAAATTGGTCTTCGAAGGAGTTAACTAGATGCTTTCAATGCTAATGTAGCGACGAGGTCGGTGTAGTGTGGTTGCGATGCAACAAGACCGGCATGACAACTGATTTTGAGTAGGAATGAAGATGGCGCGCAGAGCATCTGTGTGATTATAAAACTTGTCAAAGTGACGGATCGAATGCACTTGTTGAAGTGAAGGATCTGACTGGTGATGAAGTACTCGACCACTCAGGAGATTGTCATTCCAAATGAGGTGGAGCCCCCGTGTGTGGTGTAGCCCCCGAGCGTACTACAGGCTTCGACAACAGACATGTCGGAATACGAGAAATATAGTTTTGAATGGATGATTTGCAATTCATCGAGTCGGACTCGGGTAAAGATGAGGAGAAGCTTCCGAGTGATGCTCGAAAGAGGCAAACTCGCAAAAGAGTGAAGTGTGAAGTTTAATTATAAAAAGGACTTATTTGTCTCATACCTGACGAGGTTATATCATTGATACGATGAAGAGGATTCCATAGAGGGGTCGGTCGGATGTGTTTGAAGTCAACAGAGCGACAAGGTCGGTGTTGTGGTGCGCTAAGACCGGTATGGTGACCCAGTCCAAGCAGCGATGAAGTTGGCGCATAGGGCCGTCGAGTGATCGCGTAACTTGTGTAAAAAATGGCACAAGCCAACGAAATAATTTCTTGAGGAAATTTGATGTGTGCTGAAATGATTTGTCTGAATAACACCCATAGACACCCACTGGGAGTGCAAGGGGCTTGCTGGTTAACCAACAAGAGTCTAGAAGAGCAAAGGAATTGATCGCACTTGACAAAGTGAATGATCCAACCGAGCATGTTGGAGTACTGGCTTAAATAAAACGGAAGTGTAGTATCCTGACTGAGTTGCGGCCCCCGAGGACTAATGCAAACTCGAAATGAAGAACACATGGTGTTCGTGTATGCGTTAAAATGAAAGTTGGACTCAGGAGGTACTAAGCAAGTATGTGAAAATAAGCAACTGAGCGTAGAGCTACTCTCTATGGCGTGGCCTCCGAGTGAACGTGATGTGTGAATTACGGCATACTTGGGAAGGTGGAAATAACAGAATGTAGTGCATGTAGAATGCCTTAGCTATTTGAAGGCGCGCGCGAGTGGCCAAGTGGTGAAGGTGTGTTCAACCGATGGTGATGCGCGGGGCGGCCGATTGATGTAGATGTGTCTCACCGAGTGGCGACGCGCGAGGCGCCGAGTGGTGAAGAGGTGACCAACCGAAAGGCGACGCGTGGGGCGGCCAAGTGGTGATGAGGTGACCAACCAAGTGGCGACGCGCGGGGCGGCCTAGTGGTGATGAGGTGACCAAGCGAGGCGACGCGCGGGGCGGCCGAGTGGTGATGAGGTGACCAACCGAGTGGCGACGCACGGGGCGGCCAAGTGGTGATGAGGTGACCAACCGATGGCGGCATGGGCGGCCGAGTGGTGATGAGGTGACCAACCGATGGCGACAAGGGCGGCCGCGTGGTGTTGAGGTGACCAACCGATGGCGGCAGGGCGGCCGAGTGGTGATGAGGTGACCAACCGAGTGGCGACGTGGGGCGGCCGAGTGGTGATTCGGTGACCAACCGATGGCGACGCTGGGCGGCCGAGTGGTGATGAGGTGACCAACCGAGTGGCGGCGGCTGGGCGGCCGAGTGGTGATGAGGTGACCAACCGAGTGGCGACGCGCGGGGCGGCCGAGTGATGACGAGGTGACCAACCGACAGCGACGCACGGGGTGGCCGAGTGGTGATGAGGTGACCAACCGATGGCGACGCGTGGGGCGGCCGAGTGGTGATGAGGTGACCAACCGATGGCGACGTGCGGGGCGGCTGAGTGGTGATCAGGTGACTAACCGATGGCGACGCGCGGGGCAGCCGAGTGGTGATGAGGTGACCAACCGATGGCGACGCGCGGGCCGGCTGAGTGAAGTAGATGCGTCCCGCGGAGTGATGATGCGCGGGGCATCTGAGTGAAGTAGATGCGTCCCTTGGAGTGACGATGCGCGGGGCGTCCGAATGAAGTAGACGCGTCCCATATAGTGACGATACACGGGGCGTCCGAGTGATGTAAACGCGTCCCGCGGAGTGGCGATGCACGGGGCGTCCGAGTGATGTAGACGCGTCCCGCGGAGTGACGAGGTGCAGGGCATCCGAGTGAAGTAGACGCGTCCCGCGGAGTGACGACACGCGGGGCGGCGAAGTGGATGAAGATGCGGTTGGTTCCGTAGATTTGCGATCGTAGTTGCTGTCGATGATGTTCTGGATGTTAACCGGTCGAGTGAACCCAGGGGCTTCAGGGCCAAACGAGGGTCATTCGAGTGGATGCCTCGTCTGAGTGTTCCTGCCCATCCGAGTGAACCACAGCTACTCAGCTAGGTTGCGATCTGGACGGTGTGGAGCTGGTTCGGCAGTCCGACTCGGAGTGTTGGGCTCGGAGGCGTTGGCGAGGTTCGGTGTGGAAGTGCCCATGAGCGAACGAGCGCTGCTTCCTCCGATGGAGGCGGGCGGCTGCTAGCGGCCATGGACACCATGCAACGGAGGCAGCCAGGTGCGACGGCGCCGGAGCTGGGCGCCGGCTGGCAGACGATGAGGTCGACTTGGTACAAAGTCCAGACAGTCATGGAGCAATAAATCCTTGGTAATTACGCATTGAAGGAGTTGCCATGTCCAGGACGTGTACACAGAATATGCATGCAAGAGAGCACTAATTAAACGAGAGTTAGAGCCATTCATGCATGTGATGAACGTTTCCCACGACCATTTATCTCCTGCATGCAGAACATAAATGGGATAGAATTAAGATTAGAAGGAGAGTAGAGGGGCGCAGAGCTCCCTGTCCACCACGGCAGCGGCGGAGGCAGCTTTGACTCGGATCCAGCGCAAGGTGAGGCGGCCCGCGACAAGTCCGAGTGTGGACCACGTTCTTCTCCGAGGATGCGCGTGGGCGGAGCTTGAGGCGGCGGCTAGTCGATCTGGAGGCTCCCATATTGTTGTGGCCAAGGACGTGGACAGCCTCGACCACGACGCCGCGTCAGGTTCGTGCATCAACCACGGAGGTCGTCGCACCGCGGTTGACAAGGGACGCCGCTGCAGCGTGCCATGTCGGGCCGTCGCGGGGAGGCCGCTGCAGCGCGAGGCTTACGCGCACGTCGCAACGACCACGGCCGAGGGCCCACGTTGCCAGATGGACTGCCGAGCGCTTGCGATCGCTGCACCCGGATGACGGGTGAGTTGAGGTCGACTGAGAAGAGGAAGCAGGAGGCGCAGTCCAGCAAGCTGGCAGCCGTGTGTGAGGGCGATGGCCACGACCCTTGGCGCAACACGTCGATGCCCTTTTCTCTTCCTTGTCTCTTGTCTGATCTATGCATCGGAAGTTTTTGTTGTTGATCCCGATGGGCGCCTGCTAGTACAGGGAGGAAAACAACAGATTTTTTTAGAGCTACGATGATTGTTAGATCATAAGAGGATAGCATAGAAAGAAATCTCTTGATTGATCCGTCTGCGAACGGTCATGTACGCCTCCAGCATCAAGTGAAGATGTATCTTATCCTCTCCTTTTGAGATGCTTTAGTTACCTGCTGCAAAGATGAACAATTCTATCAGGATGAACAGGAAATTAAACATAGATGAATGAAAAAGAAACCATCTGCATCATGGCTTGATAGACGCCATGCCCCATGGTGGGCGCCAACTGTCGTGGGAACAATTCCGACAGTAATAAGGTATAGGGTAACAGAGCATGATCTATCGAGATGCATATGGGTGACACAGTGGTTTTAGCGAGTTCGGGCCTCTCACGGTGGAGATAAGAACCCTACGTCTCGTGCTCCGGAGAGGCTTTGTTTTATCTGAGTATGTATCCAGAGATTACAATGTGTGTGTGAGAGAGAGGAATGGATCCCCATGCCTGAGCTAAGTCCGGAGACTAGAGAGGGAGAGAGAGGTAGCCAGAGAAGAATGAGGGCTTACCCCCTAGTCTAGTGGTGGGGGTGGATTATATAGGGTGCGCCACCCCCTCACCCCTTATGTTACACGGTGGAGCATCAATGCCATAATGCCTGCCCACTACAAAACCATCATGCTGACAATTGGTCTTCGCATATCCGAGTGAGTTACACGGTCGAGTGGAATGAGCTCGTCGAGTGGAGTGCCGTGCTCCGAGTGGTTGTTGCCGTCCGAGTGACTTTCAAGTTGCGGTACATCTGGATGGCGATCTGGCCTAGGGGCCCAGTACAAAGTGTACGGTGTCCATGGGTACGGTCTTTAGGCCAGGCCTGTTACCCTACCTCCAATACATGTCCTCATCAGCTGCCAGTGTAACATCTCAAATGCTTTGTATAATTTAAATCATGTGCGTTATGTTAACCATTCACGTGATGCCACACCTCACTCTTTTAACGGCTAGGAGGTGCCGTGCGGACAGGTGCTTGACGAAACGGGAGGCGTGCAAGCGGTACTCCAATACGCAGGCTCACCGGGAAGCGTGCGAGCTGTACGCCGCGAAGTTCACTGGGAAGCGAGCCCTTTGACTTCCATGGCCGCCCGACTTGCTCACATCCTCTCCATTAATGGCACCCAAGCCATAGTTTAATACGGGTTTTAAATATAAACATTCATCGCAAACATTTTATTTAGAACACTGCATGCAAAACGACAGCTTCCCCAGGAAGCCTAGCGAAAATATGCCGAGCAGGATTTGTGCAGCTCTTGATCACAAACGTTTTTGATAGAACACCCATATGTAAACCGACAGCTTCCCCAGTAAGCCAAGGGAAAATGCGCCGAGCAGGATTTGTGTAGCACTTTGATACATCCATTTTGCATCGTGCTTTTATATTGACATTTATTGCATTATGGGTTGTTATTACACATTATATCACAATACTTATGCCTTTTCTTTGTTATTTTATAAGGTTTACATGAAGGGGGAGAATGACGGTAGCTGGAATTCTGGACTGGAAAAGGAGAAAATATTAGAGACCTATTCTGCACAACTTCAAAAGTCCTGAAACTTCATGGAGAATATTTTTGGAATATATAAAAAATATTGGGCTAATAAAGTACCAGAGGGGGGCCACCACCCAGCCACAAGGTTGGAGGGCGCGCCCTACCCCCCTGGGCGCGCCTCCCGTCCTTGTTGGCCCCCTGGCAGGCCTCCGATGTCCATCTTCTACTATATGGTGTGTTTTGAGCTGGAAAAAATAAGAAGGAAACTTTCGGGACGAAGCGCCGCTGTCTTGAGGCGGAACTAATCTAGGGCTCCGACGGAGCTGTTATGCTGGGGAAACTTCCCTCCGGGAGGGGGGAATCATCATCATCACCAATGATCCTCTCGTCGAGAGGGGTTCAATCTCCATCAACATCTTCACCAACACCATCTCCTCTCAACCCTAGTTCATCTTTTGTATCTGATCTTTGTCTCAAAACCTCAGATTGGTACTTGTGGGTTGCTAGTAGTGTTGATTACTTCTTATAGTTGATGCAAGTTGGTTTATTCGGTGGAAGATCATATGTTTAGATCCTTAATGATAATTAACACTCCTCTGATTATGAACATGAATATGCTTAGTGAGTAGTTACGTTTGTTCCTGAGGACATGGGAGAAGTCTAAGTAATCATGTGAATTTGGTATTCGTTCGATATTTTGATGAGATGTTTGTTGTCTTTCCTTTAGTGGTGTTATGTGAACATCGACTACATGACACTTCACCATTGTCTGGGCCTAGGGGAAGGCATTGGGAAGGAATTAGTAGATGATGGGTTGCTAGAGTGACAGAAGCTTAAACCCTAGGTTATGTGTTGCTTCGTAAGGGGCTGATTTGGATCTGTATGTTTCATGCTACGGTTAGATTTATCTTAATTCTTATTTCATAGTTGCGGATGCTTGCGAGAGGGGTTAATCATAAGTGGGAGGCTTGTCCAAGGAAGGGTAGCACCCAAGCACCGGTCCACCCACATATCAAATTGTCAAAGTAACGAACGTGTATCATATGAGCATGATGAAAACTAGCTTGACAACAATTCTCGTATGTCCTCGGGAGTGCTTTGCTTTATATAAGAGTTCGTCCAGGCTTCTCCTTTGCTACAAAAATGATTGGGCCACCTCGCTGCACCTTGTTTACCTTTGTTACTTGTTACCCATTACGAATTATCTTATGACACAACTATCTGTTACGGATAATTTCAATGCTTTCAGAGAATACCTTGCTGAAAACCGCTTGTCATTTCCTTCTGCTCCTCGTTGGGTTCGACACTCTTACTTACCGAAAGGACTACAATAGATCCCCTATACTCGTGGGTCATCAAGACTATTTTCTGGCACCATTGCCGAGGAGTGAAGCGCCTTTGGTGAGTAGAATTTGGTAAGGAAACATTTACATAGTGTGCTGAAATTTGTTGTCACTTGTTACTATGGAAAATAATCCTTTGAGGGGCTTCTTCAGGGTATCTTCACCTCGACCGAAAGAGCAAAGAGTTGCTCCTCAATCTACTGCACCTACTGAAAATATTTATTATGAAATTCCTTCGGGTATGATAGAGAAACTACTAGCTAATCCTTATGCAGGAGATGGAACGTTACACCCTGATATGCACCTAATCTATGTGGATGAAGTTTGTGGACTATTTAAGCTTGCAGGTATGCCCGAGGATGTTATCAAGAAGAAGGTCTTCCCTTTATCATCGAAGGGAAAGGCATTGACATGGTATAGGTTATGTGATTATATTGGATCATGGAACTACAACCGATTGAATTTGGAATTTCATTAGAAGTTTTATCCTATGCATCTGGTTCTAATCGGAATTATACATATATAATTTTTGGCCTCGTGAAGGAGAAAGTATAACTCAAGCTTCGGGGAGGCTTAAGTCAATGTTATATTCTAATCATGAGCTCTCAAGAGAAATTATTATTAAAAAAATTATGCTCGGCTTTCTCATAATGATCGATCCATGCTCGGTACTTCTTGTACTGGTTCTTTTATGAAGAAGGATATTGAATTCAAATGGAATTTCTTGGAAAGAATTAAACGCAACTCTGAAGATTGGGATCTCAACGAAGGTAAGGAGTCAAGTATAAACCTTAAGTTTGATTGTGTTAATTCTTTTATGGATACCGATGCTATTGTGATTTTAGCACTAAATATGGACTTGACTCTGAGATAGTAGCTTCTTTTTGTGAATCTTTTGCTACTCATGTTGATCTCCCTAAGGAGAAGTGGTTTAAATATCATCCTCTCGTTCAAGTTAAAGTAGTAGAACCTATTAAAGTTGAAGAACAAATTATTACTTATAATGTTGATCATATTGTTCCTACTTCTTATATTGAGAAGCCACCTTTTCCTGTTAGAATAAAGGATCATGCCAAAGCTTCAACAGTGGTTCGTAAGAGTTATACTAGAAAACCTACACCATCTGAACAAATTAAAGTTGAGCCTAGTGTTTCTATGGTTAGATATCTGTTGGTCGATAATATTGATGGTCATGTTATTTATTTCTATGATGAAGCTACTAGGATTGCTAAACCTGATACTAAAGATAAACATAGACATGTTGTTCGCATGCCTGTTGTTTTTGTTAAAATTGGAGATCACTGTTGCCATGGCTTATGTGATGTGGGTGCTAGTGTGAGTGCAATTCCCTATACCTTGTACCGAGAAATTATGATTGATATTGCACCTGTTGAGATAGAAGATATTGATGTTACTATTAAGCTTGCCAATAGAGATACTATATCACCAATTGGGATTGTTAGAGATGTTGAAGTCTTGTGTGGGAAGATAAAATATCCTGCTGATTTTCTTGCTCTTGCTTCCCCACAAGATGATTTTTGTCCCGTGTGTGGTAGACCTTTCTTGAATACGGTTAATGCTAAGATAGCCTGCAAGAAAGATATTGTTACTATTAGTTTAAGGGATATGTCTCATGATTTTAATTTCTCTAAATTTCATAGACAACCCCATGATAAAGAATTGCCTAGTAAGGATGAAATTATTGGTCTTGCTTCTATTGCCATGCCTCCACTGGTATGCGCCGGTGCTATACAAACAGTTTTTAACCCCTTTCCGCGACGACATTTGGGACCGTCGCCAAGTGAGTGTGGGCGATAGGGGTTCCTTCCCACACAACCTAGAAAACGTCGGGGATATGGAGCAATGATCCAGAGGGCTTCCAAAATGTAATCGTGTGCGATGGAGCACACACTAAATTCTTTCGCACGTGTGGGATCGGTGATTAAACGTTTCTAATGACGCAGTGAAATGATACGTCTCCAACGTATCTACTTTTTATCATGCTTTTCCTCTTGTTTTGGAATCTAATTTGCATGATTTGAATGAAACTAACCCCGGACTGATATTGTTTTCAGCAGAACTACCATGGTATTGTTTTTGTGCAGAAATAAAAGTTCTCGGAATGGAATGAAACTTTGCGAGGATTTTTTATATCAATAATAAGAATTTCTGGAGCCAAGACCCACCAGAGAGGGGGCCCTAGTTGGGCACAACCCACCAGGGCGTGCCCCCCTCTCCTGGCGCGCCCAGGTGGGTTGTACCCACCTGGTGGCCCCACTGATGACCCCCTGATACTATAAAATCACATTATTCCAGAAAAATATCAGGGATAAAGAATTATCGTGATCCACGAGACGGAGCCGCCGCCAAGCCCTGTTCTTCCCCGGGAGGGCAGATTTGGAGCCCGTTTGGGGCTCCGGAGAGGGGGATCTTCGTTCTTCGTCATCACCAACCCTTCTCCATCGCCAATTCCATGATGCTCCCCACCGGGTGTGAGTAATTCCTTCATAGGCTCGCTGGTCGGTGAGGAGTTGGATGAGATTCATCATGTAATAGAGTTAGTTTTGTTAGGGCTTGATCCCTAGTATCCACTATGTTCTTAGATTCGTGTTGCTATGACTTTGCTATACTTAATGCTTGTCACTTTGGGCCCAGGAGCCATGAATTCAGATCTGAACCGTTTATGAATTCATCATTATATCCATGTTTTAGATCCGATCTTGCAAGTTATAGTCACCTACTACGTGTTATGATCCGACAACCCCGGAGTGACAAGAACCGGGCACACTCTCGGTGATGATCGTAGTTTGAGGAGTTCATGTATTCACTATATGTTAATGCTTTGTCCCGGTTCTCTATTAAAATGAGGCCTTAATATCCCTTAGTTTCGAATATGGACCCACTGCCACGGGAGGGTAGGACAAAAGATGTCATGCAAGTTCATTTAATAAAGCACGTATGACTATTTACGGAATACATGCCTACATTATATCAATGAACTGGAGCTAGTGCCATATCGCCCTAGGTTATACCTGTCTCATGATGAATATCATCCAACAAGTCACCGATCCAATGCCTACGAATTTATCCTTATTGATCTTGCTGCGTTACTATTGCTATCATCACTGTTGCACTTGCTACAGATTACTGCTATCACTATTACTGTTACCGTTGCGGCTGTCACTACTATCAAAACTATCAAACTACTTTTCTACTGATCACTTTGCTACAGATAATTAATCTCTAGGTGTGGTTGAATTGACAACTCAGCTGCTAACACCTTCAAATATTCTTTGGCTCCCCTTGTGTCGAATCTATAAATTTGGGTTAAATACTTTACCCTCGAAAACTGTTGCGATCCCCTATACTTGTGGGTTATCATGAAACCATACGGTGTGTCGTAATGAACCATTTGGGAAACAATATGTAAGGCACACGGGCCAACATATGAACTGTGTGCGATTTTTTCCCCATCGCACACAAGTTTTCTGCGTAACCTGTCTGCCATGCAAGACTCCATCACACATGTTTCCCAACAATTACCGTCTGCGATAATGTTCTATCACAAATGGTTTAGGATCCCCTTCGCACACATACAAGTGATGCAGACCATTTGTGATTGGTTGTGTATCAGTGACGGTTGCGGCAAGAGTGATGTGTGCTTTTCGTTTAGGATCCCACATGTTCCTGAAAAAATTACGACTGGGATTGTATTTTACATTGGGCACGGTTTACTCCGAGTTCTCATGTGCGATAACGCGATATCACAAATGGTTCCACAGACCCTACGCACAAGTAGTAGCACTACAAATCGTTTGCGATCTGTTGTGTATCACCGACGGTTACGCTATGATTGACGTATGCTTTCCGATGTGGATGGCACACACTCATTTAGTTGAACTGTGTGCGGAGCAATTGACGGGTTAAACCAAAAATATCCCATTTTGAATCGGGATGCAAAAAGAAAATTCACCACAATATTCAATTGAACAAATAAACAAAAATATCCCATTTTGAATCGGCACGCAAAAAGCAAATTCGGCACAATATTCGATTGAAAAAATAAAAAAAATATCTCATTTTGAATCAGCATGCAAAAAGCAAATTCGCCACAATATTCAATTGAACAAATAGTGTCCACAGGAAGAACATTCATCAGATTTCGCAACAATTGCAATTGAACATATGGTAGCTTAATTCCAAAGATTTGTCCACACATATATGAATTACATAATTAATCATAGTGTATGAAATACGAAGACCTCATCAGATGGAAAACAATGGATCCATGCATATATGTTTAGCGGCTAACTCTTACTCAATGTTCCAGGAGAACGCATGATGAAATCTTCATTATCACCAGTGGGATTGAAGTAGTGATTCAGGAAGAAGTCGCTGATAAATCTCCGAACCATCAGCAATTCACCAGCCGGGAGCGGTTCAGGGGTCCTCGGTTTTAAGATGAGCTGCAGTATTTTTAAGATCAGAATGTGCCATATGATTGGAGTAGAAGATATTAATTAAGATAGACTTATTGGTACTAATTCGCGAGGATCATCACAACTATCAGCAGATTTGCAGATGGAGATCATGTGTCTGCAAACATAGTATCCACAAAGGTTGGTCCCTGCTTCTTGCTGAGGACACTAAATTTTTTGTACAGAATTAGTCATGTATTTGTCCTGCTAGGAACAACCTAACTGGTGTTAGATGTATTATTTTTCCTTTTGACAAAATAGAGAGAGGTTTATTTAGAAGCTTGAACATTTGACTAGCGTAAGAAAAGGTATTTGCAGACTGTTGGATAAATTTTCTGAAAATAACAGATTTCGGTGTGTTACGGAAGAAACGATCTCGTGCTGCAGAGGTAGTTCCCTCTTGAACAGGTTCCCTGGTTTAGTTTTCCACAATGCAAGCACACTGCAAATGAAGATGGATTTTGAGAACATCAATTATCGAACCAGATAAAAATGCAAATTAATTTCAACATCATAGAATTCAATACCTATCCATGAATTGCCGAAGATGCGTCAGATCATGAGCATTTGTTGACTCTCTGAGAAAATCGATGTAGTAAACGGTGTTCTTGTTTGGAACAATGAATACCAGTATCCAGTGATTGCTACATATTAAGAAAGCCATGAACTTACAAATTATGTCGAAATCTGAAAGACAATCTGTGTATGAGTGGTTGTTTACTTGACTTACTGTTCATGATATGGCCAGAGAAATGATTCTGCATGGGACGTGTTTTCGAAGAGACGGACTACCATGTTAATGGCCCAGTCCCGTAGGTCCTTACCATGTATTGTTGTGCCATTTGCTAATTCGGGATCTATGAAATACACACTCTCCCTTTTTCTTCTCTGCGCGTTCAATCCCCTGAGAAGAATAAAATGCAGTTAGTTGTTTATATTTACAGCCTTGTATGGAGAAGTTGATCAGAGTTTGTTAAGTACTTACAAAATCAGGCATCTAACAAGACTGCCATCGAGCACGTTGAAGTTGAAGAAGAGATGTAAGTCCTCGAAACTCACATTGATGGAACCAGCATCGTGTCAGAAATGATCTATGTTGTAGTGGACTAGCAAACCATGATGACCTGCTGACATTTGATCCATGCAATATTCATGTAACTCGCGGCAACTAGAGCTGCACTCATCAAAGTATTCGCCAACAAGAAATGGCTGGCCATGGACGTAATTGCGTGCTTCAAGTATGTCTGCTTTAATTTTAGCAAGCAAAAAATCTACTTCTTCATCACCCATGTCGTCAGAAATAACATTACTCCCCGATTCGAACAACTTGCTGTTAATTTGGTTCTGGGCGATGAGTGCTTTAAGTAAGAGGCAATCATTCTCTTTCCTCTTCACTCTCCCGCTACGCTTCCTCGTGGGTGTAGCCTTCTTGGCCACTTCCTTCTTGGTACTTCAAGCATTTCTGGCAGAACGTCTGGTTGGCTGCAAGGTAAACTGCCGAGCAGACGGTGAAGCTTCGACAGACTGCTTAGCAGATGGTTTTATCTATGCCGGAGCGCTGAGCTGGCGGTGCTGCTGTGACGGACTATTGGGCTGTAGGAGCAGAGGCATCGGACTGTTGACCATGCATTGAAGCTAAGTCGGGTTTCTGTGGAGGTGGTGCCAACTTGTCGGTGTGTTGAGGAGGCCGTGCCAACGCGTTGGTTTGCTGAGCAGGAAGTCCTGGCGCATTGGTATGCTGATCACGCGACTGCGGACCGACGGACTGATGAGCAGTCGGTTCTGGACATACAGACTGCTTAGCAGGCGGTTCCGAAGCATCAGACTGCTTAGCAGTCCGCTCCACCAAGTTGGTATGCTGAGCATGTGTTGTACCTGGGTCTCCCCCCACTACTTCAGCGGCCGGCATCTGAACCGGTGGTGCGTCTTCAGCAGTTGTAGGCCTTGCCACTGGCTTCTTTGGGGCGGAGGATGACATGGCATGTATGCCACAAAGTTGGGCCTGCTGATCATAGGTTGATGCATCAGTCGTCGGATTACGAGTATTAGGTTCTTTGGGGGAAGCACGCGAGAGCTGCTGTGGCAAGGAGAGCGTCACCGGTTGAAGGGCGACATTGGTTGCTCTTGGCGGGGCTTCAGGGATCTCATCGATGAACTTTATTTCCTTTCATGGCCACTAGATGTGATGTAACAGTGTTTCTCCCAAGGTCCTTTGCTCATTGAAGTCTCCTAGGACATTCTTCAGGAAAAATTCATTGAATCCAGGCTTTACTTCAGTCACGTAGCACTTCACACAGCCCGGCTTCAATGGCACATTGTCCAACAAGAGGCCATCTTCCAAGAATGGTGGGCAAACCTAGGTTGTTGCACATTTTAATATACATTCATAATGTGTAAGCATGCCCATCAGTCTGTCTTCCATTCCAGATAGATCAGATATAGCATGATCACGAGCACCTGAAGTCTCAGTGTCGCTGGGGTCAGCCGATGCACAACTACTCTTGTGCAGTGTTGTCATGCAATAAGCAGCATCCTCCTTGCCTGCCTCCCCTCCCATCTGTTGGCTATCTATCAGTGTTAGAGACTTCTGCATCATCATTGACTCCTCAACATCCTTTCAAACAGTTGGATACATCTCCTTCCTCAACCTTTCATACAATGCATTCTGCTTCATTTCAGTCCTCGGTTTTTTCATGTTGAGCCTCTCTTCTTTGCTGAGTGTGAAAGCCTTCTTGTGCGGTACATTAACACCTATACCCCTTGCATGGCCAGGGGTCTCTTTTGTTTCTAGAGCAACGGACAGAATGTTACATGGCCCTGAGTTCCTGTAGAACCTTCCAGGGATCTTGGAAGCCTCTAACATCACTTGATATAGTTCTTCATCATGTGAGTTTTTAAATTAATAAGTTTCTTCGTCACGCCTCCTTGCACGTGCCTACAAGTAGTCTCTGGCACATTGGCCCCTGATGTCACTAAAGGCCGGATTCCCACCCGCCGCTACTGCTTCTTTGTCCTCCTGGTCCCATATCAGTTTCATGCCATAGTATCCTGCCACACTCATATGGTGGGGGTGTATGTTCTTCTTCTGAAGTTCCGATTGCTTGAAACTCTTCTCAGAAAACTCTTTAGCTGCCCTGACCCTTTTGAATTATGCCCAGTCTGCCTTTGTAATTTGGGGGTATGCGTGGATTGGGTTCTTGCCTTCACCCAAGTACTTCTTGTACATCACGTGCTTCCAGTTTCTCCAAACATCCCTAGCCTTCTTTAGTGCAGCGTGTTCCACATGCATTCTCCACTGCTCTGGAACGTTGAAGTGATCCATGATCTCCCGGACTATCCTTCGCCGTGTTGCTGTGTCAGCCTTCTGAAACCACGGTAGATTAATGTTGAGCCTTGCCCTGCCAACAAATCCACACACACTCCTAAACCTCATGCATGCTTTATCTGGTTTAGTTGGAGCCCAAGACTTTAAATCAATCTTGGTTACTTCATATACACCTTTAGGCTGGTGTGTGGGCTTCCTTGGAGCGTTCCTCCGTGTCCTGATCGAAAGGGTAATTGTTGCAGCTCTATCCCATTCAAGATTACTTGATCCCTCACAATCTGCTAAAGACCTAGGGAATCAGATGAAGTTACATTGCCTGAAGCATGAGTGCTATAGCTGCTACTCGGCATCTACAGAGAACACATGCGAAACTCAGGAAAGGAGGATAAGCATAAAACTAACAACTTGGTATCAAGCTTTCTAAACATGTCATGCAATAATTTAGAAAATGTACGGCTAATTTGTTAAGTTTGTGTGACTCGGGCCGCCGCGATCTGTAAATAGGCAGTAACTTAGTGGAAAAATACAGCTTATATGTAGTTAGGAAGGTAGATAATGAACATATATACGCTCTCCGTTATTTTATAGCCAATTTGGGAACATACGGAACGAAATAGGAAGAAGGATTGCGAGGAAATATGCCTCACTGCGATGGAGAGCAGTAACTAACATGCTTCTTAATGCAAACTCGGCCGGACCACAGGAGAGGCAAGGGTTACATCATCAATATGCTCGAGGGTGGCTAGCGAGCTAACAAAGACAGCGAGGCACGGGCAGCCGCGTGTTGGGAATGGCAGTGGAGGTAGGCTTGACGCCGAAGAGCGGGCACATGACCGGGGTGAGCACGGCGGCGGCGGAGAGGGTTCTGCTGTGAATCTGGGGGAGGGGGAGCTGGCGATGGAAATTGGGTGGACTAGTTGAGTGAAACGCGAGCGGGCGGTGGGGGAGTGTTGGCGGCCTAGGTGAAGAGGGTGAAAAATATACTCGGTCGTCGCGCGGAAAGGCCTATGCAAATGGTTGCCTCTAAGCACTCGTGTGGACAAAGAGAATAATTTCGTTTGAAATGAAGACGTACTAATTTTGCAATTAAGACGTGAGTTCATCATTTCGCCTCTAAATTTTTCCCACGTTAAGCAATTACCATTATACCACGGGTTTGATTTGCTTGCGCATTTCAGGTCTCGTGTGCTATATGTAAGACATTTTTTGGCATTTACCATGCATTTTGGCATATAAATCAATTCCTAGCCGGACTGCATTTCCTGTCGAAAGGGATTAGGATTGTCGTTCGATCTGGGAGCATCCAACGGTGCAGACGTACGATCTGTGGGGTTTGGGTTCTGGCCAATTGGAATACACGACTCAGATCGCGCGCGCAGCAAGGGGGGGCATCGGCCACGGTTTGGTAGGAACACAGCTTTCATGAGTGAACCGTGTGCTATTTGAAAACATTTTCTTGCGAGGGGCTACTTGAAAACATTTACATGAACTGATAGCACATTTTCATCTGAATAAAAACAAGAGTTCATCGTTTCGCTTCCAATTTTTTTTCCACGGCAAGAAATCACCATTGTACCCTATGGTTTGATTTTCTCGTGCATTTGAGGTATCGTTTGCTATATTTGAGTCGTTTGCTATAGTTGCAACTACACGTGGGTGCTAGCTAGCTAGCAACATGATTCGTGTGTCGCTTTGGGAGCTTTCATTCATTGTTCGTGAAACGGGAAAAAAATTCAAACAGTTCGGCCGCAGGGTGCGGCCAGAGGCGTATGCCTTGTTGGTATTCTAATTACATGAAATGCATATAGAGTCCAGAAATAATGAAAATTGGTGTGTCACCGTGCCGTGTTCTCGGGATCACATGGAATTTTTTTGGTAAAGATGGCATGAGTTTTGATGCTCACACCTTCCAAATCAGAGCATCTCACAAGAAGGATCATAGTTTCCAAGAGGAGACACGGCACTTTGGACTCCAATCGTCAGTGACTACATTGTTCCGCTTTGAATTATTTTCACGGTAAACAATCACGTATATACCCTAGATTTGATTTTCTGGCCCATTTCAGGTCTCGTTGATATATTCAAGTCATTTTTTGCACTTAACTTGCATTTAGTGTATGTAATTAAATTCAAAACCATTCTACAACTACATCTGGGGTGTTAGTTAGCAAAGAAGGTGTACAAATCATTTGTGTGTCGCTTTGCGAGTTTTCATCCATTGTCTGAGAAACGGGGAGAAGTTTCAACATTTTGGCCTTGAGGTGCAGCCATCGGCGTAGGCCTAGTTGTTATTTTAATTACTGGGAATTCACGTGGAGTACAGACTTCATCAAAATTGGTGTGTGCCCGTGGCGTGCTCTCACGACCCCGGGGAACTTTTTTTGTAAATTTTGGCACGGGTTTTGATGATCGCTCCTTCCAAACCGAAGAATCTTACATGAAGGACCATGGTTTCCAAAAGGAGACGTGTCAATTCAAACTCCAATGGTCGGTGACTTCATCATTTGGCCTCATAAAAATTTCCACGGTACGCATTCACCATTGTACCACGGGTTTGATTTTCTAACACATTTCAGGAATCGTTTGCTATATTTAAGGCATTTTTTTAATTTAACAAGCAATTTGTGGATATAAATAAAATCACAACCAGAACTGCATGTGCTGTCGAAACGGATGAGGATCGCCATTCGATCTAGGAGAATCCAATGATGTAGACGTACGATCCGTGGGGTTTGGGTTCTGGCCAATCAGAACACATGACTCAGATCGCGTGCATGGCAGAGGGGGCATCGGCCACGGTTTAGTGGACACACATCTTCCATGAGTGATCCCTGTGCTATTTGAAAACATTTACATTACCTAACAGCATATTTTTGTTTGAATGAAAACATGAGTTCATCGTTTCGCCTTCAATTTTTTTCCACAGTAAGAAATCATGATTGTACCCTATGGTTCAATTTTCTGGTACATTTTACCAGGCGGCAGGCCTCGCTAGCAATCTCAAACTTTGAATATGCAAAAAAAACAGATCTCGTTTGTATATATATATATATATATATATATATATATATATATATATATATATATATATATATATATATATATATATATATATAGTCGCAACTACATGTGTGTGTTAGCAAGATCATTTGTGTGTCGCTTTGCGAGTTTTCATTCATTGTGCGAGAAACGGGGAAAAACTTCAAACAGTTCGGCCGCAGGGTGCGGCCGAAGGCGTATGCCTTGTTGGTATTTTAATTTCAGGAAATGCATATAGAGTCCGGAAAATAACGAAAATCATTGTGTCAGTGTCGCGTGCTCTCACGATCGCATGGAAATTTTTTGGTAAAGTTTGGCACAAGTTTTGGTGCTCACACCTTCCATACTGGAGCATCTCACAAGAAGGATCATAGTTTCCAAAAGGAGTTGCAGCACTTCATACTACAAACCGTCAGTAACTAGCTACATTGTTCCGGCCAATTTCAGGACGTCTGCTATGTTTAAGTCATTCTTTGCACTTACCTTCCATTTTAGTGCATATAATTAAAGTCAAAAACCCTACTACAACTACATGTGGGTGTTTTAGTTAGGCTATACTTAGGCTACTCACAGTGGAGAGTGTCATATACTAGTATCATGCATATATATATGATACTAGTATATGATACTACCTTTAATTATAGTGCATAGTATAATACATAGAGTGTAGTATAATAGATCATATTTATTGCCATGCATGACACAAATTAGCATGGCATTTAACATTATACGGTATCTACCTATATGTTACTCTAACCCTCTCTATATTTAATTGTTTGCCACATCAGCATATTTTCTGTTTCCGAGTGCATGATATCCTCGGCTATCATACCACCACTATGGCCAGCCTTATATAGTGGGGAGTATCATATACTATAGTATCATGCATATGATACTAGTGTATGATACTACGTACGTACCTTCATAGTGCATATATAGTATCATAGAGTAGTGTATATCATAGATGACCGTATTTATGGCCATGCATGAAACAAAGTAGTGTACCATTTATTTATATATATATATATATATATATATATATATATATATATATATATATATCGTGTGTGTGTTACGGTATCTACCTATGTTACTCTTCTTTGCCACATCATCATATTTGCTATTCCCGAGTGCATGATACCGGCTATATATGATGCCCCCACTATGGCCACCCTAAGGCTGGTCGTAATATGGGACTACCAAGCGGTATCATGCATGCCAACTAGACTTTTTGGATGATGTGGCACACATTTAAATGAGGAAAGAGAGGGTGTGGTATCATATCTTGATACCATATCTTACTAAATGTTGTACTACTCTGTGTCATGCATGGCAATTAATAAGGCAACCTAAGATACTAACTTATGATACTCTGCGCGCTTTAAGGAGGTATTATCGATCATGCATATATATGATACTATCTAGTCTATGATATACTAGCTACCTCACTAAGAGCATGGTTAATAATAGAGCTAACGGACGGCTCTAAGAAGTTGCCATGTCATATACATCCAACCTCTTAGCCGGCATGTACAATAATAAGTTTTAAATATGTACTAGTTTAGCAATAGTTGGCCCACCTTACATCCTCACAAAGTGTCTTGGGTCTCGTGTTGCAGCTGGCTACTAACCAAAGCCCGCTTCTCTTCTCTCTCCTCTTCTCTTTCCTCCAACTAAGCACATATATATTATTCTATTCCTTATAGCCTACTTATGTCACTCTATTGTACTAGAGCAAGTACAATAAGGATGACTAGGCGGGCTGTAAGCCTTTAAATATTATATTTTTGATGAGTTGGAGGAGAGAGAGGATGAGAGAGAAGGGAAGCGAGCTACTAATTAACAGCCGGCTGCTGCACGGGCTCCTAGACAACTTGTGATAGAGTGAGGTGGGCCATGTATGAAAAAATAATTAGATATTTATATGCTACTATTGTATTTGTCGGCTGTAAGCTTGGCTATAGATGATGTGGCAAGATCATATAGCCAACAGTTGGCTATACTACTAACCATGCTCTAATGCATAGTATCATAGAGTAGTATCATGTAGTAATTTATTTATTGTCATGAATGACACATAGTAGCATAGCATTTATTATGATACGGTTTCATGATATGATACTTAACCCTCTCTTTCTTCATTTAATTCTATGACAGCTCATCAAAATTGCCTAGTTGGCATGCATGATACTAGCTATGATACCCCTTACTATCAGCCTAACAAAGAAGGTGAACAGATCATTTGTGCGTCACTTTGTGAGTTTTCATCCGTTTGTTCGAGAAGCAGGGAGAAGTTTCAAACATTTCGGCCGCGAGGTGCGGTCACTGGCGTAGGCCTAGTTGGTAATTTAATTACAGGAAATTAAGATGGAGTCCGGACCTCATCAAAATCGATGTGTGCGTGTGGCGTGCTCTCACGACCCGGTGGAAAAAAATTGTTAAAGTTTGGCACAAGTTTTGATGACCGCTCCTTCCAAACCGGAGTGTCTCACATGAAGGATCATGGTTTCCAAAAGGAGACGTGTTAATTCCAACTCCTGTGGCCGGTGACTTCACCGTTTGGCCTCATAAAAATTTCCACGGTACACAATCACCATTATACCATAGGTTTGATTTTCTGGCACATTTCAGGTATCGTTAGCTATATTTAAGTCATCTTTGAGTTTAACGTGCATTTTGTGCACAAAAATAAAATTACAACTGGAACTGCATGTGCTGCCGAAAGGGATGAGGATCGCCGTTCGATCTGGGAGCATCCAACGGTGCAGACGTACGATCCGTGGGGTTTGGGTTCTGGCCAATCAGAAAGCACGACTCAGATCATGGGCGGGGTTTGGTCGGCACACGGATTTCATCAACGAACCATGTGCTATTCGCAAACTAGATTGCATATTTTTGTTCACACATACTGTAGTGAGATCAATTGAGTGTGCTACCTCTATAATATAATAATAATAATAACAAAAAACAGTTCATATTCATTGCCTGAGCTGACAGCATATCAAGGTCAACATATTAACGGTTCTTACATCAACAGAAAACTGGGCATAACTCACAAATTCAGTACACACGACAGTTCTAAATTGAACAAATTAAGTTGTAGGGTAGGCATAAAGACTAGTCTTACGGCTTAATTCCCATGTACATGGGGGAACTAGGATCATTATGTTGACCCCGAATGAACTTGGGTTTTCTGATGATTTTACGCTTCTCTATTACACCGGTGCATGATCCCTTGGCTGGCAACTCATCAAATTCATCGTATTCGTCATCATCGTCAACATCGTCGACACCTAGTACCCTTCTCTTTCCATGCATCACTACATGGAAGTTCTTATGCAAGGGGTCTTCCACAAAGAAAATCTGGGTATCATCGTTAGCAAGAATGAATGGGTCCGCGTGATATTCCATCGTTGTCCTGTTAACACAGGACTTCCTGTACTCATCAATCCTTACATGACCAAGACGGATCCATGCGCACCTGAATAATGCCACCTTAACTTTCACATAGTCAAGCTCCCAAATCTCTTTGATGGTTCCATAGTATACCCTTTTATCAGCTTCATTTACAGTCATGCATTCTATTCGAACAGAGCTGTTCTGATATAAGGTCTTCTCATCATGTTCATCAGTGTAGAACGTGTATCCATTTATGTCATATGCTTGGTACGTCAACACCGTAGGTTATGGCTTTTGTGCCAACCACGTAGCAATGTCATTGATGGATCCTTGTGCCAAACGATTCTTCAGCCATTCGGCGTAGTTCTTAGTGTGCTCCTTCATCTCCACATCTGATGAAGGCACCATTGGTAAGAAGCTTTGGCGTATCTCCGCCAAGTGTTCTTCGGCATAATGTAGCGACCAGACCCGAATGGATCCAGTCTCTGTGCTTAGTGTCATCCCTGGATCAGTAATGCTGACACCACAAAGTACTTCGAAGGATTTATTGCAGAGTAGCAATCACACACTTATTACATCGTTGTCCACAGGGGAACTTATTACAATAATATGGCTTAAGGCCATCTAATAATAACAGCGGAAGGCTTGGAAGATAAGCGAGTCCATCAACTCCAACGGCATCACTGAGTATAGAACCACGACCTAACACCTTACTCGTCGTCTGAAAAGTCTGCAACGTGAAAGTTGTAGCCCGAAAACGGGTCAGCACATGGAATATGCTGCAATGTAACACATAAGAGTAATGAATGAATAAGCCTACACTACATGCATATATGGCTGGTGGTAAGGCTCTACGGTTACATTTGCATAAAGCTGATTTTTCCCTACATCAAAGGAATAGTTTTTATTTAACTATCATGGTGGTTGTTAAACATTGAGAATGGTTGACAGCATCCTCAATCCCAATTAAAAGTACTCATCAAACCCAACAACTTTTATTAGAGGTAACATGTTGAGATTACAGAGCGACCAGACCCAAATGGATCAAGTCTACGTGCTCGAGTGTCATCCTCGGATCGAGAATGCCGACACCACACAAGATTTCAAGGATTTATAGCAGAGTAGCAATCACACACTTATTACATCGTTGTTCACAAAGGAACTGAATACAAAAATATGGCTTAAGGCCATCTAATAATAACAAGCGGAAGGCTTGGAAGATAAGCGAGTCCATCAACTCCAACGGCATCATCGAGTATAGAACCACGACCTAACACCTTACTCGTAAATCGAAAAAGTCTGCAACGTGAAAAGTTGCAGCCAAAACGGGTCACACATGGAATATCTTGGCAATGTAACACATAAGAGCAATGAATGAATAAGCCTATACTACATGCATATATGGCTGGTGGTAAGGCTCTCACGGTTACATTTGCATAAAGCTGATTTTTCCCTACATCAAAGGAATAATTTTATTTAACTATCATGGTGGTTGTTAAACATTGAGAATGGTTGACAAGATCCTCAATCCCAATTAAAAAGTACTCATCAAAACCCAATAACTTTTGTTTAGAAGTAACATGTTGAGATTCACATGATATTCAATTACAGGATACTCAAATTGTCCATAACCGGGACACGGCTAATCATGATTAGTTTATACACTCTGCAGAGGTTTATGACTTTTCCCCACAAGACTCGATCGCCTCCGCTTGGTTCTCGTGACTACATGGTGTTTGAGAAACGGATGACCGAGACATAGTCTTTCGAAGCGCTTAGCACCTTACATGTGGGTAGACCGTACCAACCTACATCCCCTACATCAGCTAGCCTACCCGTAAGAGTTCATGACGACTTAGTCAACTACGCCAGAGCCCATAATTGGCTTGTGGCTGCACACGAAAGTTTCAGCTTGAATAATCTTATGATCCCTTAGAGCACGGGTGGCGGTCCAAGAAATCTGAGCAAGTCTGATGGAAACCAGTGCCTCAATCCACCCAGATGTGTGTTTAAGTTGCCACCTTAGATAAACCATTAATTAACAATCTCACATCTGTCATGGATATTCACTCACCCAATCCACGCCTACTAGCATAGCATGGCATGAACAAGCAAACGAGAAGTAACTCCCAAGGTTTCATAAGTAAAACAGTAATAGGTACTACCTCAATCTACTTCCCAAACCCACAATTTAATTAGATCCTAACCATGCAAGTGTTTGAGGAATAGATCTAATGCATAAAACTGGGTAGTAGAAGAGTATGATCAAAGTGTTACTTGCCTTGCTGATGATCCGCGAGTCCTAGGGATTCGAAGTAACAAGCGGCGCACTCCGGGTGATCTAACGCAGAAAAACAACAAGCATACAATAAGTATTCATCTAATGCACGGGAAAATCTCGAATAAAGGATCTAACCAGAAAGTTCAACTTAAGAACCCTGGTTGCAAAAGAATCGAATCAAAATAAACTCCGAAAGTCGAAACTCGAGAGAGAACGACTCGGTTTAGCGATCTGAAATTAGGTCAAAATTTCACAGTGGCAAAACTCTGTGAAAGTAGGGTAGTCGAACGGCGGTTTCGTTATTTAAACTCCAGCGCTTGAATCACTGATTCCGATAAACGAGCGAGAAATAAAACAGTTTTGAAAATCGGATCTGAAATCAAATCAGAAAATAACGGATTAAATCCGATTAAAAAGAAAAACGACGAACGGGTTAAAAAGCGGACGTTCGTTAACAGAACGAATCTAACGAACGCGTTCACTAAAACGAACGGTTCGGTGAACGTTCATTAATTAAGAAAACCGAAAAAAATAAAACCAATCTAGGTTTTTTTTAAAAACCAACATATTTTTATTTTTTTAAATAAAACCGGATCGGTTCACGGTGGAAAACCGAATCGGGCGCGGGCGGCGGTGGCTACCTCCGTGATCGCCGGGCGAGGCGCCGGGGCTCCGGTTGGGCGGCGGGGTTCGGCGCCGGGGGGGTCCGACGGGCGGCGCCCACGGCGGGCGGCGCGGGCGGGCGTCCTTGGGTGGCGGCGGGTCGGTCGGGAGGCTGGTGGCGGCGGCTCGGCGAGCGAGGTGAGAGAGAGGGGGGCGGCGGTTCCTTGGGGGGGGCAGGAGCGCCTGGTCCAGGCGGGACTCGGGCGGGCGGCAGGTGGCGGCTTGTGTGCGGGGCACATGTGGGAGCAGGAGCGGGAGGAGAGGGAGGTGGGTGGGGGGCGGGCTGGGGCTGGCTGGCTTGGGCAGTGGGCCTCGGTCCAGTAGCGATTTTTTAAAATAAAATTAAACCAAAACGAATTAAAAAAATACCAAACGAACTCGGATTTAAATAAAACAAATTTTCCCGACTCCTAAAAATTAGTCGAACAAAATGAACTTTAAAACAGCAAACATGCGTAAAATTTTTAAAATGCTCATTTTGCCTAAGCAAAATAAATCTTCCAAAACCAAATTTGGTTTATTTATAATATCTTCATTTTTCCTAATTGTTTGGGAAAGTCATATTATTCCCTCTCGAAATATTTTTATAGGAAAAACTTTATGAAGATAATTTAAATAAATCCAAATGATCCTATTTTCAAAATTTGAGAAATCCCAAATATGAAAATTATGAAACTTCCAACTCTCTCCGAGGGTCCTTGAGTTGCGTGAAATTTCTAGGATCGGAAAAATGCGAGAAAATATGATATGCATGATGACCTAATGTATAACATTCCAAATTGAAAATTTGGGATGTTACAAACCTACCCCCTTAAGATGAATCTCGCCCTCGAGATTCGGGTTGGCTAGAAAATAGGTGAGGTGGTCTTTAAGCAAAACTTCCTCTCTTTCCTGGTGGCTTCATCCTCGGTGTGGTGGCTCCATCGAACTTTGCAAAACTTGATAACCTTGTGCGGGTAACTCTTTGGCATAATCGAGAATCTTAACTGGTTTTTCCTCATATGTCAGGTCATCCTTCAGCTGAATTGCTTCCAATGGCACTGTGTCTCTTAACGGTACCTCTGCTATCTCGGGGTGACATTTCTTCAACTGAGAAACATGGAATACATCATGAACTCCTGACAGTCCTTCTCGCAATTCCAACTTATACGCAACTTCTCCCATGCGTTGTAAAATCTTATATGGTCCAACGAAACGGGGTGCTAACTTTCCTTTAACTCCAAAACGCTTCACTCCTCGTAGCGGGATACTCGAGATATACTCTGTCTCCAACTTCATACTCAATCGCTGCGCTTTGAATCGGCATAGCTCTTTTGTCCGGATGGGCTACCTTGAGCCTGTCTCGAATCAACTTAACTTCTGTTCGGACTCCTTAATTAAATCTGGTCCAAACAATCGGCGATCTCCGGTTTAGTCCCATGACAACGGTGTCCTGCACCTTCTTCCATACAAGGCCTCGAAGGTGCCATCTTCAAGCTGGTTTGGTAATCTGTTATTATAGGAGAATTCTGCATACGGCAAATTATCATCCCAACTAGATCCATAATCTAGTGCACAAGCTCTCAAAGATGTCCTCCAAAATCTGGTTGACTCTCTCGGTCATCCATCGGTCTGTGGGTGGAAAGCTGTATCAATTCCAATCGGGTTCCCAATGTTTCGTGTAACTGGTTCCAAAATTTCAAGTGAACTGGGTTCCTCCATTCGATACAATGCTCCTCGAACTCCGTAAACACACAATTCTGGTCATATATATCTTTGCCAATTTAGCACTGCTATAGGTAGTCTTATTTGGAATGAAATGAGCTACCTTGGTCAAACGGTCGACTATGACCCAAATCGAGTCATATCTGAACGGGTCTTTGGCAAACCTGTGATGAAATCCATGCCTAGTTTATCCCACTTCCATTCGGTATCGGCAACGGTTGTAATAATCCTGCTGGCTTCGATGTTCTCGCCTTTACTTTCGACATACGCCGCAAACTGCTACATACTCCGCAATATCCTTCTTCATTCCGTCCACCGTAAAATATTCTTCAAATCCAAATACATCTTGGTATTTCCGGTGAATCGAATAGGGTGAATCATGGGCTTCTTGCAAAATCAACTTCCCGATCTACGGGTCATTGGGCACATAAACACGGTCTTCAAACCATAGGGTATCGTGTTCATCCTCACGAAATCCTTTAGCTTTTCCTTTGCTCATTTTCTCCTTTATAGAGGCAACTTCCTTATCGCCTTTTGGGCTTCTCCGATTTTGTCCATCGCTGTCGATCGAATCTCCAATGCTGCTACATAGCCTCTGGAACTATTTCCAAACATAGCTCTCGAAGGTCCTCGCTAACTCATTGGGTATTTCTCCCATCATTAGGGTATTGACGTGGCTCTTACGGCTCAATGCGTGCGCTACGACATTAGCCTTTCCGAGGTGATAATGCAATCTCATATCGTAATCCTTGATTAGCTCTAACCATCTCCTCTCGTCTCGAGATTCAACTCCTTCGCGTGAAGATGTACTTCAAACTCTTGTGATCCGTGATATACTTCACAATGATTTCCAATGAGAAAATGTCTCCACGCCTTCAAGGCATGCACAACGGCTGCTAACTCCAAATCATGAGTGGCATAATTCAACTCATGGGGCTTAAGTTGTCGTGAAGCATACTGAAACAACTCTTCCTTCTTGCATAAGCACTGCTCCAAGTCCTCGACGTGAAGCGCCGCAATACACCTCTTAATCCTTAGTTTGATCCGCAATATCAAAACTGGTGAGGTAACCAATCTTTTCTTCAACTCCTGAAAACTTGCCTCACAGTCCTCGGTCCATATGAATTTGTTTTCCTTCTTCAACAATTCTGTCATAGGCTTTGCAATCCTTGAGAAATTCTCAATGAATCTTGGTAGTATCCTGCGAGTCCAAGGAAACTCAATCTCTCCAACTGTCGTTGGTGCTTCCCACTTGGTTACGGTCTCAACCTTTGTGGGGTCAACTGCTATCCCTTCTCCGGATATAACATGTCCGAGAAATCCAACTTCCTTTAGCCAAAACTCACATTTGCTGAACTTGGCATACAACCTGGTGTTCCTCGTTTCTCCAAAACCAATCTCAAATGTTCCTTGTGTTCCTCTTCATTCTTCGAGAAAATCAAAATGTCATCAATGAACACCACGATTTAACTTGTCCAAAAATTCCATAAACACTTTGTTCATCAGGTTCATAAAATAGGCTGGTGCGTTAGTCAGTCCAAATGACATAACGGTATACTCGTACAGTCCATATCTTGTGGTAAAAGCTGTCTTGGGTATATCTTGCTCCCGAATCTTCAACTGATGGACCCTGATCGCAAGTCGATCTTGGAAAACACTTTGGCTCCTTGCAAGCGATCAAACAGATCATTTATCATTGGTAGTGGGTACTTGTTCTTGATTGTTACTTCATTCAATCCACGGTAATCAACAACCATTCTCAACGATCCATCCTTCTTCTCCACCAATAAAACGGGTGATCCCCAAGGTGAAGAACTTGGGCGAATAAAGCCTTTATCCAATAGTTCCTTAATCTGCTTCTTGATTTCCGCCAAATCCTTTGCGGGCATCCTGTACGGTCGCTTCGATATCGGGCCTGTTCTCGCAACAGCTCGATCAAAACTCAATGTCTCTATCCGCGGCATTCCCAGCAACTCTTAGGAAATACATCAGATAATCCTTTACCATCGGTACTTCTTCCTGTACCACTCTCGATAAGCAATTAACTTGTGCTCTCCTCGGCTCGTGCCGGATACATACTTAATCCTTCTTCCTTCGGTGTGGTGAGCAAAATTGACCTTGTGGTACAATCTATGTTTCCTCCATACTTTGATAACCAATCCATTCCTAATATTACATCCAATCCTTGGGATTCCGTAACTATTAGGTCCGAGGGGAAAACATAGTGTCCAATCCTTAGTGGCAATCGATCACACCATTTACTAGCCATGTACTCTGCTCGGGTGAGGTTACTAGCATGGGTGACCTAAGGGCTTGGGTTGGTAACTTGTACTTATCCACAAATCCCTTGATATGTATGAATGCGATGCACCAAGATCAAAAAGAACAACTGCAGTAAATGACTTAACCAAAAACTTACCGACATCTTGCATCAGCTGATCTTCAACCTCCTCCACATCAATGTGGTTCACTTGTCCCCTGTTGAAAGGGTTGGGTTTCTTTCCGAGCTTCCATTGCCATTTCCATTCGCCTTCAGGCAGTCATTTGCATAATGCCCAGTCTTGCGGCACTTAAAGCAAGTAATGTGACTCAGGTCTACCTTGGATGGTGTAGACGGGTTGGTGCGGTTCTGTCCGTTGCTTCCTCCATTCCGCTCCCATTCTTGGTGCCATTATGGTTATGCTAATTACCTCCTCCATGGGTATCTGAAACTGAATTCTGATTTAGGGGTATAACGAGGCTTCTGCTGGGATCCGAGTTATACTTCCCTTGTCCATACTTCCGCTATGCAGTTCTCAATTTCTGCTGCTTCCTTCAATCATGAGAGCTCGGTCTACTAACTCCTGGTAGTTGTTGAAACTTGCTACCATCAACGGCATGTGAACTCATCATTCAGTCCTTCTAGAAACTTCTCTGCTTAGCTGATCCGTAGCAACGTCATCCGGGAATAACGTGCTAATTTGCTAAAGTCATCCACGATCGCCAACAGTCCTTCCTCCTTGGCGAAGTTGCGAAACTCACGCTTCTTCATGGCCATGGCTCCTCGCTGAAACATGGGCGGTCGAAAAGCTTGTCAAACTGGTCCCATGTGGCGGTGTTCACGGGTAAGTGGCTGTGAAATTCTCCCACCATGCTGCTGCGGTTCCTTCAAGCTGGTGTGCTGCAAACTTCACTCTTTCACCATCTTTGCATCCCGCAGTGGTCAGCTCCTTCCTATCTTATGGAGCCACCATCTACTACAATTGGCTCGGTGCTTATGGAATACACCGCGGTTCAGTCTAAGGAAACGAGTCGATGATCCATGGTGGTGGTGGTGGCGGTGGGTTGTTGTTGTTGTTGTTGTTTCGCACCAATGTTTGAATCAGTGGTATTCTGCTGCTGGATCAATTGGGTGATCTCTGGCGGAAAAACGAATCCGGGTCGCGTCTCGGAGGCATCTGAAGGGTTTAGAAGAGAAGAGAAATGTAGAATAGAATGAGGTCTAAGGGAATCACTACCCAATGCACATGAGCAATTGCACACAAAATCACTTCATTCAATCAAACAAGGGCTTACAACGATCTAACTATCGCAAAAGTGCGGTACTAAAATGTTACATGGAGGAATACTACTAAATGTGGGGACTTCTACTAATTTGAACCGTGGAAGACTCCATGATGTCTGCTCCACTTCGTCTTCAAAGTCGGGTTCACTTGGATCCGAATCGTGTCGTCGATGTTGATGTAGTCGATTGGGTATTCGACATACTGGTCTTCATTTCTGAGCGCCAACTTTTTCTTGAGTTCTTCGATCTCGTACTTAAGATCGTTATTGTGTCTTGCCAGAGCTACGATCTCGTCCATGTAGTCCTTGCGTGTAGTCTTTAGTTCTTCTTCCAATTCGATGATCCTTCCCTTTGTCTCCTGCAACTCCAACATGTCATTGCACATTTGGTTCTCTGGCGCCGAATGTGCTGGTTTAACTCTGGATGAAAGCTGCAATGGACCTATCCTTCTTGGTGTTGACGACGTCCCAGCTTGTCATCTCGGCGTCCGCAAATCTGGTAGATGGTGTCCTTGAGGTCTTCTTGATAAACTTCTCCAATGCGTCCCATGGTGATGTGAGCTGACATGCTCTTTCCTGCACTCCAAGTGGGTGCAATCAAAACACTATCTATAGGCTTGGTGATTGGGGCGAATGTCCTTCCCGAACGTGAGCATGAATCTTCCAGCTCCTCTTGAGCAGAGTGGCGTTGAAAGTCCGGTGAAGCTTGGTAATCCAATGTTCGGTACTTAGTAACTTCCTTCAAGTGAAATCCAAAAGGTGTGCCTTCATCCGGTTGGGTGTACTTGATCTTCGTCAAATCATCCTAAAGAGAGTAGAAAAGATGAGGAGTTAGAAAATGGGAAGAGAGTAGTGATCTATGGCTTTAACTTAGTGGTCGTGTCCTACGGCCATCAGTGTGCTCGATACCATTCTCTCAGAGCGACCAGACCCAAATGGATCAAGTCTCGTGCTCGGTGTCATCCTCGGATCGAATGCTGACACCACACAGTACTTCGAAGGATTTATAGCAGAGTAGCAATCACACACTTATTACATCGTTGTTCACAAAGGAACTGAATACAAAAATATGGCTTAAGGCCATCTAATAATAACAGCGGAAGGCTTGGAAGATAAGCGAGTCCATCAACTCCAACGGCATCACTGAGTATAGAACCACGACCTAACACCTTACTGTCGTTCAAAAGTCTGCAACGTGAAAAGTTGCAGCCCGAAACGGGTCAGACATGGAATATGCCGCAATGTAACACATAAGAGCAATGAATGAATAAGCCTATACTACATGCATATATGGCTGGTGGTAAGGCTCTACGGTTACATTTGCATAAAGCTGATTTTTCCCTACATCAAAGGAATAATTTTATTTAACTATCATGGTGGTTGTTAAACATTGAGAATGGTTGACAAGATCCTCAATCCCAATTAAAAAGTACTCATCAAAACCCAATAACTTTTGTTTAGAAGTAACATGTTGAGATTCACATGATATTCAATTACAGGATACTCAAATTGTCCATAACCGGGACACGGCTAATCATGATTAGTTTATACACTCTGCAGAGGTTTATGACTTTTCCCCACAAGACTCGATCGCCTCCGCTTGGTTCTCGTGACTACATGGTGTTTGAGAAACGGATGACCGAGACATAGTCTTTCGAAGCGCTTAGCACCTTACATGTGGGTAGACCGTACCAACCTACATCCCCTACATCAGCTAGCCTACCCGTAAGAGTTCGTGACGACTTAGTCAACTACGCCAGAGCCCATAATTGGCTTGTGGCTGCACACGGAAGTTTCAGCTTGAATAATCTTATGATCCCTTAGAGCCGGGTGGCGGTCCAAGAAATACAGCAAGTCTCGATGGAAACCAGTGCCTCAATCCACCCAGATGTGTGTTTAGGTTGCCACCTTAGATAAACCATTAATTAACAATCTCACATCTGTCATGGATATTCACTCACCCAATCCACGCCTACTAGCATAGCATGGCATGAACAAGCAAACGAGAAGTAACTCCCAAGGTTTCATAAGTAAAACAGGTAATAGGTACTACCTCAATCTACTTCCCAAACCCACAATTTAATTAGATCCTAACCATGCAAGTGTTTGAGGAATAGATCTAATGCATAAAACTGGGTAGTAGAAGAGTATGATCAAAGTGTTACTTGCCTTGTCGATGATCCATGAGTCCTAGGGATTCAAGTAACAAGCGGCGACCGGTGATCTAACGCAGACAAACAACAAGCATACAATAAGTATTCATCTAATGCACGGAAAATCTCGAATAAAGGATCTAACCAGAAAGTTCAACTTAAGAACCCTGGTTGCAAAAGAATCGAATCAAAATAAACTCAAAGTCGAAACTCGAGAGAGAACGACTCGGTTTAGCGATCTGAAATTAGGTCAAAATTTCACAGTGGCAAAACTCTGTGAAAGTAGGGTAGTCGAACGGCGGTTTCATATTTAAACTCCAGCGCTTGAATCACCCGATTCGATAAACGAGCGAGAAATAAAACAGTTTTGAAAATCGGATCCAAATCAAATCGAAAATAACGGATTAAATCCGATTAAAAGAAAAACGATTTAACGGGTTAAAAGCGGACGTTCGTTAATGTAACGAATCTAACGAACGCGTTCACTAAAACGAACGGTTCGGTGAACGCTCATTAATTAAGAAAACCGAAAAAATAAAACCAATCTAGGTTTTTTAAAAAAAACCGAACATATTTTTATTTTTTTAAATAAAACCGGATCAGTTCACGGTGGAAAACCGATCGGGCGCGGGCGGCGGTGGCTACTCTCCGTGATCGCGGGCGAGGCGCCGGGCTCGGTTGGGGCGGCGGGTTCGGCGCCGAGGGGGGTCCGTGGGCGGCGCCCACGACGACGGCGGCGGCGTCGGCAGCGTCCTTAGGCGGCAAGGGGTCGATCGGGCGGTGGTGGGGCGGCTCAAGTGGAGGTGAGAGAGGGGGGTCGGGGTTATAAAGGGGAGGCGGCGGTTCCTTGGGGGGGGCAAGGGAGAGCGGGTCAGGCGGGACTCGGGCGGCGGCGGCCGGCTGCGGGCGGTGGGCACTGCAACAAGGAGCGGGAGCCGGAGGAGAGGGAGGTGGGGGGGGCGCTAGGCACTGGGCCTGGCTGGCTTGGGCCGGCTGGGCCTCGGTCCGTGGAAGCGATTTTTTAAAAATAAAATTAAACCAAAACGAATTAAAAAAATACCAAACGAACTCGGATTTAAATAAAACAAATTTTCCCCGACTCCTAAAAATGAGTCGAACAAAATGAACTTTAAAAACAGCAAACATGCGTAAATTTTTTAAAATGCTCGTTTTTGCCTAAGCAAAATAAATCTCCCAAAACCAAATTTGGTTTATTTATAATATCTTCATTTTTCCTAATTGTTTGGGAAAGTCATATTATTCCCTCTCAAATATTTTTATAGGAAAACGTTATGAAGATAATTAAATAATCCAATGATCCTATTTTCAAAATTTGAGAAATCCCAAATATGAAAATTATGAAACTTCCAACTCTCTCCGAGGGTCCTTGAGTTGCGTGAAATTTCTTGGATCGGAAAAATGCGAGAAAATATGATATGCATGATGACCTAATGTATAACATTCCAAATTGAAAATTTGGGATGTTACAGATTCACATGATATTCAATTACCAGATACTCAAAATTGTCCATAACCGGGGACACGGCTAATCATGATTAGTTTATACACTCTGCAGAGGTTTATGACTTTTCCCCACAAGACTCGATCGCCTCCGCTTGGTTCTCGTGACTCCATGGTGTTTGAGAAACGGATGACCGAGACATAGTCTTTCGAAGCGCTTAGCACCTTACATGTGGGTAGACCGTACCAACCTACATCCCCTACATCAGCTAGCCTACCCGTAAGAGTTCGCACGACTTAGTCAACTACGCCAGAGCCCATAATTGGCTTGTGGCTGCACACGGAAGTTTCAGCTTGAATAATCTTATGATCCCTTAGAGCACGGGTGGCGGTCCAAGAAATACAGCAAGTCTCGATAGAAACCAGGTGCCTCAATCCACCCAGATGTGTGTTTAGGTTGCCACCTTAGATAAACCATTAATTAACAATCTCACATCTATCATGGATATTCACTCACCCAATCCACGTCTACTAGCATAGCATGGCATAATAAGCAAACGTAGAAGTAACTCCCAAGGTTTCATAAGTAAAACAGGTAATAGGTACTACCTCAGTCTACTTCCCAATCCCACAATTTAATTAGATCCTAAACATGCAAGTGTTTGAGGGTTTGATCTAATGCAATAAATCTGGGTAGTAGAAAAGGTATGATCAAGTGTTACTTGCCTTGCGATGATCCGCGAGACCTAGAGATTCAAGTAACAAGCGGCGACCGGTGATCTAACGCAGACAAACAACAAGCATACAATAAGTACTCATCTAATGCACGGGAAATCTCGAATAAAAGATCTAACCAGAGAGTTCAACTTAAGAACCCTGGTTGCAAAAGAATCGAATCAAATAAAGCATCGAAGTCGAAACTCGAGAGAGAACGACTCGGTTTAGCAATCTGAAACTAGGTCAAAATTTCACAGTAGCAAAACTCTGTGAAAGTAGGTTAGTCGAACGGCGGTTTCGTTCTTAAACTTCAGCGCTTGAATCACCCGATTCCGATAAACGAGCGAGAAATAAAACAGATTTGAAAATCGGATCGAAATCGAATCAAAAATATACGGATTAAATCCGATTAAAAGAAAACGATTTAACGGTTTAAATAACGGACGTTCGTTAACAGAACTAATCCAACGAACACGTTCATTGAAACAAACGGTTGGTGAACGTTCGTTAAATAAGAAAACCGAAAAAAATAAAACCATCTAGGGTTTAAAAAAACCAACATCTCTTTAAAAAAAAACCGGATCGGTTTTAGGGAAAACCGGATCGGGCGGGCTACCTCCGTGATCGCCGGCGGGCTCCGGGCGGCGGGCTAGGGGTCGGCGGCGGGTCGGGAGGGCGGCGGGTCGGCGGGCGTGCTCGGCGTGATGGGGAACGACGGCAAGGAGAACGGCGGCGGCGGCGGGGCTTGGCGCTGGTGAGGGCGGCGGCAAGGTCGAGGTGAGGAGAGAGGGGGGGGCGCGATTTATGGGAGGGGGGAGAGGGCGCCATGGGGAGGGGGGCAGGCGCTGGCCTGAGCCGGACTCGGGCGTGGGGCGACGTCTGGCGGCGGGGTTCCGCCGGGCGGCCGTCTTGCGAGGAGAGAGAGGGAGGCGGGGCTGGGCCGGGCCTGGGCTGGGCGGGTGGGCCTGGGCCCAGTAGCGTTTTTTATTTAAATAAATTTAAACCAAAACGAATTAAAAAAAATACCAAATGAATTCCGATTTTAATAAAACAAATTTTCCCCGACTCCTAGAAATGAGTCGAACAAAATGAACTTTAAAAACGGCAAACATGCATAAATTTTTAAAATGCTCATTTTTGCCTAAGCAAAATAAATCTTTCAAAACCAAATTTTGATTTATTTATAATATCTTCATTTTTCCTAAATGTTGGGAAAGTCATATTATTCCCTCTCCAAAATTTTTATAGGAAAACTTTATGAAGATAATTTAAATAAATCCAAATGATCCTATTTTCAAAATTTGAGAAATCCCAAATATGAAAATTATGAAACTTCCAACTTCTCCGAGGGTCCTTGAGTTGCGTGAAATTTCTAGGATCGGAAAATGCGAGAAAATATGATATGCATGATGACCTAATGTATAACATTCCAAATTGAAAATTTGGGATGTTACAAACCTACCTCTTAAGATGAATCTAGCCCTCGAGATTCGGGTTGGCTAGAAAATAGGTGAGGTGGTCCTAGCAAAACTTCCTCTCTTTCCTGGTGGCTTCATCCTCGGTGTGGTGGCTCCAATCGAACTTTGCAAAACTTGATAACCTTGTCTGCGGGTAACTCACTGGCATAATCGAGAATCTTAACCGGTTTTTCCTCATATGTCAAGTCATCCTTCAACTGAATTGCTTCAAAGTGGCTTTGTGTCTCTTAACGGTACCTCTCGCTATCTCGGGTGACATTTCTTCAATCGAGAAACATGGAATACATCATGAACTCCGACAGTCCTTCCGCAATTCCAATTTATACATAACTTCTCCCATGCGTTGCAAAATCTTATATGGTCCAACGAAACGGGTGCTAACTTTCCTTTCACTCCAAAACGCTTAACTCCTCAAGCGGGGATACTCGAGATATACTCTGCTCCAACTTCATACTCAATCGCTGCGCTTTGAATCGGCATAGCTCTTTTGTCCGGACTGGGCTACCTTGAGCTGTCTCAATCAACTTAACTTTCTGTTCGGACTCCTTAATCAAATCTGGTCCAAACAACCGGCGATCTCGGGCCAGTCCCATGACAACGGTGTCCTGCACCTTCTTCCATACTGAGCCTCGAAGGTGCCATCTTTAAGCTGGTTTGGTAATCTGTTATTGTAGGAAAATTCTGCATACGGCAAATTATCATCCCAACTAGATCCATAATCTAGTGCACAAGCTCTCAAAGATGTCCTCCAAAATCTGATTGACTCTCTCGGTCTGTCCATCGGTACGTGGGTGGAAAGCTGTATCAATTCCAATCGGGTTCCCAATGTTTCGTGCAACTGGTTCCAAAATTTCGAAGTAAACTGGGTTCCTCTATCCGATACGATGCTCCTCGGAACTCCGTGTAAACACACAATTCTGGTAATGTATATCTTCGCCAACTTAGCACTGCTATAGGTATTCTTGACTGGAATGAAATGAGCTACCTTTGTCAAACGATCGACTATGACCCAAATCGAGTATTATCCTGAACGGGTCTTTGGCAAACCTGTGATGAAATCCATGCCTAGTTTATCCCACTTCCATTCGGGTATCGGCAACGGTTGTAACAATCCTGCTGGCTTCTGATGTTCTGCCTTTACTTTCTGACATACGTGGCAAACTGCTACATACTCCGCAATATCCTTCTTCATTCCGGTCCACCAGAAAATATTCTTCAAATCCAAATACATCTTGGTATTTCCTGGGTGAATCGAATAGGGTGAATCATGGGCTTCTTGTAAAATCAACTTCCGATCTCGGGTCATTGGGCACATAAACACGGTCTTCAAACCATAGGGTATCGTGCTCATCCTCACGAAATCCTTTAGCTTTTCCTTTGCTCATTTTCTCCTTTATAGAGGCAACTTCCTTATCTGCCTTTTGGGCTTCTCTGATTTTGTCCATTAGTGTCGACTGAATTTCCAATGCTGCTACATAGCCTCTCGGAACTATTTCCAAACATAGCTCTCGAAGGTCCTTGGCTAACTCATTGGGTATTCCTCCCATCATTAGGGTATTGACGTGGCTCTTACGGCTCAATGCGTCAGCTACGACATTAGCCTTTCCGGGGTGATAATGCAATCTCATATCATAATCCTTGATTAGCTCTAACCATCTCCTTTGTCTGAGATTCAATTCATACGGGTGAAGATGTACTTCAAACTCTTGTGATCCGTGATATACTTCACAATGATTTCCAATGAGAAAATGTCTCCACGTCTTCAAGGCATGCACAACGGCTGCTAACTCCAAATCATGAGTGGCATAATTCAACTCATGAGGCTTAAGTTGTCGTGAAGCATACGAAACAACTCTTCCTTCCTGCATAAGCACGGCTCCAAGTCCTCGACGTGAAGCGCCGCAATACACCTCATAATCCTTAGTCCGATCCGCAATATCAAACTGGTGAGGTAACCAATCTTTTCTTCAACTCCTGAAAACTTGCCTCACAGTCCTCGGTCCATATGAATTTGTTTTCCTTCTTCAACAATTCTGTCATAGGCTTTGCAATTCTTGAGAAATTCTCAATGAATCTTGGTAGTATCCTGCGAGTCCAAGGAAACTCGAATCTCTCCAACTGTCGTTGGTGCTTCCCATTTGGTTACGGTCTCAACTTTGTGGGGTCAACTGCTATCCCTTCTCCGGATATAACATGTCCGAGAAATCCAACTTCCTTTAGCCAAAACTCACATTTGCTGAACTTGGCATACAACTGGTGTTCCTCGTTTCTCCAAAACCAATCGCAAATGTTCCTTGTGTTCCTCTTCATTCTTGAGAAAATTAAAATGTCATCAATGAACACCACGATTTAACTTATCCAAAAACTCCATAAACACTTTGTTCATCAGGTTCATGAAATAGGCTGGTGCGTTAGTCAGTCCAAATGACATAACGGTATACTCATACAGTCCATATCTCGTGGTAAATGCTGTCTTGGGTATATCTTGCTCCCGAATCTTCAACTGATGGTACCCTGATCGCAAGTCGATCTTAGAAAACACTTTGGCTCCTTGCAAGCGATCAAACAGATCATTTATCATAGGTAGTGGGTACTTGTTCTTGATTGTTACTTCATTCAATCCACGGTAATCAACAACCATTCTCAACGATCCATCCTTCTTCTCCACTAACAAAACGGGTGATCCCCAAGGTGAAGAACTTGGGTGAATAAAACCTTTATCCAATAGTTCCTTAATCTGTTTCTTGATTTCCGCCAAATCCTTTGCGGGCATCCTGTACGGTCGCTTTGATATCGGGCCTGTTCCTGGCAACAGCTCGATCAAAAACTCAATGTCTCTATCCGTGGCATTCACGGCAATTCTTCCGAAATACATCAGATAATCCTTCACCATCGGTACTTCTTCCTGCACCACCTCGATAAGCAATTAACTTGTGCTCTCCTCGGCTCGTGCCGTGATACATACTTAATCCTTCTTCCTTCCGTGTGGTGAGCAAAATTGACCTTGTGGTACAATCTATGTTTCCTCCATACTTTGATAACCAATCCATTCCTAATATCACATCCAATCCTTGGGATTCCGAACTATTAGGTCCGAGGGGAAAACATAGTGTCCAATCCTTAGTGGCAATCGATCACACCATTTACTAGCCATGTACTCTGCTCGGGTGAGGTTACTAGCATGGGTGACCTAAGGGCTTGGGTTGGTAACTTGTACTTATCCACAAATCCCTTGATATGTATGAATGCGATGCACCAAGATCGAAAAGAACAACTGCATAAATGACTTAACCAAAAACTTACCGACATCGTGATCGGGCTGATCTTCAACCTCCTCCACATCAATGTGGTTCACCTGTCCCCTGTTGAAAGGGTTTGGCTTCTTTCCGAGCTTCCATTGCCATTTCCATTCGCCTTCGGATAGTCATTTGCATAGTGCCCGATCTTGCGGCACTTAAAGCAAGTAATGTGACTCAGGTCTACCTTGGATGGTGTGACGGGTTGGTGCGGTTCTGTCCATTGCTTCCTCCATTCCCGCTCCCATTCTTGGTGCCATTATGGTTATGCGAATTACCTCCTCCATGGGTATCTGAAACTGAATTCCTGATTTAGGGTATAACGAGGCTTCGCTGGGATCCGAGTTATACTTCCCTTGTCCATACTTCCGCTATGCAGTTCTCAATTTTCTGCTTCTTTCCTTCAATCATGAGAGCTCGGTCTACTAACTCCTGGTAGTTGTTGAAACTTGCTACCATCAACGGCATGTGAACTCATCATTCAGTCCTTCTAGAAACTTCTCTGCTTAGCTGCATCCGTAGTAACGCTATCCGGGGCATAACGTGCTAATTTGCTAAAATCATCCACGATCGCCAACAGTCCTTCCTCCTTGGCGTAAGTTGCGAAACTCACGCTTCTTCATGGCCATGGCTCCTGCTGAAACATGGGCGGTCTGAAAAGCTTGTCAAACTGGTCCCATGTGATGTGGTTCACGGGTAAGTGGCTGTGAAATTCTCCCACCATGCTGCTGCGGGTCCTTCAAGCTGGTGTGCTGCAAACTTCACTCTTTCACCATCTGTGCATCCTGCAGTGGTCAGCTCCTTCCTATCTTGCGGAGCCACCATCCGCCACAATCGGCTCGGTGCTCTATGGAATACACCGCGGGTTCAATCTAAGGAAACGAGTCGATGATCCGCGGTGGTGGTGGTGGCGGTGGGTTGTTGTTGTTGTTGTTGTTCGCACCAATGTTTGAATCAGGTATTCTCGCTGCTGGATCAATTGGGTGATCTCTGGCGGGAAAACGAATCCGGGTCGCGTCTCGGAGGCATCGATGGGTTTAGAAAAGAGAGAAATGTAGAATAGAATGAGGTCTAAGGAATCACTACCCAAATGCACATGAGCAAAAAACACAAAATCACTTCATTCAATCAAACAAGGGCTTACAACGATCTAACTATCGCAAAAGTGCGGTACTATAATGTTTACATGGAGGAAATACTACTAATATGTGGGGACTTCTACTAATTTGAACCGTGGAAGACTCCATGATGTCCGCTCCACTTCGCCTTCAAAGTCGGGTTCACTTGGATCCGAATCGGTGTCGTCGATGTTAATGTAGTCGCTTGGGTATTCGACATACCTGGTCTTCATTCTGAGCGCCAACTTCTTCTTGAGTTCTTCGATCTCGTACTTAAGATCGTTATTGTGTCTTGCCGAGCTACGATCTCGCCCATGTAGTCCTTGCGTGTAGTCTTTAGTTCTTCTTCCAGTTCGATGATCCTTCCTTTGTCTTTTGCAACTCCAACATGTCATTGCACATTTGGTTCTCTGGCGCCGAATGTGCTGATTTAATTCTGGATGAAAGCTGCAATGGACCTATCCTTCTTGGTGCCGACGACGCCCCGCTTGTCATCTCGGCGTCCGCAAATCTGGTAGATGGTATCCTTGAGGTCTTCTTGATAAACTTCCCAATGCGTCCCATGGTGATGTGAGCTGCCATGCTCTTTCCTGCACTCCAAGTTGGTGCCTTGAAAACACTATCTATAGGCTTGGTGATTGGGGCGTAATGTCCTTCTGGAATGTGAGCATGAATCTTCCAGCTCCTCTTGAGTGAGTGGCGTTGAAAGTCCCGTGAAGCTTGGTAGTCCAATGTTCGTGTACTTAGTAACTTCCTTCAAGTGAAATCCAAAAGGTGTGCCTTCATCCGGTTGGGTGTACTTGATCTTCGCGTCCGTCATCCTAAAGAGAGTAGAAAAGATGAGGAGTTAGAAAATGGGAAGAGAGTAGTGATCTATGGCTTTAACTTAGTGGTCGTGTTCTACGATCAGCGTGTGCTCGATACCATTCTCTCAGAGCGACCAGACCGAATGGATCAAGTCTCTACGTGCTCGTTGTCATCCTGGATCAAGAATGCCGACACCACACAAGATTCAAGGATTTATTGCAGAGTAGCAATCACACACTTATTACATCGTTGTCCACAAAGGAACTTATTACAATAATATGGCTTAAGGCCATCTAATAATAACAGCGAAGGCTTGGAAGATAAGCGAGTCCATCAACTCCAACGGCATCATCGAGTATAGAACCACGACCTAACACCTTACTCGTCGTTCGAAAAGTCTGCAACGTGAAAGTTGCAGCCCAAAACGGGTCAAGACATGGAATATGCCGCAATGTAACACATAAGAGTAATGAATGAATAAGCCTATACTACATGCATATATGGCTGGTGGTAAGGCTCTCGGTTACATTTGCATAAAGCTGATTTTCCCTACATCAAAGGAATAATTTTATTTAACTATCATGGTGGTTGTTAAACATTGAGAATGGTTGACAAGATCCTCAATCCCAATTAAAAGTACTCATCAAACCCAATAACTTTTATTAGAGGTAACATGTTGAGATTCACATGATATTCAATTACGGATACTCAAATTGTCCATAACCGGGACACGGCTAATCATGATTAGTTTATACACTCTGCAGAGGTTTGCGACTTTTCCCCACAAGACTCGATCGCCTCCGCTTGGTTCTCGACTTCATGGTGTTTGAGAAACGGATGACCGAGACATAGTCTTTCGTAAGCGCTAGCACCTTACATGTGGGTAGACCGTACCAACCTACATCCCCTACATCAGCTAGCCTACCCGTAAGAGTTCGTGACGACTTAGTCAACTACGCCAGAGCCCATAATTGGCTTGTGGCTGCACACGGAAGTTTCAGCTTGAATAATCTTATGATCCCTTAGAGCCCAGGTGGCGGTCCGAAGAAATACAGCAAGTCTGATAGAAACCAGTGCCTCAATCCACCCAGATGTGTGTTTAGGTTGCCACCTTAGATAAACCATTAATTAACAATCTCACATCTGTCATGGATATTCACTCACCCAATCCACGCCTACTAGCATAGCATGGCATAATAAGCAAACGAGAAGTAACTCCCAAGGTTTCATAAGTAAAACAGTAATAGGTACTACCTCAATCTACTTCCCAATCCCACAATTTAATTAGATCCTAAACATGCAAGTGTTTGAGGTTTGATCTAATGCATAAAACTGGGTAGTAGAAAAGGTATGATCAAGTGTTACTTGCCTTGTCGATGATCCGCGAGACCTAGAGATTCAAGTAACAAGCGGCGCACTCGGGTGATCTAACGCAGACAAACAACAAGCATACAATAAGTACTCATCTAATGCACGGGAAATCTCGAATAAAAGATCTAACCAGAGAGTTCAACTTAAGAACCCTGGTTGCAAAAGAATCGAATCAAATAAACATCGAAGTCGAAACTCGAGAGAGAACGACTCGGTTTAGCAATCTGAAACTAGGTCAAAATTTCACAGTAGCAAAACTCTGTGAAAGTAGGTTAGTCGAACGGCGGTTTCATTCTTAAACTCCAGCGCTTGAATCACCCGATTCCGATAAACGAGCGAGAAATAAAACAGATTTGAAAATCGGATCTCAAATCGAATCAAAAAATAACGGATTAAATCCGATTAAAAGAAAACGACGAACGGTTTAAATAACGGACGCTCATTAACAGAACTAATCCAACGAACACGTTCATTGAAACGAACGGTTCGGTGAACGTTCGTTAAATAAGAAAACCGAAAAAATAAAACCATCTAGGGTTTTTAAAAAACCAACATCTCTTTTTTAAAAACCGGATCGGTTTTAGGGAAAACCGGATCGGGCGGGCTACCTCAGTGATCGCTTGGCGGGGCTCGGCGGGCGGGCTAGGGGTCGGCGCAAGGGGTCGGGAGGGGCGGCGGGGGCGTGGCGTGCTCGGCGACGGCGGGGAACGGCGGCGGCGGGGCTCGGCTTGGCGCGGGTGAGGGAGCGGCGGGTCGAGGTGAGGGAGAGGGGGGGGGGCGTGATTTATGGGGGGGGGGAGGCGGCGCTTGGGAGGGGGGCAGGGCGCTGGTCGAGCGGACTCGGGCGGCGAGGCGGCGTCTTGTGGCGGCGGGCTCCGCCGGGTGGCCGTCTGTGTGAGGAGAGAGGGAGGCGGGCGCCTGGCGGGCCTGGCTGGCTGGCTGGGCTGGGCCTTGGCCTGTGGGCCCAGATTTTTTTAAATAAAATTAAACCAAAACGAATTAAAAAATACCAAATGAATTCGATTTAAATAAAACAAATTTTCCCGACTCCTAAAAATGAGTCGAACAAAATGAACTTTAAAACGGCAAACATGCATAAATTTTTAAATGCTCATTTTGCCTAAGCAAAATAAATCTTTCAAAACCAAATTTGATTTATTTATAATATCTTCATTTTTCCTAAATGTTGGGAAAGTCATATTATTCCCTCTCAAAATTTTTATAGGAAAACTTTATGAAGATAATTTAAATAAATCCAAATGATCCTATTTTCAAAATTTGAGAAATCCCAAATATGAAAATTATGAAACTTCCAACTCTCCGAGGGTCCTTGAGTTGCGTGAAATTTCTAGGATCGGAAAATGCGAGAAAATATGATATGCATGATGACCTAATGTATAACATTCCAAATTGAAAATTTGGGATGTTACAAACCTACCCTTAAGATGAATCTAGCCCTCGAGATTCGGGTTGGCTAGAAAATAGGTGAGGTGGTCCTTAAGCAAAACTTCCTCTCTTTCCCGGTGGCTTCATCCTCGGTGTGGTGGCTCCAATCGAACTTTGCAAAACTTGATAACCTTGCTGCGGGTAACTCACTGGCATAATCGAGAATCTTAAATGGTTTTTCCTCATATGTCAAGTCATCCTTCAATGAATTGCTTCGGGGCACTTGTGTCTCTTAACGGTACCTCTGCTATCTCGGGTGACATTTCTTCAATCGAGAAACATGGAATACATCATGAACTCTGACAGTCCTTCCGCAATTCCAACTTATACATAACTTCTCCCATGCGTTGCAAAATCTTATATGGTCCAACAAACGGGTGCTAACTTTCCTTTCACTCCAAAACGCTTAACTCCTCAAGCGGGGATACTCGAGATATACTCTGCTCCAACTTCATACTCAATCGCTTTGCGCTTTGAATCGGCATAGCTCTTTTGTGCGGACTGGGCTACCTTGAGCGTGTCTCGAATCAACTTAACTTTCATTCGGACTCCTTAATCAAATCTGGTCCAAACAAGCGACGATCTCGGTTTAGTCCCATGACAACGGTGTCCTGCACCTTCTTCCATCTGAGCCTCGAAGGTGCCATCTTTAAGCTGGTTTGGTAGCTGTTATTGTAGGAAAATTCTGCATACGGCAAATTATCATCCCAACTAGATCCATAATCTAGTGCACAAGCTCTCAAAGATGTCCTCCAAAATCTGATTGACTCTCTCGGTCATCCATCGGTCGTGGGTGGAAAGCTGTATCAATTCCAATCGGGTTCCCAATGTTTCGTGTAACTGGTTCCAAAATTTCAAGTAAACGGGTTCCTCTATCCGATACGATGCTCCTCGGAACTCCGTGTAAACACACAATTCTGGTCATGTATATCTTTGCCAACTTAGCACTGCTATAGGTAGTCTTGATGGAATGAAATGAGCTACCTTTGTCAAACGATCGACTATGACCCAAATCGAGTCATATCCTGAACGGGTCTTTGGCAAACCTGTGATGAAATCCATGCCTAGTTTATCCCACTTCCATTCGGTATCGGCAACGGTTGTAACAATCCTGCTGGCTTCGATGTTCGCCTTTACTTTCGACATACGCCGCAAACTGCTACATACTCCGCAATATCCTTCTTCATTCCGTCCACCGAAAATATTCTTCAAATCCAAATACATCTTGGTATTTCCGGTGAATCGAATAGGGTGAATCATGGGCTTCTTGTAAAATCAACTTCCCGATCTACGGGTCATTGGGCACATAAACACGGTCTTCAAACCATAGGGTATCGTGCTCATCCTCACGAAATCCTTTAGCTTTTCCTTTGCTCATTTTCTCCTTTATAGAGGCAACTTCCTTATCCGCCTTTTGGGCTTCTCGATTTTGTCCATTAGTGTCGATTGAATCTCCAATGCTGCTACATAGCCTCTCGGAACTATTTCCAAACATAGCTCTCGAAGGTCCTCGGCTAACTCATTGGGTATTCCTCCCATCATTAGGGTATTGACGTGGCTCTTACGGCTCAATGCGCCGCCTACGACATTAGCCTTTCCGGGTGATAATGCAATCTCATATCATAATCCTTGATTAGCTCTAACCATCTCCTTTGTCCGAGATTCAATTCATACGGGTGAAGATGTACTTCAAACTCTTGTGATCCGTATATACTTCACAATGATTTCCAATGAGAAAATGTCTCCACGTCTTCAAGGCATGCACAACGGCTGCTAACTCCAAATCATGAGTGGCATAATTCAACTCATGAGGCTTAAGTTGTCGTGAAGCATACTGAAACAACTCTTCCTTCCTGCATAAGCACGGCTCCAAGTCCTCGACGTGAAGCGCCGCAATACACCTCATAATCCTTAGTCCGATCCGCAATATCAAACTGGTGAGGTAACCAATCTTTTCTTCAACTCTGAAAACTTGCCTCACAGTCCTCGGTCCATATGAATTTGTTTTCCTTCTTCAACAATTCTGTCATAGGCTTTGCAATTCTTGAGAAATTCTCAATGAATCTTGGTAGTATCCTGCGAGTCCAAGGAAACTCGAATCTCTCCAACTGTCGTTGGTGCTTCCCATTTGGTTACGGTCTCAACTTTTGTGGGGTCAACTGCTATCCCTTCTCCGGATATAACATGTCCGAGAAATCCAACTTCCTTTAGCCAAAACTCACATTTGCTGAACTTGGCATACAACCGGTGTTCCTCGTTTCTCCAAAACCAATCGCAAATGTTCCTTGTGTTCCTCTTCATTCTTCGAGAAAATCAAAATGTCATCAATGAACACCACGATTTAACTTATCCAAAAACTCCATAAACACTTTGTTCATCGGTTCATGAAATAGGCTGGTGCGTTAGTCATCCAAATGACATAACGGTATACTCATACAGTCCATATCTCGTGGTAAATGTTGTCTTGGGTATATCTTGCTCCCGAATCTTCAACTGATGGTACCCTGATCGCAAGTCGATCTTAGAAAACACTTTGGCTCCTTGCAAGCGATCAAACAGATCATTTATCATAGGTAGTGGGTACTTGTTCTTGATTGTTACTTCATTCAATCCACGGTAATCAACAACCATTCTCAACGATCCATCCTTCTTCTCCACTAACAAAACGGGTGATCCCCAAGGTGAAGAACTTGGGCGAATAAAACCTTTATCCAATAGTTCCTTAATCTGCTTCTTGATTTCCGCCAAATCCTTTGCGGGCATCCCTGACGGTCGCTTTGATATCGGGCCTGTTCTCGCAACAGCTCGATCAAAACTCAATGTCTCTATCCGTGGCATTCACCGCAATTCTTAGGAAATACATCAGATAATCCTTCACCACGGTACTTCTTCTGTACCACCTCGATAAGCAATTAACTTGTGCTCTCCTCGGCTCGTGCCGTGATACATACTTAATCCTTCTTCCTTCGGTGTGGTGAGCAAAATTGACCTTGTGGTACAATCTATGTTTCCTCCATACTTTGATAACCAATCCATTCCTAATATCACATCCAATCCTTGGGATTCCGAACTATTAGGTCCGAGGGGAAAACATAGTGTCCAATCCTTAGTGGCGTCGATCACACCATTTACTAGCCATGTACTCTGCTCGGGTGAGGTTACTAGCATGGGTGACCTAAGGGCTTGGGTTGGTAACTTGTACTTATCCACAAATCCCTTGATATGTATGAATGCGATGCACCAAGATCGAAAAGAACAACTGCATAAATGACTTAACCAAAACTTACCGATTCTTGCATCGGGCTGATCTTCAACCTCCTCCACATCAATGTGGTTCACCCGTCCCCTGTTGAAAGGGTTTGGCTTCTTTCCGAGCTTCCATTGCCATTTCCATTCGGCCTTCGGACAGTCATTTGCATAGTGCCCGATCTTGCGGCACTTAAAGCAAGTAATGTGACTCAGTCTACCTTGGATGGTGTTGACGGGTTGGTGCGGTTCTGTCCATTGCTTCCTCCATTCCGCTCCCATTCTTGGTGCCATTATGGTTATGCTGAATTACCTCCTCCATGGGTATCTGAAACTGAATTCTGATTTAGGGTATAAGCGAGGCTTCTGCTGGGATCCGAGTTATACTTCCCTTGTCCATACTTCCGCTTATGTTCTCAATTTGCTGCCGCTTTCCTTCAATCATGAGAGCTCGGTCTACTAACTCCTGGTAGTTGTTGAAACTTGCTACCATCAACGGCATCTGAACTCATCATTCAGTCCTTCTAGAAACTTCTCTGCTTAGCTGCATCCGTAGTAACGCTATCCGGGGCATAACGTGCTAATTTGCTAAAATCATCCACGATCGTGTGATCCTTCCTCCTTGGCGTAAGTTGCGAAACTCACGCTTCTTCATGGCCATGGCTCTGCTGAAACATGGGCGGCGAAAAGCTTGTCAAACTGGTCCCATGTGATGTGTTCACGGGTAAGTGGCTGTGAAATTCTCCCACCATGTTGTTGCGGGTCCTTCAAGCTGGTGTGCTGCAAACTTCACTCTTTCACCATCTGTGCATTCTGCAGTGGTCAGCTCCCTTCCTATCTTGCGGAGCCAGTCATCTGCCACAATCGGCTCGGTGCTACTGGAATACACCGGCGGGTTCAGTCTAAGGAAATGAGTCAGATGATCCGCAGGTGGTGGTGGTGGCGGTGGGTTGTTGTTGTTGTTGTTGTTCTGCACCAATGTTTGAATCAGGGTATTCTGCTGCTGGATCAATTGGGTGATCTCTGGCGGAAAACGAATCCGGGTCGCGTCTCGGAGGCATCGATGGGTTTAGAAAAGGAGAGAAATGTAGAATAGAATGAGGTCTAAGGGAATCACTACCCAAATGCACATGAGCAAAAACACACAAAATCACTTCATTCAATCAAACAAGGGCTTACAACGATCTAACTATCGCAAAAGTGCGTGTACTATAATGTTTACATGGAGGGAAATACTACTAATATGTGGGGGACTTCTACTAATTTGAACCGGTGGAAGACTCCATGATGTCTGCTCCAGCTTCGTCTTCAAAGTCGGGTTCACTTGGATCCGAATCGGTGTCGTCGATGTTAATGTAGTCGCTTGGGTATTCGACATACTGGTCTTCATTCCTGAGCGCCAACTTCTTCTTGAGTTCTTCGATCTCGTACTTAAGATCGTTATTGTGTCTTGCCAGAGCTACGATCTCGTCCATGTAGTCCTTGCGTGTAGTCTTTAGTTCTTCTTCCAGTTCGATGATCCTTCCCTTTGTCTTCTGCAACTCCAACATGTCATTGCACATTTGGTTCTCTGGCGCCGAATGTGCTGATTTAACTCTGGATGAAAGCTGCAATGGACCTATCCTTCTTGGTGCCGACGACGTCCCGCTTGTCATCTCGGCGTCCGCAAATCTGGTAGATGGTATCCTTGAGGTCTTCTTGATAAACTTCTCCAATGCGCCCCATGGTGATGTGAGCTGCCATGCTCTTTCCTGCACTCCAAGTTGGTGCAATCGAAAACACTATCTATAGGCTTGGTGATTGGGGCGAATGTCCTTCCCGAACGTGAGCATGAATCTTCAGCGCTCCTCTTGAGCAGAGTGGCGTTGAAAGTCCCGTGAAGCTTGGTAGTCCAATGTTCAGTACTTAGTAACTTCCTTCAAGTGAAATCCAAAAGGTGTGCCTTCATCCGGTTGGGTGTACTTGATCTTCGCGTCCGTCATCCTAAAGAGAGTAGAAAAGATGAGGAGTTAGAAAATGGGAAGAGAGTAGTGATCTATGGCTTTAACTTAGTGGTCGTGTCCTACGATCGGCGTGTGCTCGATACCATTCTCTCAGAGACCAGACCGAATGGATCAATCTACGTGCTCGAGTGTCATCCTGGATCAAGAATGCCGACACCACACAAGCCGAAGGATTTATTGCAGAGTAGCAATCACACACTTATTACATCGTTGTCCACAAGGGAACTTATTACAATAATATGGCTTAAGGCCATCTAATAATAACAGGGAAGGCTTGGAAGATAAGCGAGTCCATCAACTCCAACGGCATCATCGAGTATAGAACCACGACCTAACACCTTACTGTCGTTCGAAAAGTGCGCAACGTGAAAGTTGCAGCCAAAACGGGTCAGACATGGAATATCTTGGCAATGTAACACATAAGAGCAATGAATGAATAAGCCTATACTACATGCATATATGGCTGGTGGTAAGGCTCTACTGTTACATTTGCATAAAGCTGATTTTTCCCTACATCAAAGGAATAATTTTATTTAACTATCATGGTGGTTGTTAAACATTGAGAATGGTTGACAACATCCTCAATCCCAATTAAAAGTACTCATCAAACCCAATAACTTTTATTAGAGGTAACATGTTGAGATTCACATGATATTCAATTACGGATACTCAAATTGTCCATAACCGGGACACGGCTAATCATGATTAGTTTATACACTCTGCAGAGGTTTATGACTTTTCCCCACAAGACTCGATCGCCTCCTCTTGGTTCTCGCACTTCATGGTGTTTGAGAAACGGATGACCGAGACATAGTCTTTAAGCGCTAGCACCTTACATGTGGGTAGACCGTACCAACCTACATCCCCTACATCAGCTAGCCTACCCGTAAGAGTTCGCACGACTTAGTCAACTACGCCAGAGCCCATAATTGGCTTGTGGCTGCACACGGAAGTTTCGGTTTGAATAATCTTATGATCCCTTAGAGCACAGGTGGCGGTCCAAGAAATACAGCAAGTCTGATAGAAACCAGGTGCCTCAATCCACCCAGATGTGTGTTTAGGTTGCCACCTTAGATAAACCATTAATTAACAATCTCACATCTGTCATGGATATTCACTCACCCAATCCACGCCTACTAGCATAGCATGGCATAATAAGCAAACGAGAAGTAACTCCCAAGGTTTCATAAGTAAAACAGTAATAGGTACTACCTCAATCTACTTCCCAATCCCACAATTTAATTAGATCCTAAACATGCAAGTGTTTGAGGGTTTGATCTAATGCATAAAACTGGGTAGTAGAAAAGGTATGATCAAGTGTTACTTGCCTTGCGATGATCCATGAGACCTAGAGATTCAAGTAACAAGCGGCGCACTCCGGTGATCTAACGCAGACAAACAACAAGCATACAATAAGTACTCATCTAATGCACGGGAAATCTCGAATAAAAGATCTAACCAGAGAGTTCAACTTAAGAACCCTGGTTGCAAAAGAATCGAATCAAATAAACATCGAAAGTCGAAACTCGAGAGAGAACGACTCGGTTTAGCAATCTGAAACTAGGTCAAAATTTCACAGTAGCAAAACTCTGTGAAAGTAGGTTAGTCGAACGGCGGTTTCGTTCTTAAACTCCAGCGCTTGAATCACCTGATTCCGATAAACGGCGAGAAATAAAACAGATTTGAAAATCGGATCGGAAATCGAATCAGAAAAATAACGGATTAAATCCGATTAAAAGAAAACGACGAATGGTTTAAATAACGGACGTTCGTTAACAGAACTAATCCAACGAACACGTTCATTGAAACGAACGGTTCGGTGAACGTTCGTTAAATAAGAAAACCGAAAAAAATAAAACCATCTAGGGTTTTTAAAAAAACCGAACATCTTTTTTAAAAAAACCGGATCGGTTTTTTTAGGGGAAACCGGATCGGGGCGGGGCTACCTCCGGTGATCGCCGGCGGGGCTCCGGGCGGCGGGCTAGGGGTCGGCGGCGGGTCGGGAGGGGCGGCGGGTCGGCGGCGTGTTCGGCGACGGCGGGGAACGGCGGCGGCGGAGAACGGCGGCAAGGGCTCGGCTTGGCGCTGGGTGAGGGAGGGCGGGCGTGGTCGAGGTGAGGGAGAGGGGGGCGGATTTATGGGGGGGAGAGGCGCGCTTGGGGGAGGGCAGGGCGCTGGCCTGAGCCGGACTCGGGGCGGCGGGCGACGCGGCGTGCGGGCTCCCTTCGGGCGGCGTGGCACGCGAGGAGAGAGGGAGGAGGGCGGCTGGCCGGGCTGGCTGGCTGGGCTGGCGGGCCTTGGCCCGGGGCGGCGTTTTTTTAAATAAAATTAAACCAAAACGAATTAAAAAATACCAAATGAATTCGATTTAAATAAAACAAATTTTCCCGACTCCTAAAAATGAGTCGAACAAAATGAACTTTAAAAGCGGCAAACATGCATAAATTTTTAAATGCTCATTTTGCCTAAGCAAAATAAATCTTTCAAAACCAAATTTGATTTATTTATAATATCTTCATTTTCCTAAATGTTGGGAAAGTCATATTATTCCTCTCCAAAATTTTTATAGGAAAAACTTTATGAAGATAATTTAAATAAATCCAAATGATCCTATTTTCGAAATTTGAGAAATCCCAAATATGAAAATTATGAAACTTCCAACTCTCTCCGAGGGTCCTTGAGTTGCGTGAAATTTCTAGGATCGGAAAATGCGAGAAAAATATGATATGCATGATGACCTAATGTATAACATTCCAAATTGAAAATTTGGGATGTTACATATTACCGAGCCCTGGCTGTTAAGCGATGCTGAAATCAAATGGGCTTTCTCGCCAATTCTCTGGTGCACCCATTTTGTGCCAAGCAAGGACCGGCTTAGCTTTCAGCATTCCCTCGTGGCGAGAGAGGGGAAAACCTGCAGCTCTTTGTTTCATGTATTCGGTGCAAAACTCAACCACCTCCTCCGCGGTATAATTGTCGTGGAATTGTCACGGTAGATGTCCTAGCGAAAGGACTTAGTCATGGCGCCATTGCAACTAGGTTAGCTTAAAGGGGTTAATCGGGACAAACGACACAAAGGGTTTATACGGGTTCGGCCCCTCGTGGTGGAGGTAACAAGGCCTACTCCAGTTTGGGATTGTATTGCTTGGGTTTCGATTACCACGGAGCAAATACGCTTGACCTATTTATCGATCTCTTGTTTCTCGCCCTAAACCACCACCGGGTCATCCCTTTATATACACAGGTTGACGCCCGACGGCTCACTGAGTCCCGGCCGGCTCATACACAACGTGTCCGGCTCGAGGACTAACTACGCTTGCCTTACAAAAAAAAGTCATACACATATGGCGGTTCATCCCCTTGGGCCTAAGGTCGCCACTGGGTCTTGGGTCGTCAACGGGCTTGTATGATCCACCATCTTCGTTGGCAAGCCGCCAGTGGTATGACCCGGCCCCTCCTGGGCGGTTCACATTCAGTAGTTATATCCCCAACATTAGGCCCCAAGTTGATTTGAACTTGTTCACATCATTCTTCAATACCTGACTTGTCAAAATCTTGCATCGCTTGTTTGATAAACCTTGCTGTAACCCGCCATGACGTCAGCTTACATAATCTTCTTAAACCGTCATGACGTCATTTGGCATTAACATTGCACGAAGCCCAGAACATCTTAATTCATACTTATCTTAATGAGCCTCCCTAAAACCGAGGCGTCCATATAGCCGCATGATGATTTTGGCCTCCTTGATTCCCGCGCTTGCCTTGTGTCCACTCCCTCATAAATAGGGACAGGGGTCCTCATCATTCCCCCCCCTCTCGTTTCCTCATTCGTTTTCCTCCTTCCCATAGTCGCACGAATACTCGAGCTACACTGCCGCGACCTTCGACCACTGCTTCAACCCAGGCCGCTGCATCGACCTGATCGGACCAGAGAACTCAGGTGCGCCACCGCTGCTCCTCATCACCTGTAAGTGCACCTCCCCCTTTCATCCCAAATATGTATTAGGGTTCGGGCCGTTGGTCAGTGTTCTTGCCGTTCTTCATTGTTTCCTTTAACTCCAATCATTTCTAATCTGGATAAGTCATAAACCTTGCGCAGAAGTAGTTTTAGCACTCGTTTTTATCATTAGAATAACATCTCTTCATAGAAGATCTCATCAGAGCACCCATAAATTTTCCACTGCCGCCACCTTTAGCTTAGAATTTTACTACTTTTCTGAACTGTGGTTGATCTAAATTTATTGCTTCATCTTGCAAAATCTGTTTATCCAGTCCTTAGCAAAATTTGAAGCACCATAATTGCCATGGCAGCTTATACTGTAATCTGTGATCCATCATAAGCTTCAGATAAATTGCCACCATATACTTCATAATCTTCCCGACCCGGCTTAACAACAAAATTCTTAATCCAGTAGGTACCATTAGTCCCCTTTTAAGCCGCCAATATGAATACCTTCACACTTCAAATGTTCATCTTCTGGCTTAACGTGATAGCATTTTATCTTTGAATCAACAGTCCTAGCATGATCTTAAGATGGTAATGTCTTTGTCTTGTAGGCCTTTTTCCTCAATAAATGGTCAAGACCGTCACTGCCTGCAACTGGGTTGTTTCCTGGGTCATCGAGGAAGATTTAAAAGAATATGTGCAGACTGGCGTTTTAGCCAAAAAAGAAGTCATCCACTGGAGGGTTCTGGGTAATGAAACTCGCCCTGAGCCCAAAGATGGTGAAGTAGTGGTTTTTATGGACCATATGGACCGGAGCTTCAGCCCTCCCGGCTCAAGATTCTTCTGAGACGTGCTGCACTTGTTCAAGCTTCATCCCCAAGACGTGCCGCACTTCCAAGTTTTCTATGAGGTGTACCTTCAACAGGAGCCCACTGTAGAACTATTCAGGGAGTTCTACTACTTGAACCAGCAGAACGAATTCACGGATGGACCTAGCCTGGAGCTAGGCGGCCTATCTATACAGCACCGGAAAGAAGCCATCTTCCCAGCTGCCAATCCGCCCAGTCACCCCAATGATTGAAACCAGACTTTGTTTTATTGCCAAGATACTTCGCCAGAAGGAGAAACCCCCCTGCTAGGTTACCGCGTCAACCGGCTTAGTAGTAGACATCATCTTCTGGACCATATCAGCACAGCTGAATGGAAGAAATATGTGATGGTTTTCACAAAGATCTGAGCTTTGATGGCCAACGGTTTGACTAGAATTGATCTAGTTCGCTGCTGGGTCGCCTGGAGAGTCTTGCCTCTAAACATCTGGCCCGGTTTAATGTGTGAGTGTACCAGCGAGCTAACAGATTCTCAGCGCCACTGTAAAACCGTAATGACTGAGGAAGACATCAATGATATGACCAAGAATTTGTTGAATGAAAGCTTAGAAGATTGCAGCAAAGTTGGATTGGCCCCTTTCTGCGTTCTGAATAAGCCGCCAGTTGTAAGTTTTGAATCCAGCTCACACTACAAAAAAAAAGACACATCCGTGACATTTTGGGTCGAACGGATTTTTTCTGTCATACTTATGACACTTCTATGACAATAATTATGACAAAACACGGTATCATCATAAATGTGGTGGGGTCCTACTTCTATGACGAAAAATCATGACAGAAAATGGGCTTTTCGTCCAGGGCGGACCGGAGACGCAGCTTCATGACATCCTTTGGGCCGTCCATGACGGAAAAAACCATGGTAGAAGCGAGGGCGAGGAAAATATCGGAGTGTTCCCGGTTAGGGTGGGTGGTCGGGGCCGAGCGATACGCGTTTCTCTTGTACACGCACGCGCGTGGGTGCGAGGCATTGGGCTCTAATTGAACCCGAGCGAGGCATTGAGCTCTGGCGAACCCGAAGCGATGGCACTTTGCGTTACGCGCGTTATCGAACCCGAGCGATCGATCGATGGCTGTTAACTGAACCCAATAGAGCGATTCGCCGCATCTGCTGCTAATCAAGCTGATCGATGCTTCCTTTGGATGAACGATGGCGTTCTTTGGGGGGGTTGGATGAACAGTTCCGGTGGGGTGGATAAACAGGACCCCCGTGGTGTTGCCTCTGGATGAACAGGACCCCGATCGATCGAGCCGGTTGGGGCTGGATGAACAGGACCCCATGGAGGGCAGGATGAACAGGACCACCCCATGGAGGGCAGGATGAACAGTAGATGGTGGAGGGCAGGATGAAGAGTAGCATGTGGAGAGGGTTGGTTGAACAGTAGCCGGTGGAGTAGCGCGCGGTGGAGGCTGGATGAACAGGAGCCCCGTGGATGAATAGTCGCAGCTGGAGGCTGGAGGAGGTCGACGGTGGATGAACAATAGCCCGTGGAGGGTGGAGGGGGTCGACAGTGGAGATGAACAGTATCCCGTGGAGTCCCGTTTTGCGGTACACCACACCCCTTCCGATGAACAGGACCCCCGTTTCGACCGTAGCGCTCCAACACAAGTCCGTTCCTCCGTTTTGCGGTACGCCACACCCCTCCCGATCAACAGGACCCCCGTTCCGACCGTAGGAGGTCCGTTTCCTCTGTTTTGCAGTATGCCAGACCCCTCCCGATGAACAGGATCCCGTTTCGAACGTGGCCGGTTGAAAACAAGGCCGTTTCCTCCATTCTGCGGTACACCAGGCCTCGTTTCCATCGGCTGTTCCGTCCAAGCCGGTTGGCTCCCACGCGTTCCGTTGCCTCCCGATGAACACGACACATTCCGTTGGCTCCCCATGAACACGACGACGATGATGTTTCTCCATTCCGACCCATCCATGTACACGAGCCCTGGCCGTGAAATGCACGCAGTAGGCGTTCGAGAGACCCGCCCGTATATGCGTGACGTGGCGATTTACTTTCTTGCACCGCCGCGTTATGCGCGCGTGTACATGCTACGTGCCCGCCTCTACTACGACACGTGCGCGACTCTACATCGACCAGTATGTAGTTACACATTCGCGACCAGAACGACAATGCTACATACGCTTCGACCAGGAGGGTCCCAACTGTCAGGCACTTCCTTGCCTGCGAAGATGTAGCTGGTGGGTCCCAGCAGTAAGGGGGGCGAATCATTTTTTTGTTTTGCTCGGACGCACTTCCTTGCGTGCGAAGATGTAGCTGGTGGGTCCCGAGTGGTGGGGAAACATATTTTAGCGAAATCACGGTGGCCCGTCCGGTGGGTCCCCATTGTCGGTGGAGGAATAATTATTTTGCGGCGTAATAAGGAGGCACTTCCTTGCTGCGGCCATGGACCCAGCTGTCAGCCTCTCCATGTGCAGTCCACGTCCGATGGAAGCCGTTCCTTGACCACGTTGACCACGCCGCGCCAAGAGCACCAGGGCGGTGGACGACGGCGAGGCCTAGGAAGGGGATGACGCGGAGCCGGGGAAGACGTGGCAGTGGATGCCCACACATAGAGGAGTACGAGGGTTCACTGGTTCGCTGCAGTGTTAGGCTGTCGTCGCTGTAGGGCCTGGCCAACGGTGGGAATAGTAGGGGGCGGTGAGGCCTCCGCGGTAGCACAGCCGGCCACGGGAGGCAGGAGCATGCGGCACGACTGACACTGCTTTGGGGGCTGGAGCAACAAGACCAGAGGTTGAAGAAGCACTATGGCCGTTGGATGGACATCGTACGGTCACTAGAGCTAGAATCATTCATATTGACTAAGTTGACAAAGCACTCCGTCCCCATCAACTTAGTAGGCCCACAAGTCAGCCTCCCACTAAGGTGGGTCCCAACCCGCAGGGGGAGTATTCATTATTTTGTGCGTAATAAGGAGGCACTTCCGGTGGGTCCGAGGCGACAGCTGGGGGACGTTTTTCAGCATAATCTGATGGCCCGTCTGGTGGGTCCCAGCAGTCAGGGGGCAAACGTTTTTTCATGAAATACGGTGGCTCGTCCGGTGGGTCCTTGCTGTCAGGTGGAGGAATCATTATTTTCCGCGTAATAAGGAGGCACTTTCTTGCTGCCATCATGGACCCAGCTGTCAACCTCTCCACGTACAGTCTACGTCCGATGGAAGCCGTTCCTTGACCACGTTGACCACGCCGTGCAGAGAGCACCAGGGCGGTGGACGATGGCGAGGCCTAAGAAGGGGACGACAAGGAGCCGGGGAAGAAGCGGCAGTGGAAGCCCGCGCGGAGAGGAGTACGAGGGTTCACTGGTTCGGCTGTGGTGCGGGGCTGCCGTCGCCGCGGAATAACAAGGGGTGTGGGTGAGTAGAGGGATGGCCTGGCCAGCGGTGGGAGTAGTAGGGGGCGGTGAGGCCTCCGTGGCATCACAGCTGGCCACGGGAGGCAGGAGCATGCGGCACGACTAACGCTTCTTTGGCGGCTGGAGCAAGAAGACCAGAGGTTGAAGAAGCACTACGGCCGTTGGATGGACATCGTACGATCACTGCAGCTAGAATCGTTCATATTGACTAAGTTGGCAAAGCCCTTGAGTGCAGCGTCAACTTAGTAGGCCCACAGTCAGCTTCAAAGCAGTGCGCCCGGATGTTAGGGGAGGAATCATTTTTGGGCGGGTGAAGCTAGAATATCCGAGATTGAAGAAGAAGCACGGCATCCGTTGGATGGACATCCAACGGCCACTGCTGCTAGAACCGTGTGTTGACTATAATAAGTTGACAAAGCCTTGCATACACGTCAACTTCTTTTTTTAGGGGACGCGTCAACTTAGTAGGCCCATAAGTGTGTGGGAGAGAACTTATAGCCCATTTGCGATTTGTAAGAATGTACAGCCCATTTTTTAATTCTAATGGAATTTACTACAGCCCATTTACAGTTTGTTAAAAGTACAGCCCATTTTCTAGCTAGGACAACGATTAATAATTTCAACCAACCGTTCAAGACAGAATTCAATAAAATTTCCCACATTTTGATGGGATCCAAAATATTTTTATCCTGAAATTTCTAGTCAGATTAAATATAAATTTGTATTACGTAAAAATCTAACGAAACATTGCGCGCGCAACAATTAGAAATTAAGATTTTCAAAATCCATAAATAATATTTTATAAAATAATTCCGTGCTTGGTGCATTTTTTATAGTTACTGCCCAGTTTTTATAATTACATCCCATTTATTATTTTTAAAGCCCATTTTTCCTGTTAAGCCTAATGCATCCCTCCTAGGAAAGATTTGCAGCCCAGCAGGGCGGAGAATAACAAGTTGACCGTGCCTGGGTATTCCTCAAAAAAACATATAGCTGGGCTAGCCATTTTCATCTTGAAAAAAGTAATATCTGGGTTGGATATCTGTCCTGGGCTAGACGGGCCACAACCCGCCCAGTTAATACCCTGCTCTCCTCTGAACAACAATGAAAACATCGCCAAGAAAAACTTTGCAGTGCTCACGCCTCAAAAACACAAATACTGCTCGAGCTGCTTGGTCCCAGCTGTCGGCCGCACCTTGTGCAATTCTCTCATTTATTGACTACATAGGTTGACAATGGTGTGGGACCGTGATGTCAGGAAACTAGGAGGAAGCAAAAAAAATATAGTTGTACATAATAAGGAGGCACTTGCGTACGTGGCTATGGCCCTAGTGGGTCCCTACTGTCAACCAGTCAAAATAAAGTCATCTCCTAAATCCTCATGTTCATTGACCATGTTAAGAATGCTCGGTGCCACGGCGAGCACAACAACTCGAAGGACGACGGAGAGGGCCTCACGGGCCCTACGGATGGTCTGATGCAGCGCCCGCTGCTCATTCAGGAAGCCAGGATCATCGGACACCTATGAGCACCTTCGAGAGACTGAGACGACATGAAACGGTAAGGCCGCACTTGGGAGCTCTGGTTTATTTCACAACTGTATTAAGATACAAGTGTAGTTTACTCGTCATTGGAAACAACGCGTAAAATACAGGCATAATGAAACCAAGGGCCCGAGGTCTGTAAGTAAAACCGGCGGGTTACGCGTGTAATTTGAGAGACCGATGTATATTTTACTAGTCGAAATTAACCAACCAAGCGCTTCGCCCAAGACCATCTGCTTTTATTTACAAGCGTCAGTTTTACAAGAGTTTCTGGTTGGAAAACGACGATCCAATCACGGCCTAAGATGATGAGTTGGTCAGAAGATCATATGGTTTCACGTCTAACCTACCCGACTTGTCGTATAGGCTATGAATGAAACATAAGACGATGAACTTCTTAAGCACGGAAATAACATAAGAGGATGATCTTCCTAACAAGAAAATCACTGGCATTAGATCGACATGCAAAACAATACGAAGCATTATTCTCATGAGGCACGGTGAACAGCTCGTGATGCCGCATGCCACAACATTCCAAGCTCAACTTTGCAATCAAACACAAGGCATGGCATTACATAGACAATATTCAGAACAAACTCTTAAAATATCTTACATAAGTCAACATTCATGTGACTATGCATCTCACCAGAGTAAATATTTACTTCTGAACTGAAGACAGGAATAGGAAGAAACGATCAACGTTGCTCACAGCAAAGGGCGTCCCACTCAAAAATATCAAATGCATGTCTTCTGGCTAACATCAATCAGCAAAAATTGACAAGGTTTTCCAATTCCAATATATTAAACTAATGTCAACTTTGACAAGCTTTTCCCATTCAAAATATGTAATGCCTATGATTGTTGAACGGGCAAGTTATGTCATCAGTTTGTCATCTGATAGTCCGGTGGCTCAAGGTGACGACGAATGATTAGAGAACCATTCGATATATTGTGCATGATGAAGTATTATTATGGAGGACGAACCATCTGAACATTTTTGTGCAGTTCCAGTAAAATCAAGTTGAGCATCCCTGTCGATTTCGTATTTATATGCTGCCAGAAAACAAAGACACATCAGCACACACATTAATATTGGCCCCAGTGTCAACCCACCAGTCGGTGGACTAACAAACTGAAAGTACGGTAAACAGATTACCATACCGAGATGCCCCATCATTGTTGCTTAGAGTGACATTGACAGGCTTGGAGTCCTGTACTGGCTTCTTGGTACTTGTTTGGGCACTTGTTTGCCCAGTGTTCCTCCGAACCACAAGTAAAGCAGCCATCTCTGCAGACTAGTCATGTCACCAGCGTCTACTAATACTCTGTAAAGCTTCTCGATCATTCCTTGTGTAATGTAGCGCAAACAGTGACTGCTTCTTTTTGCAAAGTGGTAAGACCAACTGGACCCACTAATGCAGCAGTTTGCCTTAGACACATTGGCTCCTTTTGTGCAGTTCAACTAAAATGAAAGTCGGAATGAAATCGAGCTTTAATTTTGATATCCCTGTAAACAACAAAAGGTATTAGGGAAAAAATTACTGAGAAATAACGGTTGATGACTTGTACTCCCAGAAGAAAAACATCTACTAATCTACCTTGTCTTAATGGGAAACAAAGCAGGAGAGTAGCAATTCTCAATCAGTGTGATTCATTCATATTAACTGAGACATTATCTTAACAATGCCTTGTTTCAACATGTATAAAGAACGACAAAGCAGAAAAGTATCATTCCTAAAACAATGCGACTGATTCATTTTAACACAGACATTATCTTAACAATACCTTGGTTAAACATGTAGAAAGAACTACAAAGTAGGATAGTACCATTTTTAAAACAATCTAACTGATATATAATAATAGAGACATTATCTGAACAATACATTTCTTAAACATGTACTCCGGCCGATCACTAACAGAAATGGTACTCCCGCCTATCCCTAACGAGTGTTGCATTTTTTAACTAAGATTCAGTAGTTAATTCTGAGGAAAGTAGGTACTGACCTTTCAAGACCAAGATTTGAAACAACGCCTGAGGTGGATCTAAAAGAGATCTCAACACATATATGGAAATCCGGTCTCATTTTGTGCAGTTCCACCAAAATTAAGCGAAGCAAAATGTTGCAATAGCAACAAGTTGAATAGATATCCCTGTTTTAACAGCGGCAAAAAGGAATCAAGTACTGGCCAATAAAGGAGGATGAAACAAGCGGCCACAAAAATGGTAATCCCGCCAATCCCTAACAAGTGTTGCAGTTTTGAAATAAGATTCAGTAGTTAATTCTGAGAGTGGCATTGCTTAATTTTACCAGCGGCATTAGATTAACAAAAAGCATAAACAGCTCTACGGGAGAGTGGGCGCAACAACAACATGTGCTTCCATCTACTTATAAAGGGGGTGATGCAGAGTTTGTTGTAACAAAGCAACAAGCATAATGTTTGGGTTGGTCCCATTTTTGTTCACTACTTAATGGGAAAAGATAGCAATACAATAGCTTCAATTCAACATTTATTTAAAACTGTACCAATACAAGTAGCACAACATCTCAAAACACACTGCACGATCATGTGGATGAAGGCAAGTACCAACCTGTCATGACGCACACAAGATCACATACGAATCTGCCAACACGAATAGGAAATCCAATCTCGTTTTGTGCAGTTACTCTGAAATCAAGTAAAGTCGCCGGTGAGACATTTAAGTTTGCTATAGCAACAAGTTCAATAGATATCCCTAATTTAACAGAGGCAAAAAAGGAAACAATTACTGCCAATAAAGGAGGATGAAACATGCGGCCACAAAAAGAAGCATCTACCTTATCTTGATAAAAAACAAAGTATAGGACAGTAGCATTTCTAAAACGGTTGCATTGATTCATAGTAACAGAGAAATTCTGTTAAAATAGTTCAGTAGTGAATTCTGAGAGTGGCATTGCTTAAAATAAAATAGATTCAATTCAACATTTATTTAAAACAGTACCAATACAAGTAGCACAACATCTCAAAACACACTGCACGATCATGTGGATGGGACATGGGACATGTCAGCACCATGTACGTCCACACGTACACTACAAAAAAACACACTTCCGTGATGATACGTGTTTGTCACAGTAGGTCGCTTTTTTTGTCATGCATGTACATCCATGACAAATTTATGACAGAATCAAGATAGTCATACCTGTGCCGTCGTAGAAGTGTTCCATGACATTACCAAAATTATCATCACGGAAGTGTCCACTTCCATGATGACAAATCGCGCGTCACAGAAGTGCTTTCGTCAAGGGTGACCGACACGTGGCATCCACTGTAACGGAATGCCGTTAAGCTATCGGGTCGGGTTTTGGATCCGATAACCCGTTAACAACCCCGACCAATGGGAAATTTCCACGTGTAAAATTCTTATTGGCCGGACGAAACACTTGTCAGCTCGTTAGTGGGTCAGATAGGCGCCTATGATATGTCGACATGTGGCATGGCCCAACAGTGGCCCATTTAGATTACAAAGCCGGCCCGTTTGACTTGGTCAAAAGTTAATGGGCTGGCCCATGAAAAGCCTGTTAACGGTCTCTTCGCAAATAGCCCATTTTACGGTCCGTTAACTCACGACCCGTTAGGCCCTAAAGGAAATCGGCCAAACAACGTCATGTGGGCCGTCGAATATAGTACCAGCCCATTTCACTTTCGGCCCATGTATGGCCCATGACGTCTTTCGGCCCATATGAGGCCTTCGCATCTTTCGGCCCGTTACAGGCCCACGATGAGTCTAGCCCATAATGAACAGTAATTTTATTTATACCCGTTAACGGCCCGTGATTTACATGGGCCGTTTTCAGCCCGTGTTAGCTTTCGGCCTATTGACGGCCCATACGTTCTTGGGCTCCTTTTCGGCCCTCGATTACTTCCGGCCTGTTACTGGCCTGTTCCCCTAATGGACCAAATTCGGCCCATGGCAAGAGTCAGCCCGTTACTGGCCTGTTCCACTAATGGGCCAAATTCAGCCCATGGCAAGAGTCGCCCACATCGGCTCGTTACCCTAATGGGCCAAAATCGCCCATGGCAAGAGTCGGCCCGTTTTCGGCACGTTAACCCGTTGCCCGCTTCCGGCCGTCCTATATTCTGGCCCATTAACGACCCGTTATGCCTGTGACAGAATTAAGCCTTTGCTATCCTACGGCATGTTAACGGCCTGTTACCGTGCTGGGCCGATACCAATTACGCCCGATTATGGCCCATGTAGACACATTTATCCGACGGCTCGAGGCCCACCGATTACAGGCCCATTTATCGACAGCACAGAGGAGATCCATGGATCCTACGGCCCATATATGGCCCATGGTAGTTGCGGCCACTAGCAAACCAGGGAAAAAGAAGACTAGGAAATAAATAAGGCCGAAACTAACACTAGGCTATTAAGGCGATTGCACAGATTACATCCACTCGGCATCAAGATCGCCACCAGTGCAAATATAGGGAACACCCTACACTATACAAAAATGGCTTGCTGTTTTCTTCAGGCGGTGGCTGCATGTTAAGAATATATTTTGTATTGCACCAAAGCAAATTACAACTATATAACAAAAGGAAGGTTGGCATAAAACTTAATAGTCTAGCAGATAAATGCACCACCAGAAGTTCAGAAGCTCAGTTCATTTGACCTGACTGTTACGTTTTCATGTTGTATTGTCCGATGGAGCACCATAACCCTCGCCTTCATTTCCCCTAGGCTCCTGAACAACATAGCAAATGTCTGATAGTCTGGTTTCAAAACCATGCATATCTTGACGACATTGAGCAATGTTTCTCCTTGTTTCACAAAGGGTCTCTGTTAGGGAATGGACTTGTGTCTGGAGCGCTTATACAACATTGCTTTGAGCTTGCATGTCTTGATCATGAGGCAGTTTGGACGATATTTCCTTAACAACCAACCCAAGATTACGCAGAACGTGCTTTTGGCATGTTAGTGGATAGGTCTTGACCCTTGCGCAGCAAGAGCCGACATTGCGGTTATAGTTGCCTCGCCACCTTCGAAGGTGGCGGTTCCACCATTTTTCCATAGCTCGCTGAAAAGTTGAGGTTTTACATTAGTAGTACCGAGCGAGAAGATATTAAGGAGGCAGCAAAACCAAACAAAATAGCTTTGGTCTATATACGTAACTTATTCTGGTGAACCCATGTAAAATATTAGTTGTATTTTATTGCAAAGTACATAATAAAACCAGGTTCCAAACATATGACCATGTACCATCGCTAATGTATTGTCTATTTCTTCACATTGTATTGAGGGCTAAGGATGAAGAGAAGAAGTTTATAATACGGTAAGTGTTGGGGATATTACTACTGTGCGTAAACCAGCCTACCTGGGCCGGGTTAACTTCATCAGTAGCTAAAATATGTTAAAGCCCATGAAGGTAGTTGAGGGCTCAAGGCCCATAGTCGGTTCAAGGCCTGTAGCCGTAAACCGGCGTCGGTATGTAACTTGTATTGTAAGTTAGGAATAAGTAGAGACCAAACCGGACACATCTATGAGCCGGTGTTGGGACTCTGTAAACCGATGGGCGTCACCCAAGTATATAAGGGGACGACCCGGCGGCGGTTCAAGGAGAATAGACAACAACTCGAGACTTAGGCGAAGCTTGTTTGCTACCTAGTCATCGAAACCCCATCAATTCCATCAACACTAGACGTAGGCTTTTACCTTCATCGAAGGGCCCAAACTAGTATAAACTCTCTTGCTCCTTGTGTCCGCTTTAACCCCTTCAAGCTAACCCGTCGCGATGGCTCCACGACTAAGTCCTTTCATGTGGACATCTGCCGTGACAAAACCACGACAGTTGGCGCCCACCATGGGGCTATCGCGCGATGGTTTCAAGTTCTTGGAGGGCAACTTCGAAGGACTCAAGGGCTACGCTGTGGGCCGGATGACCAAGAGTCGTCGCGGCAAGCTCTACATCGACGATGCAGGATGGTGCCCCGAGGCCGGCTCGATTGAGTACGGGTACCGGGTCCCCTTTGGTGGCATACACGTCTTCATTGGCACGATCGATGAACCGGGCCCTGAGCCGGACATCTGCACCGACCTCGTCGAAACGGCTCAGCGTACGCGATCTGCCCAGGTTAAACCGGCCGTGAAGCGTGCCTTCGTGGGAGTCATCCACGGAGGAGACTATGAGGATGGATCGGAATCTGGTGGCGAGACTGTCGTCTATTCCGGCGACGAGTCATCAACCGGAGAAACTGAATCGTTGAATCAGCTACAAGACGGCCGGATTGGGGGTTGTTCCGATGGCGATAGTATTCCGGACCCCTCTGATCTGCCCAACCAGGTTGGAATATTCATGGCCGGTACACAAGCGGCGCTTCACTCTTCGACCGCGGCAGCAATGATCTCCGGGTCAATAGCGGTGACGGCTGCTGAGGCAGGAGGCCCTGTGCGCCCGCCGGCTCAAGTTTTATCTGATCTGTTTGATGCGTTGGCCGCGCTTCTGGCGGAGGCTAACCCGGCAGACCAGGACGCCCACAACGCAGAAATTGCAAAGGTGAGGGACCAGATTACTCAGGCCAAGGCCGACCTAGCGGCTGAGAACGCCAGGATGACTGCAGAGCGGGCCGCTTTGGACGCGCAAGCTTATCGGCTCATGTTGGACCAGAACACGTCGCATGAAGTCCTGAAGAGGAAACACCGATCTCGTTTGCGTCCGGTTTTCGAAGCTAGAGATTTCTTTAACACCCCAGGAGCGGGAACCAGTAACCCGCCGGTGGTAAACCGGGCGGAAGCACCAGGGACGGGCGCGCCGGTTCAGCCTCGCTTGATGGATCCACCTTGTCAGAACGCTATCGTACCTCAGGCGGTCCCGACACCTCCAGGTCATTATTCCAATCCGATGGACAACCTTGTTGCTGCCGCTTCACGGCTGGAGGCCATCCCAATTGAAGGTGATTCCCCGCAGGCGGTGGAAACGCGCCGGGTTAAGGAGCTTCTTCGGACAGCTTTGATCCAATAGGAAGCATACTCATACAGTCGTGACCGAATTCACTCCACCCCTCGTCCAAGCCGGAGCTATAGCAGGCATATGGATGAACCGGCCGTGTCAAGTAATGCACGAAACCGTGAAGCGCCCCGTGGTAACAACCCGGCAGGTGGTGTTGGTGATGCTCAGGAAGTGGTGGACTGGGCCCGGGCGCGCAGGGAGGCCGAGTTAGCAGCGCAGTATGAGGTTCGTCAGCTTACGCCGGTTCGTCCAACCACCTCGTTCGAGCCAGGCGTTACTTCTAGTTCTTTGGGGGTGCCCTGTCTTGTCCCCGCTTTACGCAATGTGCGCCTGCCCAAGGATTTCAAGGGCCCGCGCAAGGTGCCAAATTACACTTCCGATTTGCCTCCAGAAACATGGGTGGAGAGCTATGAGATGGCCATGGAGATGCTTGATGTGGATGATGTGGCGTGTGCAAAGTACTTCACCATGATGCTCGAGGGAACGGCCCGTACTTGGTTAAAAAGTTTACCGGCCAACTCTATTAGTTCATGGGCCCAATTGCGAGTCCGGTTTATCCAGAATTTCAAAGATACATGTAAACAACCTATGTCGATAGTGGACTTTGCGGCCTGTGTCCAGGAGGAAGGAGAATCGACGACTCATTGGGTGCGTCGGGTCTCGCAAATTCTGCATTCATCAGACCGTATCAACGCCGATACCGCGGTTATAACCTTGGAAGGCAACTGCCGGTTTGGGCCTCTAAAGTTGAAATTGGGACGGTTGAAGCGCCATTGCAACGATATGGGGACCCTCATGGCTGCGTTAGTGAAGTATGCTGATTCTGATAGTACCAAGGATCCCGAGTCTGATGATGACAAGACAGGGAAGGGAAAGAAGAACATCAACTCCAAAGGGCAGCAGCACAACATGTCAGGTCATGGAAACGGAGGCAAGCGTAAAGCGGATAGCAGCATGGACTTTATGGCTAATACCAATGCGCAGGACAAGGGCCAGTGACGAAAGGGTAAACCGCCGAATCGCAGTGGAGCTGCTAATCCTAACCCGGACCGCGTGACTTATCTGTTAAACCAGCCCTGTCCAAAGCACGGGACGAAGGAAATGCCAGCCAACCACCTTTGGAAGGATTGCTACATTATGCAAGAGTTCAGGAATTCTAATGCTTTCTGTTATGATCACGGATCAGGTGGTGGCTCAGGATCCGGATCCCATGGGCCGGGTTATGGTGAAGTAAATTCCAGTTCAGGCTTCAATGGTAATCAAGGCGGACATAACAATCAAGGTAATCAGAGTAGCCAGGGTGGTTACAACCAGCAGCAACAGCAGTCGGGTTATCAGAGCAACCCGAAGCAGTTGAATAGTGGGCAATATTATGTCTTCACCACTAGCTTGGACAAGCGAGACCGGAAGCTTCATAAACGGGCGGAAACTCGGTTGAACCGGCCGTGCCTTGTTATTTGCGCTGGTCTGAACAATCAATCGTATGGAGCAGAGAGGATCACCCTCCCCGGGTTGACAATCTGGGTGAGCTAGCATTGGTGGTGGCACCTCAGGTGGGAGGTTATAAATTCACCAAGGTGCTCATGGATGGAGGGAGCAGCATTAACATCCTGTACTATGAGACCTTCCGCCGTATGGGACTAACAGATAAAAATCTTAAACTGTCCAATACGGTATTCCATGGTGTGGTACCTGGTAAGTCAGCATATCCTGTTGGCAAGATAGCTCTGGAAGTGGCCTTTGGAGATGATCATGATTCCAGGTTGGAGACATTGACTTTTAAGGTGGTGAAGATTCAGAGTCCACATCACGCCCTGTTGGGCGGCCGGCTTACACCAAATTTATGGCACGGCCCTGTTTGAGGCTTTGGAGTGTGAAGAAGGTGATGTGGCTTATGCAGAGTCGGTTTGCGCCACAGAGGAGCTGAAATACTACAAGGGCAATGTTGATCCGGCAGACATGACTCCATTGAAGAAGCCAACTACGGAGCATGATCCGGCCCTGAAGTTCAAATCGGCAACTGAGACTAAGCTTGTTGACTTTGTACCTGGCGATTCGTCCAAGCAGTTGAGTATCAGTGCCAACTTGGATCCGAAATAGGAAAGCGCGCTCATTGAGTTCATCCGTGAGAATCGGGACATTTTTGCATGGAAGCCTTCTGACATGCCAGGTGTACCGAGGCAAATCGCTGAGCACACTCTTAATGTTGATCCTAAGTACAAACGGTGAAACAGTTTCTCCGCCGGTTTAATGAAGAAAGACGCAAAGCTATTGGAGAGGAGGTGGCCATGCTCTTAGCGGCTGGCTTTATCGTCGAAGTTTTCCATCCTGAATGGCTGGCTAATCCGGTGCTGGTCCTTAAGAAAAACGGCACCTGGCGCATGTGTGTGGATTACACAGACCTCAGCAAGGCTTGTCCAGCAGATCCTTTTGCCCTCCCCCGTATTGATCAAATTATTAATGCTACGGCAGGTTGTGAACGTTTGAGTTTTCTGGATGCATATTCTGGTTATCATCAGATCAAGATGGCAGTTAAGGACCAGGAGAAGACGGCGTTTATAACTCCCTTTGGAGCCTTCTGCTATGTATCTATGCCCTTTGGGCTCAAGAGTGCCCAGGCAACTTATCAACAGTGTGTACAAAATTGCCTTCATAAGCAAATCGGCCGTAATGTACATGCCTATGTGGATGATATTGTGGTTAAGTCAAGGGAGAAGGAGACTTTGGTTGACGATTTGAAGGAAACCTTTCATAACCTACGGACATACAAGATGATGCTCAACCCCGCCAAGTGTGTTTTTGGTGTACCGGCAGGCAAGTTATTGGGTTTTCTGGTGTCCAACAGGGGAATTGAGGCTAATCCGAAGAAGATCACAGCTATCACCTCCCTGGCTAAACCGAAGTGTATCAATGACGTTCAACGCTTGGCAGGCCAGATTGCCGCGTTGAGCCGGTTTATCAGCCGCCTTGGTGAGAAGGCGATCCCTTCGTATCAGATGCTTAAGAAGACGGATCAATTCGTCTGGAACTCTGCTGCTGATAAAGCGTTTGAGGATTTAAAGCGGAAGCTAGCCAATCCGCCTGTTCTTGCTACTCCAATTGACAAGGAACCGTTGCTACTATATGTGGTATCTAATACTCGTGCAGTCAGCGTAGCTATTGTGGTGGAGCGCAAAGAGGCAGGCAAGGAATATCCGGTTCAGCGTCCGGTTTACTATATCAGCGAGGTGCTTATTGAGTCCAAGCAAAGGTACCCGCATTGGCAGAAGCTGGTATATGGAGTTTTTATGGCCAGCCGGAAGCTTAAGCAATACCTCTAGGGACACCCCATCACAGTGGTTAGTTCTGCTCCTTTGGGAGATATAATCCAAAATAGGGAAGCCAGTGGTCGGATTGCCAAGTGGGCTATAGAGCTTGGGCCGCACGGATTGACATATGTGCCTCGGACGGCGGTCAAATCTCAAGCACTTGTGGATTTCATCAATGATTGGATGGAACTACAAGCACCTGAAGAAAAGCCAGATCACACCTATTGGACTATTCATTTTGATGGGTCCAGGCAATTGGAGGGCTCGGGGGCTGGAGTCGTGTTAACTTCCCCACGAGGTGATAAGTTCTGTTACGTTCTCTGCTTAATGTTCCCTTGTACTAACAATGCAGTTGAGTACGAAGCTTTACTCCATGGTCTCCGGATGGCTAAGGAGATGAATCTCAGCCGAGTTAAGTGCTTCGGTGAGTCGGATCTGGTGGCCCAATAAGTGCCTGGTACTTGGGATTCCAAGGATCCGCTCATGGCAACATATCGTCGTGAGGTGGATATTGTTGCAGGTCACTTCAAAGGTTATCAGGTGGATCACGTGGACCGACGGAAGAATGAAGGGCGGACGCTTTAAGCCGGTTGGGCTCTCAACGTAAACCGGTCCCGCCCAATGTCTTCTTGGATATTCTGCATAATCCGTCTATCAAGCTCCCCGGTGAAGAGGATTTGGCTATTCCTGATCCAGAGGCTCAACTGGTGGCGGCTCTTCATGTCATCCCGGATTGGACGGTTCCTTATCTTGCGTACATGAACCGGGGCGAGTTACCAGAGGATGAGACTCTGGCCAGGAAGATAATCCGGCGATCCAAGTCCATGACTATTGTCAATGGCGAGTTGCATCATTGCGAGGTATCGTCGAGGCGTTTCAATCTTTGTGTGTCTCCTGAGGAAGGCTGTGAAATCTTGCGTGAGATCCACGAAGGAGATTGTGGTCACCACGCCGGTTCAAAGTCTTTGGTGGCTAAAGCATTTCGCCACGGTTTCTATTGGTTGTCTGCCCATTCTGATGCGGAGGACCTGGTTCGGCGATGTGATGGCTGTCAGAAGTTTTCAAGACGCGCTCATGTGCCGGCTCAAGAGTTGAGGATGATTCCAATCACTTGGCCGTTTGCGACTTGGGGGCTGGATATGGTTGGGCCTTTCAAAAGGTCCAAGGAGAAGAAGACCCACCTTTTGGTGGCGGTTGATAAGTTTACAAAATGGGTGGAGGCAGAACCCGTTAGCAAGTGTGACGCAGCCACGGCGGTTCAGTTCATCAAAAAAGTGATTTTCCAGTTTGGCTTTTCCACACAATATCATTACTGATAATTGTACAAACCTATCCAAGGGTGCTATGAAGGAGTTCTGTGAACGTGAGCATATCCAGCTTGACGTTTCATCAGTGGCTCACCCACAGTCCAATGGCCAAGCAGAGAGGGCTAATCAAGAGATCTTGAGAGGCATCAAACCCCGGCTTATGGTTCCTTTGCAGCGAACGCCGGGTTGCTCAGTTGAAGAGTTGCCATCTGTATTATGGAGCATCAATACTACAACCCACAGATCGACAGGATACACACCATTCTTCATGGTCTACGGAGCGGAGGCGGTTCTCCCCAGTGACATCCGTCATGACTCACCTCGCGTAGCGGCTTATGTTGAAGCGGACAACGAGGCAGCACGGCAAGACGCTTTGGACCTGTTGGACGAGGAGCGTGACATAGCAGCTGCCCGCTCGGCGATTTACCAGCAGGATCTTCGTCGCTGTCACAGTCGCCGAGTTAGAACCAGAACCTTTCAAGAAGGAGATTTGGTGCTTCGGCTCATCCAAGACTAGACTGATATGCATAAGTTATCCCCGCCTTGGGAGGGACCTTTCGTGGTCAGCAAGAATCTGCACAACGGGTCATACTATCTGATCGATATTCGAGAGCATAAAGACTCACGTACATCAGAAGAGGAGACCAACAGGCCGTGGAACATAGCTCATCGTCGGCCTTATTATACCTGAGCCATCGGCTCTACTTATGTATATATCATGACAATGTATATATTATGATCAATGCAATAAACCAGAGCCTCGGCTAAAGCGGGGTCTCTGTTATTTTTACATCATGTGTGGTTACACGGAGTTTTTTGTCTTAAAGCGGCCTCCGGTTTACCCCTTGAGTTAGCTTTTTCAAAAAGCCTTATATCATACCACTTGGGGCTTGGTCGTGTCCGAACCAATGCAACACCTTTTGATAGGCGAAAGCCACAGAATCACTTGGGGATATGGTCACGTCTGAACCAGTCACGCCTCTTGATCGGCCTAAGGCCACCGAATCACTTGGGGGCTTTTGTCGAACCCGAACCATCGCTACACCTCTTGATCGGCATAATGCCAATGCATCATTTGGGGACCTGGCTGACTTGAACCATAGCTACGCCTATTGGGGGCTTGGTTGTGTCCGACCATGGTAATGCCACTTGATCGGCTCCACAGCCTCTTTTTGCAAAAGGTTTTATCTTTGCCTTTGCTTGAATTTTGTTTCTCTTTTGATAAATATTTCTTTTGTTGTGTTTTTAAACCGACAATTATTAAACCGGTTCGATCTGTCAATTGACGGAACACGATCAACTCTTAATCCGGAGACTATTTGCCCGGTTTGACTAATTTTGTTAACATCCTATTATGGAGTAACACCGGTGTTTTTTATAACCCGGAACGGTTTACATTGTAAACCGGCCTTATATACACATGAGCTGTTTTTCCTCCTCCAACAGTGTGGGTTTCTTAAAACTCCGCTTCAAGATTGGCCCAGCCAACTTCATGCCCTACGATGGTAGGTATTATGTATCTCAATATTTGGTCATATGCTTAAATCTAACATATTATCTTTGATTTCATATACATAGATATTATGACCCGCCTGGCGGTACAACCGTGGTGGCGCTTGAAGTTTTTTTTTGACTGCAGAAAAATAGTTTAAGATTGATGATTCAAAGAAAGCATAAGTTGCAATAGCTATGCACGAAGGCATATCAAAACCAAGTGTATCGGCTAGCCTATTACAAGGCAACGCGGTGCCCAAATAAGATCATTGTTTTCTGCATAACACAAAAGAAGCAGTAATTTAAACCGGCTTCTGGTTCATGCTTGGTCACCAGCTTGGCCTGATGGTTGTGGGTCATCTCGCGCCGCTTCAACCTCTGCTTCTCTACCCAGCGGCTGGAAATCAACAGTTGTCCAGTCAATTCCCGTTAATGCTTGAAAGACAGCTTCATTATTGATCAGCAATGATGGTTCAATGTCAGGAGCGTAAGTATGCTTACGGATTGGGGGTATAAGGTTTTCCGCTTCAGGAATTGGTGCAGCCACTCGTTTGTTTTGATCATCATATTGAGCTTGATAGTGAGACAAATATGCCTCTTCAACCAACTGACAAGCTAGAGAGCGCACTTCCCGATTTATAGCTCAGAGATCCTCTTCACTAAACTCTGTCCCGTCTTCCTTCAAGCTGGGGTAGCCCAGGGCCGCTTCAACAGGATCAAAATCCGGCACCTATGCCTTTGCCCGGATCAAGGCGTTTATCGCACCGGTTCTAGCAGCAGGTTTCTTCAACCCAGGCAGGAAGCATTGACAACCTTTTAATAGTGTCCTAGATCAAGGTGGGCGCCGGATTGTTGTGGGAAGCAGTGCAGATAATCCTTTGTGCACCAGTATACATCTGTTCTATCAATGTATAGGCGACTTTCATTTTCTTCCGCACATCTGATCCCAAGTGACCAATGCGAGTCCCTGTATCATTCAAAGGGTTAGTAAACCGGCAATTACATGAGCAGGCCTTATGACTTCAGAAAACAAGCACGCTTACCAAAGACAGCAGCGGTCATGGCACGCACTTGCCTCTTTACACTGGTCAGTTCATCTACCACAGGTTTGAGTGCAGCCTCGGCCTTCTCTGCTTGTTGAGTTAAAGCGGCTTTTTCAGTGGCGCAATCCGCCCGCTCTTTGTTGTAGCCCTCCTTAAGCTTTTCCATGACGCTCAAAGCGCTGTTTAGTTCCTCTTTTGCTTTAGAGGTTTCAGCTTGTTGGGACTTCCGATTTTCCTGCAGGTCGGCGATTTGGCTTTCTCTTTTGCTCAGCTCAGCCTGCATACAGACAATAATATGATTCAGATGAAGGTACAAAATTTAAGTACCAACCGCATAACGAGTTATGCCCTCGGTACTTGGGGGCTAATGCATATTTGCTCTTCATCCTACAATTTTTTGCAAAGTCCCAAGCTCAATACAAGTATTCAACTTGGCACTTGGGGGCTAATGGCTATTTCCTCAATCATTATTGATGCTGCAATTTTTATTACCTAAAGTCCCGGTTTAACTGCATTAAGTTGAACCGGCCCTTGGGGGCTACATCAGCAAAATTCAGATAAATTGAAGTTCACATTGGAAAGTCCCGGTTTAAGTTGAAATCTTAAACCGTCACTTGGGGGCTATTGGAGTTGACATATTGAAGTATACAGGCAGGAAAGCATAAGGAAATTACCTCATATTTGTCTTTCATCATATTTACCAGACCGACTTCATAGTCACGGCTGGTGTATAGCCGGTACAGATAGCCGGAATGGAGATCTTGGGTGTTCAAAGCAGCGTAAGTGGCCAAATCGGCATTCCATTTGCCCTTGCCAATTGCAGTAAACTCATCTTTGGCAGTGTGTTTGGATAAAGCGATAGGGTTGCTTGGCTCGGTATGAACAATGCCAGTGATAACAACATCATCATCTTTTGCTTCACCGGTTCATACCGGAGTCGCCGTTTTGTCAGTTTGCTTTGACGGGCTAATGGTTCTGTCAATCCGGACAGGGCTTGTGGGCTGATCAATAGGGCCTGTGGTATCAATATGTGTTTCTTCATTGACGAAGTCATGGTCTTGTGGTGGTGGATCGTTCAGCACATCATCACGGATGGGTTCTTCGGGATCTGGTATTTTGTCCGGTTCAGGAGCGACATTTTCTTCTGCCACTTTGTCCAGACGAGCCTTCTTGCTTGGCCTAGGCTTGGCCCTGAAAGAAATAAGAGGGATCAGTACATTATATGTTGAAAAATAATGTATCAGAAATATTATAAGGAATATAGCTCACCCAAGCACCATTTTGAGTGGTGGAAGCTGGGTAGTTGATGACTCGCCAGAAGATGAATGAGAAGTGCCCTGGTAATAGGAGTCAGCTGGATTAAGAGGTTGACGAAAACAACCCGCTTTGGGACATGCATTGACAAGAGAGTTAGAGACCTCTGAACGGTGTTTCCGAACCAAACTGTTCGGTAAACCGGCGGAGGTAACTACCTGGCCGTTGTGTCGGGTTGTGCGGCGAGCTTCATGCTGTTGTGTCTTCACAAGAAAGTTTGGGTCCAAATAAGCAAGAGGATGAGAAAATTTAACTTTCCAGTTTGCCCGACGGATTTTTAGTGAAGGCAAAGGGTTTGAATCGGAAGAAAGAACGATTACCTCTACAGCATCAGCATGACTGACTTCAGCGTCGTCCTGGCAATGATCATTATCAATAAGGCGTGTGAAAAATAAACCAAGTGAGTCAAGCTCTACCTCAAGGTCCGGATTACCCACATCATCATCAGCTGGCGGATCAGAGGACGCAGTGGTTTTCTTCCTGTTAGCTGGTCTCTTGACAACTCTGGTCTTGAGCCGGGTTGGTTTTTCTGGTTTCTCTTGTGGAGGCTTCATGCTCAAAAACGGATCATCGCCCTGTTTGAAAGATGTCAATATAAAGAAAGGATGTTTCGAACAAAGGTAGATTCAGTAAAAAGGGAAGGCACAAGTCTTACAGCTGGCGGTTTATTAATGGTGCAGAAGGGAGGCAGGCCGGTTTGAGCGCAGGCAGCTTCCGGTTCATTTAATATTTTCTTCACAGCCTCAGTAACTTCGTCATCTGTCAGCTGGATATCAATATGCCGGAGAGGGTCTTTTACACTTCCTGTATATTCGCACATCAAACCGGAGCGCTCGCTTAAAGGTAATATGCTCCATGATATCCAACAGCGAGCAATGTCAATCCCTGTCAAACCATTAGCCATGAAGGCCCTAATCTTTGATAATTGAGGAGCATATTTGATTCTCTCCTTAGCAGTCAGCCTCTATGGGAAAGGGTGCGTATTGCTTAGCCGCTCCGGACGATAACCCAGCAAAGGATTTTCTACAGCAGGAGAGGTATCTTTGTAGTAAAACCATCTTTGATTCCATTCTTTGGGATGGCTGTGCAGTTTGGCGTGAGGGTAAGTGACCTCTTTCCTCTTTTGAATCGCCATACCACCCAACTCTGTATTGGGACCGTCAGTAAATTTGGTGCGGCGGTTTAGATGGAAGCAGCCTCTGAATAATTCAACTGTGGGTTCTTCTTGAAAGAACACCTCACAGAGCGCTTGAAAGTGGCAGATGTTGGTTACGGAGTTGGGGCCAATATCTTGAGGACGCAGTTGGAAGTTGGCCAAGACATCCCGATAAAACTTTGAACCGGGCGGACTGAAACCCCGGGCTAGATGGTCAACCAAAACAACAACCTGTCCATCTCTGGGTTCTGGAGGACATTCCGGGCCAGGAACCCTCAAGTGAACGACGTCTTGCTTGCTTAAAGCGCCAGTTTGGACTAGGTTGTTCAGTTGAATCTCGGTCACTCGAGAAGGGACCCAGTTGCACTCATACACTTGGTTGGCCATGGCGCAATCTACAAAGCAGTAATACTGGTTCAAGAATATATTGGAAAGTATACACTGATGCATACATTGCTAAACCGGAGTTCTGCAAAGCGGCAGTACCTAGCCAAGGAATTCTGGCGGTTCAACAAGGGGACTAATGGTATATACCGGTTTGTCAATTTTTCTACAACGTTAAACTGCCTGGACTAAAAACATTGAAAAGTCAAGATTGCGGATGAGTATGTACGCAAAAATAGATTTCACAAGATTGCACTAGAATTTTGGATCTAGAACATGTTCAGAAAGGAGATAAATATTCAAGGTTCAAAAAGCACAGTACCGAATCAATGAGCAAATATACGGGTAGATCTATGGTTTTGAGGCACGTAAGTGAAGACGGATGTTAAAAAACTACCGCTACACAGAGCAAAGGTTGACAGATTCATCTAAGATCTATAGTATGAGCACGAAGCAGATGATGAACACTGAAGAACTTGGAAACCCTAGAACGGATCTATGGAAGAAAAAGTGAAAGACTCACCGGAGTTGAGGAAGAAGCAGAAGGTCACCGCGATGCTCTGGTACAATCAGGGTGATGCAGCGGCCAAGGTTGGAGCAGAGGTCGTCGACGGCGGCGGAGCTTTGAAGCTGGACGACGCGAGGAAGACGAAGCAGAAGGGAACGAAGGGAAAAAAGAAATGACCCTTCGGTCCTATTTATAAGGCAAGGAACTGGTGTCAGGCGTGAAAATCAAGGGGCTATGAGTTTGGAAACAGAGCTGTCGCCTCGATTATCGCAGATCTATTAAACAAGAAGGTATCATGGATGGTTTCTTTATGACAGATGACATCACGCCGGTTTGCAGCAACTAGAGAAGATGACGTCACGGCGGTTCACGAAATTACAAGAAGATGTTGAAGATGAAGTCTTTGCTAAGGATTGACATGAACCTATTCAAATCAATCTGGGGCCTAATGTTGGGGATATTACTACTGGGCGTAAACCGGCCTACCTGGGCCGGGTTAACTTCATCAGTAGGTAAAATATGTTAAAGCCCATGAAGGTAGTTGAGCGCTCAAGGCCCATAGTCGGTTCAAGGCCTGTAGCCGTAAACCGGCGTCGGTATGTAACTTGTATTGTAAGTTAGGAATAAGTAGAGACCAAACCGGATACATCTATGACCCGGTGTTGGGACTCTGTAAACCGACGGGCGTCACCCAAGTATATAAGGGGACGACCCGACGGCGGTTCAAGGAGAACAGAAAACAACTCGAGACTTAGGCGAAGCTTGTTTTCTCCCTAGTCATCGAAACCCCATCAATTTCATCACAACTAGACGTAGGCTTTTACCTTCATCGAAGGGGCCGAACTAGTATAAACTCTCTTGTGTCCCTGTGTCCGCTTTAACCCCTTCAAGCTAACCCGTTGTGATGGCTCCACGAATAAGTCCTTTTATGAGGACATCTGCCGTGACAAAACCACGACAGTAAGCATAGTATGACGTCATTCATATCACAAAACAACTGAGAACAGACAAACAGGCAATTGTAACATTGTGTGGGCAAGTCCAGCACGGAACTATATTACGGGTCAAGATCAAAGGAACATCACTCCTCTGTTTTAAACCTTGTAAGGTGCAATGATAAGCTAAGACAATTGTGTATAAAATTGAAAAGAGTAATAGACATTGGCTGCAAACCATGCAGTTCAAGGCACAAGTCAGAGTAAGTAGTAGTTAAAAGGCATGAGGATTAAGGACTTACAACAGCGGCTTTGACTGGTGTAGGCATGCCCTTCTTCTTGCTGGTGTGACAGTCCTTGAAGATTTCCACAACATTTGGTTCAGGTACTTTTTGGTCCTTGCGGGCTTTCCTCTGCATTTGGAACAAGTCAATATAGATCTGATAATATGGTACAACTAAAAGAGTGAAACAGCACCTAATTACAAGAGCCTCGCAGTGTGCAATATAGCTACGAGATCCTGTCGTCTGTTGGAATTTCACTTTCGTACGGTTGGCCTTGTTCTTTGAACATTTCACCTACAAGAATTTAGATTTGTATGGCACATGCGTAAATAGGACTTCAACATGTGATCTGATGACATATATATAATGTACCTGATACTTCGGATCGGACCCGTGTTTAGCGAGGCCTCTCCGTCTTCATCGGATATATTTTCCTTTGGAGATGTTTGGGCAAGTTCACCGTTAGCCTTGCCTTCAAAGTGAGTTTTCCTCAAGTTATACTCGACATCAGAAAGTGTAGCAGAGCAGACTTGAAAACATGGGTGCAAGCTTGTCTGGTTGCATCATCTTGGCTATCCAACTTGAACCTCATCTATTGAAATTTATGGGAGTCTCTAAAAGGATCGATATGGTTGACTAGAGGGGGGGGGGTGAATAGGCAACTAACAAGTTTTAAGCTTTTCTTTACCAAATTAAACTTTACAAAAAAATAGATTGTCTAGATGTGCAACTAAGTGAGCAACCTATATGATGCAATAAAAACTAGCACATAAGCAAGCAATGGATGTAACACAAGTAAGCTTGCAAAAGTAAAGGCACGAAGTAACCAAGAGTGGAGCCGGTGGAGACGAGGATGTGTTACCGAAGTTCCTTTCTTTTAAGGGGAAGTACGTCTCCGTTAGAGCGCTGTGGAGGCACAATGCTCCCCAAGAAGCCACTAGGGCCACCGTATTCTCCTCACGCCCTCACACGATGCGAGATGCCGTGAATCCACTATTGGTGCCCTTGAAGGCGGCGACCGAACCTTTACAAACAAGGTTGGGGCTATCTCCACAACAATTGGAGGCTCCCAACAACACCATGAAGCTTCACCACAATGGAGTATGGCTCCAAGGTGACCTCAACCATCTAGGGTGCTCAAACACCCAAGAGTAACAAGATCCGCTAGGGATAAGAGGGGGAATCAAATTTCTCTTGGTGGAAGTGTAGATCGGGGCCTTCTCAACCAATCCCGAGCAAATCAACAAGTTTGATTGGCTAGGGAGAGAGATCGGCGAAAATGGAGCTTGGAGCAACAATGGAGCTTTGGGGAAAGAGGTAGGTCAACTTTGGGGAAGAAGACCCCTTTGTATAGTGGGGGAAACAATCCAACCGTTACCCCACTGAGCAGCCACGCACAGAGCGGTACTACCGCTTGAGCAGGGCGGTACTACCGCTCTAGGGCGGTACTACCGCTCCCACTCAGCGGTTCTGCCGTGCTGACGAGGTGGACAGGGCCCTGGCCCCAGAGCGGTACTACCGCTTGGAGCGGTACAACCGCCCCTACTACCGCTCCTAGTACCGCAAAACCCGACACGAGAAACACCGGTCTCGAATCGAGGTGGTAGTAGCGCGGAACTACTGCGGTACTACGGCCGAAGCCCCCAAAGGTACTACCGCTCTATGGAGCGGTACTACCGCTGAGAGCGGTACTACCGCTACGAGGAGTGGTACTACCGCTGGAGAGCTTCGGCGGTACTACATCTGTTGACCGCGGTACTGCCGCTGGGACAGAACGGAGCAGGAACGAAAGAACGAAAGGTCAGCTCCAAAGATGCGGAAGGAAGATGACGGGTGCGAAGGATGTGTACGTGTTGATTCCACCCAAGACTTACCACAGCGGATCCCCTCTTGATAGTACGGTGACTCCTACGAAACTAGTCCACCAACAACGAAGCGAAGGAGCTACACCGTCTTGAATACAACACAGAGGGGAGGTAATCGTCTCGTGCCATGGATGAATCTCTGAAAGAACTTAACGCACATGATTAGTCCGCAAAAGAACTGTCATCAATCACCAAAACAACTTGGGGATAAACATGCCCTTACAATCTCCCCCTTTTTGGTGGATTGATGACAATACGGGATTTGCGTAAACAAGAGAGATAAAGGACAAGCGCAAAAACCCACGTCCTAAAATGTAGATGGGCTCCCCCTAGATGTGTGCTATCTCGATAAGTGCTTTGGACTGCACGGCACACATACTAGGATCAACGCTCCCCCTATATTTTAGAGACCGACCAAACACCTAAGCAGGATATATGAGAGGAGCAAAGATAACCTAACGAGATAAGCATGCAACTCATAAGATATGGTGACATAGATAATGATACTGGAAATAAAAAGGTAGCATAGGTAGCATATGTCTCACACCATATGACGGGAACTTAGGTCTCACTGACACAAACCAACAAAGCAAATAGCGAGGAAAGCACAAACACAGAAGACGGAAGACACAAAGCACAAATCCCTAAACTCTCTCCCCCTTTGGCATCGAGACACCAAAAAGGAGAGGGAGTGCTGCTACGGCTCCAGGTGATAGCAGAAGACGGACACACACATCAGATGTCAGCGGGACCATCTGCGCCACCATCGTCGGTCGGGAAGTGCTCGGCATCAGAATCGGTCCACGGGCAGTGCTGCTGAATCCACTCCTCCTCCTCAGTAAGCTGGTCCTCCGATCCACTGTTGACTGTAGCACCCAAGCCGACGATGAGCTCCTTGTGGCGACCACGAGCCTTCTTCTCAGCCACATGAGTCATGTCTTGACCGTGAGCCTCCATGCGAACAACTTCATCATCTTAGACTTGAGCTTCTTTGCCCAAGAGGGCTCGCCTCGAAGGCATGTAGTCATCATCATCATCATCATCAGCCCCAGTATCCTCCTCGGTCTCCATGGCGAAGCAGGGCGAAGGAACTCCAGTCTTAGGGACCTTAGTGCCCCAGTTATCCTTCTTCCTCGGACGCTTGATGTCGTGAGACACCAACTCTCAGATCTCAGCCCCACCTTGGGATAGACACGAGCCCAGCCTTCTCAATAAGCAGCATGATGAGCGGACCAGAATCGGGCACTTGCGCCGGAGATAGCAGATAACAGCTCAGACCACATGACATGGGAAATATCCAGGACTCTCCGGTGTTCTGTTCCTTCCGACACCGGCAAAAGAGAAGCATGTCCACGAGATAGGAGTGAACCTGATCCAGATTCGATCTGAGGGAAAAGAGTCTCTCTGAAGATACGGTGAAGAATGTCCAGATAGGAAGGCAGCTCATAAGTTTCCTTCTTCGTCTCGTGGTTGATCCTCAAAGTGCGGTAGGGCCCACGAGCTTGCTTGTGAGTGGAGTTGGTGTTGCGCTGTGGGCTAAAGCCGACGGAGACTCAAGTCCTAGATCTTGCACCCAAATCAAATTCATGAAAGCCTTCCACTTGGTGAAAGCAACTTGCCATTGGTTAACCAAGTCAGTGTCCTGTCCTCATCAGTCCCGAGATGAACCGTGGCAAAGAATTGGGCCACAATATCAGCATCAAAATCTTTGTTGAATTGCATGACCCTAAGAATGTTCAGTTGAGTGCACATCTGAAGAGCTTCACCAAAGTATTCAGGATCCTTTTCCATGTGGTCGGTGTCGATGGAGTGCACGTTGACAAAGAGATTCTTCTTGGCCTTGAGAACATCAAAGAAGATGGCGAACTGAAACTTGTTTCAGAACGGACGGTTGACCATAGTGGGATCTTGGTCTGCCTCATATGGGTTGCGGCGACGCCTCGCCCAGAAATCCTTAGGTGCCATTTGTGGCACGGTTTTGCCAGAGTGCTTCGGCTTGACACCAATCTCCTTTTGGAGTTGAGGTGGAGGTGGAGGTGGAGCACTTGAGGAAGCTCCGGCAGACTCAGAGGTGCGGTAACGCTTGGACGTGGCACGACCGGGGTTGACACGACGAGCCGGATGCTCAGGAAGCTCATCACCGGCATCCATGGCAAGAGGACAAGGTGGGGATCGACTCCACCGAAGGAAATGGAGAGGGACGCCCCGGAGAGGGAGATTCGCCGGAGCCCTCCCGCGGCGCCGGTTGCTGGAGAGAGAGGAACAGAGCGAGGGGCGAGCGAATGGGTATGGGGGAGAAGAGAACTCCCCCTGCCCCGATATAACCCCCTGCCCGCGCCTCACAGCGGTAGTACCGCTTGGAGCGGTAGTACCGCTCGCCAGCAGCAGTAGTACCGCCAGCAACCAAAAAGGCCTCTAGACGAAAAAACTCAAGCACAACAAGGAGAAAGGGAAGGCATGGAAAAGAAACAAGAACTATAAGGCAACACTCACACTAACAAAGGTCCAGAAACCACTCCTTCAAGACAACCAAACGAAAGAGGAGCGAGCTCTGGCCTCTCTCAAGAGAGGGCGGTGGCCGGAGCCACCTATGTTTGAGTCAATTGGTATGGCACCGCGAAGAACTATCCTTGGGCCCATGACCAAAACTCGTCTTTGAAGCACAAGCACCATCAAAAATGGCTAATGTGAAAGAGTTGATCGTTTTATGCATAATGGGGGAGGAAGAGTTCATTGAGAGAACAACACTCCCCCTATGTCCATGCCTACACCTAAACTAGACAACAAGATGAGTGTGGTGGGGGTGCAAGGGTTCAAGTCACATTGCTCAAATAAATGATATTTAGCTCATGCCTTAACTCGCGAAATCTTGCTTCATCCAAGGGCTTCGTGAAGATATCTGCAAGGTTATCATGAGTGTTGACATACTTGAGCTCGATCTCCCCTCGCCTAATGTGATCCCGGATGAAGTGATACCGAATCTCAATGTGCTTCGTCTTGAAGTGTTGCACCGGGTTGAGAGAAATCTTGATGGCACTTTCATTATCACACCAAAGAGGCACTTTGTCACAAATGACACCGTACTCCTTTAAAGTTTGCCTCATCCATAGGAGTTGAGCACAACAACTACCGGCCGCCACATATTCCGCTTCGGTGGACGAGAGAGACACACAACTTTGCTTCTTGGAAGACCAACTTACCAAGGAGCAACCAAGAAATTGGCACCCTCTGGAAGTGGACTTCCTATCCACTTTGTCTCAAGCCCAATCGGAATCCGTAAATCCTTCAAGCTTGAAGTTTGCTCCTCTTGGGTACCATAAGCCAAAGTTTGGGGTATGAGCCAAATATCGAAGATTCGCTGACCGCCACATAGTGGCTTTCCTTGATGCGGCTTGAAACCGTGCACACATTCCCACACTCAACATGATATCCGGTCTAGATGCACAAAGGTAAAGCAAGGAGCCAATCATGGAGCGATATACCTTTTGATCCACCGCTTACCATTGGGATCAATGTCAAGTTGGCACTTGGTAGGCATTGGTGTAGTAGCCGGCTTGACATCACTTAGCTTGAATCTTTTGAGCATGTCTTGAGTGTATTTGGCTTGGTTGATGAAGGTTCCTTCTCTTCTTTGTTTGATATCGAAACCAAGGAAGAACTTCAACTCTCCCATCAAAGACATCTTGAACTTGGAGGTCATGAGAGCGGCAAATTCCTCATTGAAAGCTTTGTTAGGAGAACCAAAGATAATATCATCAACATATAGTTGGCATACAAACAACTCCCCATTGACCTTCTTAGTAAAAAGAGTGGGATCGATTTGCCCCACTTCGAAACCACGATCTTGTAACAACTCGGTAAGGTGGTCATACCACGCACGTGGGGCTTGTTTAAGGCCATAGAGTGCCTTATCGAGTTGATACACGTGATCCGGGAAGTAGGGGTCCTCGAACCCGGGGGGTTGCTTGACATAGACCAACTCATTAATAGGACCATTAAGAATAGCACTTTTCACATCCATTTGTTGCAACTTAAAGTTGTGATGGGAAGCATAAGCAATCAACAAACGAATGGATTCAAGGCGAGCAACGGGAGCAAAGGTTTCACCGTAGTCGATACCCTCGACTTGGGAGTAGCCTTGTGCTACCAATCTTGCCTTGTTGCGAATGATGTTCCCATGAGCATCTTGCTTGTTCTTGAAGATCCACTTGGTTCCAATGACGTTGTGGTTCCCCGATGGCCTTGGCACCAATCTCCACACTTTGTTGTACTCGAAGTTGTTGAGTTCTTCATGCATGGCATTGAGCCAATCCGAGTCTTCGAGCGCCTCATAGACCTTTTGGGGTTCAACACAAGAGACAAACGCGTGATGTTCACAATAGTTTGCCAATTGTCTACGAGTGCTTACCCCTTTCATTAGGCTTCCAACCACATTCTCCATGAGATGACCTTTGGTAGTAAGTTTGGAAGCAATCTTGGCGGCACGACGCTCTAATTCCTCCTCGGAGGTGAGATGAGGAGGGGTCACTTGATCATCTTGAGCGCCATCTTGAGCATGATCTTCATCTTGAGCATGCTCAGGGGAGAGAACTTGACCTTGGGCATCACTTGGAGTGTCATCATGGTCTTGAGCACGATCTTGCCCTTGGTCTTGTTCATGAGGTTGAGGGCCTTCACTTTGTTCTTCGGAAGCGTGTGGGCCTTGGGTTGGTGATGGCTCCTCTTGAGTGGAGCATTGTCCTTCTCCTTCGGCCACAAGGGGTTCCTCAATGTGTAGGATAAAACCAACTCCCATTCTTCTTATGGCTAGGGGAGGAATTTCATCACCTACATCACAAGTGCCACTTTGCTCCACTTGGGAGCCGTTATTCTCATCAAACTCTACGTTACACGTCTCCTTAATAAGTCCCGTGGATTTATTGAGGACACGGTAAGCATGAGAGTTTGTAGCATAACCAACAAATATGCCCTCATAGGCTCTAGCTTCAAATTTAGACAAACGAACACCTTTCTTGAGAATGAAACACTTACACCCGAACACCCGGAAATACTTGAGATTGGGCTTGTTACCGGTAAGTATCTCATAGGGAGTCTTGTTCAAGCCTTTGCGGAGATAGAGCCGATTGGATGCATGACATGCGGTGTTGATGGCTTCGGCCCAAAAGTTGTATGGAGACTTGAACTCCGCCATCATGGTCCTTGCCGCATCCATCAACGTCCGGTTCTTCCTCTCCGCAACACCATTTTGTTGAGGGGTATATGGTGCAGAATATTGATGCTTGATCCCCTCATCACTAAGAAACTCATCCAAGGTGTAGTTCCTGAACTCGGTGTCGTTGTCACTTCTTATAGTCAAGATCTTTGCATTATGTTGACGTTGAGCTTCATTTGCAAAGTTGATGACGGTTTGTTGAGTCTCACTCTTCCTCTTGAAGAAGTATACCCAAGTGTATCTTGAATAGTCATCCACAATCACCAAGCAATACTTTCTACCTCCAAGACTATCAAATGATGGTGGCCCAAAGAGATCCATGTGAAGGAGCTCCAAGGGTCTCTTTGAGTATATGATGGTCGTGGGAGGGTGAGCCTTCTCATGAAGCTTTCTTTCAATACAAGCACTGCAAGCACGGTCTTTGGCAAAACTAACATTTGTTAGTCCACGGACATGGTCCCCCTTGAGAAGACTTTGCAAAGATCTCATATTGATGTGGGCCAAACGGCGATGCCAAAGCCATCCCACGTCAACTTTAGCCATTAGGCATGTCGCGGTCTTAGTGGGTCGCTCTGAAAAGTTAATCACATAGAGACCATTCTCGACATGCCCAACAAAGGCTACTTTAAGAGTCTTGCTCCACAAGAGGGCCACGGTATCAATGTCAAAGAAGGTAGCAAAACCCATGATTGCAAGTTGACGAACGGAAAGCAAATTGTATGCAAGGGACTCAACAAGCATGACTTTCTCGATCGTAAGATCATGATAAATGACAACCTTGCCGAGACCCAATACCTTAGAATGTGATGCATCACCCCACTCGACATTGGTGGGCATAGATGGGATCCTTTGCACGTCCACCACCATTTCCTTGCTCCCGGTCATATCATTTGTTGCTCCACTATCGAGCAACCATGATCCTCCACCGGAAGCAAACCCCTACAAGAGATCAATGCTTGGTTTTAGGTACCCATTTGGTAATGGGTCCTTTGATGTTAGTAACGAGGGTCTTAGGAACCCAAATAGACCATTCAATGTACTCAAAAGAAGAACCAACAAATTTAGCATAAACATGCCTGTCACTAGCACGGCACAACACATATGACGGGTTAAAGTCCCCGGCTTTGTTTGAGGACACGCTTTTGTCCTTTCGGATATCAACTCCCTTCACCTTTTCTTTCTTCTCCTTAGGAGCACCCTCTCCCTCTTTCACAAACGTTTGCTTGAGAGGAGGAGGACGTTTGGTCTTGTCGTTCTTCTTCTTCTTACTCTTGGACTTTGGTGCAAACCCAATTCCTTCCTTGGCCACAACTTCCTTTTGATTGCTCAAAAGGTCATTGAGGTTCTTCTCACCTTGAATGCATGACACAAGGCCTTTCTCAAGTTGATCTTTCAACTTGGTATTCTCCTCCACAAGATGCACATGCTCACAACACGGGTTAGTAGCACATGCATTGTCAATTAATACCATATGAGGAAAGGTGGCCTTTTCCTTGGTTAGCTTAACTTGGAGTTGAGCATGAGACTCTTTGAGGTTAGCGTGAGCACCCTTCAAGACCTTGTGAGCCTTGTCAAGTATCTCAAACTCCTCTTTGAGTCTAGCATGATCAACTCCAAGTTTAGCCTTCTCGGAAGATAACACACGAGACATAACAAGAGCATGATCAAGATCTTTCTTTAACTTAGCATGGTCATCGTTGTGTGACTCCTCAAAAGTCAAACGATGCACACGCTCTTCCTCAAGAGCATTAGAGAGATCTGATATCTCATCGGCATAGTCACGACTATGACCTTCCATCTTAGAGATGGTTTCTTCGTGAGCCTCCATCATGTCATTGGCCTCACCAAGTTGTTCCAAGAGAGCCACAAAGTGCTTCTTGGATTTGCCCTTGATCTTACTCATAAAAGACTCAAATTCATTCACTTTATCATTAGACCCATCATGATCATCAATGCACTCCTCCACGGAGGGATTAGTAATGATGGTGGTTTTGATGTTGGGGGTTACCTTGTTGGAAGCTTTAGCCATGAGGCACTTGGCGGTGATGTTCTCATTGGGTGAATCAAAGAGAGACACCCGGGGAGTAGTAGCAATGGCAACGGACGCCATGACTATTGCTTCTTCATTTTCATCATCATCGTCATCCTCATGGAATTCTTCTTGAACCACCAACCCACGAGTAGGAGTCTTCTTGGCGAAGTTGTTCTTGTTGGGGAAGGACTTGGCTTTGTCCTTTCGGATGAACTTGCCACCATTGTCTTCCCGCTTCTCGTAAGGACAATCCGCAACAAAATGGCTCACATTGAAGCAGGTTCTAACTCGTTGCTTGCCCTTGACTCCACTAGGGTTGCTCTTGTTGAAGTTGGGCCTTGTATTTTTCTTGCTCCAAAATTGTCTTGAAGCAAGGGCCATGTGCTCATGATAATCGTACTTGGTGTCTTCGGGGTTGCTCTCCTCAACTTCCACTTCTTCCTCTTCTTCTATGATGACCTTGGCCTTCAATGCAAGGTTGGGCTTCTTTGCCCTTTGAGAACGGAGCACCGCATTGTCGGCGGTCTTGTCCAAGATGCTCATTGCAACGAACTCATCCAACACTTCACTTGAGGTCATGGAGTGGAAGTCCGGTCTTTGACGAATGACGGAGGACATGGCCTTGTTGTAGGGCATCATGGCCTTGAGGAACTTGCGCTTGATCCAATTGTCATCCGTGTCCTTGCTTCCATGATCTCGGAGTGAGACCGCGAGTTTGGTCACTCTTCGAAAGAGCTCACGAGGTTCTTCATCTTCTTTCATCGCAAACTCATCGGCTTCATATTGCACCACTTCATAGTTGGACCGTTGAATGCTAGCACTTCCTCGATATAGAGACTCAACACATTTCCATGCTTCTTTAGCCATGGTATGAGGTCGAAGATGAGGGAGATCTTCGGGAAGAATTGCATCTTGGATGATGAAGAGAGCGCTCTCATTGAATTGATTGTCCACGGCTTCTCGGGGGGTGAAGTTGCTTGGGTCATGAGGATAGAAACCTTCTTCAATGATTCTCCAAAGGTTAGTATTCACATGGTTTAAATGACGCTTGAAGCGATAAACCCAAGAATCAAAATCTTCATGCTTTTCATATTTAGGAGGAGGAACGGCATGATTCAAATGAGTTGAAGGAATCGGCCCTCCATAAACTGGAGGTTCCACATGGGCAAAGATGCCGGTGCCATTTCTACCACTAGACGATGGGGCTTTCTCACTAGTAGCTTCCCCCTTATCGGAGTTAGCATCCGCTCCCGTGTTGGCGGGATCACCCACTTTCACGAGTGCGGTGGAAAGTTTAAGCCCTTCTAGGAATTCCTTAAACATGTCCTTGACCTCGGTCGTCATGGAGGTTTTCAATGTGTCCAACGCCACATTGAATTCCTCACGAGAGATCGAGGTACCCCATCTCCGTAGATGATATCAGATTCAAGACGGAGTGCTCCCCACATCATCTACGACGTCAACCATACTCTTGGACGGTAAAGTCCTTAAAAAGAGACGAGGCTCTGATACCAATTGAAAGGATCGATATGGTTGACTAGAGGGGGGGTGAATAGGCAACTAACAATTTTTAAGCTTTTCTTTACCAAATTAAACTTTACAACAAAATAGATTGTCTAGATGTGCAACTAAGTGAGCAACCTATATGATGCAATAACAACTAGAACATAAGCAAGCAATGGATGTAACACAAGTAAGCTTGCAAAAGTAAAGGCACGAAGTAACCAAGAGTGGAGCCGGTGGAGACGAGGATGTGTTACCGAAGTTCCTTCCTTTTAAGGGGAAGTACGTCTCCATTAGAGCGGTGTGGAGGCACAATGCTCCCCAAGAAGCCACTAGGGCCATCAGATTCTCCTCACGCCTCACACGATGTGAGATGCCGTGAATCCACTATTGGTGCCCTTGAAGGCGGCGATCGAACCTTTACAAACAAGGTTGGGGCTATCTCCACAACAATTGAGGCTCCCAACAACACCACGAAGCTTCACCACAATGGAGTATGGCTCCGAGGTGACCTCAACCGCCTAGGGTGCTCAAACACCCAAGAGTAACAAGATCCGCTAGGGATAAGAGGGGAATCAAATTTCTCTTGGTGGAAGTGTAGATCGGGCCTTTCAACCAATCCCGAGCAAATCAACAAATTTGATTGGCTAGGGAGAGAGATCGGGCGAAAATGGAGCTTGGAGCAACAATGGAGCTTTGGGGGAAAGAGGTAGGTCAACTTTGGGGAAGAAGACCCCTTTATATAGTGGGGGAAACAATCCAACCGTTACCCCACTGAGCAGCCACGCACAGAGCGGTACTACCGCTTGAGCAGGGCGGTACTACCGCTCTAGGGCGGTACTACCGCTCCCACTCAGCGGTACTGCCGTGCTGACGAGGTGGACAGGGCCCTGGCCCCAGAGCGGTACTACCGCGGTAGTGAGAGGGGTACTACCGCGGTAGTGAGAGCGGTACTACCGCTTGGAGCGGTACTACCGCCCCTACTACCGCTCCTAGTACCGCAAAACCCGACACGAGAAACACCGGTCTCGAATTGAGGTGGTAGTAGCGCGGAACTACTGCGGTACTACGGCCAAAGCCCCCAAGCGGTACTACCGCTCTACAGAGCGGTACTACCGCTGAGAGCGGTACTACCGCTACGAGGAGCGGTACTACCACTGGAGAGCTTCGGCGGTACTACCGCTGTTGACCGCGGTACTTCCGTTGGGACAGAACGGAGCAGGAACGGAAGAACGAAAGGGCATCTCCAAAGATGCGGAAGGAAGACGACGGGTTGCGAAGGATGTGTACGTGTTGATTCCACCCAAGACTTACCACAGCGGATCCCCTCTTGATAGTACGGTGGCTCCTATGAAACTAGTCCACCAACAACGAAGCGAAGGAGCTACACCGTCTTGAATACAACACAAAGGGGAGGTAATCATCTCGTGCCAATGGATGAGTCTCTGGAAGAACTTAACGCACATGATTAGTCCGCAAAAGCACTGTCATCAATCACCAAAACAACTTGGGGATAAACATGCCCTTACAGTCTCATTATCAGCAACCTAGAAAGTATTGGACAGAGCAAGACGATATTACTAGTTTCCATACATAACCATACTTACAGATAAATGGTCGAGGAAGGTGTTGAACTAGGTTTCGTCTTTGTCATTCCTGTACTGAATCCATGTTGGGAGGATATGTACATGACACCTAACAGAAACCGCTGCCTCTGATACTAACTTGGCTGACTGTGTAGCATCACGTGGCCTTTTTAAACCTGCATCAAAACGGGTCTCCATTCTTCCTCCTCTAGATTTAGTTAAACGATCAAGCATTATCCCTGTTGTTTGTTTCCTCTTGCGCCTAGGTGCTAGTCCAACAACAAACATAGGAAGTGTTAGTGTACATCAAACCGTGAGACTACATATAAAGAAGCATGCAATCGTAACTTGACTCCAAGAACTACCTTCTTGCTGTTGAAGCTCACAAGGTTCATCCGATATTGCCAACTCGTCTTGTGTCAAGAATGCTTGGGAAGTAGTGTCGGTGGCAAGGAGCTTGGGAACGTGTTGCTAGTTTCGGTTGACGACGAGTACGTCGTGCATTTGGTAGTACCGTGGTAGATGTTGCAAGAACTAGGGCTGTCTCTGCTTGTTTGGTGGCAGCTATTTGTTTCGTTTGTCTTTTTTGCAACTCGTAGCATGGGATGCCGTGTTTCTATAATTTTCTGCTGGACTTTGACCTTCTATTGCACCATCGATTACAAAGCAGAATCTGCAGGATTCATCCGCTTCTCATTCCCGCCATTCTGTGTTTCTTCCTCTTTCTACGTGCCATGTTAAGTCAAGCCGACAAGAAAAACGAATAACAATTTAGTTCTTCGTAACAAATTGATGCGTGATGATTTAACTGAACTTTGATGTTAGACAACCACATGATAGGAGGATGCAATATGTATGAAAAACAGGACGGAAGAGATAACAGAACTATGATGTGTAAACTAAGAAGAAGACATTTCACCAAATTAGAAGCAATGAAATGGAAGGTAGACACCATATGAAAGATGCTACAAATATCGCTCGCCAAGTTAACGGTGTCTCATCATAAATGGCGTTTAAACAAATGTGAAGCAAGACAAGAAATAAATCATATGCAAGATGCAAACAACATCACACTACCATGTTAGAGGTCTCGTCATTAGTGCCATTGCATATTCACAGCATTGCATATTCACAGCTTACGATGTGTAAACTAAGGAGAAGGCATTTCAACAAATTAGAAGCAATGAAAGCTAGACACCATATGAAAGATGCAACGAATATCACTCTACCAAGTTAAAACTGTCTCGTCATATGTGCCATTTCAACAAATTAGTAGTACAAGCTAGAAAAGAATGTGAGATGTAACCTATATCACACTCCGAAGTCAAACGTGTCTTATGATAAGTGATCGTTGCAGGTTACACAATAGTAGTAATATGATGTAAGAACATGGTGTGATAGACAGATATTGTATGTTCTAGAAACAGGAACACGTGTCTTACTCAAGTATAATGTGTAAAGTAAGCAGATGGAATTCAACAAAATTAGAAGTAATACAAGCTAGACATCACACATAACATGCAACCACATATAACAGTGCCAAGTTAGAGGGAGCACTAGTGATGCTGCACTAGGGGAGACGTGCTCATCATAAACACAGCTTTGTTGAGTGTCTATGCATGTGTTGTCTTGGAAATCATCTTGGGGGTGTGGAGGAGTAGAAACTGTAGAGGCCCTCCGTTCGGAAGGAGCACCTTTATCCGCTGCCTTGCTAACTTCCTTCCGCTTTATTGATTTTGAATTGTCAAGTAAAACCGACAAGAAAAGCAATAAAATTGTCTCTTCAGAACACATTCATGCATGATACTGACAATCACTACTTTGATGTAAGGCAAACACATGATACCAGGATGGAATATGTACGAAAAATAGGACGGCATGGCATGTTCACAACTGTTTGTGTAAACTAAGTAGAAACCATTCCAGCAAATAAGAAGCAATGCAAGCTAGACACCACATGAAAGATGCAACCAATATGACTCTGCCTAGTTAAAAGCGTCCCATCATAAATGGAATTTCAACAAATTAGAAGCAGCGCATGCTATAAATTATATGAAAGATGCAACTAATATCGCACTGCATATACTAAAGGTGTCTCGTCATGTTGATTGATGCGGGATACAAAAAAACAATAGTTTTATGTAAGGACATGCTTAATAGAAAGATGTACTATGTACTAAATACAGAAGGCATGTCACATTACTGTGTATAATGTATAAGCTAAGCGAGACTAGCACATGCAGTTTAACCAGATTGGAAGAATTACAATCTAGACACCATATGCAACATGCAACCACATATCACGCTGCCAAGTTAGAGCAAGCACCTGCGGTGCTAGTGTAGGGGAAATGATGTAATCAACTATAGAGCTACATTCACTATTTTCATGTAGCATTTCTGTTTCTTGAGAATCATGTCGGGAGGCTGACGCTGCATTCTTTAAATGAGGAGTAGTCCCCTTGCCTGCCTGCCTCGTCATAAGTGATTGATGAGGGATACACAAGAACATTAGTTTGATGTAAGAACATGGTTAATACACAGATGTACTAGTATGTACCAAAAACAGAAAGGCATGTCATATTCAAAGGTATAATGTGTAAGCTAAGCAGATGCAATTTAAGCAAATTGGAAGCAATACAACCTAGACATTCGGTTGGAGTGGTGAGCATGATCATCTAGGACCTGAGAGCCTGGTGGGAGGCAGGCTGCTTCGCCACCATCGCAGCTTTTTAGTTGGCTTCTAGGTGATGCCTATCTTTGCTGGGCTTGTCATCTGCTCGGCCGATCTCGACTAGCTATTTGTCTTCTCGTGCTCACGGGATGGTGGTTCATGTAAAAAAAATATTTCCTTATCTTATCGACTTTGGCCTTTCGAATACAAGCTAGACACCATATGGAACATGCAACCACATATGACACCGCGAAGTTAAAGCAAGCACCTGGGATGGTGGTTCATTGCGAGCGAGGTCATCAACTCCAGAGCTACGTTCCCCGTCTCCATCTGCTGACACTGCACCCTTTAAAGCGTTGTAACGTGTCTTGCCTAGCCGCACACCAAGCTGGAGCAACTTATCTCTTTTCTTTTTGGCTTCTCTCATGGCAACAGAGTCTGAAATACCATTGCATAAAAACACAACAGTGAGAGTAAGGGTGAAGTGTGTGCAGAACTAGTGCACTGTAAAAGTAGCATATAGCAGGTGGCTGAAAAATAAATGACATGAGACATATGATAGCTCTACAACATTGCATGGCAAACAAAATTAGATTCTACTCCGTATGATTTTGTAATATATGATCACAGGAAATGCAGGTACTCCTCCAGCACACCACCACATGTGGTCATATCTAAGATAACAGTCGACTGAAAATAAATAGGTCAGTCGATTTTTTTAATGAACCGTCCGATCTATAAGGAACGGGCAGATGGCCTTCGCTCTACCTCCCGCCAGCCATCCTTGTTGGCGATCTTTCTCGAACCGCCAACGACCACCGGCCTAGACCCCTGCCTCCGTCGCCCCGGCCTCCCATCGACCTCACAGCACCGCCGTGCTTGGCAGCGCCCCCAGGCCATCCCTTTAATCCCGGCCGACCTCCAGATCGGGCACCAGTAGCTCTAGGACGCACACGCCCCTAAGATAAACACCAAGGCGCTGCTTACCCAGCGTAATAGGCGTACTAGCGCCTGTTACGCCGGGGAATGCTTCCGTTAATTGGGAATCAACTGGCCAGAAATTGAAATTCAGGGGGGCGACGGACCTCTAGCTAAGGTGAAATAGTATATGAGGAGAAACCTTGTGCATCACGAGTTACTAGGAACATCTAGTATCAAGAAGAAGCGGCCAACTAGTGTCTTCTTTGGGATGAATACCGTGCAAGAAGAGACGTAAGATTTGCACGAATAAGGGAAGAGGAGTACCTTTTTCGGTTGCCGGTGTGGTCACCCCCACATGTAGCACCGATCTTCTTGTTTTTACCGGGGAAACCGATGTTCTGAAGGGTGCATGCTTGGACGAACCCATGGCCAAATTGTTGACTGTGTTGTCGTGGCCGTATGTCGGCGGAGGGGAAGCAGATCCGAGGCGGCGAAGGACAGCGTAGCAGGAACAGCTCCGGTGCGGTGGAGGGTGGCGAAGTTGGAGTGGCAACGGTGAGGCGCAGGACGCCGTGGTTGAATTGGCTCGGGTACGGATGGCTCGGCCTCGGCTTCAATTACTAGTCGCCGAGGGCGCTATGTTGAGGTTGCGGTGGACGACGACGGCGGGTATCGGCCCGTGTGATGGAGGAGGCGGTTGATGGGTGGGATCGGGTGGCGGACGGAGGACGCCGGGGTTTCGCGGCTGGTGGAGAGGTAGTTTTGGCGCCCATGGAGTACGACTGGGGAATCAGACGGGTGGGGGGTGAGGGAGTCCTGGACTAGGGGGTGTCCGGATAGCCGAACTATCATCACGGCCGGACTCCTAGACTATGAAGATACAAGATTGAAGACTTCGTCCAGTGTCTGGATGGGACTTTCCTTGGCGTGGAAGGCAAGCTTGGTGATACGGATATGTAGATCTCCTACCATTATAACCGACTCTGTGTAACCCTAACCTATCCGTGTCTATATAAACCGAAGGGTTTTAGTCCGTAGGACGAACAACAATCATAACATAGGCTAGCTTCTAGGGTTTAGCCTCCTTGATCTCATGGTAGATCTACTCTTGTACTACCCATATCATCAATATTAATCAAGCAGGAGTAGGGTATTACCTCCACCGAGAGGGCCCGAACCTGGGTAAAAACATCGTGTCCCTCGTCTCCTGTTACCATCAACCTAGACGCACAGTTCGGGACCCCCCACCCGAGATCCGCCGGTTTTGACACCGACAGGGGGGAACCATGTTTCGGTCTGGGACGCGCTTGTTTTTGGCTTTTTTGAACAGAAGAAGGGACGCGCTTGTTTGAAATTTGGGGAAAGTACAAACTTTGCCCCCCTCTTAAATTTGGGACCTACTACGGGTCGGGGGTAGGATGGTAATCCCAGGTGTCCCAAATAGTGGGCGGGAGCGATTCCGTCCGCGCGCATGTGTGCTTAGGCGCCATTGTGTATGAATGTTTTTCGGATGCGGTTGTGTGGCGTCTAGATGAAGCTACAAACCTACCCCGGTTTAGACCTTTGGACGTCGGGCCGGTAGGTTTCACGGGTCGGAGTTATTAGAAAAGTAATTTCCTTGCACTACCAAACATTGGTCTCACGCGGTTTCGGGGGAGTAGAGGCTCTTTTGGCGCTTCGTTCGAAATTTTGAAACACAAGCATTCACGTTTAGAATATTCTTGAACTATGGTTTTAGGGCAGTGGCTGGCGTAGGCCGAGCAGCGAAGGTTCTGGTGTGAATAGTGGTTCCGATGACGACCGGTCAATCGGTTTTGACTGTACATCGCTCTTGTCGCGTTCGCGTTGCAGCCCGGCACGCTGGACCCTCCACGTCGCCCACCGAATGGAACACGCTTCGTCTTGCGTTTTCGCTCACTTGTGGGACCGCAGTTGAGAGCAAACCGACGTCCCTCCCCCTCGCCCGCCCGCGTCATTTATTATACCACCACTCCCTCCGTTTTATGCGGAGTAAATAAAAACAGAGGGAATATTAATACGGATGAGGATCCCCTGACATGGCCGAACCCATTGAGTAACTGACATGCGGGGCCTAGCAAGCATGGGGTCCGCCAGTAAGTGACCGAAAGGGAGGGTAAGGCAGGGATACCTACGTCATAGGATCCACTTCCACTATACTACTTTGACCAAATGTTAGAGTAATAATATATGGCATGCAACTTACACAAATGTTAGAGTAATAATATATGACATGCAACTTACACAAAGCATACAGGTCTAATGCGTTTTCGAGGCTAACTTTGACCAAATGTTAGAGTAATAATATATGACATGCAACTTACACAAAGCATACGGTCAAATTCAGTATGTGAAAGGAGTTTCAATGATATAATTTTCACAATATACATCTCATGTACTATTAATCTTGTCAATAGTCAAATTGGAAACCATCTCGAGTACAAATCTAGGAGTACATATGAATCTAACAATATTGATTGGGCGTTGTTGAATGTTGATACCTTTTTTATCAAAGTAGATATACTTTGACTACACATAAAACTTATATGTAAACTACTCCCTCCTTCCATCTGTATAGAGCCTAGTGCATTTTCGAGGCTAACTTTGACCAAAAGGTAGAGCAATAATATATGACATGCAACTTAAATAAAGCATACCATCAAATTCGTATGTGAAAGGAGCTTCCAATGATATAATTTTCGCATTATACATGTCATGTACTATTAATCTTGTCAATAGTCAAAGGCGGTCTTGAAAAATGCATTAGGCCCAATATAGATGGAAGGAGGGAGTAGAAAGGATAGGATGGAGTATATTGTATGTTCAAAAATGAAATGAACATTGAATACCCTTTATATATGATTTGCGGATGCTATGATCACCGGTTCAAAATTTTGAATCCGCCTTAGGTATCACGTGCCCCCACTCGTTCCCTCTCAATTTCATCTTGGGGTCCAGAGATCTATTGAAAGAGGACTAGGGTGGGTACATGCGAATGATACTCGGCGGAATGTTCAAATGAGGCATGCGGGAGGATGGACTCGACTGGAGGGCGACATGATCGATGGAGAAGAGGGTTGGAGAGGAATGAGAAATAAGCAAAGGCCACATGATTATACTTGAACGGCTCAAATAAACAATAAGTTGTCTCGCTTGGCCTACATAGTGAAAGGCCTAATGCGCAACGTGAAGCACTGACGCTTGAATATGGCCGGGAAAACAGGGAAACAGACATGTGGGGCACACTCGTCGGGACGACGTAGCGTAGACTACTCCAATGGAGGAGCTGGCCCACGACCTCCTCGCCACCGACAACCGTTCATGTGGGTCGTTGGGGCCAACAACGGGGCGCAGCTCCAGCACCACCTCTGGACACGGCGACCGCGGTGAGCGACATGCTCATATCGTCGCTAGACACGGTCGGTTTCAGTTTGACGAGGGTGGCGTTAGTGTCGTGGCACGACCAACTGTATGTTTGGTTTGTGCCCAAGGTTGCCCCATCAAAGCATTGGGTAGCCGAAATTTTGGTTGAGGTATTGGTTGCCCATGATTTTTCCGACATTGGCAAGAAAAATGAACTTGAGTTGGCTAGAGTTCATTGGCATGCCAAAGAAATGGCAACCATCCAAACAAAGACCAATCTTTGGGTCATGACCAAAATTTTGGTTGAGGTATTGGTTGGCCATGATTTGGCCGACATTGGCAAGAAAAATGAACTAGAGTTGGCTAGAGTTCATTGGCATGCCAAAAAAATGGCAACCATCCAAACAAAGACCAATCTTTTGGTCACGACCAAAATTTTGGCAAGGTGCACTTTGGCCACAATCCAAACACACCCCAACACCCGGCTCGTCGAGGATGCACGGGGCGCCGTGACGCGTCCGCGGAGTGGTGTAGCGCGGCCAACTGCATTGTAACACCCCGGATGTAACTTTCCATATTTGTAACTCCAACTCTTGCCATTTTCGGCATTGTGATATGATATTCCCTCCGTGGTTGGGTTTTTCTTCATTTTTGCATTTTGTCCATGTCATGCATTTCATATCATGTCATCATGTGCATCACATTCGCATACGTGTTCGTCTCATGCATTCGAGCATTTTCCCCGTTGTCCGTTTTGCAATCCGGCACTCCTATGTCCCCCGGCGTCCCTTTTACATTTTTCTGTGAGCGGGTACTAAACTTTCTCGGAATGGACCGAGGTTTTTCAAGTGGCCTTGGTACACCACCGGTAGACCACCTGTCAAGTTTCGGGTCATTTGGAGCTCGTTTGGTACTCCAACGGTTATCCGCATATCCGCGAAGGCCTCTTTTAAGTTGCAGCCCAACACCCATCCAAAACAGCCCAATAACCCATCTAGCTCCCCTCCATGCTCTCGGCCATTCGATAACGATCGTGTGGGCGAAAACCGCTCCTCATTTGGAGTCTCCTAGCTCCCTCTACCTATAAATATAGATCCTTCCCAAATCCGGACGAAACCCTAGTCTCCCCGCCCCTTCGCCACGGATGAATCCGGACGGCCGGACACGCGCCGCCCGCCACCGGACGAATCGCAGGCTGCCACGTGCCGGGCGGTCCCGATTCGCCGCGCCGGCCCGGCCCAAAGGGCCCTCCCGGCCAGCAGCGCCGGGCGCGCCCTGCGCTCCGCCGCCGCCGCCCGCCATGATCCGCCGCCGCCCGCTCCGCGAATCTCGGCCGACCGACCGGCCGCCCTTAGCGCCGCCGCCCGAGGTTCCCCTTGGCGCGCCGCCGCCTCCTGGCGGCCGCCGCCGCCGGACCTCCCTGTCGCCTCCACGCCTCCGCCGGCGCCGGATCCGGCGAGATCCGGTCGGCCCGCGTCTTCCCCGGCCGTCTTCCTCCCCTCCGGCTCCAACTCCGGCGAGGATCCGGCCTGCCTCGAAGTCCGCGCCCGGATCCGATCTTGGTTGACTGTCCTTCTCCCCCGAAATTTCCTCTAAGTCATTATCTGTGATAATTTTGTTGCATTTTCATCATGCCATAACTTTGCACCCGTGGCTCCGTTTTGGGCGTGTAGCATACCGAAATGTTCGCCTCGATGAGTACATCATTTCATATCATTGCATCATTTCCATTTGAGCCCATATTGATGCCCGCAATGCTGTTAGAAGAGGGCTATGTGATGTTAGTTTCAGATTCTTATCAGAACATGCACTTTTGTCATTTTTGCCATGATTGATGTGTGCACCCTATGATCTTGAGTCCTACATGTGTTTTGTAATATGCCATTCCATATTTACAGGGGTGTATGCCATGTATTTTTGAGATCTCTGTGGTGACTAGCACAAGCATGCAAACTAGGCTTCATGATGTTGCTGTTTTCAGCCTGCTCACTTGATATTTTTATGCCATGTAAACTTGATGCTACAGAGAGATCCATGCATATTTTGAGATACTTCAGTAAGGATGTTTTGAACATATGGTTATGCTCTATCCATCCATGCCCTTGTATGCAATTATGGAGTGCCATAGCTTGAGTCAATCGAGCTATACTTTTGCTATAAAATGTTTCCTGGAAGATTGTTTACATGTTATTCAATTTTGCCAAGGTTGTTGTAGTTGATCCGTGTATGCTATGATGTTGTTCTTGCCATGTATAGCTTCTATGCCATGTCTTCTTGATGTATGTATGCTTAGTTTATCATGTAATGCTCTGTAGTGAGTGCATCGAGCTCGCGAAGATGCCTTCATAATTCTGTCAATGTCATGCCCTGTTTGCTCAATCTGTTAACGAAACTTGCTATGTTTACGTGGGTGCCATCATATCTTATGATCCTTTTTGGCTCATGGTCAGTAAGGGACTTTTGTTCTATGCTTTGAGTAGGTTCATGCCATGCCTTGCTTTGCTATTATAAGTTCCTGTATCATGTTGTTTGCTTGCTCTGAACATTGCTTCCTGATGCTGATTCTGCCATGTTCAGTATTTTCACAAAGTCTGTGAAGCTGATATATTTTGCACTTTTGTCATGCTTGTTTGGACCTGTTATGCTGTGATTTAGCCGTAGCTCATTGTTCATCTTTTGTCAAGAATCTTGAGTAGATTACTGACATATGCTTTGTTGGTACGTTTGGGTGCAGTAGCTTAATTTCTTGTTGCTGGCTATGTGGCATCATGCTGTTTATGGAAGATTTGTGCCATTCTTGTTTTGCTTGTCATTTGCAAACCGTGCATCCGATTCCGGTGATCTTTATATCGATTTCAACCGAAATCATCTCACCTTTCCAGAGACATACTTGGTTTGCCAAGTTGATGCCTGGTTCATCATTTTCCTTTCGGAGCACGCATACGCATTGCATATCACATCTCGCATATCATGCCATGTATTGCATCATGTTGCTTGTGCATTGCACCGTGATTTATTGTGGTTCCATTGTTTGTGTTCTTGCTTTGGGTAGAACCGGGAGACGAGTACATGAACGAGGAACCTGTTGAGAACGCTTACGAGGATCAAGCTTTCGACAACTCTGAGAACTTTGCAGGCAAGATGACCATACCCTCGAAATCACTTCTATCTTTGCTTGCTAGATGCTCGCTCTTTTGCTATGCCTATGCTATGATGCCTATCACTTGCTCATCATTCCTCCCATATTGCCCTGTCAAGCCCCTAACCATCCTTTCCTAGCAAACCGTTGATTGGCTATGTTACCGCTTTGCTCAGCCCCTCTTATAGCGTTGCTAGTTGCAGGTGAAGATGAAGTTTGTTCATTGTTGGAACATGGAGATGTTGTTCCTTGTTGGAACATGTTTACTTGTTGGGATATCACAATATCTATTGTTTAATTAATGCATCTATATACTTGGTAAAGGGTGGAAGACTCGGCCTTATGCCCGGTGTTTTGTTCCACTCTTGCCGCCCTAGTTTCCGTCATACCGGTGTTATGTTCCTTGATTTCGCGTTCCTTACGGTTGGGTGATTTATGGGACCCCTTGATAGTTCGCTTTGAATAAGACTCCTCCAAGAAGGCCCAACATTGGTTTTACCATTTGCCACCTAAGCCTTTTTTCCCGGGTTTTCGCGAGCCCGAGGGTCATCTTTATTTTAGCCCCCCGGGCGGTGCTCCTTCGAGTGTTGGTCCAAACGGCAGATCTGCAGGCCACCACGAGGCAACTCGAGGGCTGGTTTTACTCATAGGCTGACCTATCCGGTTTGCCCCGAGAACGAGATATGTGCAGCTCCTATCGGGATTTGTCGGCGATCGGGCGGCTTTGCTGGTCTTGTTTTATTGCTGTCGAAATGTCTTGTAGTCCGGGATTCGAGATCGATCGGGTCTTCCGGTAGAAGGAATATCCTTCGTTGACCGTGAGAGCTTATAATGGGCTGTTGGGACACCGCAGGTATTATCTTTCAAAGCCGTGCCCGCGGTTATGAGGCAGATGGGAATTTGTTAATGTCGGTTGTAGAAAACCGAAGTTGACCTTGAATAGAACACATCAATCGCGTGTGTAACGTGATGGTCTCTTCTCGCGGAGTCCGGAAGTGAACACGGTGTTGGAGTTATGTTTGACGTAAGTAGTTCAGGATCACTTCTTGATCGCTACTAGCTTCACGATCGTGCCTTGCTTCTCTTCTTGCTCTCTTTTGCGAGTGTAGCCACCATATATGCTAGTCGCTTGCTGCAGCTCCACCTCACAACTCTGTCCTTCCTATAAGCTTAAATAGTCCTGATCTCGCGGGTGTGAGAGTGCTGAGTCCCCGTGACTCACAGATTCTACCAAAACAGTTGCAGGTGCCGACGATGCCAGTGCAGATGACGCAACCGAGCTCAAGTGGGAGTTCGACGAGGAACGTGGTCGTTACTATGTGTCTTTTCCGGATGATCAGTAGTGGAGCCCAGTTGGGACGATTGGGGATCTGTGTAGCATTTGGGGTAGTCTTCTTTTATTTTGGTTCCGTAGTCGGACCTTGAGTGTAATATGGATGATGGATGTTTATTTATGTTGTGTGAAGTGGCATTGTAAGCCAACTATGTATCTCTTTCCTTATGTATTACATGGGTTGTGTGAAGATTACCTCACTTGCGACATTGCTTTCAATGCGGTTATGCCTCTAAGTCGTGCTTCGACACGTGGGAGATATAGCCGCATCGAGGGCGTTACATGCATCCTCTGGACCTGAGACCATGCCGGTCGTCTTGTTTTTTCAATGACATGCGGGATCGCATGTGAGAAAAGGAATTCCAACGTTGCCACGACACCGCAGTGACTACCCCGGCACACCAAAACCCTCGTCCCTCGCTACCGTCGCTGTGTGCTCCAGTGGCGCCAGCTGCCCGCATTCATGTCGTCCGTCAGTATGTCGTCATTAAGAGGCTCGGTGCCCGAGGAACAACTCCGGCGACTTAATGACGCACCCGGACGCTTGGCCTCACCGGAATGCACTACTTAAAGCGACAACGCCAAGCTAACCTCCACACCATAGCGCATCGTCCTCCTACCGGAACCACATCCGCCATGATCAGCAAGCGAACGCTCTGCGGAGAGCTTGTCTTCGGGATGGAGCTCGAGGTCACCGCCGCTGAAGTCGCCCGACAAGCGGTGGCCTACGCTGGCGGCCGACGACGGGTGCACCGCCACCACGCTGGCCCTACTTGCCGCTGTCCAACGTCAGGCACCGCCGAGGTCGGGGACTCCTCCGAGGATGAGTAGGGCATGGGAGGCGGCAGGGCATGGTGTGCCAACTGGCCGGTTTGTCTCCCGTGTTCTAATTTTCCTTGCCGGAGACCGCACCTTCACTTCACGGGTCTTGAACCCCGCCCCCGTACATGGAGATCACAGATGGAGGACGTCGGTCGCCGCCGCAGAATAGGTTTAGGGTCGGGTTTCTTTTATTTTTTTGTCCTATAAAAGTTTGAAATGTAATGAAAATCTGCCGTGTTTGCATTAATCTCGGCCGGTGTATATGAACTTTCACAATAATATACATATTGTAGGAGTACTAGCAAGATGCCCGTGCGTTGCACGGAAGATCAAAGATCTTGCGGGAGAAAAGGATGAACGAGGGAAAGCCTTATCTGCAAATGTGGAGAGGAGTGCGGGTAAATTGTCATAGTTTCCTTCCTATCCGTTAGATATAGATCGGACGGCCTATATTGCAGGATCGGACACATCTTTCTACATCTACGGGAACCTACGAAAGGGTTAACATAAATTGCCTCTCTCTCTCCTCTCCTGATTTTCATGGTGGTGGGCCCTCCTCCCCCAATCTACAATCAACAGCTCACACGTTTCACATTACGTTAATTACGTAACTGGGATTACGTAGGTGTAGCATTACTCGTCCTAAAAAACCCAACTAAGCCAACCTCCTAGCATATCGCACGGGAAAAGACCCGGTCGCGCCGTTTTAGTCGGGATTACCGGATTACTAGTAGTAGTATCGATGGATCGCGCGAAGCAACAGATTTTTTTTGTGGGGGCGAAGCACCTTGTTTAAAAGGAAAAAATGTGGTACACTCACAGCACTCCTGTCGCGGTCGCATTGCACCCCACACACGTTCGGTCCTGCACACGGCTCACGAACGGGCAGCGCTTCGCTTGCCTCTTCACCGACACGTGGGACTGCACTTGAGAAACCGACCATGCGCTAAACTCCCCGCCCACCGCAAAAATCCTCCCCCCACCCAAAAATTCCCCCAACCGATTCAACCGCCCTTCGCCAACTAGCCAATAATATTCTCCAAACCCACCTCCCCCCTGTCCCCCTCCACTCCATTCGCTCTGCCAAAGCCGCCCTCCCCTCCACGTCAATACGTCGGCGCCGCGGTTCGGCGATCCTCTCGCTCCCACAGTACGCTCTCATAGACTGCCGTCCTCTAGGCATGCCACCGCTGTCAGCGCCGCCACCGCTGGCGACGTTCGTGTGGAGACGCACGGCGGTCAGCTTCTCCCATGGTACGCGCATTCTAGACTGAGGCCCCGTTCATGTCGGTGTAGCGCTGAATGTTAGCTGATAGACGCTATTAATCTCACTATTTGCCAAAGTAGTTTACTGTCAATATGCTCTGCTTAAGAAGCTTGCTTGCCCTGTTCTGCAATCAATCTGCTTAGCTGAGATGGCATGCCAAGGCCGATTAGTTGCTAAAATATCCTGCCATATATTTATTGTGACGTAGATTGCCATGGTCTAGTAGCCAATCTGTTAGGTGAAATAGCTCTACACCGTTTTATACTCGATCTTTGTTGCTGCGATGGCCTTCGATAGTTCGATGGCTGTGTGCTCGGCCTCATTGACTGCTGAAATAGCCTGCCATAATTTGGCACTCAAATCTGTTTCCTGAATTAGCTTTACATATATTTCGTTACTTAGATCTGCTCGTCCAAATATCTTGCCATAGCTTTACACATCGACCTAGGTATTTTTTTCTTGGACTTCATAAAAAAGCATATATGTTTTTCCTGTAATATCTAGTAGAAGAACTAATTTGTATGTCTAACAGATGGACAGGACTTGGATAACTTCTGCTCGAATATTCTCCGCTGCATATGTCGAGGGGGTTGAAAACTTCATGAACTTTATCAGAGCTGAGTACGGTGGTCCAAAATCAGATGTGCTCTGCCCGTGTAGCAGTTGTATGAATTCAGTTACAAGACCCCTATTAACTGTGCAAAATCATCTACACTTGTATGGGATGTCGGTCACATATACTAGGTGGGTTCATCATGGTGAAGCTGTGAACGTCAATGTTATTGACTACGAGGAAGGGAGATCACCATCTTGATCTCGCCTCGATGCTCGGTGGAAGAGGAGGAGGAGGTGGTGGTGGCGGAGCCAGTGAGTTTGACCAACATTGAAACAATGCTACAAAATGCTCGTGCATTCCGTGAACTTTCACCTGCAGAAGAAAAACGGTGGGCCCGCATGTTGGAACAATGCAACGTGTTGTGTCACCCGTGAAATAAGCTGTCAAGATTCTCAGCTATGGTCACCTTTCTTGGTGAAGACATCGAGCGGATGACCAACAAATCATTCAATGCGATGTTGGCTGCTTTCCGTGAATCTTTCCCAGACATCGCCTCGAGCTGCCACACACCTACATAGAAATGAAGAATTTCCTTTGTGCAGTTGGAATAGGATATGATATGATCCATGTTTGTAAGAATACTTGTGTTACATTCGGAAGGATTATGCCAACTTAAGTGAATGCCGAAATGCAAATCATCAAGATGGAAAGATGGCGATGTTGTGAAGAGGATTCCTCATAATGTTTCGAGACATTTTCCAATTACACCAAGATTGCAGAGGTTGTTTCATGATTTGAAACAAGAGAGGATGCCTTGTGGCATTCTAGGAACCAGGAGTACAGAGATCAGAATGTAATGAGCCATCCATCTCATGGTAGTGAATGGAAAAGCTTCAATGATAAACACAAAGAGTTTGTGCTGACCGAGAAACATTAGACTTGGCTTAGCTTCAGATGGATTTAACCCATTTGGCCACCAGAGCGCCACATATAGCATGTGGCCGTGCTTGTTATCCCTTACAACATGCGCCCAAATGTACGCACCAAAGAATCAAACTACATGATGGCCTTGCTCATCCCAGTCCAAAAAGTCTGGAAAGGATTTTGATTTGTTCATGGAGCCTCTTGTGGAGGAACTTTAACAGCTATGGAAGGGTGTTCTCACTCGAGACCTATATAGCAGCCCACCAGCTGATTTCTTTCTGCGTGCTATTATAATTTGGTGCATCCATGATTATCCGGCTTTGGGCACTATGCACTACTGGAAACTGGGAATTTGCCATCAGCCAGCTGATGGCAAAGAACGTCTTTGCCATCTGCTTATAAAAAACAGATGGCAAAGAACTGACAGATGGCAAAGAACATGGTTGCCATCAGCCAATTCTTTGCCATCCGCTAGTGGATGGCAAATAATCTTTGCCATCTGCCAAACAGATGGCAAAGAGGTGGGTAGGGTCGATCTGCAGCGGCTCGTCAACCCACCTCTTTGCCATCCGCCAGATGGCAAAGAATCTTTTCCATCTGTTGCTATATGATGGCAAAGAAGTGGGTGGAGCCCAATGGGTAACGGCGTTATAACGGCCAATAGCCCCACCTCTTTGCCATTTGCCGTGGATGGCAAGGCCCATATCTTTGCCATCAGCCGGTGGTGGCAGATGGCAAAGAGGTCGACCCTCTCTCCCAGCCCGGCCCTCCCTCTCTCTCTCTTCCAGCCAGCCCCCCCCCTCTCTCTCTCCCAACCTCACCCACCCACCAGCCCGGCCCCCAGACCAGCACCCCGCCCAGCGACCCAGTGCGCCGCCCGCCCCGCCGCCCGCCCGCCCCCGCCACCGCAGCCCTCCTCCCCCCTCCCGCCCCTCCCCGCCCGCAGCCCTCCCCGCCACTCCCCGCCCTCCCCGCCCCCCCGCCCCAGCCCGCCCTCCCCGCCCCTCCCGGCCACCCAGCCCCTCCCCGCCCCTCCCCCCGCCAGCCCTCCCCAGCCACTCCCCGCCCCTCCCGCCCCTCCCCGCCCCTCCCGCCAGCTCTCCTCCCCTGCCCCTTCCCGGCCACGGCGGCCTCCCCCCTCCCGCCACCGCTGCCTCCCCGCCTCCCCACCACCGCCCGTCCCTCCACCAGTCGGACCTCCCCGCCCTCCCAGCCACTGCTGCCCTCCGGCCACCAGGCGTGCCCCTGCCCGCCCTCCATCGAGCCAAGCCACGGCGCCGCCCCTTCCCTGCCCTCCCGCCACGGCGCCCGCCCTCCATCTGTCTGTATGTCACTCTGAACAAAGCAAAATTGTAGGAATCTGAACACTTGCCTATTAAGTATTAACCAATCACTTTCGCAAAAGCATGACAAGCCAACATGACCTTTACTTGCAAGTACACCAACAAACACAAAAATATATGGCATGATTTCTAGGTCTTTGTTCATGTATTACGAACAATATGTGCATAAGAGGCCAAAGAACACCAAAGATGGACAATAAGCAGATTACATCCAAGAAGAAAAGGAGAGTATCTTGAAGATTACCTAGGTAGTCCTTCGTAAAAATAAGAAGCACTGAACTAACACAGCAGAAAGGTGTCACGAAATAGAATCCCGGATATAAGTCATTAGCATAAATTCCATCAAGTATGTAGAGCACATAATAGTTATATCTAGATATTAAATCCATCACCTCAATAAGTAAGAAACTGACGTTAGTTGCATCTTCATTTCACATCCATTCATGATGAAGCTGCCTAATAGGATTTGAAAATTAATATATGCTATTCTTGTTTTAACAAACATGGCCTGCAATTTTGAGAGTTGGAGACATCAATATAGATACCACATGTCTAGTAATAAAGACTGCACAAGATATTAGAGGACGGTGAATGGAGATTCATAGAGGAAAACCAAAGACCTACTAATTAGCATGAAAATTGACAAAAAGGGGCTGGTCAATAAAAGCAGAGCTCCTTATGCATCCTTCTTCGCCCTTTATGTGCCAAAACTGTAGTTTTCATGAACATCGATGAGGCGCACCCTAGCTCGTCAGCGGTGACAAAAACATCAACACGTCAGTTCACCTCCAAATTTCACTAATTCTGGTAGTTGTGATACAAATTTCAGCTCTCATAATTCATCAACCTGAAGAATGCTATGCTTCAGAAAACATTAACATCTAGACGATTTCGAAGCCAGGAAACACCAGTATATTACCAGCAGTTGGTGACAAAAATACTCGTGGTCGCGGGTGGACGTCGTCGTCGTCTTGCTCGATATGGGCAACGTCCGCTTGCTCGAGGTTTGGTGATGTGGGCAGTGTCCAAATCTCAACTCTGTCAAAGGGCGAGTGTGGGACAGGCAGTGAGGGTGGAGAGGAGGGGACGGCAAGTGACGGGAACGCTGGGGGGCGGCGGCGCGGCGGATAGTGCTCCCATCTAAGATAGGCTATGTAAGACATGTAAAAAATCAAATGATTTTACCATCTAAGATATGCATAATTAAATGCAAGTAAAATCAAAACTTTGGCAAGGGATGGGGCTCGTACATCCCAAACCTGCCAGATGGTTATATATGAATTTGGGAAATAGGTTAGGTTGCACATCAAGAAGAACTAATTCATTGTTAGACCCTTCCATATTTGAAGAACGGTATCCTCTCAAAGAAACAACACACGGAAACATGAGCATCTAGGACTGGGCAATGACTGTCGAACAAAATTTAGTTTGGATATTAATCAAGCACACAAATATGCAAAACTAGCAAATGTATAGGAACAGTGTGTGCCTTAGCATGTACGGGTTGCACAGGGAAAAAACTACCAAAACTATGGTTTTTCTCAATTTTACCAAAACTACCTAGGTGTTTGGCTGGTGTTTCGCCGGGGTGGTTTTTCGGGTCATATATTTGTGAATTATGAGTTAGGTCATATATTTTCCAATTTTGTTATGAAAAACATCATATATATATTTGCGTTGATAGGGTGGATTTAAATGTGGAGTTGTTTCATCGCTGTGAGGGTCTGGTGTTCAACAACCTCCCCGTGCGTTCGACGAGCTCCGCTCCTGCGTTCGTGGGTGAGCACAAATGACATCTCCTCCTCTCCCCCTTCATTTGCTCTGTTCTGGTCTTCGTGGCGATGAAACTTGCTAGCTATAGGTGTATTCAATCATCGATATCGTGACCACTATCGTCTCCTGCTCGAAGGGTTACATCTATAAATATGCATTCATTTGCATATTTATAACCGTAATTCTTCAATTGTTTGTCCAACGTTATCCATGGACAGCAGTATGTGTAGATTGGGTTCGTTTTCCCATATGCTCGCTCCGGATCTCGATGCAATTTCGCTGTGCCTCTCTGTTGTTCTCGGTACACATCCTCTCTCCGCTATTGCCGAGACGTGTATCAGAGAACAGCGGGAGGTGCTGCCAAATTTTGTGTCAGATCCGGAGCAGAGCATGGGAAAACGAACCCAATCTACACATACTCGGGTGGGATTAGGACCTATCTTTACCTATTAGCGTCTAGGTTGCATGGACGTAATAAAACTGAGAAACTTTATTAACTGATGAATATGGTTTGCTGAGTTATGTATGTATTTCTTGTGTGTCCAGTAGCTAGGCAAGATGAGTGATCATGCGTGGATGTACACCGGTCACCCTAGTCAGAAAGACATGACCCCTGAATGGATGAAAAAAACCAAGGGGTTTATCAGAGCCACATTTGCAAATGGACAGAAAACAACCTGGTGCCCTGTTTGAAAGCGATAACGATCAGAAGATGTCGAGTTTGAAATGATCAAACACCTGCGAAGTGGGGTTTTACGCCCGGTTATACGATGTGTACATTTCATGGTGAGTCTGCCCAACGTTCAGAGCTGAGGAGGGCCGTCGCCGCACCGAGCGAGCATGGTACCGGGATGGAAGACATGGTGCAAGACTTTGATGATGCTCGGGATTCGGACGATGAGATGGAGGAATCTGCAAAGGCCTTCAATGATATGTTGGAGTCTTCGAAGCGTCCTCTCCATGAGCACACCGAGCTTTGTCAGCTGGATGCCATCGCACAAGTAATGGCTCTGAAGGCTCAATTCAACTTGGGCAGAGAATGCTATGACGCGATAGTGACACTATTTGGACGCTTTCTACCCAAAGGCCATATAATGCCTGCAAACCTGTACCAGTCGGACAAAATCCTCCGTGTACTTAAGATGCCCTATGAGAAGATAGATGCCTGTGAGAATGGATGTGCCTTATTTAGGCTCCAGTATACGGACTTGAACTATTGTCCCATTTGCAAGTCTTCCAGGTATGTTGAGGTAGACAACGGTATGGGTGAGAAGAGTCAGACCAAAATCCCCATTAACGTTCTTCGGTATATGCCAATCATACCAAGACTTCAACGTCTATTCATGGTCGAAGAGACAGCCAGACAGATGACATGGCACAAATTGGGCAAAAGAACCGAACGGGATGCAGATGGGAATCTGATGATGGTACACACATCGGATGGTGCTGCATGGAAACACTTCGATGCATTGCATGATGAAAAAGCGCCAGATCCAAGGAATCCTCGAGTAGCCGTCAGCACGGATGGGTTCAATGTGTTTGGTATGATGGCAGCCCAATACAGTTGTTGGCCTGTATTTGTCATTCCACTCAATCTCCCCCCCGGACAGATTATGCAAAGAAAGAACATTTTCCTGACGTTGATAATTCCGGGGCCCAACTATCCGGGGAAGAATATGAATGTGTACATGCAGCCGCTTAAGGATGAACTGCAAGAAGCTTGGGATAATGGGATCAAGACATACGACGCCGCTACAAAAAAAAACTTCCTAATGCGCGTGTGGTACATGTACTCGATGCATGACTTGCCGGCGTATGCGCTATTCGTTGGCTGGTGTGTGCATGGAAGGTTCCCGTGCCCCACATGCAAGGCAGCTCTTGAGTTTCGTCGGCTGCAGGCGGGTGGCAAGTTTTCTTGCTTCGACATGCATAGACAGTTCTGGATCCTCACCATAAGTTAAGAAAAGACAAGAAGAACTTCATCAAAGGTAGAGATGTCAAAACTCGCACCACCTGCATTGACAGCCAATGACACTGGATCGCTTAAACGCTCTCGAGCCGGATCCAGGCGTCGAGTGGTATTTCAAGGGGTATATACGGAACACGCTGGACCCACAAGATATGCTTGTGGGATCTGCCAGATTCAAAGACCTCCTTTGCCCACACAACATCGACGTGATGCACACTGAAAAGAATGTCGGTGAGGCCCTCTTTGGTACATTGTTAGGCATAGAGGGAAAACGAAGGATAATCCTAAGGCGAGTCGATCAGGAGGCTCTATGTGATAGACCGCTACAAAACATGAAACAACCAAAAGGAAAGACGAATCAAGCGAAGCCAAAGGCATGGTTCAATCTTGGAAGGCGGTTATGAGGGAAATACTCCTGTGGGTGAAAAAGGAGTTGATGTTCCCCGATGGGTATGCATCGAATCTAAAGAGGGGAGCGAGCCTTGAAAAATTGAAAATATTTGGTCTCAAGAGTCATGATTGGCACATATGGATTTGAAAATTGAAAATGACTTAATATGCTTAGCTAGTTCAAAAATTACATAATAAGCTTAATTAGCTCCAAAATGACCTATTTAACCTAGGATAGCTCTAAAATGACCTATACTTAGCATTGTTTCCTTCAAAATGACTTAATATGCTTAGCTAGCTTAAAAATGACCTATTTAACCTAGGATAGCTCTAAAATGACATATACTTAGCATCTTTTCCTCCAAAATGACTTAATATGCTTAGCTAACTCTAAAATGACATAATATGCTTAAGAAACTAGATAACAACCCCGCGCGTTGCCGCGGGAAAATTAGCATACCAAGTTGTAAAAATTCATGAGGTGTGATAAGAAAGAAATGAAATTTTCCACTGAAGTGTGATGCTTCTGAGCGATAAGAAGGAAATGAAATTTACCACTGAAGTGTGATGCTTCTAAGCAAACGCAAATCACATTTCCAAAATGATACTCTACATTTGTAGTAAGTCATTCATTCATCAAAGTCTCTTCAAAAAGTTTCAAAAATTATTAGATGTATTGGTTATGGACAATAAGTTCACTTCATGGAACAGAACTTGGCAATGCAAGCACACTTACCACACAGACATGTGAAAATCTGGCTAGCTTTGAAACATAAATATATAACCAATGAAATCAGACTAATCAAACTTTGACATATTGTACAAAGATGATATACATATACAAAAAATGATGCCAACATTTGAATGAAATGAATGGGATAACCAAACTACATACATCCAAATCGATTTAATACACATAATCTGTTTCATGGGGAGATATTACTCTAAATCTTAGGATATATAAATATATATACACAACAAACATTAGAAACAATAAAAAATGCTCGGAACACATGGATTGACCGGCATGTGTCCTTCTTTGCTCCTATGTTCCGTCCCTTTACGGAAATGTCACGCGTGTATCACCAAGTCCTTGTAGCTTACTACGACTTGGTTGCACTCACGATGACCGACACGTGCATTGCTGGGTCATGTATGCATGTCCCTGCACGTTTGTGCCACCTTGGTTCTATGACTAGTCATGTCGGCCCGGGTTCTACGCCATATGGATACTAGCGACATAATCATATACTTAGCATTTTTCCTCCAAAATGACTCAATATGCTTACCTAGCTCAAAATGACTTAATATGCTTAGCTAGCATAAAATGACCTATACTTAGCATTTTCCTCCAAAATGACTTAATATGCTTAGCTAGCATAAAATGACCTATTTAACCTAGGATAGCTCTAAAATGACCTATACTTAGCATATTTTCCTCAAAAAGACTTAATATGCTTAGCTAGCTCTAAAATGATATAGTATGCTTAAGAAATGACATATTTTAGGTCCTAAATGACTTCATATGCTTAGCTAGCTCCAAAATGACATAATAACCTTACTTAGCTTCAAAATGACCTATTCAACCTAGGCTAGCTCTAAAATGACCTATACCTAGCATTTTTTCCTCCAAAATGACTTAATATGCTTAACTAGTTCAAAAATTACATAATAAGCTTAATTAGCTCCAAAATGACCTATTTAACCTAGGATAGCTCTAAAATGACCTATACTGAGCATTGTATCCTTCAAAATGACTTAATATGCTTATCTAGCATAAAAATGACCTATTTAACCTAGGATAGCTCTAAAATGACCTATACTTAGCATCTTTTCCTCAAAAAAGACTTAATATGCTTAGCTATCTCTAAAACGATATAGTATGCTTAAGAAATGACATATTTTAGGTCCTAAATAACTTCATATGCTTAGCTAGCTCCAAAATGACATAATAACCTTACTTAGCTTCAAAATGACCTATTCAACCTAGGCTAGCTCTAAAATGACCTATACTTAGCATTTTTTCCTCCAAAATGACTTAATATGCTTAGCTAGTTCAAAAATTACATAATAAGCTTAATTAGCTCCAAAATGACCTATTTAACCTAGGATAGCTCTAAAATGACCTATACTTAGCATTGTTTCCTTCAAAATGACTTAATATGCTTAGCTAGCTTCAAAATGACTTAGTGTGCTTGCATAATCTTTGTTTGCAGCAGTGTGTGCTTCACCTATATATATTACTGTGAATAAGGTATAGGGTCACTCATACAAAAGAGAGAGGGCCTTAGTACATATAAGCAAGGAGAAATATGACTATAGATTGGCAGGAATAAGACTGGGCATAAGATGCCTGGTAGTGTGTCGTTATAGTATGCTCAAAATGACATAATAACCATACTTAGCTCCAAAATGACCTATTTTACAGATATAAGTTGCATCATAATAATCTTCACATTTTAGTTGCATCATAATAATCTTCTTCTTCTAACTTTCTTCTTTCCCATTTACTGATTTGCTTAAGATCACTAAGCTTGGGTTGATGGAGTGCTTGTATTTAGTTTTGTTTTGACCTTGTGAAACTTGCTACCTATGGATGAAACTGTAATATTGATGAAACTATGTATTTGTACGGATGAAACTTGCTACTATTGGTAACATGTGTTGGATACATATGTGTTCATGACTATTGGTAATATGTGTTGAATATGCTATATTGGTCATATAAATATATTTGTGTTTGATTTCGTGAAAATGAATTGATATAAGAAAAACAAAATTAAATGGGGCAATATAGTCACTTTGCCATCATTTGGCAGATGGCAAAGAGCTTCATCATCGGTGGCAGATGGCAAAGACTGCAGCCTTTGCCATCTGGCTGGCGAGATAACAAAGACTGCAGCCTTTGCCATCTTGGTGATGGCAAAGTATGCCGTTAACCTCCGACGGCTAACCCGTTAAGAGGCTTTGCCATCCGCAACAGATGGCAAATCCTGAGCTCTTTGCCATCACGGCGGATGGCAAAGTTACGAGCTCTTTGCCATCAGCCGCCAGATGGCAAAGAAGCCTTTACCGGCGGATTTCGACGACCTGTTTGCCATCTGCTGGCCGATGGCAAAGCCTTTGCCATCCGCCGAACATGCCTTTGCCATCCGCCATGGCGATGGCAAAGTGCCGATTCCGATAGTGATGTCGAGGCGAACGACACATGGTTACAATGCATGTGTTATTGTGACAGAAATCGCTGTCATATGCAATACTTAGCAAGATCTGTTACATTGGACACCGCCATTTCCTTGCCAAGGACAAGCCGCTTCCTAGAAAATACCGAAGACATGTGTTCAATGCAAAGCATGAAAACCGTGATGTGCCAAAGAGGCTCACCGCCGATGAGTTGCAAGTGGAATTAGAGAAGGTCAGGCATATTACACCAGGAAACCATCCTGATAATGGTAGCGGGAAAAGGAAGCGTGGCAGGTAGTAAGAGAGATTATTGTTTACCCGCAGGTCCACTTTGTGGGACTTGGAGTATTGGAAAGATTTGGATCTGCGGCATAATCTTGATGTGATGCACATCGAGAAAAATATATGTGACAACATTATCGGCACACTTCTTAATATTGAAGGCAAGATGAAAGATACCTTAAAATCTAGGATTGATTTGACACACCTAGGTATCAGACAGGATTTGCAAGTGCAAGATGAAGGTAAACCACAGGATATGGCACAAGCTGTGTATGTCTTGGACAAGGTAAAAAGAAAAGAATTCTGCGAGGTCCTGTCACGTGTGATGTTCCCACATGGATTTGCTTCCAACCCTGAAAGGAGACCCAGTGCAGATGGAAACAAGGTACAAGGGTTGAAAACTCATGACTGCCACGTCCTACTTCAAAGGGTTTTACCTGTTATCCTTAGAGGATTGGGCCGCCCTAACTTATACAGAGCAGTTGCAGAGTTGGGGCAATTCTTCAAGGAACTCTGCAGTAGGAATATCAGGATTGATGCTTTGGCGCGTCTTAGAGACAAGATACCAACTATCCTATGCGACCTTGAGAAGATATATCCTCCAGCCTTCTTTGATGTGATGGTGCATTTGGCTGTTCATCTACCTGATGAGGCACTACTTAGAGGTCCAAGACAAGATGGCTGGATGTACCCTATTGAAAGGCGGTTAGGCACTTTCAAGAGCTATGTTAGGAACAGAGCTAGACCCGAGGGTTCCATTGCAGAGGCCTACATTGCTACAGAAGCGTTGACATTCTGCTCAAAATACATTGAAACAGCTGATCAACTTAGCAAAGAGGTGGGTGAAGACAATCTCGGGCTCAATGTTTTTGATTATTCTGTTCGAGTTACTGTGGAAGAGTCGACAAGAGGACAAACCTAAAGATTTGGACAAAATGGTTTGGTATGTGTAGAATAAGCATCCCCGAGATACTACCTTATATCAAGTAGTGCAGTACTGCAGCTTATACATCGTAATCTACCAAACTTGCAGCACATTCTTATATATTTTGATGTTTGACACGATCACTATGTTGTGCAGCATCTACAAAGAGGAGTTACTGCCGCAAAATCCAAGAAACATTGACAAACTGGTTATGGCAGGATTTGCGAAATGGTTCAAGAACCATGTAAGATTTTGAAGTGCAATCGCCGCTTTTTAATATATTGAGTACATAAGATGATCAGCTTGTCTATTTTCTAACCATAGGTTAAGAAGATGCGGAGGATGGGCAGGCAGTTGATGATGCCCTTTACTCACTAGCAATGGGTCCTAATACTCGGTAAGACATTATGAATCTTGCGTTGTTGGAGATCTGCGCTACAACACCCTTGCACGAGACGAAGGCGGGAAGACACAAAATAGTGCCATCATGAGCACGGATACGTTATGACAAAGAGACAACTGAAATGTATGCTAACATAATGTACATTGTTCGGGTTGCAGTATATCTCGAGTTTCGAGGATCATCGGTGTGTGGTTCTGTTGTGCTGTCGTTGGTATAACCTGTTTTCGAGGATCGCAAAACCAGAGCTGATGATTATTTCAAATCCATCAATGTCAAGGCGGCGTACCAGACCAACGAGCCTTTTATTTTGGCAAATCAAGCAACACAGATATTTTTCTTGGAAGACACATTTGCACATAGCGATGAGTGGAGAGTATTGCAAAGGTTTGAGCAGAGGAATTCGTTTAATGAAGTTGCACAACAAGATGATGCTTACATCGCTCCTGATGTACAAGATAACACAGATATTCCTAATATCTTTGAGAACCATCACGCCAATGACGCCATTTAAAAGATTGCCTCGTCGTTTGTGGACATACAAGAGTTGATCAAGAAGAAGCCAACGTTGGAGGCGTTGAGGACGAAGAAGAAGATGACACCGTGGGGAATTACGATTCGATCGATACACATGGCGAAGATGTTGGCGCTTCTGCTGCGGATGATGATTACATTGCTTTTGTCGTATTTGCCTGTCAGAAGACGTTTTTTTATCTACTATGTGAAATTGTGTTTGCTATGACAACTGAAACCTGATGAACATGTTGTTTAGTATTTTGTTGTGAGAACATCACTTGTTATGTATGCTGATTTGTGTTTGGTGATTGTATGACAACTAAAACATGATGGCATTGTTGTTTAGTTGTACTCATATTTGGCTGTGAAACTTGAATTTGATGACATAGTTTGTTGTTGGACTGCAATTTGCTCGACGTCTTCGAATGAGAACAAAGTTGACCCGACAGGGCCTCTGCTATTTATTTATTTATATGAGCAAAAGGGGATACCCCCTGATTTCCGTTAATAGAAATCATTAGATGTTCAAAACACTACGCCCATCCTGCTACACAGGTTTCATTCATTACTAGTTTCAGCAAAGTGCTCATGTCGTATCCACTGAATACATCACGAGTGCTACATACACTGCAAATAAAGAGACAATCATCCTACAGAGCACATCGATTTTCCCCATTATCTTCACTAGCTCTTTCATCTCCTCATTGCTGTCAAGGCTGTTCAGCAGCTGTTGCTTGGCCATGATCAGAGGAACTGCATCTTTAACCTTCCGCTCTGCATCTTCCTCTTACATCGTTCCTTCGCCATTTGTCCAACACCCCAACCTGCTGGTATTGGGATTCCTCGGCTAACCAAATAATCAGCATACTTGCATTCCCCCACATCAGCAACTTCCCAGAAATACAAATCACACGAATCTTCCCCACGAATCAAATTGGTAGATCATCAACCAAACTATTAAAAAAATCAGCAACTGAAAGCAGCAAAACAACACTTAAACATATTATTACCCCATGATTCGGGCATTTGTAGAAGACTCGGCCAGGGTTGCGGATTGTGGTTGAGACGTGACGGATGACTCTGTGTGATTTGCAGCAGTGGCACCACACCAACGGCAGCGGGTTGCGATGAGCAATCGGCTGCGGTGCGCGTGCCGGCGAGGGTGTGATGAGACCCACAGCCGATGGTACGAGTTGCGACTTGGCGCATATCTGGTTATTGCCTGCTAAAGAGCAGGTGGACGAGTAGCTAGCGGACATGGTTGCTGCGGCCAGAGCTTCTGATGCTTGGCAGAGTAAGTAGAGAAGAGGAGAAGCGAACGTTGGATATGTCAGTTTCATTACTTGCAGAGTAGCATAGCACCATATATAGTCATAGTCTAGGTTTGGATTCGAACCAGCTACAGGAGCACGTCTTTCTTTTTTCTAAAACTCGGCAACGTCTCTTTACTGGTACACTAGCTTGTTCTATAAGCCTTCCCGAGTCTTTGATTTTCTTTCCCTTTTTTTGCGAGGACCTGACAGCTGGGACCCACCGGAAGGGCCTCTGTATTTCGCGAAAAAAACGTTCCCCCCGCTGACATGTCGGACCCACCAGCTATATCTTCGCACGCAAGGAAGTGCCTCCTTATTACGCACAAAAAAATGAATACCCCCTGCTAGCTGGGACCCACCGTAGTGGGAGGATGACTTGTGGGCCAACAAAGTAGACGGGGACGGAGGGCTTTATCAACTTAATCAATATGAACGATTCTAGCTCCAGTGACCGTACGATGTCCATCCAACGGGCGTAGTGCTTCTTCAACCTCTAGTCTTCTTGCTCCAGCCGCCCAAAGCAGCGCCGGTCGTTCCACATGCTCCTGCCTCCCGTGGCCGGCTGTGCTGCCGCGGAGGCCTCACCGCCCCCTACTATTCCGACCGCTGGCCAGGCCCTGCGGCGACGGCAGCCTCACACCGCAGCCGAATCAGTGAACCCTCGTACTCCTCTCCGCGCGCGCTTCCATTGCTGCGTCTTCCCCGGCTCCGCGTCATCCCCTTCCTAGGCCTCATCGTCGTCCACCGCCGTGGTGCTCTCCGCGCGGAGTGGTCAATGTGGTCAAGGAACGACTTCCATCGGAAGAGTGTTGTACATGGAGAGGCTGACAGCTGGGTCCACGGCCACAGCCCTGTTTTTTGTGATTTGCCAAGTAAGTCGCTTTGTCAGGCCTGTTGGGCTGCAAATCTTTCAAGACGAGGAGAGCTTTCATTGGGCTGGCCGAGAAAATGGCCCATCAGTAATGAGAAATGGGTTGTACATTTTTAAAACACATCAAACCGGCAAATAGTTTCAAATATCTTTTTTTTCATTTCAAGATTTTAAATTACATTAATTTTTATGCGTGAAGAATTTGTTGGATTTTATATAGATATACATTTATTTTTAAAATCAGTTTGAATGTGAGTCGAAATTTCGGGATTAAAAACAGTTCGGACCGCACCGAAATATGCAAAATTTTGTATGATTTTTTAACCGTGGCCACAATTTGGGCTGTAATGCTAACAAAAAGAATATGGGCTCCAGAAAAAATCTTAAGAATTAGCAAATGGGCTGAAAATTATTAGAAATAATGGCAGATGGGCTGTATGTTGTTTTCCACAGATTTGAGGCTTTCCTAAAAAAGGTTGGCGACAGCAAAGGATTGTTGGATGTCCATCCAACGGCCGTCGTCTTCTTCAATCTCTGCTCTTCCTGCTCCGGCCGCTCAAGCAGCGCCGGTGGACTGCTGCTCCCTCCTACCCTTGGCCGGCTCTGCTGCCGCCAGCCTCACCGCCCCACCAGTACTCCCATCGCTGGCCTCGCCATCCCTCTACTCACCCACACCTTTGTTATTCTCCGCGAGACAGACGAACCAATAAACCCTCGTACAATTGTACTCCCCTCCGTGGGAAACAACTGCCTAGTCTTCCTGCCTCGTGTCGTTCCTTCCTAAGCCTGCCGTGCCGTCCACCGCCTGGTGCTCTCGGCGTGGCCTGGTCAACGTGGTCAACGATCGACATGCATCTGAAGTGGATCAGACGTGGAGAGGCCGACAGTGGGTCCACGCCCGCATGCAAGGAAATGCCTCCTTATTACGCGCAAAATAATGATTCCTCCACCTGACATCAGGGACCCACCGAAAGGGCCTCTATATTTCACGAAAAAAATGTTACCGCCATTGACAGCTCGGACCCACCAGCTATATCTTCGCACGCAAGGAAGTGCCTCCTTATTACGCACAAAACAATGAATACTCCCCCTGTTAGCTGGGACCCGGTATAGTGGCAGGCTGACTTGTGGGCCTACTAAGTTGACGGGGACGGAGGGCTTTGTCAACTTAGTCAATATGCACGATTCTAGCTCAAGTGACCGTACGATGTCCATCCAACGGCCGTAGTGCTTCTTCAACCTCTGGTCTTCTTGATCCAGCCGCCCAAACCAGCGTCGGTCGTGCCTCGTGCTCCTGCCTCCCGTGGCCAGCTGCGATGCGGAGGAGGCCTCACCGTCCCCTACTACTCCCACCGCTGGCTAGGCCATCCCTCTACTCACCCTCACCCCCTGTTACTCTGCGGCGACGGCAGCCTCACACCGCAGCGAACCAGTGCCCCCGTACTCCTCTATGCGTGGGCATCCACTGCAGCGTCTTACCCGGCTCCGCTTCGTCCCCTTCCTAGGCCTCGCCGTCATCCACCGCCCTGGTGCGCTCGGCGCGGCGTGGTCAACGTGGTCTAGGAACGGCTTCCATCGGATGTGGATCATGACGTGGAGAGGTGACAGTGGGTCCTGACCCGCACAAGGAAGTGCCTCCTTATTACGTGCAAAATAATTATTCCTCCACCTGGCAGCAGGGACCCACCGGACGGGCCACCAGTATTTTGCGAAAAAAATCGTTTCCCCCTGACTGCTGAGACCCACCGGACGGGCCACCGTATTTCATGAAAAAAACGTTCCTCCCGCTGTCAGCTCGGACCCACCGGAAGTGCCTCCTTATTATGCACAAAAAATGAATACTCCCCCGGCTAGCTGGGACCCACCTTGGTGGGAGGCTGACTTGTGGTCCTACTAAGTTGACGGGGACGAAGGGCTTTGTCAACTTAGTCAATATGAACGATTCTAGCTCCATTGACCGTACGATGTCCATCCAACGGCCGTAGTGCTTCTTCAACCTCTGGTCTTCTTGCTCCAGCCGCCCAAAGCAGGGCCGGTCGTGCCGCATGCTCCTGCCTCCCGTGGCCGGCTATGCTGCCGCGGAGGCCTCACCGCCCCTACTATTCCCACCGCTGGCCAGGCCCTGCGGCGACGGCAGCCTCACACCGCAGCCGAACCAGTGAACCCTCGTACTCCTCTCCGCGCGCGCGGGCTTCCACTGCCACATCTTCCCTGGCTCCCCGTAGTCCCCTTCCTAGGCCTCGTCGTTGTCCACCGCCCTGGTGCTCTCGGCGTGGCGTGGTCAACGTGATCAAGGAACGACTTCCATCGGACGTGGACTGTACGTGGAGAGGCTGACAGCTAGGTCAACGGCCGCAGCAAGGAAGTTCCTCCTTATTACGAGAAAAATAATTATTCCTCCACCTGACAGCGGGGACCCACCGAGCGGGCCACCGTGTTCGCCCCGACTGCTGGGACCCACCAGCTACATCTTCGCGAGCAAGGAAGTGCTGGCGGTACCGGGACCCACCTGGTCGAAGCGTCGTGGTGTTGTCATTCTGGTCGCGAACGTGTACGTACATATATATTGGTCGATGTAGAGGCGCGCACATGTCGTAGTAGAGGCGCGCACATGTCGTAGTAGAGGCGCGCACGTGTCGTAGTAGAGGCACGCACGTAGCATGTACACGCACGTCATAGCCGCCAGGTGCAAGAAAGAAAATCTGACCCGCGTATGTGTACATACGGACGGGGTCTCGAACGCCTACTCGCGCATACGTACGGCGAGTGCTTGTTGACATGGCTGGGTCGGAACAGAGAAACAGCACCGTCGTCGTGTTCATGGGGAGGCAACGGAATGCGTCGTGTTCACCTGGAGGCAACGCGGCTGGGTCGGAACGGAATGCGTGGTCGTGTTCATCGGGAGGGCTTGGACGGAAGAGGCGATGGAAACGAGGCCTGGCGTACCGCACAACAGAGGAAACTGACCTCCTACGGTCGAAACGGGGGTCCTGTTGATCGGGAGGGGTGTGGCGTACCGGAAAACAGAGGAAATGGACCTCCTACAGTCGAAACGGGGGTCCTGTTGATCGGGAGGGGTGTGGCGTGCCGCAAATAGGAGGAAGCGGACCTCCTATGGTCGAAGCGGGGTCATGTTGATCGGGAGGGTGTGGCGTGCCGCAAATCGGAGAAGCGGACCTCCTATGGTCGAAGCAGGGTCTGTTGATCGGGAGGGTGTGGCGTACCGCAAAGCAGAGAAGCAGACTTGTGGGAGTGCTACGGTCGAAGCAGGGTCTGTTCGCCGAGAGGGTGCGTGCATCGCAAGCAGGACTCCACAGGATCTGTTCATCTCCACGTCGACCCCTCCAGCCTCCACGAGCTCTTTGTTCATCCACCGTCGACCTCCTCCGGCCTCCACGGGCTCCTGTTCATCCAGCCTCCACCGCCGCTTACTCCACAGCTCATTGTTCAACCATCCCTCCACCGTCTCTGTTCATCCAGCCCTCCACACCACGGGGTCTGTTCAACCACCCCTCCACGGGCACCCCTCCACCGTCTCACTGTTCATCCAGCCCTCCACACCACGGGTCTGTTCATCCACCCTCCACGGGCACCCCTCCACCGTCTCTGTTCATCAGCCCTCCACCACACCACGGGTCCTGTTCATCCGAGGCAGCGCCACCGCCCTTGTTCATCCAACCCCCCCCCCATAGCGCTCCTTGTTCATCCCATCGACCGGCTTGATTAGCAGCGGTAGCCAATCACTCGGGTTCAGTTAGAGCCCAACGCCTCGCTCGGGTTCAGTTAGAGCCAACGCCTCGCACACACGTGCGTACGTGTATGAGAGAAATGCGCATCGCTCGGCCCCCGACCTCCCACCGTAACCGGAACTCCCCGAAATTTTCCTCCCCCTCGCTTCTACCACGGTTTTTTCCGTCATGGACGGCCCAAAGAATGTCATGCAGCTGCGTCTCCGGCCCGCCCAGGACGAAAAGCCCATTTTCTGTCATGATTTTTTGTCATAGAAGTAGGAGCCCACCACATCTATGATGACACCGGGTTTTTTCACAATTATCGTCATAGAAGTGTCATATGTATGATAGAAAAAAAATTCGTTCGGCCCAAAATGTCACGGATGTGTCTTTTTTTGTAGTGGTATAAATGGGTGATGCAGAGTATGTAGCCAAGCAGCATATATGCGTTGGTCCCATATTTGTTCTCGTTGAAACTTTTTCCGATGTGAGGGCAGCAAATCTAGTCCTGCACAAACTACCCGACCCCCCAGTTTCTTTCCCTTTTCAAAAAAGAGTTGGGTTCCTTACAGATGTGTGTACTGGGTTACCCCCTTTTTCCCTTTTCGACCAACAAAGCGGCTGGATAGCTAGTCTATACTACTTTCTATCCCTCGTTTCCTCATTGAACCACGTCCTAGATTCATGCTCCACCCCACTGCACCCTTCTTTCCTCTTTGAACCAAGACCTAGATTCGACTATAGAATCGAAAAAGATCAGCATGCAGCTAGACCAATGACGGTTTCAAAGAAACTTATACCTTAGGGTCATCAGGATGTGGCAAGGCGTGCGGCGGGAGGTCGGATCTTCGCACACTTACATGTGATGAGGAACAAGGGGTCATGGCCCTCCCTTACAGTACTGGGTGAAAGAAAAGTGCAGTAGGAAGTGGATTACCTCCCTCGCTTGAAGGTGATAGAGTGAACGCTGCACCTCCTCCCCTCCCGGTCTGACGGGATCCGGACGCCTCCTTCGCCAAATTGTCTGTGAGGGGGGTGGGAGAGCAGAGGCCACAATGCAGTCTTGTTTAGATCAGTGAAGAGGGTGAGAGGCAGTGAATATAGCAAACCCTAGCAAAGGAAAGTGAGCCTCCAACATGTATATATATATATATATATATATATATATATATATATATATATATATATATATATATATATATATATATATATATATATATATATATATATATATATATATATATAGTATGTGTGAGAGTGTGGAGAGTGCAAACCCTAGCGAACAAGCTGAGGCTCCATCTTATATATATCTTGTAGTCTGATTTGAGCTCGATGCCTTGCACCTGCTTTTGCTGTATGAGAGGTGGGCCAACCACATTTTGGGCCCACCTGTCATAAAACCCAAAGGCAGGTGCACTAAAGTCAATGAAGCTACGTCCATATAGTACTCCTCTATACGACTAATATATAGTGGAGTGGTTTTCTTATTTTCTCCATAAAAATCTTTTTAAATTGTGTAAGTACGAAACGAAACTCTTTATTTAACATACCAGTGAAGAAAACTACTGCTCCCTCTATTCCTAAATATTTGTCTTTCTAGAGATTTCAACAAATGACTACATACGAAGCAAACTGAGTGAATCTACACTGTAAAATAGTTGTATATATACATCCGTATGTGGTAGTCCATTGCAAACCAACTGAAAGACAAATATTTAGGAACGGAGGGAGTACTTTCGATGAACTAACGATCCACGCATCCTGGTCGCACTTCCTGTCCTTCACGTGCGGTAGACTACCCTCCCTTAAGTGAATAACCACACATGCGCCAAATTATCGGAAACGTGTGAGAGTGTGTACAAATAAATAATTTTAATTTCAATTATCGGAAAGGTTTGAGAGTATGTATAGTTTGCCCTCTCTAATAATTATGGTTTGTTGTGTTCGGCCTAAACTTGGTCAAACTTTACAAAGTTTGACTTCAGTCAAATCTAATATGTGGAGTAAATAAAAATGGAGGGCTACTACGTCCATCCGGGTTTTTATTCCACACCATTTTTTTAATCAAAGTTAATAGCTGGACAAATAAAATTACAGGGGAGCTAGAGACAAAGTTGTGAGAAGGCTTAGAAATCAATACAAAACTTATGCTCTTAGTACCAACGTTGATCCTTCTTCGAGGAAACATTTGGTTTCTAGCCAATTGTGTGATAAAATTGCACCAACGTGAAAGACGACTGCGTCTCCAACGCAACCAAGGTGAACTGACGAAGGATATCATCTTTGTGGGTAACAAGCAAAGAGCACTGATGGAAGACAACTTGTTTTTCATTGAAAATCGATCAGCTTCACCAGCCAACGCAACCATGAGGCGCAACCATGAGCATCGATAGGTCATCGTGGTGATGCATCATCCATTTGGCATCAAGTTTGGGTGAGGCACCTATGAAGCCAACGCAACCATGAGGCGCAACCTATGAAGGAAGAACCACGTGGCAGAGGACAGTCAGGCAGAACAACAATGGCCATCCAATTTTGTGCAGTTCCACTAAAATTGAGGAAGACATCCCCGGGTATGGAGATACGCATCGATGTTTCCAAAAATATACAAAAGGGATATAGTGTTGTTACTTTGTTTTACAAGATTAACAACGACATCTCAATTGTCAATAAGAATTATGAAAACTACACCAACAAACAGAAGCATCATGATTATCTTTATGGGAACTAAACCAGGATACCGGAGAAAAAAAGCATTTCTTCGTTTAACCAGTGATAGTATTAGATTAGCAGCAGCAATAGGAGCATATGGACAATGACCGCACAACCACCATGTACTTTTTGTCGAAACAAAATGTATACCTCCACCGAGGCATAAATCAGGACAACTTTTCGAGTGGCATTTCCTCTATAATAGTAGGTGATGTTGGACCAGCTGACGAACCCTAGCTACTATACATGGGGAGCCGGGGAGTAGTCGCATAGAAGAAAACCCGCATGCAGCAACCTGGGGAGCTGGACCAGTACAAGAAGTTATACCTCAGGTGGGCGAGATGTCGCTTAGGCGGGCGGGAGGGATCTGCCCACACGATGGCAGCGAACAAGGGCGCGGAGGACCTTCATTCGCGCTAGCGCTGGCTCCGAGAGGACGGTGCGCATTGGCTTCATCCATCGCCGACGGCGACAACGTCAACACTGCACCTCCTCACCTCCCGCAGCGGATGGGATTCGGCCGGATCTGTGACCACCGGTGAGGAGAGAGATAGTGTGGACACTGTCATCTTGTTTTGATATGGAGAGGGTGAGAGAGCGAGACGCGAGAAACTCTATCAAACAAGAAGCTATAATGGAGTAAAACAATCTCTCCATAGCAGTGGTTTTAAATAGAATATGCGCGTTCCCGGAAAAAAGAAACGAAAACTGGCGGACAATTTTTTAACGTACCAAGAAAGAAAACTCGATCAAAAACACGCCCCCGCTTACAGGTCGCGAGAGTCGTCGTGCACACACACATAGACATAGACATGCATATCCATGTTTATGTAAAATTCCATTTCCATCTCCATCTCCAATCATATTTTTCCAACTGGCACATTATTTACGGTGTTAATTATATACGCAGCAATATTAACATACAACATCTCTTGTTTGCGGGCGTCCGGACCGCTGCCACGGCCGCTCCTGACCAACCCGAACCCTCTTCATCACCAGCGTGCTTCCTTGAAAACGGTCAGCGCCGCATTCATGCCTGCCAGAGCGGACGCGACCTCTCATGGCGCCGGCATTGAAGCGTAGCGCGTGAAGCGTCGCCAGCCGCCGCTTCCTGGTGCACGCGACTGCTCCACGTTCAAAGGTCGCAATAGCCGGCCACAACATGCATGTAAAAAGTTCTTGGGAGTCCGTGCTACAGCTAGATGTCCTCCCCAACTCGTCAATCTCTTCTAGTAGTACTAGTACTCCATGGCACGATCCATCGACAAGCAGGCGGGAAAGTTACCGTATACTCGGTTTGCGGTGAGTGGCATGCCGAGCGACCGTGTGGGGTCGAGCCGTGGAGGAGGGTGAGACACGAACGTGACAGACGTGATTTAAATGTTGGTTTTGCTCGATGGCGCGATCCAACGAAACGAAACGTTGGTTTCTCTCCGTTTCCATTTTTTCTTTGGAAAAACGGAAACTTTCCACTCCATTTTCATTCCTACTCCAAGGTTGCCCCATTACAACATTCCATCAAATACAAAGGAAAACTAACACGCATGCTGATGCATCTCAATGATTCATAGATCATAGCCAATATTTACTTCAGAACTAAAGACAAAAGTTGTGAGAGCATGTACGAAAGAAAAACTACTGATGGGGTCACTACGACTTAAACCCTAAACCCTAAACAGGATTTAATTTCCTGGCCAGGTAGAACTGTCGAAGGAACGACGGTGGCACCCTCGGATCATCTGATGCTTTTGTGCGTTCCACTAAAATCGGTGAGCATCCACGATGGCAAAGATATTGAAGATGTGTGCTTAGAATAATAGTACTGGCACTAGTTCATGAGACATAAACTCATCACAAGTAGAAGCCGGTAGAAGTAGAGAAAGATCGACATGGAGATGGAGCTACGTGGGGAGCTGCAGCTGTGGAGCAAGCCGGCTCCAAAAGGAAGATGGACTATCTGGGACGTCGGGCTATAGCTAGAAGGGAGGTTGGGACGCGGCATCGGCCCATACCACGGTGACCCCCGATTGGGACGCACCGACTGTGGATTTTCTCCCTCGCCGATGTCGACCGCGTCTAAGAAGAACATTGTTCCCTTCCCCCAGCTGCGGGATCAGGCCGGATATGTGACCAGCGGTGTGGCCACCGTCGTTCTATGCTTGTGAAGTGAGCAACCCACGCAAGCAGGCTTGTAGCTTAGGCTCCTGCTAGTGTATATATAGTGGTTTTATTTTTCTCTCCATATCAACTATTTTATATTGCGTACGTGTCATTGAAGAATGAAATGATGGTTGCTTCTTCCGACTAATTTACTATGTGATTTGACTGCTCCTTTAGTGGCCCCTACACGTGCTCCCCCTACGTGTATGCAACAGTCCTGCGTACACATGGGCCTAAAAAGCAGCGCGACACCCTAATGCATGCATGTCTGAGCACACGACGGAACACACACGGTCACGCTCAAGTGCTCATCCTACACGTGCATGCACACACATACTCAGCTAGGGTGAGCTAGTGACCGTATAAACACCGAGAAATGTATATATTGAGCGCAATGAGCGTATTATGAAGTCCACTGACCATATTTTTACAAATATAAAGTGACAAAGAGTGTATTTATCTTATTTGAAATTAAGCCATATTAACCGGAGAGGAGGCAGTATGGACTAGCATTACTTTGCTGTGTCCCGTCAACTTGTTGAACAAGGAGAAGCTTGCAGGACGGGAGAAGCTTGCACGCGGTGGCTCGCAGGACAAGGAGAAACTTTTGACTAGTGCAAGCTGTCCTTCGCTCAGGCGGTGGACGTGCAATAGTTAATTCGATGTCAGATTGCCAGAAGCATACACTATACTAGTACTATTATTGTTGCACTTCCCGAAGAGGCGAACAGCCAAGCGCAAAGTTTACTAGTACTACTACTATAGTCTATAGACCCTCCATTCCAAAATAGATGACCCAACTTTGTACTAACTTTAGTACAAAGTTGGGTCATCTATTTTGGAATGGAGGGAGGAGCGTCTGCACTCTTATTATATTTTTAAAATGTACTAGGAACCGGATGGAGGAGCGTCTGCACTCTTATTATATTTTTAAAATGTGATAAAGCAATCTTCAACACATTTGGTTCTCCTCGAGGGTTCTCGCATGTGATAATGGAAGTTGATTGCATGGAACACTCGCCACAATTCTCGCTTAATTCTGGCTCATATCCTGTTACAAATAGGAGCGCTCGGTAATATTTCCTCTTTTTTTGTTATTCAGCATGTAAACAGGTTAGCAAACCTTGCGGCGCATCTTTGTGCGAGCCGTGCTTGCTGCACTTTGAATGTGGCCGAGAGCTGGCTTGATGAAACACCTAGCTTCCTACTTGTTTTTTTGCAGGGTACCTCGCTTCCTAGTGACCAGTGTCTTGGCTGATCGTTCTAAGAATGCTTATATATGAATAAAGCTCTCTCATTTACCCGCAAAAAAGATTAAGCCATATTAACCGGAAAGGAGGGAGTATGGACTAGCACTACTTGTTGGTGTGTCCCGTCAACTTCATGAACGAGGAGAAGCTTGCAGGACAAGGTGAAGCTCGCTTACGCCTTTTGACTAATGCAACGTACACTCGCCCAGGCGTTGGACATGCATCTGTTCATTCGGTGTCGGATTGCCAGAGGCATACACTGTAGTACCGAACATGCAGAGTACCATAATTGTTCGACTTCACGAAGAGGCGAAGAGCCAAGCGCGAGGTTTAGTAGTACGAGTAGTACTACTACTAGAACCGCATGGTGGAGCCTCTGTACTCTTATTTTTCTTAATCTTTGACTAGCAATGTGCCCGCCCGTTGCAATGGATCCAAAATAGAATAATGCATGTTCACGAACTTCAAAGAAAAACATTCTAGTTTTGATGTATATATATCACTCAAAGTATATTAGGTTTCACGCAAAATATATTCCTTGTGGCTGTTTCGATGAGGTGAGGGGGATGTGATTGGTTTCTGGATACTATATGGTTTTACGCAAATTATAGCGAGAGAAGAGGGTCTTGTTGCAAAACATCACAACTTACCTCCTGACGTTAGATGCACGGTCGATGGTCGAAGTAGCGGATGGCGACACACCATCATCACCAACTGAGTCTTTTATAGAAGTAGTATCTTTGATAAAGTACACATTTATTTCGGAGAAGGGCGGAAAACGGTAGCCCAACATGTAATGATGATATTGATCAACCATGCTCGAATATATCTTGGCCTCCGTGCAAGCCCGTACGTGTGTTCTCGCTCCTCATCTCTCTCAAGGCACGCGGGTTGGCCATTTGCCATCAATTGAGATCGGTTTGCTCACCTCCGGTCCCACATGTCGGTGATATGCCAAGAGGAGGTGCGTTGACCATTGTCCATATCGTACTTGGTTTTGCACCTTCATACTACTCCTCCCTCATCACGATTTACGAGTAGCGCTTCATTATGATGCATTTCTCTCAATGCATTTCCACCACGAGAGACTTTAGGCAGCGTTTGGTTTAACGCTCAATTAATTAGGGTGTGGTAACCACAATTTTCTCTTGATGTAGTACTACTGGTGGAGTAAGTGCATGCATGTGTCTACAGGGGTGGAAGCCTTTGCATGCATGTGTGTATGCATTATTTCCTCTAGTAATTGAGGCCGTGCTATAACTACCAATGCTATTTTTTAGGCGATCGCTAGTCGCCTTGGTCCTGGAGATTTTCTCTTTTTTTGAAGCGCTCTATAAGCAGTGACGGATGGAGTAGTATGAGCGGATTCAAAGAAGAGCGTATTGATGGTTGCTTCTTCCGAGCAACTTAAAGTGGGAAAGGTGGGGCTTATGATTTGACTTCTCATTACTCACTATTAATGCGGCGCAACGACCGGTCTGAGTCTCCCATGCGGCTGTGCACTACCCCCTCGGTTCTTAAATATACTCCGGAGTATTTGTCTTTTTAGAGATTCAAATGGACTACTACATACGAATGTATATAGACATATTTTAGAGTGTAGATTCACTCATTTTGCTCCGTATGTAGTCACTTGTTGAAATCTCTAGAAAGACAAATATTTAAAACGGAGGAATACACATCTGAAGCAAAATGAGTGAATCTACACTCTAAAATAAGCCCATTTGAAATTTGTAAAAAGAAAAATATTTAGGAACGAAGGAGTATAATTTTGTGCATGGCACATGGACCCGGATGCCGAAGAGGCTTCTGGCAATGCTATCAAGCTTCCAGCATTTGTTTACATAATTGACGTACTATACAAATAATTTTCCAGCGACATGAAATTGTACAATGGTGTGAGCTTTCAGCTTTTGTTTCATGTGTCTTGCCATCGATGCTCTTTCGGAAACAATTAAAAACTAACTTCCTTGCTAACCAGAGCTAATATTTACATCACAACTGAAGACAAAGTTGTGAGAAGGTGTTAAATTAAAATTGATCCATGCTTTCATTGGTAGCAATGTCCCCCCAACACTGTCTAAATCAACAAGGCATGTTGGGAAAAAAAGCTGTCTGGAGCATGCAACATTCCGATCATTTGGCGGTTCCACTAAAATAGAAATTTGAGTGTCCTGTTCGGAAGATATTAAGTGTGATTACGATAATAGAGGACTCTTGATGAAACAATAAGCACACAAATAGAAGCCGGTCACCTTTGCGGTCTCTCTTAAGACTAACTAGTTGGAGAAGATTAGGCTCGGAGTTGGATTAGGAGGATAAGCAAAACCAATCTCCCTTTGTGCAGTCGCAATGAAATGTAGAGATGTTGCCCATGTGACATTTTGGCAGAACTGCACAAAACACTCTTAAGAAAAAAGTGATTTGTGCAGTTCACCAAAAGGTCATAATAGCAATGAGGTGAAATGGATAGCCTGTTTGCAAAAAGAGGTAAAAAGGAAACAATTACGGCCAATAACAGATGATGACACATGCGGCGACAAAAAGAAGCATATTCCTTGTCCTAAGGAAGATAACAACACGGTTGTGTTTGTCTAGAAGCGGTGTGAGGGCGAGATTGCAATATGGAAATGCGCGGACGAGCTACGTTTGGGCAAAGAACTATGGAAGATCCACATGCGCGACTTGGGAAGGCGGGAAGTGGAGCAAGGCCGGAGGGGATACCTGGAGGTCGTCGGGATGTAACTAGGTGAGCGGCGGCGGGCCGAATCTGCCCATACTGCGGCAGCGAGCAGGTGGCGTAGGTCCTACCATGTCGAAGCTTGGTCAGAGAGAACAGCGTGTACCGTAGATCAGGACGTGCTGCCTCGGTGCCGTCGAACTGACAAACGATGCATGTCCTCCCTTTCCGCCGGCGAACGGGATGCGGCCGGATCAGTGACCAACGATGAGAGAGAGAGAGGCCACCGCAGCCTTGTGTGAGATACTCTGAAGAGAGACAAACCAGGCAGGCAGGCTCCATTGTATATAGTTGAGCGGACTACCTTTTTCTCCATAAAAATTGTTTTATATTCTCTGTATGTGCCATTGAGCGATATAACTTTATTTAAAAATAATGCGCCAATGCATCAAGTCGAACTTTCTTTCGTGCATGCGTGGTACACGACCTCCGTAGGTAAACAACCGCTACACACATTCAAATTAGCACGTGGGCTGCCATTTAAATCGGAAATAGGCTCCACCGTGTCTTGTACCAGGTGTGGCTGGGCACGAAGCATGAATCGTGCACGGTGCACCTATTCTCTTCTTGTATACATACACCACCTCACAGCTGGGGTTGTGTGAGAGAGATACAAATGTAGAGAGATATAGTGTGTGGGTTCGTGAGAGTTTTTTTTGGGGGGGTGGGGTCAATCAAAAAATGTAACATATGCAATGTGTGTGAAATAGAGTCTGGATATATCATATATATAGAGGCGATCCACGAGAAGAGAATGGAGGTATCATCGGCTTGAGGTGTCCATAGAATCGAAGAGAGGGATGATGTGTGTGTGTGTGTGTGTGCTTGTCGATAAAAGTGCCATCTGCCGGTTTGGGTTCAGCGAGACCCTTAAGATTCGAACTGCAGGGGTGCATGCGGAGATCAACCCTCCACCGTCTCGTACCTCGCCGAATCGTAGGAACCTAAACTACTCGCAAGAACAGCACAAGAGACACGAGATTTATACTAGTTCGGGCCACCGTGGTGGTGTAATACCCTACTCTAGTTTGTGGTGTGGTGGATTGCCTCTTGGGCTAATGAAGAACAGTATAGGGAAGAACAGCCTCGCGAGGGTCTGTTCTTGGTGGGTGTGATGAACTGCTAAGTGGTGTCCCGTCGCTCTAGCTTGAGGATCGGGCCTCTATCTCTCTCTCTGGATTCCCAATGCCGGATCGTCCCTCTATCGATCGTCCTCCCTCTACTATGGTGGCTAGCTCTACTTATATAGTCGGAGGCCCTAGGCCTCTCCCCAAATATTGAGCGGGAAGGGCGCCAACAATTGGCCATTTTGAAGGGGAACAGCGGGTACACTTATCCTAACTAAAGTTGGTCCTCGCTTTGCCAAAGGCTCTGGTGATGGCGCTGTTTGGGCTCCACGATGGCTGCATTCCAGCCGTTGGGGCTGGTCTTGGTCTTGTTGCACCAAGCGGATGCCTTTGCTTGATGCTCGCTGCGCTTGCTCCCTTTGCACCAAAGGGGAAAGGAGGGACCTTCTTGCTGGCTGGCGCCCGACTAAGCGCCCTTTGTCGTCATGGCTTGCGTCATGGGCACCTCGCAAGGTATCCTGCCTTGAACTCTCCGCCTCCTCGTGAGCCAGCTGACGAGGCCGTGCTGAGGAAGCTCTGGTCGTCCGCCCAGCATGAGGCTCAGCCCCTCGCGAGGTCTTGAGCTGCGTTGATGAAGATGGGCTGTCTGGGCCTCCCTTGAGCCCGCTGCAGGCCTTGAGCGAGCAAGTCTGAGGACCCCGTTCCCGAACACCGGCAATAGCCCAGGGGCCGCGCCTTTGACCTTGAGTCGCGTGAGAGGCGAAAAGGGCAAGTCTGAAGCGTCGTGAGCCCCTAACAGCCTGCGGCCCTGGCGCCCGCGTGGCGGTTGATTGGGCGTGGGTGCCTGCTCCCCACGGCGCCTTAGTAACCGCCCGGATTCGACAGTCCCTGCATGCGAGCTGGGCATGATGGTGGTGATCGTGGAGGCCGGCGGTTGGCCTCCGGCTGGCTCATACATCTGGCGCGTCGCCCTTCCGAGTCTATCCTTCACTTCTCCTCTTCCTCGTCTCGTCTGGTTGCCATGGCTCCGATTAAATCGGTTCTCCGGGGAAGAAGGGAAAGGCCCCTCGGGAGGTCGACCGCTCTCCCCAAAGCGGCTTGCTCTCTGAGTGTCGGGGCGAGGAGGCGGAGGCGCCCGTGCCACAGTGCGTGCGGCCGCCACCAGGTTTCCTCTTCCTTGTCTGCATGATTGGTGGCCTGAAGGAGGTGGCGCCGGGCGCCACAGCGCCGCGCCGTCGATGATCCGGCGGGTCACGAAGGTGTGCGTCTTCCCCACAGAGTTCACGCCGAGGCTCTGTCGGGAGTTCGTGCTTAGCGTCGCCCGCGCCTCCTAAGTCTTGGATTCGTCTTCCTTCTTTCTTCGCCTCCGTCGTTCAGCGGAGCCCTTGGGACTCGGCTGCAGCCGCCCGGCTGCGGCATCCTCGCTACTGGGGGCAGGTCGCGATGGTTGCCCAGGCGAGTCTTCATGACTCGAGGTGGGGCGAGTCGCCAGTCTGCGGGGACGGCGCCCTCACGATCCACCGAGTGCGATGGTGCCGGTGATGTCCTTCAAGCTCTTGACGTGGAAGGTCGTCGGTGGAGTGCTGCCGGGAGGCGATCGGGGCCTGCTATGGTGAGGCGGAGGCCGACCGACCACTCCCTTGGCAGCTTCTCGAGGCGGCAGGCGCGGAGGATCAGCGACTCCCGAGCTCCTCGCGGCGCGGAGGCGGCGGCGACAGCCTCTGAGCCCCGAGCCTGCGCCCGCTCCGGGCGAGGCGAGCTCGTCGGTCGTCGCCACCCCCGATCTGGATGGGGTTGGCTCCGGACGGGTGGCCTTCGTTGATGATGGCGTCTGCCGTGGTGGTCCCTGTAGATGGGACTCCTTAGGATTAGGCGTCTTTTGTTCTGCGAGGAGCCAAGAATGTACCCAGGGGGCTTGTAAGATGTTTGTAACCGTTTGTCAATATGATCCTTATTGTGAGGCAATGCGGGATGCTCATTCTGTTCTAGCTCAGTTCCTTCCTTCCGGACCTCGTGAGGGCTTGGTGCTCTGCGCCCGGCAGGTCCCGATCCCAAAGCGGCTTCAGCCGTCCACTGGTATGCCAGTCGCGATGCCGTGGTCAAGGCCGGAGGTGGCGGCGAGGTCCGGTAAAGCCTCACGAGTTGCGATGCTCGGGGGTCCCCCTTAGCGCTCAAGCAGCCATCGTTCGATGAAAAGGAGGCGGCGTTGCTAACGGAGTTGCATTGAGTGTGGGGATGGTGTTGCGTTGACTAGTGAGTCCGGTGACTTATCTCGAGGTCAAGACAATGCTTCTGGTGCGGCGCCCGGTCCGTGCCTTGGCGGCGAGATTGCGTGGCGAGGTCGTTTCGTGCTCCTTGGAGGGACCTGCGGGCTCACCACAAAGGAACAAGAGCTCGCCCGTGGCGTTGTTAATCTGCCGTTAGTTGCTTTGGAGAGCGCGAGAGGCCTCGCGAGGTGTCTTTGGGGCACCCATGAGCCAGCCAGGACTCACGAGCCCTACCTCAAAGCGGGTTCGCTTTGGCTCTGAGCCTTATCTTCAAGTGTGTTCACTGCAAATTTGGCGGATACGGTGCTCTCGTCTTGGTCCCGGCTCTCGGGCTGGTCTCGGCCGTCGCTAGCAAGCCGGTCAGCGATGCCATGGACAAGACCAGGAGGGTGAGGCGGAGGCCGGTAGGAGCCACTGAGTCGCGATGCTCGGGCACCCCCTTTAGCAGCATAATTTGGGTTAGATGGCGCAACTCTCGTCCTCGGGTCCGGCTCTCGGGCTGGTCTCTCTGGTCGGTTGGCAAGCCGGTCGCGATGCCATGGACAAGACCCGGAGGGTGAGGGCGGAGAGCGATAGGAGCCACAGGTCGCGATGCTCGGGCACCCCCCTTTTAGCATAAAGCTGGGTTGGATGGCGCAACTCTCGTCCTCGGGTCCCGGCTCTCGGGCTGGTCTCTACCGTCATTGGCAAGCCGGTCGCGATGCCATGGACAAGACCGGAGGGTGAGGGCGGAGAGCGGTAGGAGCCTGAGTCGCGATGCTCGAGGCACCCCCTTTAATGTGCAAGATTTAGCCACCAGGAAAAGGCACAAATAACAAGCATGGTGGAGCAGGCATAATCCTAAGGAAAGCATGAGCGGTACATGCATTTGGGGTTGGCCCGAGCAGCTTGGGGATGATGCAGCCCGGCGCCCCCAGCAGGGTAAGCTAAAGACATGAAATAAAGGGATACATGCAGTAGGAGACGGACCCATGGCACAGGAATAATCTGACCTGAAGGTGCTCCCAGTAGGAAATAAAACTTAAAGATGTCACTGGTGATGTTGGGGATGAAGGGTTGTTGATGTAGCAGACTCGGTGGGCTCACGGGGCCGATCCTCCACGAGCCCCGGGCCGGGGCCTCGGGGAGGCTCGGGCGCCGGCGGCTCCTCATGGGCCATCTCCATCTCTGCCGGGGCTGCGGCGTGCGACCTCTTGAGCCTCGGGATGGTCCTCATGAGGCAGTGCGTAGTGGCCCGCGTTTGGCGAGCCATAAGGCATGCGTCACGTGGCTGTGGGCGGACCCTCGCAACATCCCACTCGCGAGGCGGGGCGCTCTTGAGATCTTGACTCGGTTGAGCCCTGGTATGTCGATGCAGGCGCGCAGCCCACCATCCTCGCTGGATGGGGGCCCTGGTGGTAAGTGGCGGCTGCCCTCATGACCCTTGACTCCTATAGCTCTGAATGGCCTTAGCGATGAACTCTTGAGGATTCTGTCCACTTTGGTCTTGCTCCTACTTGCGGGAGGCGTGCTTGACACGCCTCCACGTGGTGCCCAAGCGCCTCCTCGAGACCTTGGCGGTCGGCGGCCCTCTGGGGAGAGCCCCAGAGCCCTGCACGAGGAGGGCAGGCGCGCTTCCCTATGCGATGGAAGGCTCCCCCGGCCCAGTCACGGGCCTTGAGGGCTGTCTCTTGAAAAGCCGGGCGGTCGATGTCTTCTTCTTCTTGGAGTGCGGCCTCGGGAGGCCTCCTGCTGCTGTGGTGCGGATCTTGGTGATGCGGCTGAAAAGCTCGCTCCGGGGAGCACTGCATCTCTCTCTTCACGAGGGCACCGTGATGACCCCGCCGCTTCGGCATCTTGAGGATGTTGTAGCCATGGTGGAGTTCGACCATGAATTTGGCCAGCCTTGGTACCGAGGATGGCGTTATCGTGACGGGCGAATGTGGGCGGCGTCAAAGTCGATGAGCTCGGTGTGGTAGTTGTCGCGGGCCCGAAGGTGATAGGAAGCGGACCTGCCCGATCGGGACCGTGGAGCCGTCGGTGACTCGGAGAAGAGCTTGGTTGGTTGAAGCTGTTGTAAGGCACTTGAAGATTGTTGAATGTCTCCAGGACGGGGCGTTGAGCCCTGCTCCGCCCGTCGATGAGGTCTTTGTGACCAACGCGTTCGCGATGATTGGTGAGCAAAGCATCGGAAGGACTCTGGCTGTGGCTGCGCACTTGTCTGAGCGTGATGGCGCACGCCGACCACTGAGAGGCGCGTGGACTCGAGCAGGGAGGACTGCATTCACTTCGCAGGCGAACTGTTTGAAGATCTGATGAGAGGTGGGGCTTGAGCTCCGCCCGGGATGTAAGCGATCGCCGCAGCGCTTCTGGAAGCCCCAGCCGCTTCGTCTTGATGTGATCTTGACTCTCCTTGGTGGCGGCGGCGTGAGGGAGCCTGCGTTCCCTTGCGGGCCCGATCCTCATGAGGCTGATCCCTCGGCCCCCCTCGCGAGTGGGTCTTGCCGGTGGTCCTCGCGAGGTTGGTCGCGCCACCCTTGGCGCGGGCATGATCTTCCAGCGTCTGCATTCCTTCCTCCTCCTCGGCCGTAGCCCGGTTGCTTGCGCTTTCGGGCGTCTGTCGACCCTTCCTTCGGCGCGCGCGGCCGGAGCTCTTGACATTCATTGGTGTTGTGGGTGTGGAGGTCATGGTACCGCGATGCCGGCTGCCCTTAGAGGACTCGGGCTGATCTACGCCTCGCTTGGTGCTGGTTGACGCGAGCACGGCAGCCGCTTGCGCTTCCGTCCCGCCTTGGATTTCTTCTCTTGGGATCCGGCGGAGCAGCTCGAGGAGGGGCGCCCTCCTCAGCCTGGCGCGCTTGGTTGCCAAGTTGAACAGCTCGAGGAGGTGCGCAGATCTTCATGCATTGCCAGCTCCTCCTTCATCTTGGCGTCGCGCGCCCGTCGGAGAAAGCGAAGATGATGGCCTCCTCCGTTACCACAGGGATCTTGAGTAGCGTTGTTGAAGCGCTGGATGTACTTTGCGAGTTTCCCCGGCTGCTGCTTGATTGGCGCATGTAAGCTCACGGCGGGTGGCGGTCGCGAGTGCCTTGAAGTTGGCGATGAAGCGGGTGCGCATCTCGGCCCGGAAGAGATCGTGCACGGGGCGGATTCAAGAGCAGTCACGGGCTCCATCCTTGGCGCCATGGGAAACCAGTTCGCCATGACCTTCTCATCCCGTTGGCAGCCTCGATGCCTTCGTGAAACTGGAGGAGCGCCGTGGGGTCAGCCGTGCCGTCGTAAGCGTGGGGCGGTCTGGCTTGAACTTGGCGAACCCGCGGCCTTCGCCTTCGGTGGTGAAAGCGCGGCAGCCCGCCGTGGCAGAGGGGGGGCCTCGGATGGCGAGATCTTGGTCTTGCAGGCCTCCTACTGGCGGTGAAAGCAGCGCAGGTCTTAGCGTCTTTGGGCGAGGCGCTCGGGCAGCTTCTTGCGGGCGAGAACTTCTTGGCAGCTCTGCTCTTGCTGCGCCCGGCGCTGGCGAGCAGGTTCCGCCGAGGCGCAGCGCGCATATAAGCGGCGCCCTCTTGAGGAAGGCGGCTGGCGCCCGGGGCTTCATCGCCAGCGAAGCGCGGTGCGGTGCTGCGAGCGGATGGCGCGAGTCGCCTCCCAGCCTTGAACGAGCTTCGGCGGCAGGTCGACCATTCTTCATAAACGTCGTCGGCAGAAGCGGTAGCGAGAGCTCGTTAGCGCGATAGCGCCTTCGGAGCCTCCATGGCAGCAGCGAAGCGCAGCTGACGAACCAGCGAGGTGGCGAAAGCGTGGCGGTGCGGCCGTCCGCCTCATGGACGGAGTCTTTGGGGCGGCGCTTGCTGCTCGTTCCCCGCCCGGGCGGTGGCGGCGTTGACAGCGGTGGCGAGAGCAGCGAGGCGCCCCGGCAGGAGCTATGCTGGCGACATGGGGCGGCGGCTCGGCGCTTCAGCCGGAGCAGCGGCGTCGGAACATGGTTGCGGTGGTCGAGGAAAAACGAAGCGAAAAGGCGATTCGGCACACCTACTGTCGCGCCAAATGTCGGTTCGGGTTCCGCAGACCCTTAAGGTTGAACTACGGGGTGCGTAGCGAGATCCAACCCTCCACCGTCTCGTACCTCGCCGAATCGCGAGGAACCTAAACTACTACATAGAAACAGCACAAGAGACACGAGATTTATGCTAGTTCGGGCCACCGTGGTGGTGTAATACCCTACTCTAGTTTGTGGTGTGGTGGATTGCCTCTTGGGCTGATGAAGACCAGTCTGAGGGAAGAACAGCCTCATGATGCATTCTTGGTGGGTGTGATGAAGCTGCTAAGTGGTGTCCGTCGCTCTAGCTTGAGGATCGGGCCTCTATCTCTCTCTGGATTCCCAATGCCGGATCGTCCCTCTATCGATCGTCCTCCCTCTACTATGGTGGCTAGCTCTACTTATATAGTCGGAGGCCCTGGGCCTCTCCCCAAATATTGGCGGGAAAGGCGTCAACAATTGGCCATTTGAAGGGAGCAGTGGGTACACTTATCACGACTAAAGTTGGTCCTCGCTTGCCAAAGGCTACTGGTGATGGCCGCTGCTTGGGCTCCACGATGACTGCATTCCAGCCGTTGGGCCTGGTCTTTGTTTTGTTGCACGAAGCGGATGCCTTTGCTTGATGCTCTGCTGCGCTTGCTCCCTTTGCACAAAGGGAAAGGAGGGGCAGCTTGTGGCTGGCGCTCGGCTGGCGCCCTTGGTGCGTCATGGCTTGCGTCATGGGCACCTCGCGAGTACCTGCCTTGAATTCTCCGCCTCCTCGTGAGCCAACTGCTGACGAGGCCGTGCTGAGAGCTCCTGGTCGTCCGCCCATGATCTGGCCCCTCGTGAGTGTCTTGAGCTTGCGTTGATGAAGATGGGCAGTCCTGGGCCTCCCTTGAGCCACGCCGCGAGGCATGAGCGAGCAAGTCCAGGGACCCCGTTCCCGAAGCCCGACACTCATCAATTTGTGTGTGCCCATGTCAAATATATAGAGTGGCTGGCCTACTGGAACGTGAGAGGGCACAGGTGCAGTTTGTCTCTATGGCATGGATACCTACCTACAGCGCTTGACTATCGGTGTGTGGTGGGGGGGAGGGAGTCCTAATTAACTATAGAGGTACAATGGCTGGTATATGTTTGGAGGAGGAGAGAGGCCTACCTCATGTATTAAGGGAGATCGATCTACCTCATGTATTAAGGGAGATCGATCGGCATCCCTGCATATGTGTAGGAGAGGAATAAGGTTGGAACAGAGACAGAGCTAGAGTGTTGGAGGAGGTGGTAGTGGAGTTGCTTCTAACAAATGGTGGGATAGGCTTGCTGAACAGCAGGAGAACACGCCTACAATATCAATAAGAGGGATGGCTGCACATGCGTGCACGTGCGTGTGAGAGGCGGGTAAGGAGGCATGCCACGAATGATGAGGCGATATGGATGTGGTAGCAGACATAACTACATAGGAAGATCAATGCGTCCTTTGTTAGAAAGGAGACATAACTTGTGAGGTATGTCGATCGATGGGGGGAATAGTTAAAGTTGACCTAGGTATATGTTGGGATATCGATCGATATAAATAAATGTGTGTGTTAGAAGCAAATGAGGCACGGGGAGAAGGATAGAGAGAGAGGGATGCATCTAGGAGGTGGTGCGAGATTCATACTATATCGAGGGGGAAGAAGTGTGCGAGTACGAGATCGATGAAAAGAGTGGTGGGAGTGAGGCATGGACGGTGATAAGAGAAGATGGGAAGCTTGTGTTTTGTGCTAGGCACACCTGCCTAGAGAGGCATATCGATCGATGTGTGCCATAAAGAAGGAGCTGGGGGGCCTACACACACCGTGGGTGAACGACCTAAAGTGAAAAGACGAATTTGCGCGATGGAGCTAGAGAATGCTGAGGGAGGGTTAGAGGGATGCAGGCGTCTGCATGCACGAGAGAAAGTTAGCAATAGCTAGATACAAAGATAAGAGGATTGTGTGGGTGTAAAAGACGAATAGAGATCATACTTCATTATAAAAAGCAAATTCAGATATTTGAAGAATTTATCATAGTGTTTTAAACCGACGCATGTGTGAATATATATAACGGTGATACACATGGTGTGGTTATGAACATGTTATACTACATATAATATATTTTATCTCTACTCTTATAAAAAGCGGAGTTGTTGATGATGGTGCCATCCTGCAATATAGGCCATCCGATTTATATCGGCGGATAGGAAGGAAACTATGGCAATTTTGAAAAAGATACCCACGCCTCTCCATATTTGCAAATTTGGCCTCCCTTGATCATGTTGATGTTACGTGGAGCATGGGCATCTTGCTAGTACTACATTATAACATATAGAACATTGATCATAATTTGGGTTAATGTGTGGCTTTTGCAGCTCAGGTCTAAATACTTGTCATAATGTAGGGGGTGGGGCACTATACTATGTGTGATAAACACGGTGTACACGCATGGAACATGGTTTAGATTATGAATATATAGTTAGTACATCAATGTACTATTATTTGGAATGAACATCAAGTGTATTCAAAAAATAGAATTCGAGTTCATGTAGTACACATAGTTCATATCTATCTCTATAGTAATCATGTGGTGTGTTATTAAGGTAATACATGAATGATGGTTGAAGTTGGCAACAATCATGATTATAGATTCTTATTGAAATAGAGAGTCAAATTCAGTTCGAATTGTAGCGGTAGTATAGACATTTGGAATGCACTAAAATGTTGGTATGAGTAGGTTACATGCATTATACAGCAAGCGAAAAAATTTAATTGGACATAACATGGATTCATACTACCGAATAGCATTTAATTGCACTAAATTGTTGGTATGAGTAGCTTTAAATAGCATTTTTATAGTAAAACGGGGCAAGACTCTCTCTTTGTGTGGTGTGAATAGTTTTATTTTTTTGTTTTCTTTTTGGTTGAGGGAAGTGCGAATTGATTTGGTACATACAAGTACAATATTAACCGTTAGGCGTGTCCCTAAAATTCAACCCGTGCCTTGTTATATCCTGAAAATTCAGATATCGTGCTCCCAAAACTGGCTCCTTCACAACTCGCGCCTTGCTATCCCGAAATTACAACGCACGCCAAAACTCCCTCCAGCTGCCAAATCCCGACACGCGAAATCCCCCTTCTAACCCTGAGCCGAAAGTGCCGCTAGTTCAAATTGGTGCGGGGTACTTTTGTAACAAACCATATATTTTGGACAAACGCATCCCTAAGTCATAGTTCACCCCCCCCATCGCCTCCTTTTTGCCATTCGAAATCCCAGGCCGCCATAACCTCTCCGCTCTAGCCGTGAAACCCCACCCTCCTCCGTCCGCCACCTCATCGCTGCCCGGCGGAGCCTCTTCCCGACGGCGTCGTCCACATAACAGCTCGGCGTCCCTCGTCCACCTCCCGAATAAGGATCGTCGTCCATCTCGTCGTCCCGCCGGTTCAGCCGCCCGTCCTCCACCTCCAAGGAGATGCTCGACGATCGCCTCGTCTATCGCGGCTGCTCCATCCCCTGGCGCCGCCTTAACCTGCTCCACCGGAACCGCAGCATCCTCACCGACTCCTCGGGACGAAGCGAGGCCTACTGGCGCCACCAAAGAGGTTGTACACTCATCGCATCGCACCTTCTCCTTAGCTCGACCTCCCGGCCCGGCGGTGCTCCATCCCGCACCCCATGGGCGACTACCTTGAAGCCGGCTCCGCTGGCGACATCTCCCTGGCGGCTCTCCCCAGCGTGATGCCCCTTGGCGGCGGCGTCCATACCAGCCGGATCTCTGTTGCTGCTCGGCTCGCTTCGCTTCGCTTGCGCGCTCTGCTGCTACTCGGCTCTCGCTCGATCGCTTGCTTTCGCCCATGCTTCTGCTGCTCGGCTCTCGCTTCCTTCGCTTCTTGCTGCTCTCCCCCTCGCTTCGTCTTTGCTGCTCTACTCGATTTAGCTACACTTTAGGCGACTGAATCGACTTTTGGGTCGATCGATTTTCAGCGGGTGGGGGGGCTCGCCAGAGTTAAGGAAGAACCATCCCTTGCAGAGGGGCGGGGCCTCATGGGAGAGGTACCCACTATCTATCTTAGGGTTCACGGTGGGGGCGGGGGCCTATCTGGCTGGCAGGCGGCGACGGACCCGGCGGTGGGGAGTTGTTTGAGCGGCGAGGCAGCGTTGGGGCGGCGAGGCAGTGGTGGTGGCGGCTCAAGGGGTGCAGGTTGAAGATGAACTGCATGCCCTCCTAAACTACATGTCAAGTGCCTCTCTGCTACCATTGCGTTCGAGTTTAACAATAACATTCAGATTCCTGATGAAATTTCAGTTTCGACAATTAAGTTCAGAGTCAATAGTTTTTACCTCATCTATTGTAGTCAGGTGGTTTTTGGTGATGTAAAATTTTACATCTATTTTACATCATCAATTGGAGATGCTATTAGAATCCCACTTTAGATTGACGATGTCTTTCTTGTGCTGCTTCAGCCTTGACGCCTTACGGCTCACCGGGGTTGCTTCAGCCTTGACGTCTTACGGCACATATCGAGGAAGCAATGAATAGTATCTCTGTCTAATATCTGGTTCACCTACGGTATGCCTATGTTGTTCATCTTGGGTGGGAAATAAATAGTAAAGCAATCATCATCTGTCTTTTTATTAAATTAAAGCAATCATTAGCCTGCTATCATTATTTTTTGATCCATCCACTGGTTGTTACCATCACTCTAAATTTTCGCATACTCTCGTTACATAATCTCACCATATTTTTTTCGTATGCATATAGGATATTGTACAGTCATCTTGAACATGTAGAGAAAAAGTGAAGAGTTTTCTTGTGGCAATACAATGTCATGCGGACATCGCTCCATGGTGGGTTCAATGGCAAACCCTCCCACCCCTCTCCAGTTGTAATCGAGAGGAAGATATCTGTTACGAGGCGGATTCAAGCGCCGTGACCACTCCTATTTACCCCCAAGGTGTTTGTTCTACCTTGGCATGATGATGTTAGTCATATCATGCATATGTTGCCTTATAGTGCCTACTTTTGACATCATATATGTCATCTGCTTAGTTTAGACATGTTCTATAATGCCACTGTTTAGTTTCTATATCATATATGGGAATTATGCGTTATCATGTCTTTTAGCCAGCCATAATATACGTGAAATGTGCAATGCCATCCTGTTTAACCAGGCATCATATATTTGAATGATATCTTGCCCATCCTTTTCTTCATTACATTTCCATTAGTCGACAATGTTTGTACATTAAACAACTCTTCCTGTGAATCAGCCATTTGGATGGGAGATTGAAAAATCTGGAGTGAAAAAAAGGCCTTCTTCACAGACAGTGCTACCTGTCAAAGCAGATCTCTTGTTGGGTCCAGATAGCTCCTCGGAGATGGATTCAGAGACAGATGACCAGACCTATTCCCCCACCGAGGTGTATGCTCTAACTTGGCATGGTTATACTCCTCATATCATGCATATGGTGTCTTGCATTGCATAGATTAGACATCATATACACAATATTCAACACCATGTTCTTAGTTCAGACATCATATCTAATGCCCTCTGTTTAGCATATAAATCAGATATGTGAATTAAATGATGCAATCCTGATTACTTAGATAACATGTAGGTGAATTATGTCATGCGATCCTGTTTAGTTGTTCATCATATCTTTGAATTATGTTATGCTATACTATCCAGTTTAGATAGACATCATATATTTGAAATTATGTCATGCTATCCATTTTAGTTAAACAATATACATGTCAACTATTTCATGCCCTCTTTTTTCCACACTATCTATTGCATCTGTCTCTCATACAATGTCTGTACATTCAACTATGTTTCCTATTTATCAGCCATTTGAATTGGAGCGGTTGATGCCAGCATCTAGCGGACTAAAAACACGGTCTTCAAATAAAATAGTGCTACCTCTTGGTGGAGATAGCACCCCGGTTGTACATGCACGAGAACCAGCCTGACCACACATAACCCAAACTCTCGCAGATTGTACCCCTACTGCAATGGACAGAGAACCAGCTTCACCCAATCTAACCCCAACCCCAGTAGATAGTAACCCAGTTCCTGTTGACACAACACCATCTCCACCATAGAGCTCCCAAACAAGATCAGTTAGTAAGGCAACTCCAGTGCCCAAAGGGCCAGTACTACCACGGCGAACTCCAACTCCACCAGTTAGTACGCCTATTCCTGTGGAGGAAGCACAACCAGCTAGTCGTAGTTTAGCATCTATCACATTTGATGTTGTTAAATCGTATGTGCGTATCTTCCCATCTTGGAAATATTATACTGAAGATGAAGGAAAATGCCAGTTGCAGGTGTTTGTCCAGGATTTATGTGTAACTAATGTTATTCATGGCAATTACTTTGCTTTGTCCCATACATCCTACCTCCATGATGGTTATAATAAAACAATTTTTCCCATTTTTATCTATAGAGAAGGACCAATTTAGAAACTCAGGATGAGGTAACCTGTGCTAATACCTCTGCTATCTTCAAGAAGGCTTGGTGGCAGCATCAGAATTACTCAAGAAAGCGTACTTCACGGCAAAGAAACTCATCAAATTCCTTACGTTCTCTGAGACACATTCTTTGGGCGATATTTGAGGGCGCCTTGTTACATCTTGGTCCCGAACCATGAATGTGGTAAGGTCTATGAGCTCATTTTCTATTTTAAGTACTACATTCTTGCGCCTTCTTGTACTCTGTTCATGTAGAACAAGTGCCTAAACACGAAGAACAAGCTGTTCTAATTTAAGATTCCATTACTATCATAGTTTACAAAAGCGCTAGGCGTTAATTGTGCGTTTTGCCACCGCCTTGCGCTTCTTGACAAAGCGCATTCTTATGCTTGATTATGCATAGATTAAGCGTAGTTATCTTGTGATGCGTTTCGCTAACACCTAGAGCCTTGGCGCGCTTAAGCGCTTGCTTAGCCACGCCTTTTTTAACTATGATTGCTATCGTGCATACTGCTTTGCTCTTGTATCACTATATTTACTCATACAAACTTATTTTTAAATTGAAGGATCCAATCGAAACTTCAATGGCACAGCGAGTATGTTCCGCATGTTTCTTTAACGAGCTTGGTCTTATCAATAGCTCATTGATTTCAATTTCAATTATGTATCTGATTGACTTCTCATATCATGCACATTACTAGCATCACAATAGAGCCAATAGTGTTGTTCTACATGTAGACCCGTGGTACCCATCTGAAATCTTGTTGTGACGTGTAGTTTCCCACGCTTTGTATTCTTTCACTGCTGCTTTGTCTTGAACTGATATGATTTGAACCATGTCTCTATTTTGATTTGGCAAGACAATGCAGTGACCATAGGACATAGATATATGTTTTTTTGATGCTTTTATTTTGTACTAGTACTTGGCAATAGAAGTCTTGGTAGTTTAATCATGTCCACCTTACTAATGAACTGGTTCACCCAAATGAGTTTCATATATTAGTACATGCTAAACTGTTATGTGTCTGCTTGTTTCTTCTTTTAGAATCTTTGACGAATATTGGGGAAGAGTGCCTTATTAAGCAATGGTAAAGGAAGTAATGCGAGATAAGGTTCGGGATAGTGACACATCCTTGTTGGTCTCCAACAAAGCTGATAAAACAGCTAAGGAAGACTATCTAGAAGACGGTGAGACAACCCCAAAGTCTGTCTTGGTTTAGTGTTGGATTCTTGGCCACTACTACTTGCACAAGCTATTGGACTCGTTATGCGAATCAGTTCGATTTCTTGAGTCTCAACTACAAGTGAAAGACATCGATCAGGTGTCTTTGCGACAAGAAGCGGAAGGACTGAAGTCCTGGAGCATTCAGATGCATACTTTACGGTGCAACAACAAGCGTTCAAGTTTTAGCACTAAACAGGACAAAGCTAATAAGCTTGCTAAGCTTATTGCCCGGCATAGTGGATACCACGTTTCTTGAGCTCTTATGAAGTTGTTTGATTATGCTCTTGTTTTGCTGCCGCATTTATTTGCCTTTGGTGGCCAATTTTGACGGCGATGTATGTAATATCTGCTTTGTTCCCTATATTTGCCTTTGGTGGCGAACTTTGATGCCCAGTGGATGTATTATGTGTAATAGAGGTAATAGGCTAGCGTTAATTGCTTGCTTATTTATTTCCTTATTGTCTTGTTTAGTTGTTTGCTTGTAGTCACTCCACTTCTTTTTTCTGTGTTTTTCTAGTGGCCACAATAACCTATATTTGGAAACTAGGCCAAAATAATCATGGCAACACATAGACTGTTGTAACCATGGTCCTCCTGCGGGCCGTATGATCCATGGGCCTTCTACGGGCCATATGATCCATTGGCCTTCTATACGGGCCGTAGGATCCATGGGCCTTCTATGGACCATACGATCCATGGGCCTTTTACGGGCCGTAGGATCCATGGGCCTTCTACGGGGCGTATCGTCATTTTGCCAATCATGGGCCATACTATTCGTGGACAATAATGGGCCGTTTATTGGCCGTATTTGATAACTCTATGAAAACAGCCCAACGGGTTTTTTTCGACATGAAAACGGCCCAACGTATTAATGGGCCACAAACAGGCCGACTGTAACCATGGGCTGAATTTGGTCCTAGCGAGAAAATAGCGATAATGGGCCATAAGTAACAAGAATCTTTGAAATTAGCCCAAGAATAAATGGGCCACGAGAAGGCCAAAAGATATCATGGGCTGGAAGCATTAGCGGAATAATGGGTCGTTAATGGGTATAAAGTGATACATTGTTCATTATGGGCCGGTTTACCACGGGCGTTAAGGGGGCCGAGGTTACTAAGGGCCTCATATGGGCGAAAAGGCGTCATGGGCCATACATGGGCGAAAGTTAAAGCGGGCTGGAATTATATTGGGCGGCCCAAATGGCGCTACTAGGCCTAATTGGATAGGCCGTAAGCAGACTACTGGGATAGCGGGTTGTAAATGGGCTATATGCGAACAGGCCGTTAACATGCTTGCCCTGGGCTAGCCCACCACCTTTTGACCAAGTCAAACGGGCCGGCCTTTTCACAAGAATAGGCCTTTGTTGGGCCGTGCCACGTGTCGGCGTATCATAGGCGCTTTGGGTCCAATGAGTGGATGACATCTGTCCCAACGGTGAGCCGACACGTGTTTCCTCCAGCCAATGATGATTTTACACATGGAAAATCCTCATTGGTTAGAGTGATAACGAGTTATCGGATCAAAACCGGACCCGATAGCTTAACGGCGTTCTATTAGCGTGGATGCCATGTGTCGGTCACCCTTGAAAAGCACTTACGTGTGGCGATTTGTCGTCATGGAAGTGGACACTTCCATGATGATAATTTTGGTAATGTCATGGAACAATTCTCTGACACACGGTATGACTATCTTGATTACATCATAAATTTTTCATGGATGTACATGCATGATGACGTGACCTACTGTGAAAAACACGTATCATCACGTAAGTGTATTTTTTTTGTAGTGTCATACTTGACTCATATTTTCATTTGTGCTGCTTGCTGATACTCATTCAATGTTTACAGGCCGAATCACCCTTCTGGACCAAGAAGTTGCCAGAGAAACCGACGAAAACCCGGACAAAGAACAAGGCGACCAAAAGGCCTGCTAAGAAGAAGTCCAACACTGCCGAATTATTCAATTTGGATGACAAAGATGATGATGACGAGTCGGAGGTAGAACTTGATTCCCTTGGCTTTTTTTTGTACATCTTATTGACAATGACTATTATCAGGATGAAGCGGAGGCCAGCCATGCAGATGATGCAGAGGTAATTACTATTTCCTCCGGCTCAGAACCTCTGCCAACACAGAAAACTCGACAAGCAAGCTGAAAAGTGATATTTTCTCACCCTTTAGCTCACTTGGATCCCAACTTTCTTTTGAAGAAGCAACAACATGAAGCTCGTCGTACAACCCGGAACAGCGGCGGCGGAGTTTTATCCTCTGGCTTACCGAACACCCCAGCACCTCGCAAACACCGACCGGAGGTTTCAAATATTTCTGACTTATCTTATCCATGGCGGGTCTTTTGCGACAACCTCTTAACCCGCCCGATTCAAACTATTAAGGAACATCTCATTCCCCCTCCGGTGACTCAACGGGAACTCAAATCCCAGCCTTCAAGACTGTGCCTGGGTAAGAGCGTATTCCATGTCTAAAACTTCATGTCTGATTGATGTTCTGACATCTTTGTACTTCTTATTTTTAGCGGTATAGCCAAGCCTAGCAAGAAAGTGAAACCGAACAAGCCGGTCGAAGACTCCAACCATTTTGAGCCGGAAAAACAAATGCCAGAAGCGTCTCATCCAACCGCTGAGGCCACCATTGACGACCCGCCACCGGAAGAGCAGGACATTACCATAGGTCATATGGATGTTGAGCTAGTCATCTCTAAGCCGCCAAGCCCCGCCAAGCCTATTAATGATAAGGCTGATGATATCACCATCACCGGGCTTGGTTATACAATGCCGGGTAATCCTACTGCCTTATCCAAGCACAGCGCCAAGGAAGAATTTTCTGCTGTTGATAAAGGCAAGTGGAAATTAGACTTAGAGGGCTACTCCTGGTTCAGCACCCAAGAAATCCACTCCGGCTATTTGAACCGTCTATACACCAGCTGTGATTTTGAAGCCGGTTTAGTCAATTTGATGAAGGAACGCTATGAGGTAATCCAATCACCATTTTCTTCATTATTATATATCTATCAGCCGCCAAGTCTATAGGATATGATAGGATTGAATATGATGTAGAATTTCCAGCTGCCATAAAGAACTGAACGTCATCACTAGTAGCGCCAAGGGCCGACTTAAAGCATCAAGTTTAAGCCGGGACTTTAAGTAGCAGCAATCAACTTCGCATTCGTAGCCCCCAAGGGTCGGTTTAACTAGCATAGTTAAACTGGGTCTTACCGACATTGATGAAATCAACACTTCCGTATGTCACTTTGGTAAACCGGATCATATTAGTGTTCCTGGGTCAGCAGATAAATTCTTCTTTGAAAAAAGAAATAGACATTAGCCCCCAAGTGCCAAGGAAAATACTTGTATTGTGCTTCGAACTTCAAAAATAATCATGATCCTAATACCCTCCATGTTTGCTCATGTCACAGGTTGAACTAACTGAGAAGGATTCACAACTCAATGATCTGAAGGCCAACATCAAAACTCAGCAGTCTGAAACATCTAAGGCCAAGTCAGAACTGAAGACTGCACTGGAAAACATTGAACAGTTGAAACAAAGCTTCAGCAATGACAAAGACGGCTGGGAGACCGAGAAGACGTCTCAATTGAAGAGAGCAAAGGAGGTCGAAGCAGCCCTTAAACCGGTGACTGAAGAGTTGTCCGGCTTAAAACATCAAATCAATAACATGACATCAGCCATCTTCGGTAAGTAGAAAAATAATTCCCTGTCACCAGTAATCATATCATATTCATCGGCCGACTTATCGAGATTTTTACGAATATAGGCTCCCGAAGCGTCAAACTGGGCTCAGATATGCGCCTCAAGCTGAAGGCTGTCTACACTCTTGTAGAACAGATATACACTGGCACCCAATGTACCATTGCTGCTGCGATGCATAAGAATTCTCCACCCACTCTCATCAAGGATACATTGGAGAGGTTATCAGTGCTGCCCCAAAGGATCAATGATTTAAAGCGGGCATCTGCCAGAGCCGGCGCTTTAACTTAAGACGGGCAAAAGTGTGGAAAGCAAACTTGGATCCAGAAGACTTGGCCAATGGTTGCCCAAGTGTCAAAGAGGACGGATCTGCCTTCAGTGCTGACGACTTTGCAGAGATAGCAAGAGCAATGTGTCCATTAGTAAGTAAGCTGGCTGAAGAAACAAATTTGTCCACATACCAGGCGGCTTATGATGCTGTGAATAAAAAAGTGAAGGCGTCGGTTCATCAGGAGACGGACCTCATCCCGCCGACTCGTAAGCACACGTTCACTCCTGACTTTGATCCGTCGAACCTTATTGATGAGGAAGATGTGTTTAGAGCGTTGACCGGTATCAACTAGGCTACGCCTGACTTCCAGCTAATGGATGATCAAGGAGCTGAAGAAAAAGAAGGAGCGCATGATGATCTGGAGGCTTCAACCCGCCAAGAGTCATGAGCCGGTGTATTAACCATAGCACTTTAATGTTTATGTTCTAGAAACACTTGTCCTCTTTGGGCTATCAGATGCCTTGTAATAGGCTAGTTAAACTGTGATCTGCCGTGCCATCGTGCACATTTTGTTTGCATAACACTACTGATCCATCAGTTGAAGATCTGCCACTTATGCTCATGATATCATCAATTATGCAGATTAGATTTATCATTTGTCCTGCACACAAGCAGATCATAAGTGCACTAGCGGTTTACCCCAGGGCAGGTCACAATACCCCATATAAAAACCACTGGTGACTAAAATAGTCCATAACCAGGGCTGGTTTAATCACAACCTCATATAATTATAACAAAATATCATAGCTGTGATATTTGCTCACACTGACGGCTTGTCATACCTGTGTAGTAAGGGTTACAATCCAAATATTGAGAGCACAACGCCTTGTTCAATTGATTCATATTGCCAGCCCATATTGCCATATGCAGGAAGGGGTATCATCCCAAACTTAGAGCCAGTACTCCAAGCACAAAAATCATCATATGCTGGCGACTTAAAGTCCAAGGCCAGGCCGGGTTAATAAACTTCGGTTAGATTCATATATGAACCATAAGGCAATAGAGCCCTCATCAGTCTTCAACATGTATTAACATGTCATAAGAGATGAATCTGAAAAAAATGTTCAAATCAAATATAAATCAAAAAACAAGGCTTTGATAGGCTGCCAAGCCTCAAAGTCAAGTGCTTTTCAAGGGCCGCACAGCCACTGAGTTAAACCTTCATGCAAACCTTGTAAGCCGGGCCTCACATGACCAATCGTCGTTTTACCTTTGACAAGTTCAGGATCTGTATAAGGTTGACTGTCAAGAGTACGGCGAATCATTCCAGGATTACCTGGGCGGAGTGGCAAGCTTACAAAGGCAGGATAACCAGATTTTTTTGGTGAATACACTTGGCCTCCAAGCCTATTACAAGGGTCATCAAAGCTCTCTCCATTAACAAAGAGCCCCCAAGTAATATTTCATTCCAGGCGTACAAGCCGGATCAGCAGGGTAGTCATAGCTATGCTCAATGAGCAGGATGCCCACAAGTATTTGGTAACTATGGCATACAAGCCGGATCAAGAGGGTAGTCATAGCTATGCTCAATGAGCAGGAAGCCCCCAAGTGATAATATGAAGTGACAATGAAGACTCATTATTCTCAGAAATGAAAAAACAGAGGCCCTAAATTATCATGGATGTCGGCTTTATTATATTCATCATAATATATACATTGTCAAAATATGTACATCACAAGAGTCGGTGGCTCAAGTGTAATAAGGCCGAAGATGAGCAATATTCCATGGCCGGCGGGTCTCCTCCTCCGACGTGCGTGAGTCCTTGTGGTCTCGAACATCGACAAGGTAGTATGACCCGTTGTTCAGATTTTTGCTGACCACAAAGGGCCCTTCCCAAGGTGGGGAAATCTTGTGCATATCAGTTTGATCCTAGATAAGCCAGAGCACCAAATCACCTTCTTGAAAGGTCCTGGTTTTAACCAGGCGGCTATGATAACGACACAGATCTTGCTGGTAAATCACCGAATGAGCCACCACAAGTTCACGCTCCTCATTCAACAGGTCAATAGCATCCTGACGTGCTTTTTCTTTTTCAGCTTCAACATAAGCCGCCACACGAGGCGAATCGTGACGGATGTCACTAGGGAGAACTGCCTCTGCTCCATAAACCATGAAGAAAGGTGTGTAGCCCGTAGATCTATTGGGGGTGGTATTGATGCTCCATAACACTAAGGGTAATTCCTCCACCCAACAACCCGACATCCTCTGCAAAGGGACCATAAGCCGGGGATTGATGCCTCTCAAAATTTCTTGATTGGCTCTCTTAGCTTGACCATTGGACTGGGGTGAGCTACTTACAACACATCAAGTCAAATATGCTCGCATTGACAAAACTCTTTCATAGCACCTTTTGGATAGATTAGTACCATTATCAGTTATAATGTTGTGGGAAAACCAAAACGGAAAATCACCTTTTTGATGAATTGAACCGCTGTCGCCGCGTCACATCTAGTAACCGGCTCTGCTTCAACCCACTTTGTAAATTTGTCAACGCCACCAAAAGGTGGGTATTTTTATCCTTGGACCTTTTGAAAGGTCCAACCATATCAAGCCCCCAGAATGCAAACGGCTAAGTAATTGGAATCATCCTCAACTCTTGAGCCGGCACATGAGCTCGCCTCGAGAACTTCTGGCAACCATCACATTTACTGACCAAATCCTCTACATCAGCATGAGCCGTCATCCAATAAAATCCATGACGAAAAGCCTTGGCCTCGAGAGACTTAGAGCCGGCATGATGACCACAATCTCCTTCATGAATCTCTCGTAGAATCTCACGGCTCTCCTCGGGAGAAACACAACATTGAAACACCCCTGTGATACTACAACGGTGCAACTCTCCATTGACAATAGTCATTGACTTAGACCGCCGGGTTATCTGCCTGGCCAAAGTTTCATCTTCATGTAACTCACCCCGGGTCATATAAGCCAAATATGGAACTGTCCAATCAGGAATAGCATGTAGAGCCGCCACCAGCTGAACCTTCGGGTCAGGAATAGCAAGATCTTCCTCTGTAGGCAATTTGACTGAAGGGTTATGCAGAATATCAAGGATAACATTGGGTGGCACCGGCTTACACTGGGACCCCAATCGTCTTAAAGCATCAGTCGCCTCGTTTTTCCTCCAATCAACATGCTCTACTTGATAGCCCTTGAAGTCACCAGCAATTGCATCCACCTCTCAGCGATAAGCCGCCATGATTGGGTCCATAGAATCCCAAGTGTCTGAAACTTGTTGAGCCACCAAATCTGAGTCACCGAAACACCTCACCTGGCTTAGATTCATCTATTTTGCCATCCAAAGACCATGGAGTAAGGCTTCATAGTCAGCTGCATTGTTAGTACAAGGGAACATCAACCTTAAAACATAACAAAAATTATCACCTCGTGGGGAAGTCAAAATAACTCAATCCCCTGAGCCTTCCAACTGCCTGGACCCATCAAAGTGAATAGTCCAATATGTGATATCCGGCTTATCCTCAGGCATCTGCAGCTCTGTCCAATCATTGATGAAATCCACAAGTGCTTGAGACTTTATGGCTGTGTGAGGCATATACTTCAAACCATGGGGTCCTAGCTCAATGGCCCCCTTGGCTACCCGACCCGTGGCTTCTCTGTTTTGAATAATATCCCCCAGAGGAGCAGAACTAACCAGAGTGATGGGATGACCCAGAAAATATTGCTTGAGCTTTCGACTAGCCATGAACACCCCATACACCAGCTTCTGCCAATGCGGATACCTTTGCTTGGACTCAAGGAGCACCTCACTGATGTAATAAACCGGCCGCTGAACCGGATATTCCTTGCCTGACTCCTTCCTTTCCACCACAATCGTCATGCTGACAGCTCGGCCATTAGCAGCCACATATAGATACAAAGGTTCTTTATCAATGGGAGCAGCAAGAAAAGACGGTTCAGCTAACTGTTTCTTCAAGGCTTCAAACGCTTGATCAGCAGCATCACTCTAGACAAAGTGATTTGTCTTCTTCATCATCTGGTATAGAGGGATAGCCTTTTCACCCAACTGGCTTATGAACCAGCTTAAGGCCGCAATACGACCGGCCAGACGCTAAACATCATTGATACACACCGGTTTAGCCAGGGAACTGATAGCCTTTATTTTATCAGGGTTAGCTTCAATACCCTGTTCAGAAACTAGAAAGCCGAAGAGCTTGGCTACTGGTATGCCCAAGACACACTTGGCCGGGTTAAGCATCATCTTGTAGACCCGACGATTGCCAAAGGTCTCTTTTAATTCATCTATCAAGGTTTCCTTCGGCCTGGATTTCACCACAATACCATCCACATAAGCATGAACATTGCGCCCAATATGATCATGAAGGCAATTTTGCACACACCGCTGGTAAGTCGCCTGGGCACTCTTGAGCCCAAAAGGCATAGACACATAATAGAAGGCTCCAAAAGGAATGATGAATGATGTCTTCTCCTGGTCCTTAACTGCCATCTTGACCTAATGATAATCGGAATAAGCGTCCAAAAATCTCAAACTCTCACAACCCGCCGTAGCATCAATGATCTGATCAATACGAGGGAGAGCAAAAGGATCGGCCGGACAGGCCTTGTTTAAGTCCATGTAATTCACACACATACGCCAAGTACCATTTTTCTTAAGTACCAGCACCGGGTTAGCCAACCACTCAGGATGAAAAACTTCAACAATAAACTCAGCCGCCAAGAGCCGGGCCACTTCTTCACCAATGGTCGTGCGCCTCTCTTCATTGAAACAACGAAGGAATTGCTTGACCGGTTTAAACTTTGGATCAATATTGAGAGTGTGCTTAGCGAGTTTCCTCGGTACACCTGGCATGTCTGAAGGTTTCCATGCAAAGATGTCCCGGCTCTCACGGATGAACCCGATGAGCGCGCTTTCCTATTTCTGATCCAGATTAGCACTGATACTGAACTGCTTGGATGAATCGCCAGGAAACAAAATCAACCAATTTAGTGTCGTCCGCCGACTTAAACTTCAACAGAGGATCATGCTCCGTAGTTGGCTTCTTCAAAGATGTCATATCCGCTGGGTCAACATTATCCTTTTAAAAGTTTAACTCTTCTGTTGCACAAACAGACTCAGCATAAGCGGCATCGACTTCTTCACACTCCAAGGCTATCTTTCGGCTCCCATGTACTGTGATGGTACCCTTGTGACACGTCATCTTAAGCTGCAAATAAACATAACAAGGCCTTGCCATGAACTTAGCATAGGTCGTCTGCCCAAACAGAGCATGATAAGGGCTCTTGATTTTAACCACCTCAAAAGTCAACGTCTCCGACCTGGAATCATGATCATCACCAAAAGCCACCTCCAAAGATATCTTGCCCACTGGATACGCCGACTTACCAGGCACCACACCATGAAAAACAGTATTCGACGGCTTAAGATCTTTGTCAATCAAGCTCATGTAACGAAAGGTTTCATAGTAAAGAATGTTGATGCTGCTGCCCCCATCCATGAGCACCTTAGTAAATCTGTACCCTCCAACCTAAGGCACCACCACCAAAGCCAAGTGACCCGGATTATCAATCCGGGGTGGGTGATCCTCACGGCTCCAGAGAATACGGTGTTCAGACCATCGCAAGTAATGGGGAATTGCCGGCTCAACCGCATTCACTGCACTTTTATGAACTTTTGATCCCGCTTACACAAACTTGTGGTGGAAACATGGTACTGTCCACTATTCAATTGCTTCGGGTTACTCTGATAACCAGACTGCTGCTGATGATTCCCTTGACCGCACTGTTGATTAAAACCACCTTGATTGCCTTGGCCCTGGAAACCAGAATTTGAACCGCCACCACCAAAACCCGGGCCGTGAGAGCCGGATCCTGAGCCGCCGTTCAGTCCATGATTGTTCTGGAAAAAATTGGAATTTCTATACTTCTTCTTAATGAAGCAATCCTTCCAAAGGTGAGTGGCCGGCTTTTCCTACGTACCATGCTTCGGGCAGGGCTGATTCATCATCGCCTCAAGACTGAATTTTGTCCCTCCAAACCGAGGGGGCGGCTTTCCATTGCGGGGTTGATTATTATTCTGCATATTGGTATTGGCCACAAAATCCAAATTACCATCAACCTTGCACTTATCGTTGCCACCTTGACTTGTCGGGTTATGCTACTGCCCTTTTGTGTTGCTGCTCTTCTTTCCCTTACCCGGCTTTTCATCATCAGACTCGGGGTCCTTGGTACTATCAGAGTTGGCATACTTGACGAGAGCTGCCATTAGCTCCCCCATGTCGTTGCAGTGACGTTTAAGCCACCCCAGTTTTTGCTTAAGGGGCATGAAATGGCATTTTTTCTCCAACATTAGGACTGCTGAACCGCCATTGATACTATCCGATGTGTATGATGGCTGAGACCCGGTGCACCCAATGGGTTGTTGACTCGCCCTCACCTTGGACACAGGAGTCCAATTCCACGATTGACATAGGCTGCTTGCACGTGTCTTTAAAATTCTAGATAAAACGGGCTTTTAACTCGGCCCATGATCTAATGGAGTTAACAGGAAGCCCTTTCAACCAAGTACGAGCTGTCCCATCCAATATCATGGTGAAATACTGAGCGCACGCAACATCGCTAACATCCAGCTGTAACACCCGGATGATTAAGCAACAGTGATCACCTCGGTTACTGTGACTAAACTCACGTTGATTCGAACCCGGTCTAAAACAAATGCAAAACAAAAGCAAACGATAAAAGTTTTCAAAAACTAAATCGAAAATGTTCGGGGGTTGTTAAAAATAACAAACCTAATTATGGTAGGGTGCACAAATTTTTGTAAAGTGTTTTGGTATTTTAAATAAACTAAAACAGAAAAGAAGAAAATAAGAAAAGGAAAAGACAAAACAACAGTGTGGGGGGGAAAAACCCCACAGCCCAAGCTGAGCCCCCCCCCACAGCCGGTCGGCCACACCATGGGCCGGCCCAACCGGCCCCTCCCCGCCTTATCCACCCCCTCCCCCTGTCGGTGGAACCCTAGCGCCCTCATTCCCCTCCCCCGATCCCCTTTCCCTCCCCCCGCCCGATCTGGATCGGGCAGTCCCTCGTCCCCCTCATCGCATGGCGACCCCGCCCCCCGACCGCGTCGCCACCTCCCCCTGGGCCCCTCGCCCGCTGGACCCCCCTCCCGTCGTCGCCTCACCTTGGCCCTCGCGCCGCCATGAGGTCGTCCCGAACCCCCGCCTCACGGGTCCTCCCGGCCGCGGTGGCCGCCTCCCGACTCCCTCCTCGCCCGGTCGCCTCCAGAGCTCAGCCGAGCCCGCCTCGTGAACCCCACGACCCCAGTGAGCCGCCCTCTCCCGTCGCTCCCCTCGTTCCCCCCTCCCGAGCGCCACCGTCGCCCGGAGCCCGTCGCCCGGCTCGCCGCCCCCCCTCGCGGTCACAGCAGCCACGCCGTTCCCCACCTCCCTCTCCCTCCTCCTCGCCTGGCGGCCTGCCCCCCCTCCGCCGCACCGGGCGACCCCAGCGCCCTTGAGCTCAACGCCAGCGCCCCGGTGACCAAGCGGTCACGCAGGGCGGCCCGTGTGGCTCGGCGCAGCCAACCCCTCCCGACCCCGTGCGCGCCCCCGGCGGACCGAACCCCCTCGCCGCCTCCGCCCGCCCGGCGCCCGTTCAGCCGGGTCGGCCGACCCCTGCCCCCATCAGACCGCCGTCCTCCGCACTCTCGTCTGCATGAGCCGCGCCCGTTTGGCCTCCGGGCGCAAAAGTCCGTGGGCTCGGCGCCCCTCCGCCCTTGAATGATTACCGGAGCCCGCTCCGGCTCCCCTGGCGTGGCCACAGGGCCCTTTGGCCTTGTTGATGGGCCGGGCCCCCCCTCGCTCTGTTGACTCGGTCGCCAGGTGCCGATCAACCCCCCCACCGACACTGACATGGGGGCCCCGCCCCACAGAACGTTTAAAAAAATTAAAGAGGAAAAGGAAAATGAAAAAATTAAATAAAATGAATAAAAACTAATTAATTAATTAATTAATTAATTAATTAATTAAGTAATTAATTAATTTAATTAATCTGATTAATTAAACCTAATGACTAATTAACCTAATTAACTACATTAATTAAAATTAATTAAGTTAATTAGTTAACAGTATAATGACGGGACCCACATGTCGGGGTTGACTTAGTCAACCCTGTTATTCTTGACGTCGGCATGACATCATCTTGGCGTCATAAATACATTTTGAATTAATTAATTAATTAATTAAATTCGAAATTATTAAAATCTTTAAAAATCATATCTTTTAATCCGTAACTTCGGTTAAAATATTTTCAACATGAAAGTTGCTCGAGCAGCGAGGCGAATCCGGGATCTGTCCGTTCGTCGCCACACACCCTAACCTATCAAACCTGCAACTTTTCCCCTCGGCTCCTCTTGAAAACCCTAAACACAGGAATACTTTCCGGATGTTTCCTATAACGATACCCCCTCATACCACGTTAGAACACGCCTAGCATCGCTTCTTGGCATGTCATGCATCGATATGCATCTGTTTACTTAGTATTCATTGTTTCTTCCCCTCTTCTCTCCGGTAGACTACGAGACCGGCCAGCTGCTGTGGCGGTTCGACTACGGTGTTGTGACCCTCTCTCTTGCGAGCAACAGGCAAGCCCCCCCTTGATCACGGATATCGCCTACTCTTATCTATCTGCTTGCATTAGAGTAGTATAGCATATTCTTGTTTTGAGATACTCCTATCTTGCTGCATAGCTTTGTCCTTGTAACCACATTGTTACCTTACGCAATCCTATATGCTTAGTATAGGATGCTAGTACTTTCATCTGTGGCCCTACTTTCTTGTCCAAATGCCGTGCTATACTATCGGGCCGTGATCACTCGGGAGTTGATCACGGGTATATACTATATCTTATACATGATACATGTGGAGACTAAAGTCGGGTGGTGATGGAGCACCATGAGTGGATCTTTGAGGCGGGCGGCAGGCGAGGTTGAGACCGCCTAGGAGAGAGGTGGGCTGGCCTGTTCGGCGTTCGCGGTTACTTAACACGCAACGAGGTCTTGGTATTTGATCTGGGTTGGCTCTGAGCTTATCGCACTAACCATCTCTGCGGGAGTAGTTATGGGTATCCGGCGTCGTGGTATCGGCGAAGCACTTGAGACGTCGGACGGAGGCGGCCTTGCGCGGATTGGGCTGGAGCGCTTTGTTAGGCTAGAGTGCGCTTCGGCCGCGTCGCATAGCGTCTTGAGTGTGCTTTCGAGGCGATGGGCCCGGACCCTGGCGCTTAGGTTTAGACCGGCGTGTTGGCCTCTCTGTTGTGCCTAGGTGGGGCTGCGGCGTGTTGATCTTCAGCGGCGGGCATGACCGGAAAGTGTGTCGGCCAAATGGGATCAAGCGTCTTTGGGTAAGATGGTGCACCCTGCGGAAGTTAATCTATTGAATAGCCGTGATCTTGATGCAGGGCGACTTGGAGTTGTACCTTGAGCTTATGACAACTAGAACCGGATACTTGATAAAACACACCCTTCCAAGTGCGGATACAACGGTGGTCGCTCTCTCTCGGGGATATGAGGAGGGATCGCGGGTAGGATTATTGCTATGTGATGTTACTTGGAGGACTACAACCTCCCCTCCTACTGTTGCAAGGCAGGTGTCGAGCGTAGTCTTCGTTAAGACTAGCTATCCCCTCTTATTACGGCATTCTGCGATTCGGTCCTTGATATGGCCTTTACACATATATCCATGCATATGTAGTGTAGCTCCTTGCTTGCAGTACTTTGGATGAGTACTCACGGTTGCCTTGTTCCCCTTTTCCCCTACCTCTACTCGATTGCTGCAGCAGACGATGGAGCCGGGGCAGGCGCCCGCCTATGGCGACTACTACTCGGGAGGTGCCTACTACTACGTGCAGCCGGCGGCGGCGACCGGGAGTAGTTAGGAGGATCGAGGCGGGAGGCTGCTCCTCTTCGATCTGTATCCCGGTTTGTGCTAGCCATCTTATGGCACCTTGTTTAACTTATATGCGTACTCAGATATTGTTGCTTCCGCTGACTTCGTCTATGATCGAGCACTTGTATTCGAGCCCTCGAGGCCCTGGCTTGTATTATGATGCTTGTATGACTTATTTTATTTGTAGAGTTGTGTTGTGATATCTTCCGTGAGTCCTTGATCTTGATCGTACACATTTGCGTGCATGATTAGTGTCGATTGAATCGAAGGCGTCTGAAGTTGATATCGAGCCATTGCTGTAGAATCCCCTTCCACACTCCTTGGCGAAGTCGAGTCTAGACATTGCAAAACTTTTACTAACTTGGCTGTGTGCCTTACGGGCCCACGTCGCCATCGGGTGGTACTAGGATCTTTTACTCCTCGACCTTTACTCGGGACTCTGAACTCTCTTCTACTCGGGTTAAGCGATTTTACTAACTAACACTAGGATCCGTGACCACATTCACCCCAAAGTTGGATATAGCCTTAGTTGTTCTTGGAATTGTATTTGAGCAATTTCCACACTTGTCATTTGACTCCTTTGAAGCGTCTTTGTTTCAGATGGAACCCACGAGGCAGGTCGTGCGCCACCACGGCGACCATTGGTGCCTCGGGATCACTGCGGTGCTAGCGAGATGATGACCTATCGGGTTATCGCTGGCACCTGAGTACACCGTCTATGAGGAGTACCGGGACTATAACGGGAAGCGATGCAGCGCCATCGTCCACCTCTACTCTCGGGAGTATGAGTCCACTCTTGTCTTTGCACACGCACATGGTGTTGGAGTGACTATCGATATGGCAGTCCACGATGCTGCTTATGCTGCTCGACACGTCTTCGTGCGAGTATCGAGTTGGACACCTCCCCTTGGGCACATTGCTATCGCGTCGATGTTGGTGAGGAGGTTACTACTGCTGCTGCCTACTCCTTTGTCACCCGAGCCCTTCTACCATCGAACTTTGTTACGCATCGCGATAGGCTGGATCGAGCTAACCGAGCTCTTCGCCACGAGTTGTACATCACCGTCGGCACCTCTACCGTGCTCGGCGCTGATGCACCTTTGTCCGATCCGGAGAGCTGCGCGTTCTGCGATCTACCCAGCCGGACCGTGATGCCCCGGGGTGTCGGTTGGCGGGCGTGGGAGGCTACTCTCCGCGCAGCCCTCTTACGCCACACGGGCGTCGGATTCAGCACGAGTATCCGCGGCCCCAGTCAGCGGCGTGGAGGACTATCCGCTGCCGCACTATCGACTTCGGGCTACAGCTACCTCCGCGATGCCGCGTGGGACTGATGTAGACTTGCTTGTTAGTGTTAGATGCATTCGCATGCGAGCTGCGTGCCGCCTATGATGTAGTAGTCTATGTCTTGGACTCTATGTATCGAACTCTATGCATGATTCCTTTTGTAAGATATGCCAACTACTATGTAGTTCCTATCATGTTGCTTTCATTATGCATGTTTCATCATGAATGATTCTTATCCTTTGCTTAATTTCTCAAATCTGAACTACCTGTTATATAATAGCAGGATGGTTAGGCCAGCTGGTGCGTGGTCGTGGTGGCAACTTTCCACCACCACTGAGTACATGGCTGGTATGATCCAACAGCTTGAGATGAATCGCGAGTTCATGGAAAACATGATGGCTCAGTTTCCTCGCCCCAATATGAACCCGGCACCCAAGCGGAACAACTCTGCGAGATTTCATACGCTGAACCCGGCGTGTACCGCAGCTCAACTCAGCCCATTTGGATCTTGATGGTAGCTCCGTGACATCACCTATGAGATGGAGTCTGCTGATGTAGCCCTGCCGGCTATGTCACTTTGCTTCCTTCTTCTGAAGGGACCCGCAGCTCAATGGTGGGACAGCCACGGCGTACTCTGCCGGTTGGAACACTCATCACTGGCGGACTTCCAAGCTGCCTTCGTGCCGCTTCATCCCTCAAGGGTCATGGACGGAAGAAGCGTGAGTTCATAACCTCACCCAAGGCAACAAGGCTGTTGAAGCTTATCGCGAGAGTTCTTGGACTTGTCTCGCTATCTTTGAAGAGGATATTGCAAGCGATGCCTTGAGAGCGGGGAGAAGTTCGTGGCGGTCTTCAAGGCGACATCAAGCTCGCACTTCTAGTGCGACTTTGCTGATTTCGCCACCTTGGTGAACAAAGCTATCAATGTCGAAACTGGTGCGGGAATACGAGCTCTAACGAGCGCAAGCCGTGACACGGGCTCATCTTGAGCCCGTCCTCATGAGCGCAAGATATGGATTCCCAACGGTATGTACCGGCCGAATGCACTGCTTCAAGGCAGAACTATGCTACACCTCGTGCGCCTACAACTAAGCAGCCGAAGCTTCCAGCTCCACCACCCCAAGCTCTGTTCCCCTCCCAATAATGGCTTGTGCTTGGTGCGGACAACGAGGGCACCGTGCTAGAGAATGCAACAGAACCAGAATCAGTGGCCCTTCCGGCGGTGGCCGTGGAAACACCGGACCGCAACAACCTTGCCAAGTCTTATGGGCAAGCTCGGGCCAACCACGTTGATCTGAGCGAAGCTCAAGACCAGCCTGCTCTTGTGATGGGTACACTCCTCGTAAATTCAGTACTGCATCTGTTTTATTGATTCAGGAGCATCGCATTCATTCATGTCGAAGACTTTGCATACAAGCACGGCGTTAAGTGTGAGGAGATGAACTCTTGGTAGTGGTAAAAACCCCATTGGGACAATGTCAAACCTCCATGGTTGGCGTCGGCGTCCCGTGGAAATCGAAGGGCTGGAATTCTATGCCTCCCCATTATCTGAAGGCGTCTAACATCGACCTCATTTTGGGGATGGATTGGTTGAAAGCGCATCTGCGTCAATCGTTTGCGCCACTAAGACCGTCCATCTGCTACACCCTTCGATGAAATAATAGCTACAATGCTAAATGCGGTTCAAGATGCGAGGCAAGGCTCTATGCATTGAATGCATTGAGCGCCGCACCCTCGAGGAATTGAAAACATTCTGTCGTTTGCGATTTCCAAGGCGTCTTTCTGAAGAACTTCGAGGATTCCCCACCGCTAGAGCTGTCGAATTCGTCATCGACTTGAAACCAGGCACCACTCCTATAGCCAGCGACCCTACAAGATGCCGCGCATGAACTCCTTGAGCTAAAGGAGAAATCGACAAATCTCTTCAAAGTGGTTTCATTAGCCCAAGTTGCTCTCCTTGGGAGCACCTTCTCTCTTTGTCAAGAAGAAGGATGGGACAAACCGATTGGTCCAAGACTACCGTCCTATAAATCAAGCTACCATTCAGAATAAGTATCCTCTTCCTCGGATCAATGATCTTTATGATCAATTGGCTGGTTCGTCGGTGTTCTCGAAACTTCGACTTGAGGTTGGGTTACCACCAGATCCGTGTTCGTGAGGAGGATATCCCCAAGACCGCATTTGTGACTCGTTATGGTTCATACGAGTACACCGTCATGTCTTCGGCAACCAATGCTCCAGCCACCTTCTCTGCTTTGATGAACTATATATTCATGGATTACCTCGACAAGTTAAATCGTGGTTTATCTGGATGATATCTGATCTTTTCAAGAATGAAGAAGAACATCTTGAACATCTTAGTCTTGTCTTTGGAAAAGCTACGAGAGCATCAACTCTATGCCAAGTTCTCCAAATGTGAATTACGGCTTCCGAAGTAACCTATCTTGGGCATGTCATTTCTAAGGATGGTATTGCCGTCAACCTGAAAGAGTTCAGGCTATTCTCGATTGGACTCCTCGAAGAGCGTTAAGCAAGTCGAAGTTTTCTCGGTCTCGCTTGACTATTGCCGTCGATTAAGTGAGAACTTCTCCAAGATTGCCGAGCCTCGACTAACTTTGTTGCATAAGGCGTCAAATTCCAATGGACAGATAAGTGTCAGGAAAGTTTCCAGGCACTCAAAGACAAGTTGACTTCTGCCCCAGTGCTAGCTCCTCCTGATACTAAGAAGGACTTCGTCATTTCTTGCGGCGCTTCTCGTCAAGGATTAGGCGGTGTCCTAATGCAAAAGCGCAAAGTGGTTGCTTATGCCTCTCGACGATTCGCCCTCACGAAGAGAACTACCCAGTTCACGACCTCGAACTTCTGCTGTCATTCATGCCTTTGAAGCGATGGCGACATTACCTTCTCGTGTCGTTGCGAGATCTTCACCGACCACCAAAGTCTGAAGTATCTGTTTACTCAGCCAGACCTGAACCTCCGTCGGCGAGAGATGGATGGAAGCTATTGCAGACTTTGATTTGGGTATTTCCTATCGCCGAGCAAGGCTAATGTAATGGCTGATGCCTTGAGCGCAAGTCTTCTGCAACCACCTTGAGTTCACAAAGTTCAGCCCCCACTTGTTGAAGAATTCAAAGCTGAACCTCCATATTGTTCCTCGGTGCTTTTCGCTCCCCTCCTCCGGAGTTCCATAAGATGAATCTCCGTGTTGTTCCCCGAGGTTCCCTCTATACCTGGCTGTTGAACCCGATCTCGTGGGCACCATAAAGACAATGCAGGATTTGACTCTGAAGTCTACAAGATTAAGCAAGACATCAAAAAGAAATCCTCATCCTTCACTATTAGCGATGATGGCGCCTTGTACTTCAAAGGCCGCCTAGTGGTGCCGTGTAAGAAGGAAAACCTGAATATGACTCGAAGGTTATGAAAGAAGCTCATGATCGCCTCTATGTATCCATCCTGGTAGTACAAAGATGTATCAAGACATTAAATCGAGATTACAGTGGTCTAATATGAAGCAAGACATTGCTCGCTATGTTTGAGTGTGGCGTTTGCCGTCGTATCAAAGCGAGAACATCAAAGGCCTCTTTGGAACTCTGCAACCTATCTCTATTCCTGAATGGAAATGGGACCATGTTGAAATGGACTTCGTCCTTTGGATTTCCCAAATCGCGAGAAAGGTAATGATGCTATTCTTGTCGTCATTGACCGGCTTTCTAAAGTTGCTCATTTTACGGCGGTCGAAAAGCGATCCTTTGCTAGCCAGCTTGCAACTCTCTATATGTCGAGAATTGTTTCACTTCACGGTATTCCATTGGTTATCGATTCGGACCGTGGCAGCTTATTCACTTCAAGATTACGGGCAAGTTTTCAAGAAGCTATGGGGACTCATTTATCTTTCGATCTGCGTTTCATCCATGATCTCAAGGGCAAGTTGAGCGTGTCAGCAAATTCTCGAAGACATGCTTGAGCTTGTGTCGTTCCTTGGCAAGAAATGGGAGGAATCTCTCCGTATGCTGAGTTCTCTTATAATAATAGCTATCAAGCTAGTGCGAAGATGGCCCCTTGAAGTGTTATATGGGCGAAAGTGCGAACCCCTACGAACTGGTCGAAGCGGGGAGCGTCCACTCTTGGTCGGATATTATCCAACATGCGAAGAACAAGTCCGCATTATTCGCGAGAATCTCAAGACTGCTCGATCCGTCAAAAAGTAATTATGACCGTCATCACAAAGACATGGTCTATCAACTTTGGCGAAAAGGCCTATCTTGGCGTTACACCAATGAAGGGTGCTCACGCGCCGGGATCAAGGGCAAGCTAGCTCCTCGCTATATTGGCCCATTCACTATCGGAAAGGCGTGGAAAAGTGGCATATCAAGCTGGAGCTTCCGTCGAACCTTTCTCGGGTTCACGATGTGTTCCACGTGTCCCAACTCGGCGCTGCTTCAAGGACCCAATCCGAGCGGTGGACCATGAAGTGCTTGAATTGCAACAGGACCTCTCCTATAAAGAGCATCCGGTCCGCATTCTCGACCAAGCTGAGCGCCGCACGACGAGAAGGCGATCAAGTTCCTCAAAGTCCGATGGTGAATCACTCTGAAGGCGAAGCCACACAGGAGCGAGGATCGTCTTGAGATGAATACCCGCACTCTTTCCTTCTACCTCCTAAATCTCGGGGCGAGATTTCTTGTAATGGAGGAGATTTGTAACACCGGATGATTAAGCAACAGTAATCACCTCGATTCTTGTGACTAAACTCACGTTGATTGAACCGGTCTAAAACAAATTCAAAACAAAAGCAAGCGATAAAAGTTTTCAAAAACTAAATCTAAAATGTTAGGGGTTGTTAAAATAACAAACCTAATTATGGTGGGGTGCACAAATTTTTGTAAAGTGTTTTGGTATTTTAAATAAACTAAAACAGAAAAGAAGAAAATAAGAAAGGAAAAGACAAAACAACGAAGTGTGGGAAGAAACCCCCAGCCCAAGCCAGCCCCCCCCCACTGGCCCGATCGGCCACACCATGGCCGGCCCAGCCCCTCCCGCCTTATCCCCCCCTCCCGGTCGGTGGAACCCTAGCCCTCATTCCCTCCCCGATCCCTTTCCCTCCCCGCCCGATCTGGATCGGGCAGTCCCCTCGTCCCCCCTCATCGGCGACCCGCCCGCCCGACCAGCGTCGCCACCTCCTCCCCTGCGCCCCGCCGCCCTGGACCCCCCCCTCCCGTCGTCGCCTCACCCTGAGGCCTCGCCGCCAGTGAGGTCGTCCCAGACCCCCCGCCTCACGGGTCCTCCCGGCGCCGGTGGCCGCCTCCCGACTCCCTCCTCGCGGTCGCCTCCAGGCTCCACCGAGCCCGCCTCGTGACCCCACGACCCCAGTGAGCTCCGCCCTCTCCCCGTCGCTCCCCTCGTTCCCCCTCCGGCGCCACCGTCGCCCAGAGCCCCGTCGCCGGCTCGGCCGCCCCCTCATGGTCACAGCAGCGTGCCGCCGCCGTTCCCCACCTCCCTCTCCCTCCTCCTCGCCCGCCCAGCGGCGCCCCCCCCCGCGCGCCCGGGCGCCCCAGCGCCCGTGAGCTCCGCCAGCGCCCCAGTGACCAAGCAGTCCGCAGGGCGGAGCCGTGTGGCTCGGCGCGCCTCTGACCCCTCCCGGCCCGTGCGCCCCCGAGCAGGCCGAACCCCCCGCGCCGCCTCCGCCGCTCGCCCGGCGCCGTTCGCCGGCGTCCGGCCGCCCCTTGCCCCCCATCGGAGCCGCCGTCCTCCGCACGCTCGTCTGCGCCGAGCCGCGCCCGTTGGCCTCCGGGCGCAAAGTCCGGAGCTCGGCGCCCCCCTCCGCCGAATGATTACGGAGCCGCTCCGGCCCCCCTACCGGCGTGGCCACAGGGCCCTTTGGTCCTGTGGTGATGGGCCGGGGCCCCCCTCGCTCTGTTGACTCGGTCGTGGTGACGATCAACCCCCCCCCACCGACGCGACATGGGGCCCCGCCCCTGAGCGTTTAAAAAAAATAAAGAGGAAAAGGAAAATGAAAGAAATTAAATAAAATGAATAAAAACTAATTAATTAATTAATTAATTAACTAATTAATTAAGTAATTAATTAATTTAATTAATCTGAATAATTAAACCTAATGACTAATTAACCTAATTAACTCATTAATTAAAATTAATTAAGTTAATTAGTTAGCAGTATGAATGACGGGTCCCACATGTCGGGGTTGACTTAGTCAACCTGTTGTTCTTGACGTCTTGACGTCATCTTGGCGTCATAAATACATTTTGAATTAATTAAATAATTAATTAAATTCAGAAATTATTAAAATCTTTTAAAATTCATATCTTTTAATCCGTAACTTCGGTTAAAATATTTTCAACATGAAAGTTGCTCGAGCAGCGAGGCGAATCCGGATCGAAGTCCGTTCGTCCGCCACACACCTAACCTATCAGACCTGCAACTTTTCCCCTCGGCTCCCTGCTGAAAACCCTAAACAGGAATACTTTCCGGATGTTTCCCTAACCGATACCCCCTCATACCACGTTAGAACACGCCTAGCATCGCTTCTTGGCATGTCATGCATCGATATGCATCTGTTTACTTGGTATTCATTGTTTCTTCCCCTCTTCTCTCGGTAGACTACTGAGACCCGCCGCTGCGGTGGCAGTTCGACTACGGTGTTGTGACCCTCTCTCTTGCGAGAGCAACCAGGCAAGCCCCCCCCTTGATCACGGATATCGCCTACTCTTATCTACTGCTTGCATTAGAGTAGTATAGCATATTCTTGTTTTGAGATACTCCTATCTTCTTTGCATAGCTTTGTCCTTGTAACCATTTGTTACCTTACGCAATCCTATATGCTTAGTATAGGATGCTAGTACTTTCATCTATGGCCCTACTTTCTTGTCCGTCTGCCGTGCTATACTATCGGGCCGTGATCACTCGGGAGTTGATCACGGTATATACTATATACTTATACATGATACATGTGGAGATTAAAGTCGAATTGGTGATGGAGCACCCATGAGTGGATCTTGAGGCGGGCGGCAGGCGAGTTGAGACCGCCTAGGAGAGAGGTGGGCCTGGCCTGTTCGGCGTTCGCGGTTACTTAACTGCAACAACGAGGTCTTGGTATTTGATCTGAGTTGGCTCTGAGCTTATCGCACTAACCATCTCTGCGGGAGTAGTTATGGGTATCCGGCGTCGTGGTATCGGCGAAGCACTTGAGACGTCGTGACGGGCGGCGGCGCGCGGATTGGACTGGAGCGCTGTTAGGCTAGGTGCGCTTCGGCCGCGTCGCATAGCGTCTTGAGTGTGCTTTCGAGGCGATGGGCCCGGACCCTGCGGCGCTTAGGTTTAGACCGGCGTGTTGGCCTCTCTGTTGTGCCTAGGTGGGGCTGCGGCGTGTTGATCTTCAGCGGCGGGCATGACCGAGAAAGTGTGTCGGCCAAATGGGATCAAGCGTCTTTGGGTAAGATGGTGCACCCTGCGGTGATTAATCTATTGAATAGCCGTGATCTTGATAGCAGGGCGACTTGGAGTTGTACCTTGAGCTTATGACAACTAGAACCGGATACTTGATAAAACACACCCTTCCAAGTGCGGATACAACGGTGGTCGCTCTCTCTCGGGGATATGAGGAGGGATGGCGGGTAGGATTATTGCTATGTGATGTTACTTGGAGGACTACAACCTTCCCTCCTACTGTTGCAAGGCAGGTGTCGAGCGTAGTCTTCGTTAAGACTAACTATCCCCTCTTATTACGGCATTCTGCAGTTCAGTCCTTGATATGGCCCTTTACACATATATCCATGCATATGTAGTGTAGCTCCTTGCTTGCGAGTACTTTGGATGAGTACTCACGGTTGCCTTGTTCCCCTTTTCCCCTACCTCTACTCGATTGCTGCAGCAGACTATGGAGCCGGGGCAGACGCCACCGCCTATGGCGACTACTACTGGGAGGTGCCTACTACTACGTGCAGCCAGCGGCGACCGGGAGTAGTTAGGAGGATCGAGGCGGGAGGCATGCGCCTCTTCGTCTGTATCGGTTTGTGCTAGCCATCTTATGGCACCTTGTTTAACTTATATACGTACTCAGATATTGTTGCTTCCGTGACTTCGTCTATGATCGAGCACTTGTATTCGAGCCCTCGAGGCCCTGGCTTGTATTATGATGCTTGTATGACTTATTTTATTTGTAGAGTTGTGTTGTGATATCTTCCCGTGAGTCCTTGATCTTGATTGTACACATTTGCGTGCATGATTAGTGTACGATTGAATCGGGGGCGTCACACCAGCATCTCCATTGCCATCTCATAACTCTCAATCCAAGCTTCAGGGGGTTGATCTGCTGTGTAATTAGGTACCTTACGAGGACCTTGAAATCCTTAGGTAGACGCTCGTTACGCAGAGCCAGCACTAAACATGGTACACCCAAGGTTCTAGAGGTCACGCCTACCTCCACCGAAGCCGATGGATAGACCGGAGATTGTTGCTGAGCCGCTAATTGAGCCGCTAGCTCAGCCTCATGATGCGCCCTGCCCTGATCCACCAAAGCTTGGGCATTATTACCTCCGCACGCCGGGTCATGTCCACGAGGCTGGTTGCGTTGTTGCTCATTGCTTGAAACGGCGGGCCCCTCAATATGCCTGTTATAACTCCGACTCGGTCGAGGGGTTGAGTGAATTCGCTCGCGGCTGTAAGAATAAGCCACCTGTTGAGCTACAGCCGTCTAAAGAAGCTCTCTAGCCCTCCGTGTCTCTACCGCTGTTGGAGACTCGCCTTCAACTGGTAGAGCCGCCACTCGCGTCGCCACAGCAATCATATTATCCAAAGGGTTAGAATAGTGACCCGGCGGTGTCGGAATGTGCTGGGGCGGAGTATTATTCAAGCGGGGTGGATCTATCGCAAGCGGCGGAACCGGCGCTCCGGTCATAGGCGCCTCAACTGCCCGGTTCACCACCGGCGGGTCACTGGTCCCTGCTCCAGGCATATTGAAGAGATTCCTCGCGTCGTAAACCGGGGGTAAACGACTCTAGTGCCTCCTCATCATGATCTCGTTTGAAGCGTTCTTATCCAAGATGAGCCGGAAAGATTCTTCCTGGATCCGTTGTGCCTAGGCATCCAAAGCAGCTCGCTCCGTGGCCATCCTAGCGTTCTCAGCCGCCAGCTCTTCCTTGGATTGAGCTATCTCATCTCGTAGCTTCTCCACATCTATCTTGTGCTGTTCCTAGTTATCCGGGGTTACCTCCACCCCCATCAGCGTCACCAAAGCCTCCAATAACTCTGTCAAAGCTTGATCCGGCGGGCGCGCAGTGCCACTAGCCCCAGCCGTCACCGCAGCAGTTGAACTAGAGGTCATAGCCGCGGCGGTTGTTGAACTGAGCACCGGCTGTGTAGCGGCCATGAAGATCGCAATCCTGTTCGGCGGCTCATAGGGGTCCAGAATACTGTCGCCATCGGAACAGCCCCCAAGCCGGCCGTCTTGCAGTTGATACATTGAATCGGTCTCGCCGGTAGACGACTCACCATTAGATTTGATGGCCATCTCACCACCAGACACGGATCCTTCTCCAACTTCTGCCCCATGGATGAAACCAACAAAGGCACGCTTCAAGGCGGGTTGAACTCGGACGGACCGTGCATGCTGAGCCATCTCGATGATGTCGGTGCAGGTGTCTGTCTCAAGGCCCGGTTCGCCGATCTTGCCAATGAAGATGTGGATTCCGCCGAAGGGGACCAGGTACCCGTACACAATTGAGCCGACCTCGGGGCCCCAGCCTGCATCGTCGATGTAGAGATTGCCGCGACGACTCTTGGTTATCCGGCCCACAGCGTATCCCTTGAGCCCTTCGAAGCTGCCCTTTAAGAACTCGACGGGATGCTTGCCTCTGGATGTTTTCGGTTCTGACAAAAGCGCTTCAGTATTCCCATGAACCACTCGAAGGGATACATGTTGCGAAGAAACACAGGACCACAATACTTTATCTCGTTGACAAGGTGCACAGTGAGATGGACCATGACATCAAAGAATGATGGTGGGAAAAACATCACTAGGTTGGAAAATATTCTTGCAATATCATCTTGCATATGATCCAACTCTTCAGGACTAAAACGTTTTGCCATACTTGGTTGAAGAAATCACATAGGTCAATGAGTGTGTTTCTTATATCTTTGTCCATCAGATTCCTGATGGCCACCGGGAGGATTTGTGTCAACATTACATGGAAATCATGTGACTTCATGTGTCCCAACTTCATTTTAGCTGAGCTCACATCCACGAGACTTCTGATGTTTGCACAGTAGGAAGAGGGTGTCTTAACTAACAACAAATAGGTGGAGAACTATGTTGCTTCTTTTGTATTGAAATTGTAACTCTGGCGAGCTCTTCACTCTTGCGTTTTGATTGATCAGCAAGCATATCGAGCCGTGAACCATCACCATCCTTTCTTTTACCTTTAATCTTGAGCAGAGTACCAAGGATGCTTTCACATACGTTCTTCTCTATGTGCATGACATCGATGCAGTGACGTACACATAGAATCTCCCAGTAAGGTAATTTCCAAAACACCGATTTATTCTTAAACACTTGACCCTTGGGTGTATTTTTCACCGTCAAAGGGTGGTTCTTGCCAAGCACAACATTAATTTTTTTTAGCCATGTTGTGGACCACCTCCCCTTCATAGGATCTTGGGCCCACACCTGCCTCTGCCGTACCATCAAATTCAGCTTTCATCTTTCCGTATGGGTGAGTTTTCCGTAAGAACCTACGATGACGCAAATACACGGTTTTTTGCGAGTTGGTAACTCTTCTGCTAGTTGTCCTATCCATGCATGTGACACACCCTACATCTCCCTTTGTTTTCTGCCCCGATGTGTCGCCTAATTCCGACATATCTTGAATGGTGTGTGAGGGAGACTAAGGGGTCCTCGGGCAACCGGCCTGTTGGACATGGGCCGGACTAAAGGGCTGTGAAGATATAAGACCGAAGACTCTCTCCCGTGTCCGGATGGGACTCTCCTTGGCGTGGAAGGCAAGCTTGGTGTCCAAATATGAAGATTCCTTTCTCTGTAACCGATCTTATGTAACCCTAGATCCCTCCTGTGTCTATATAAACCGGAGGGCTAGGTCCGTAGAGGCCAATAATAATAATCGTAGTCATACAGGCTAGACTTCTAGGGTTTTAACCATTACGATCTCGTGGTAGATCAACTCTTGTAATACTCATATTCATCAAGATCAATCAAGCAGGAAGTAGGGTATTACCTCCATAAGAGGGCCTAAACACAGGTAAACATTGTGTCCCTGTCTCCTATTACCGTCGACCTTAGGCGCTTGATTCGGGACCCCCTACCCGAGATCCGCCGGTTTTGACACCGACATTGGTGCTTTCATAGAGAGTTCCAGTGTGCCGTCCTCAAAGGTTTGATGGCCCCTTCAATCATCTATAGCAATGTTGTCCAAGGAGAAGTCTTCCTCCCCAGGCAAATCTTTGCGTTCGGCGGCTTCGCACTGCGGGCCAACTCGCTTAGCCATCTGGACCAGATCGATAGCTACGCCCCTGGCCATCAGGTCAGATTCGAGAGCTTGAACTACGTCGCAGATATCCGTGGAGACTTGATCTTCGATGGATTAGAGACCACGGAAGCCACTCCCTGTCACCACGATGAACATGACTTAAATCTGTCATCGGACCATACCCAGGAGATAGCACATGTAACTGCTCTGGCCTTAGATCCGGAGCAGATCGCGCCATCGAAGGCGGAAGCTCAACCCGCCACCGATGCCGCAGTCCCAGCGGCGTCCGAGCCGCACACAGACCCAACCTCGAGTGGAATCTGTGTCACAGGAGACTCGGACTCGTTTCCGGCTACAGGTTCCGAACCATGTGCGTCCACGTGCGTCGAGCTCGATTAGTCTTCGATCGTCGAATTCAGCTCCGCGGACATTTTTTGGCACTCGCCTTTGGGCGATGTGTTAAACTCGTTAAAAGCACTATCCTTAGCGGGGGCTCGCAGCCAAATTATATCCGGTTCGAACTGGAGGCTGATGACGGAGAACTTCGCTTCCACCCCCGCCACTTCATAGCCTTTGTCAAAGATTTAACCGACATGCTCGATTACGGCTCGAAGACATCGGCGGTATGGGCGGCGATGCCGATGAGGCAGGGCCGCTCCGCCGTTTATCGGATGCTGGACGGCCACCTCTTCTTATGACGTGTACATAGTGGATACACCTAAAAGAACTAACGACGATGACAAAGAAGATCAAGTTGAGGATGAACCTCCTGCGATACAGCCAAAACGTCGGTGTCAGCGGCGCCGCTCTAAGTCACGTCGTGGAAAATATAGCAATACTGGCACGGGAGAAAGCAATACTCCGGACGATGCCGAAGATAATGAAGACCCCGTTGAGATATCTTCTGAACAGGAAGAACGGGAAAACGAGCAAGTTAGCCCTGATGAACAGGCCATACATAATGACTCGGAGGACAGTAATTATCTGTAAGTGCATCTAGTGCCCCTTAGTGATTTTGGTGTATTGAAGACTTATAGGTTAAGGAACTAATGTGTTTATGAGTGTACATAGGTCTATAAGTCTATGAGGAGTTTGATATTCTGGTGAAAATCGACCCCTAAAAATGAAGTTCTTGTTGAAGACTTTGATGTTACGAAGACTTTAGAAGACTTTGAAAGTGAAGAAATTGGTGTGACCTTGAAGACTTGGTATTCATTTGAGGAACATGAAGCGTGAAGACTTTTGTTTTCGTAGTTTCGTTTTTATCTTTCTTGAGTCATAGGAAACACCGTCTTTGTTAAAGGGGTGAGGAAATACTAAGGAAAAATTTCCATGTGATGCTCAACTCAAAATCCTACACCTACCAATCCCTCAGTGAAGCCTTTGGAAATCTCATACAGATTCAGTCAATTTCTTGATGGCGGAGCGAAGTTCTTCGATCGTTGAGAATTTATTCTGCCGAGAGTTAGGAATTCGCCGGTCTTGGATTGCCTACGATGAGAACATGATAGCCACGAGGAATTTGAGATTCAAATTTCCGACCATTCTTGTCTTCTTGTATGGCTGTCCCAAAATATATTATCCACCTAACGGTCATATCATTGAAGGGCATTTATGTCTTATCATGTCGGGCTGCTCCCTAGGATATAAATAGCCGCCCCCTACAACCACTAGCTGGTTGGCTGCTCGAGAAGAAACTTGACACTTGTCATTTGAGAGCAACCCATCCTCGAGGACTTTGGCGAGAATCATCGAGTGAGAAAAACCCAAAACCAAACCCTACAAACCCAAAGTGATTGAGCATCAGCGAGGAGATTGATCCTGCATGGATCCGGCGCTTATTACCTTTGAAGCTGTGCTTCTTCCAGACGGTTAGGCGTCATGGTCTAGAACATCCAAGAGGAATGTGGTTATTTGGTGACCAAGTGCATGAAGGTTTGGAAATCGCTGAAGACTTACCGGGAGTGATTGGGCCGAGTGCATGTGACCTTAGTTCAAGGAGAATACGGTGAGGACTTGGTGTCTGAGCTGCGTGCTCGGCATTTGGGTGTCTGGACTATGTGTCCTCGAGTTTAAATACTCAGCCGCTCAACCAGGACATACAAGCGAGACAGCAGTTGGGAACTGGTCTACCAAATCATTGTCTTCACCAACCTAAGCTGGTTCTATTTCCTCAAGCTGTAACACCCGGAGTAACTTTCCATATTTGTAACTCCAACTCTTGCCATTTTCGGCATTGTGATATGATATTCCCTCCGTGGTTGGGTTTTCTCCTTTTGCATTTTGTCCATGTCATGCATTTTTATCATGTCATCATGTGCATCGCATTTGCATACGTGTTTGTCTCATGATTCGAGCATTTTTCCGTTGTCCGTTTTGCAATCCGGCACTCCTATCTCCCCGGCGGTCCCTTTTACGTTTTTCCGTGTGCGGGTACTAAACCTTCTCGAAATGGACCGAGGTTTGTCTAGTGGCCTTGGTATACCACCGTAGACCACGGTCAAGTTTGGTCATTTGGAGCTCGTTTGGTACTCAGCGGTTAACGCTCTCTAAAAGCCTCTTTTAAGTTGCAGCCCAACACCCCTTCAAAACAGCCCAATAACCCATCTAAGTCACTTCCATGCTCTCCGTCGTTCGATCACGATCGTGTGGTAAAAGCTACACCTCATTTGACTCTCCTAGCTCCTCTATGCCTATTTAAGCACCCCTACCCGAAATCCGAATCAATTCCTAACCTAGCAAATTTCCCCTCCGCGCCGCCAGGCGTGTCCGGTCGGGCGGACCGTCCGCCCGCGCCGCCCGGCCAACAGGCGTGCCATGTGCAGCGCCCGGTCCCCGATTAAATCGCCGCCCTTGCCAGCCCATGAGGCCCAGCCGAAACCCTCCGTGCCGGGCGCCGCCCGCGCCCAGCCCGCCCGCCGCCTCGGCCGCCTCCCGCCGCCCGGCGCGCCCGCCCGCCGCCCGGCCGCCCCTCGCCGCCCGTCGCCTCGCCTCCTCCTCCACCGAGGCCAGCATGGCCGCCACCTCCACCGGGTCCCGCCGCCGCCGCCTCCGGCGCCGCCGCTCTCCGCCCGGCGGCGCCGCTCGGCGGCCCGCCGCCCCTCGCCCGGCCCTCCTCCTCCACCGCTCCGTCGCCCCGGTGATCGGGAGGAGCCCGATCCGGCCTCGGTTCATGCGCGCGCAACCGCCCGTCGACTTCTTCCCCTCATTTTCTTCTAAGTGTTTAAATTCATGATATTTTGTGGCTTTTTCAACTTGGTATAACTTTGCATCTGTAGGTCCATTTTGCGAGTATAATATATCAAAATGTTCGCCTCAAAGAGTAGATCATTTCATCTCATTGCATCATTTTTATTTGAGCTCATCTTGATGCCCGAAATGCTGTCGGAAGAGTGCTATGTGATGATTAGTTTCTGTTTCTTAACAGAACTTGCACTTTTGTTATTTTTGCCATGATTGATGTGTGCATCCTATGAATTTGAGTCCTACATGTCTTTTGTAATATGCCATGCCATCTTTCCAGGGGTGTATGCCATGTATTTTTGTGATCTATGTGGTGACTAGCACAAGCATGTAAAGTAGGTGTCCTGATGTTGTTGTTTTCAGCCCTGTTTAGCTGATATTTTGATGCCATGTTAACTTGATGATTCCGAGAGATCCATGCATATTTTGAGATACTTCATTAAGGATGTTTTGTTAATCATGTCTTGCTCTATCCATCCATGCCCTTGGTTGCAATTATGGAGTGCCATAGCTTGAGTCAATCGAGCTCTACTTTTGCTATCAAATGTTTCCTGGCTGATAGTTTACATGTTATTCAATTTTGCCTAGGTTGTTGTGGTTGATCCATGTATGATATGTTATTGTTCTTGCCATGTATGTCTTCTATGTCATGTCTTCTTGATGTATGTATGCTTAGTTTATCATATAAGGCTCTGTAGTGAGTGCATTGAGCTTGTAAACATGCCTACTTGTTATCAGTTTTGACATGCCATGTTGCTGAATCTGTTATGAAACTTTCAATATTGACATGGATGTTACTATATTTTCTGATCCTTTTGGCTTATGGTCAGTAAGGGACTTTTGTTCTATGCTTTGAGTAGATTCATGCCATGCCTTGTTTTGCTATTTTAAGTTCCTGTAGCATGTAGTTTTGTTGCTCTGAACATTGCAACCTGATGCTGTTTTTCCATGTCCAGCCTGATATTTTGTGCACTTTTGCCATGCTTGTTTGAACCTGTTATGATGTGAACTAGCCGTAGCTCAGTGCTCATCTTTTGTCGAGCATCTTGTGTAGATCACTGCCATGTACTTTGTTGATACGTTTGGGTGCAGTAGCTTAATTTATTGTTGCTTGCTAAGTGGCATCATGCTGTTAATGGCAGATTTGCGCCATTCTTGTTTTGCTTGTCATTTGCAAACCGTGCATCCGATTCGGTGATCTTTATATCGATTTCAGCGAAATCATCTCATCTTTCAGTGGCATGCTTGGTTTGCCAAGTTGATGCCTGGTTCATCATTTCCTTCGGGCCTTTATCGCATTGCATATCACATCCGCATATCATGCCATGTTTTGCATCATGTTGATTGTGCATTGCACCGTGATTTATTGTGGTTCCTTTGTTTGTGTTGTTGCTTTGGGTAGAGCCAGGAGGCGAGTACGTGAACGAGGAACCTGTTGAGAACGCTTACGAGGATCAAGCTTTCGACAACTCTGAGAACATTGCAGGCAAGATGACCATACCCTCGAAATCACTTCTATCTTTGCTATTGCTAGTTGCTCGCTCTTTTGCTATGCCTATGCTGTGATGCCTACCACTTGCTATATCATGCCACCCATATTGCCATGTCACCCCTAACCATCCTTTTCCTAGCAAACCGTTGATTGGCTATGTTACCGCTTTGCTCGGCCCTCTTATAGCGTTGCTAGTTGCGAGTGAAGTTGAAGTTTGTTCCTTGTTGGAACATGGAGATGTTGTTCCTTGTTGGAACATGTTTACTTGTTGGGGATATCACAATATTTATCTGCTATAATTAATGCATCTATATATTTGGTAAAGGGTGGAAGGCTCGGCCTTATGCAGTGTTTTGTTCCCTCTTGCCACCTAGTTTCCGTCATACGGTGTTATGTTCCTTGATTTAGCGTTCCTTACGGTTGGGTGATTTATGGGACCCCCTTGACAGTTCGCTTTGAATAAGACTCGTCCGCAAGGCCCAACATTGGTTTTACCATTTGCCACCTAAGCCTTTTCCCCGGGTTTTCGCGAGCCGAGGATCATCTTATTTTAAACCCCGGGCGGTGCTCCTTGACGTTGGTCCAAACTAAAACTGTCTTGCGGGACCATTCCGTGGCAACTTGGATTCGTCGGTTCTGTCGCTTAGCTTATCCGGTGTGCCACGAGCGAGATATGTGCAGCTCCTATCGGGTTTGTCGGCACAGTCGGGTGGTCTTCTGGTCTTGTTTTATTCTTTGTCGAAATGTCTTGTAGTCCAGGATTCGAGATTGATCGGGTCTTCGGTAGAAGGAATATCCTTCGTTGACCGTGAGAGCTTATAATGGGCTAAGTTGGGACACCCTGCAGGGTAATATCTTTGAAAGCCGTGCCGCGGTTATGAGGCAGATGGGAATTTGTTAATGTCGGTTGTAGAAAACCCAAAGTTGACCTCAATAAAATACACATCAACGCGTGTGTAACCGTGATGGTCTCTTCTCGTGAGTCAGGGAAGTGAACTGATGTTGGAGTTATGTCGGCGTAAGTAGTTCAGGATCACTTCTTGATCGCTACTAGTTTCACGACCGTGCTTTGCTCCTCTTCTCGCTCTCTTTTGCGAAATAGCCACCATATATGCTAGTCGCTTGCTGCAGCTCCACTTTACTACTCTGTCCTTCCTATAAGCTTAAATAGTCTTGATCTCGCGGGTGTGAGATTGCTGAGTCCCCGTGACTCACAGATTCTACCAAAATAGTTGCAGGTTCCGATGATGCGGTGCAGGTGGCGCAACCGAGCTCAAGTGGGAGTTCGACGAGGGCGTGGTCGTTACTATGTGTCTTTTCACGATGATCGGTAGTGGTGCCCAGTTGGGGCGATCGGGGATCTGTGTAGCATTTGGGGTATCTTCTTTTATTTTGGTTCCGTAGTCGGACCTTGAGTGTACTCTGAATGATGGATGTTTATTTATGTCTTGTGTGAAGTGGTATTGTAAGCCAACTATGTATCTCTTTCCTTATTTATTACATGGGTTGTGTGAAGATTACCTCACTTGCGACATTGCTTTCAATGCGGTTATGCCTCTAAGTCGTGCCTCGACCGTGGGAGATATAGCCGCATCGAGGCGTTACAAGTTAGTAATCGAGCCTTCCCGACTTAGGAGCCCCCTACTTGATTGTTTCTTTGGCGTTGTTGAGTCTAGAATGGAAAATGTTTTGAGTCTTAGGATTATATATATCGGAGAGTAGGATTCTTTTTACTCCCGGTCCTTAAATCGCTCTGGTGAGGTATCTGGCGTAGAGTTTTGACTCTTCTCTCCTCAAATTTCACTAAAAAAATTTTAGGATCACGTGGGTATCTTGGAATCGTTCGATGGTTTTGTGGCGAGAACATTGTTCTTGGTGCCTCGACATTTAGGGGTTGTGGCGGTGTCCGGGGAGTTGAGCTCCGAGGTGTTGTCGTCACAATTTTATCGTTGCAGATTCTGGAATACGAGTTTTGCCGACATCGAAATCTCTTTTGTGCAGTTGTTGGTGAGATAACCCGATAGCCCGATCTTGGCGAGTCGGGAGTATTGCCATGACTTGTATAACGGATGTTTTTAAGGTCGGTACAAGATTTCGAGGATTTCTTGGTTATGTGTTGACGGATGGATCAATTGGATCTAGGTATTGTTAGTTTGGGTGATATATTTTGTGTCCCTGTATCCCCAACACCAGATTGCATAACCAGAAAGTTTGGGAGTTTATAGGTGGGAATTCTAGTAGCTTACGGGATATTCTTTCCGACGGATGTATGATTTGAGATTGGGGTTCAACGTTTAGTGGTCCACCCATTCACGGTCGATTCTGATGGTGTGAGGCGTCTTAAAGAATCCTTGGCTATGCTGATTCGGGGCGTCTTGTTTGTCATTCGTGGCGTCCGCTATCGTCGTGTCCGTGTGGGCCCCACCACGAACACTTTGGGCGTAATCTCTATCATGTGTTTGTTCGGCTCATTCTAGAAGCCAATCTTTTGTTTTCAGTTGTGATATTGATTTGTTTCTAAGGCAGATGTTGTTTCCATATCTTTATCTAAGTGGCTTCTCACCTTAATGGGCGTGTGATGATTAACTTTGGAATTCATTCGTTCATTCTTGTTGAATGTTTATTGTGAAGACTATATGTTGCAATTTCTATCCGTTGATTCTACTTGACTATTTGTCTATCAAAGGACTAACGGATGTCACCCTCTTGAGGATGGCTCCGTAGCGTCGAATCCGGATCACAATGATGGGGATCGATCGAACCCTCCACCTCCACCTCCGCCTCCGGAGGCTGGCAAGCTATCATGGCAGCCACCAATGCCAATGCTCGAGATGATTTTGCAGCTCTTGCAGAAGCGTACTCGGGGCAAGGCAATCAAGGAAATCAAGGTCAAGGCAACAATCAGCCGCACTTTGCTACTCTCGATCGGTTCCTCGCTAATCAGCGAAGTCTTTCGGTTTACGTGTTGAGGCTACTGACGGCGACGATTGGTTAGTGGACATCTTCAAGCATTTTGATTGTAGCAATGTCGAGGCGAGGACTTTGTCAAGTTTGCATCGTTTCAACTCAAGGATCAAGCTGCTTTGAGTGGTACCCGACAATACAAAGATTCGAGAGGAGGTCGTGTCATTACAGGATGAGTTCGCCGAGATTTGAGCTCACCACATTCGAAAAGTGTTGTTGAGAGCAAGCGTGAGGAGTTCCGCAATCTCAAGAAGGGCAACATGTCGTCTATCAATACAATATCCAGTTCGAAGCTTCGCTCGTTTTGCTAAGCAAGATGTACACGATGAAAAGAGTATGATCTATCAATTCGAGAGGTGAGTGAGAGAAGATCTGCAATTAGCTCTTGTGCTTTTGAGCGAGAAAAGTATGATGAATTCTACAACATGGCACTTTGAAGCAAGAAGCTGCCCAGCTCAAATGTGAGGCTTCTAAGAAGAGAATCAAGGATGCAGATTCAGTCTTCTTCTTCCTCTCAAGTGGCAGCTAAGCAGCGAAGTTCTACCTTCCTCCTCCTCCGTTCCGTCGGCCTTATCGCGAGAAGAACTCAGGTGGCCGTGGATCTTCCCACCCACCCAACCCAAGCTATCGAGAACAAGTCTAATTCTCAAGCTCCAAGGTCAAGTGCTCCTTACCACCGTCCGCTCTACGAGGTGACTTGCAACAAATGTCGGCAGAAAGGTCACTATGCGAACAAGTGCTTCAACCAAAGGCGCCTTCCGCCTCCTCCTCTGTGAAATCTTCCAGCAATGCGGTGGTCAAGCATAATCCCAAGTCTGCCAAGGTCAATATGATGAATGCAGCTCAAGCGGAGGATTCTTGATGTGATCATGGGTAATCTTCGATTAATGATATTCTGCCAAAGTTTTATTTGATACGGTGCATCGCATTGTTTCATGTCTAGATCATTTGTTGCAAAGCATGATTTCATTTGAAATGTTGGAAAAACCCTTGGGAGTTGTTTCTCCGGCCTCTTCTATGAGGGCTACCACAAGGTTCGGATGTTTCTATCAAGATGGGCGATTATAGATTTCGGCTAAACCATTTGTCCTTGGTGACTCGGATATTGATCTTATTCTCGGGATGGGTGGCTTTATCGGCACAAAGCTCAGCTTGATTGTGCTGCGGGGAAATTCAATTGACTCACTCTTCTAATGATGTGATCATCTATGCGCTTCGTGATGAAACCATTGGTTGTTTTCTCTCAATGAGAAGAGGCGAATTGGATGCTATCTCTCGATTCGATCGTTTGTGAGTACCAAGATGTCTTTCGGAAGAGCTTCGGGTATGCCTCCTCATCGGCCGATTGAGTTCGTTATCGATCTTGAGCACGCTTGAACCCATTTGCAAGCGTCCTTACAAGCTTGGACTGATGAGCTGAAGGAATTGAAGAAGCAGCTCGATGAACAAGAGCGTCTGGGTTTGATCGGACCGAGTTCATCTCCTTGGGGTTGTGGTGTTCTTTTGTCGAGAAGAAGGATGGCGCGGACCGACTTTGCGTCGATTACCGTCCATTGAATAAGAAGACAATCAAGAACAAGTATCCACTTCCCAACATCAATGAGCTTTTCGAGCAACTCAAAGGTGCTAAAGTGTTCTCAAGCTTGACCTTCGTATGGGTTATCATCAGATTCGCATTCGTGAACAAGATATTCCCAAGACAGCATTGAGAACAAGCTTTGGTTCTTATGAATATCTTGTCATGTCTTTCGGCCTTGTCAATGCTCCTCCTACATTCTCTCGGATGATGAACTTCATATTCAACCCCTACACCAATGAATTCGTCTTGGTCTATCTTGATGATATTTTGGTCTTCTCCAAGAATAAGAAGGATCATGCCAAACATTTGCGATTGGTGCTAGACAAGCTCGAGAGTACCAATTCTATGCTAAGTTCTCCAAATGTGAATTTTGGCTTGATGAAGTGCTTTATCTTGGTCATATCATCTCCGCCAAGGGCATCGCTGTTAATCCAGAAGGTGTCCGCAATTGTGAATTGGGAACCTCCTTAGAATGTCAAGCAGCTCCATGATTTTCTTGGTCTTGCAAGCTATTGCGAAGATTCGTTGAGAACTTCTCCAAGATTGCAAAGCCTCTTTCCAACCTCCTCGAGAAGCATGTGAAGTATGTCGGTCTCCGAATGTGGCGTTGCTTTCAATACTCTCAAAGAGAAACTCGTCACAGCTCTGTCTTGACTCCTCTGATGAATCCAAGCCATTGAAGTTTTACGTGATGCTTCTCTTCAAGGTCTCGGTGTTGTGTTAATGCAAGAGAAGAGAGTTGTGGCTTATACCTCTCTTGATTGAAGCCCAGCGAGAAGAACTACCCCACTCACGATCTTGAGTTGGCGGCGTTGTCCATGCATTGATAACATGGAGACATCTCTTGTTGGGAAGGAAAGTGGACATTTTCACCGATCACAAGAGTCTCAAGTACATCTTCACTCAGCCCAACCTCAACCTCGAGCGGACTCGATGGGTGAAATGATTCAAGAGTACAACCCAAGTATTGAATATACTCGGGCAAGGCCAATGTCATTGCAGATGCTTTGAGCGGGAAGGCTTCTTGCAGCAGTTTAATCCTCAAGCCCTTTGGCCGGATCTCTGTGAAGCTTTCCATAAGCTGAATCTTCAAGTTGTTCCTCAAGGCTTTCTTGCCAACCTCATAGTCTCTCCTACTTTGGAAGATCAGATTCGTGAGGCTCAACTTACGGATACCATGGTGAAAAAGGTGAAGCGTGGTATCGACAAGGGCATTTCAAGTACAAGTGCTTCCACATTGATGACAAAGATACTCTTTTCTTTGAGGACGGATTGTGGTTCCTAAGGGTGATCTGAGAAAAGTCATTATGAGCGAGGCTCACAATTCGCTTCTATCCATTCATCACGGAAATGCGAAGATGTACCATGACCTCAAGCAGTCATATTGGTGGACTCGAATGAAGCGAGAATTGCTCAATTCGTGAATGAATGTGATGTCTGCGGAAGAGTGAAAGCAGAACACCAAGACCAGCTGGTCTCCTCCAACCTCTTGCTATTCCATAATGGAAGTTTGATCATATCGAGATGGACTTCGTGACTGGATTTCCTAAGTCCAAGCGTGGAAATGATGCTATCTTCGTTGTCATTGACAAGCTTACTAAAGTGGCTCATTTTCTTCCTATCAAATAATCTATCACAGCAGCTCGGTTGGCGAGCTATACACCTCGAGGATTGTCTCCTTGCGGCATTCCACAAGTGATCTCTTGAGACCGTGGTAGCATCTTTACCTCCAAGTTTTGGGATTCTTTTGAGAAGGCCATGGGCACCAACATTCGTTCAGCACAGCTTTCCATCCTCAAACAAGTGGCCAAGTTGGCGAGTAAATCAAATCCTTGAAGATATGCTCGGGGCTTGTGTCATTTCTTTCGGTATGAAGTGGGAAGATTGTCTTCCATATGCGAGTTCTCCTACAACAACAGCTTCCAAGCAAGTTGGGCAAGGCCCCATTCGAAATTCTCTATGGCGAGAAAGTGTCGTACTCCTCTCAATTGGTGCAGGGCGGTGAGCGCCAACTTCTTGGCAATGACTTGATCCGAAGCGGAAGAAATGTGCAAAGTCATTCGTGAGAATCTCAAAGCAGCGCAATCGCGCGGAAAACTATTATGATGATAAGCACCGTGATGTGGCTTTTGAAATCGGAGACCATGTCTACCTCGCGTCTCTCAATGAAAGGCACTCGTAAACCCGGTATCAAAGGAAGCTTGCCCCTAGATCGTGGGTCCTTTCAAGATCATTGGCAAAAGAGGCGATCTAGCCTATCAACGAGCTTCCATCCAACTTTGCAAGCGTGCGATGTGTTTCACGTGTCACGCAACCGCAAGTGCTTCAAGACTCTGAGCGCACTATCAACCGAAGAGATTGACCTTCAAGAAGATCTCTCTTATCATGAGCACCCGTTGCTATTCTTGAAGAAACCGAGCGCAAGACTCGCAACAAGTCAATCAAATTCCTGAAAGTGAAGTGGTCACACCATTCCGACCGAGAAGCTACCTAGGGCGCGAGGATCACCTCCGTTCGAGTATCCGGAGTTCTTTCGGTCCTAGATCTGGGGCGAGATCCTCTTGTAGTGGTGGAGTGTTGTAACACCCGGAGTAACTTTCCATATTTGTAACTCCAACTCTTGCCATTTTCGGCATTGTGATATGATATTCCCTCCGTGGTTGGGTTTTCTCCTTTTGCTTTTTGTCCATGTCATGCATTTTTATCATGTCATCATGTGCATCGCATTTGCATACGTGTTAGTCTCATGATTCGAGCATTTTTCCGTTGTCCGTTTTGCAATCCGGCACTCCTATCTCCCGGCGGTCCTTTTACGTTTTCCGTGTGCGGGTACTAAACCTTCTCGAAATGGACGAGGTTTGTCTAGTGGCCTTGGTATACCACCGTAGACCACGGTCAAGTTTGGTCATTTGGAGCTCGTTTGGTACTCAGCGGTTAACGCACTCTCGCAAAAGCCTCTTTTAAGTTGCAGCCCAACACCCTTCAAAACAGCCCAATAACCCATCTAAGTCACTTCCATGCTCTCCGTCATTCGATCACGATCGTGTGGGCGAAAACTACACCTCATTTTGACTCTCCTAGCTCCCTCTATGCCTATTTAAGCACCCCTACCCGAAATCCCGGATCAATTCCCCCCTAACCTAGCAAATTTCCCCTCGCGCGCGCGGGCGTGTCCGATCGGGCGGACCGTCCGCCGATGCTGCCGGCCAACGGGCGTGCCACGTGGCAGCGCCCGGTCCCGATTCGTCGCCGCCCGCGCCGGCCCATGAGGCCAGGCAAACCCTCGGGCAGACGCCCGCCGCGCGCAGCGCCGCCCCGCCCGCCTCGCCGCCTCCGCCGCCCGCGCCCGCGCCCGCCTCGCCCGCCGGCCGCCCTCGCCGCCCGTCGCCTCGCCTCCTCCTCCACCGGAGCCGCCGCGCCGCCGCCTCCACCGGGTCCCCGGCCCGCCCGCCTGCCTCCCGCCGCCGCCTCGCCCGGCAGCGCCGCTCGGCCCGCCGCCCCTCGCCGGCCCTCCTCCTCCACCGCTCCGTCGCTCGGCGGATCGGGAGAGCCCGATCCGACCTCGGTTCGCAGCGCCCAACCGCCCGTTGACTTCTTCCCCCTCATTTTCTTCTAAGTGTTAAATTCTGTGATATTTCGTGGCTTTTTCAACTTGGTATAACTTTGCATCTGTAGGTCCATTTTGCGAGTATAATATATCAAAATGTTCGTCTCGAAGAGTAGATCATTTCATCTCATTGCATCATTTTCATTTGAGCTTATCTTGATGCCCGAAATGCTGTTGGAAGAGTGCTATGTGATGATTAGTTTCTGTATCTTAACAAAACTTGCACTTTTGTTATTTTTGCCATGATTGATGTGTGCATCCTATGAATTTGAGTCCTACATGTGTTTTGTAATATGCCATGCCATCTTTCCAGGGGTGTATGCCATGTATTTTTGTGATCTATGTGGTGACTAGCACAAGCATGCAAAGTAGGTGTCCTGATGTTGTTGTTTTCAGCACTGTTTAGCTGATATTTTGATGCCATGTTAACTTGATGATTCCGAGAGATCCATGCATATTTTAAGATACTTCAGTAAGGATGTTTTGTTAAGCATGTCTTGCTCTATCCATCCATGCCCTTGTTTGCAATTATGGAGTGCCATAGCTTGAGTCAATCGAGCTCTACTTTTGCTATCAAATGTTTCCTGGCAGATTGTTTACATGTTATTCAATTTTGCCTAGGTTGTTGTGGTTGATCCATGTATTATATGTTATTGTTCTTGCCATGTATGTATTCTATGTCATGTCTTCTTGATGTATGTATGCTTAATTTATCATATAAGGCTCTGTAGTGAGTGCATTGAGCTTGTAAACATGCCTACTTGTTATCAGTTTTTGACATGCCATGTTGCTGAATCTGTTAACGAAACTTTCAATATTGACATGGATGTTACTATATTTTCTTATCCTTTTTGGCTTATGGTCAGTAAGGGACTTCTGTTCTATGCTTTGAGTATATTCATGCCATGCCTTGTTTTGCTATTTTAAGTTCCTGTAGCATGTAGTTTTGTTGCTCTGAACATTGCAACCTGATGCTGTTTTTGCCATGTCCAGCCTGATATTTTGTGCACTTTTGCCATGCTTGTTTGAACCTGTTATGATGTGAACTAGCCGTAGCTCAGTGCTCATCTTTTGTCGAGCATCTTGTGTAGATCACTGCGATGTACTTTGTTGATACGTTTGGGTGCAGTAGCTTAATTTATTGTTGCTTGCTAAGTGGCATCATGCTGTTAATGGCAGATTTGCGCCATTCTTGTTTTGCTTGTCATTTGCAAACCGTGCATCCGATTCGGTGATCTTTATATCGATTTCAACGAAATCATCTCATCTTTCAGTGGCATGCTTGGTTTGCCAAGTTGATGCCTGGTTCATCATATTCCTTCGGGCCTTTATCGCATTGCATATCACATCCGCATATCATGCCATGTTTTGCATCATGTTGATTGTGCATTGCACCGTGATTTATTGTGGTTCCTTTGTTTGTGTTGTTGCTTTGGGTAGAGCCGGAGGCGAGATGCGTGAGCGAGGAACCTGTTGAGAAGCGCTTACGAGGATCAAGCTTTCGACAACTCGAGAACATTGCGAGCAAGATGACCATACCCTCGAAATCACTTCTATCTTTGCTATTGCTAGTTGCTCGCTCTTTTGCTATGCCTATGCTGTGATGCCTACCACTTGCTATATCATGACACCCATATTGCCATGTCAGCCCTAACCATCCTTTTCCTAGCAAACCGTTGTTTGGCTATGTTACCGCCTTGCTCAGCCCCTCTTATAGCGTTGCTAGTTGCAGGTGAAGTTGAAGTTTGTTCCTTGTTGGAACATGGAGATGTTGTTCCTTGTTGGAACATGTTTACTTGTTGGGGATATCACAATATTTATCCGCTATAATTAATGCATCTATATATTTGGTGAAGGGTGGAAGGCTCGGCCTTATGCACAGTGTTTTGTTCCTCTTGCCACCTAGTTTCCGTCATACGGTGTTATGTTCCTTGATTTAGCGTTCCTTACGGTTGGGTGATTTATGGGACCCCCTTGACAGTTCGCTTTGAATAAGACTCGTCCAGCAAGGCCCAACATTGGTTTTACCATTTGCCACCTAAGCCTTTTCCCCGGGTTTCGCGAGCCGAGGGTCATCTTATTTTAAACCCCGGGCGAGTGCTCCTTCAGCGTTGGTCCAAACTAGAGCACCGTCTTGGGACCATTCCTTGGCAACTTGGATTACGTCGGTTCTGTCGCTTAGCTTATCCGGTGTGCCACGAGAGCGAGATATGTGCAGCTCCTATCGGGATTTGTCGGCACGGTCGGGTGGTCTTGCTGGTCTTGTTTTATTCTTTGTCGAAATGTCTTGTAGTCCGGGATTCGAGATTGATCGGGTCTTCGGTAGAAGGAATATCCTTCGTTGACCGTGAGAGCTTATAATGGGCTAAGTTGGGACACCCTGCGGGGTAATATCTTTGAAAGCCGTGCCGCGGTTATGAGGCAGATGGGAATTTGTTAATGTCGGTTGTAGAAAACCCAAAGTTGACCTCAATAAAATACACATCAACGGCGTGTGTAACCGTGATGGTCTCTTCTCGGAGTCCGGGAAGTGAACACGATGTTGGAGTTATGTCGGCGTAAGTAGTTCAGGATCACTTCTTGATCGCTACTAGTTTCACGACCGTGCTTTGCTCCTCTTCTCGCTCTCTTTTGCGAAATAGCCACCATATATGCTAGTAAACTTGCTGCAGCTCCACTTTACTACTCTGTCCTTCCTATAAGCTTAAATAGTCTTGATCTCGCGGGTGTGAGATTGCTGAGTCCCGTGACTCACAGATTCTACCAAAACAGTTGCGAGGTTCCGATGATGCGGTGCGGTGGCGAACCGAGCTCAAGTGGGAGTTCGACGAGGCGTGGTCGTTACTATGTGTCTTTCACGATGATCGTAGTGGTGCCCAGTTGGGACGATCGGGGATCTGTGTAGCATTTGGGGTATCTTCTTTTATTTTGGTTCCGTAGTCGGACCTTGAGTGTACTCTGAATGATGGATGTTTATTTATGTCTTGTGTGAAGTGGCATTTGTAAGCCAACTATGTATCTCTTTCCTTATTTATTACATGGGTTGTGTGAAGATTACCTCACTTGCGACATTGCTTTCAATGCGGTTATGCCTCTAAGTCGTGCCTCGACACGTGGGAGATATAGCCGCATCGAGGCGTTACATCAACCCTTTCATTTCCTCATTCTTGTGTTGAGTGTTTGTTCATATCTCGTGCTTGAAGACTTTGGTGAAGACTTTCTCAAGTTCCTCAGTTCAATTTCTTGATCTGTTTATCTTCATCTTGTGCTATCCTGTGTTTACGCTTTACTGTACTCTTAGTTTGTCTTCATTTCATCATGAGGACCATGCCCGCATTCTGTTATGCTTACTTCTGAGTACTTATTCCGCTGCAAGTAGTTCTTCGCAAAGGAATTTCCTCACAGGCAAATTCCTCGATGAAGAATTCATAAAAATCGCCTATTCCGCCCCTCTAGTCGATATAACACACTTTCAATTGGTATCGAGCAAGGTACTCCCTTGTTACGTGTGATTTAGTTTAACCACGGAGTTTTAGTTATATCGACCGCGGTATGAAGAAAGTAACATGCCCTATCTTTGGCGGTCACGATTATCCCAAGTGGAAGGCCATGATGAGAGCGCCTCATGGCAATGGACAGCGAGTTGTGGACCGTCACTTAAATTTGTCTTCTTGATCATGCAAGGCGGTGACGCAGATGATATTCGCAAGTACACTCGACTTGACATCATGGCGAAGGATATCATCTGTTCCTGCCTATCTAGAGAGGAATTCAAGCGCATTATGCATCTTTGCAATGCGAAGCTTATGGGACCGAATCTCCGACGTCTATGAAGGTCATCGGACCCGTCATGATCCTTGGTTTGAGGACTTCAAGGAATCTCTCAAAACGATGACTTTCGAACCAAAATCATCATCTGCTGCATCATGTCTCATGGCAAAGGGTGTCGAGGTAACCGAATGTTCCTCATCTGAATTTAGTGACTGTGAATCTGATGATGATGGATCTGATGATCATATTGAACCTAGCTATACCAAACTTGTTTGCATTGCCACCAAACAAAAACATGCCTTGGAAAGGGTTCAAAACATGCTAGATAAGAGTGATGATATGTTAGGTGAAGAAATGGATCGCACTAAAGCCCTGACTGAAAATCTTCAGAGACTTCAATCTAGGTTTGACAGCCTTCAAGGTCATCATAACACTCTCTTGTCTGACCATGAGAAACTTTCTTATGAATTTCTTCAAAGAAAGCAAGATCTTGAGAAGCTAAGAGTGAGTTATGAAGATCTTCAGAAGGAGCACGATTCATTACTTGATCAACAAATCAGCGCTTCTCAGGAAGAATTTGTTCCTCCATGCTTAAAGTGCATTGAACGTGAATCTGCTAATTCTTCACCTGAATGTTCAAATGCTTCAAATGTTACAAATTCTTCACCTGCCTCTGCTATCACTAATTCCTCATCCGAGGACATTGCTAGTATCACTAACGATCAGGGCTGAAGGAATTGTACATGACGAGCATGTACAAAAGCCTCAAAGGGCATCAGACTCTTTGTGATGTGCTTAAAAGCAGATCCTCAACGGGAACCCTAGGAAAGAGGGTATTGCCTTTGAGAGGAAACTCAATCTTGATGGAACATATTGGAAGCTTTGAGCGGTATCCCAAAACCTCATGGGTTCTTTGCAAAGGGACCTCGATTGATCCATCTAACTTATCTGACTTTACATGCGAATCTCCTCATTCTTCCGATGAGTCATTTGACTCAACTATAAACTGTTCAAAAATCAGAATGGTGAAGTATTTGCTAGATATGTTGGCACTAAGCTGCGAGAGCAGTTCCCCTATGAAGAAAATCTGGGTTCCCAAGAAGTGCCTTGAAAGTCTTGGTGAATGTCCTCATGACACCACCTGTGAAGAATAGGAACCCAGATCAAACTCTTCATATGGACCAAATTCTTCATATGGATCCAAGTCCTCATACGGACCAAATTCCTCACGTGGATCAAATTCCTCAAAAGGATCAAAGTCCTCATATGATCATCATCTTGCTAAAAACTCTGTTTCGCAGGGTAGAGCTAAGGGCTATGAATATGTGCATTATTCTTCAAACCAATATGTTCATAAGTCCTCGAAGAATTTCTCTGCTTCTTCATATGCTTACCCTAACCCCTCTTATGTGAAACGTAATGGATTGGCCTTTATGCCACCATTCTCATATGGTGCTCGCAGAGTGATGAACTCTTTGCCACCCCTTTAGATGTGGGTGGTGAAGAAAAAGAACTAACCTCTTCTGCAGGGTCAGGTCTCCAGACGTGATTTAAACGTCTGAAGAATTTGCTGGGGGCCTAACAAAAATGCCTGAAAGGACGCAGGCTAATCATGATGAAATGAACTTTCATTTCACACGTCCTCATACTGCTTATCTGTTATACTGCTTGATGAAATTCATTTGATGAACTTGATATCATATTCTTCATTGATGAAGTATATGAGATCGTAAGTTACACTAATTCATCTGCGGGATGATCAACAAAAGCCACCGAGTGGGTTCTCGATAGTGGATGTACAAATCACATGACTGGTGACAAGAATCTATTGATGGATGCTCCCTTATCACCGTCTCATCTGAAGCATATCATCTTTGCTGACAAAGGCAAAAGTCAGGTATTGGGTCTTGGTAAGGTTGCGATCTCTAAGGACATACACATGGATAAAGTCATGCTTGTTGAGTTCTTAGGATACAACCTCATGTCAGTCTCAATGCTTTGTGATCTTGATATGGTTGTTATCTTTGGCAAGTATCGTTGTGTAATTTTGGAAGCTGACAATTCCAAAGTCTTCGAAGGCTTTAGGAGAGGAGACTTGTATATTGTCGATTTCTATACAGGACCACAACCAGCCGTGTGTCTACTTGCAAAAGCTTTAGAAGGCTGGCTATGGCATCGGCGACTTGGTCACGCAGGCATGAGGAATTTGCACACGCTTGCAAAGAAGAAGCATGTCATTGGCATTGAGAATGTCAAATTCATCACTTGTGTGGAGCCTGTGAAGCTGGAAAAATGACCAAGGCCAAGCATCCAGCGAAGACTATCATGACCACTACTCGTCCCTTCGAATTGCTTCACATGGACCTCTTTGGTCCTAATCATTACTCAGCAGTCACTAATGATGCATCTCTATATGGCTTTGTTATTGTTGATGATTACTCTCGTTACACATGGGTACACATTGTTACTTACAAAAATGAAGTGCGGAAGTCTTCAAGCGATTTTCCTCGAGGGCTTCAACTAACTTTGGTGTGAAGATCGGACACATCGGGAGTGACAATGGAACTGAGTTCAAAATTCGGTCTTGATGCCTATCTCGATGAACTTGGTATTACTCATGAGTTATCTGCTCCCTATACTCCTCGTGAGAATGGCGTCGTGGGCGCAAGAACAGAACTCTTGTTGAGATGGCTCGCACTATGCTTGATGAATACAAAGCGCCTAGTCGTTTTGGATTGATGCAATTTATACCGCGTGCCACATCATCAGCAGTATATCTTCACAAATTCTTCAAGAAGACTGCCTATGAACTCCTCACCGACAAGAAACCCAATGTGAGTTATTTCAAAGTCTTGATTGCTAAATGCTGGATTAGAGATCCTCATCACAATTATAAATTTGCGAAAGCACATGAAGGTTTATGCTTGGTTACGGAAAGGACTCGCACACCTCTGAGTCTTCAACATCGCACTTCACAAGATTGTTGATACGGTAGATGTGCGGTTCGATGAAACTAATGGCTCGCAAAGAGAGCACCTACCTTCTGTGTTAGATGAACCAGCACCTCAGGAATCTATCAAGTTCAAGGCAACTGAGGATGTCATTCCTACTGAAGAATCTGTTGAAGAATTCATTCCTGTATGCGAAGAACGTCAAGCTGATGCACCTGAAGATAATGCTGAAGACAATGGTGCTGAGGAAAATGATCAAATTCCTCGACGACAACCAGCTCATCCTCGCGTTGCAAAAGAAGTACAAGTTGACAAGATCATCGATGACATTGAAGCGCCAGGTCCTCTCACACGCTCAAAAGCTTCACATCTATCTAACTTTTGTGGGCACTATGCTTTTGTCTCTATCACAGAGCCCACTAAGGTAGATGAAGCATTTCGGAGCTGAGTGGATTCAGGCCATGCAAGAAGAATTACATCGATTCGAGCTCAACAATGTGCAGGAGGCTGGTCAAGCGTCCAGATCCTCATAAGCATAATATCATTTGCACAAAGTGGATCTACCGCAACAAGCAAGATGAAAATGGCCTAGTGGTGAGGAATAAGGCACGACTTGTGGCTCAAGGCTACACATAGGTTGAAGGAATTGATTTCGATGAAACTTTTGCACATGTTGCTAGACTTGAGTCTATTCGCATATTACTCGCCTATGCTAACCATCACAATATCACTTTATATCAAATGGATGTGAAAAGTGCATTCCTCAATGGTAAGCTTGAGGAAGAAGTATATGTTGCTCAATCCCGGTTTTGAAGATCCAAAGAATCGACAAAGTCTTGAGACTCAACAAGGCCCTCTATGGTGCGAAACAAGCCCCACAGGCGTGGTATGATACATTGAAGGAATTCTTTGAAGAATGGCTTCACACCAGTTCACTCGACCCTACTCTCTTTACTAAATCATATGATGGTGAACTGTTTATGTGCCAAATATATGTTGATGATATTATCTTTGGCTGTACTGACCAACGTTACAGTGATGAATTTGCCTATATGATGAGTGAAGAATATCAAATGTATATGATGGGAGAGTTGAAATTCTTCTTAGGTCTTCAAATTCATCAACAACACAATGGCATATTCATATCTCAGGAGAAATATCTCAAAGATGTCCTGAAGAAATTCGGCATGCAAGAGTGCAAAGGCGTCAAAATTCCTATGCCCACAAATGGCCATCTATGCACTGATGAAAATGGTATTGACTTCGATCACAAGGTATACTGCTCCATGATTGGTTCTCTATTGTACTTATGTGCATCTAGGCCAGATATAATGCTTAGTGTTTGCATGTGTGCCCGATTTCAAGCTACACCGAAGGAATCACACCATAAGGCTGTGAAGCATATTCTTCGATATCTAGCTCACAGACCAACACTAGGATTATGGTACCCCAAGGGCTCTACTTTTGATCTCATTGGATATTCTGACTCTGACTATGCTGGTGATCATGTGGACCGCAAGTCAACATCTGGTACTTGTCATTTCCTCGGACGATCTTTAGTCTATTGGTCCTCGAAGAAACAGAATTGCGTATCACTGTCTACTGCGGAAGCTGAATACATTGTTGCTGGCTCTTGTTGTGCTCAATTGCTGTGGATGAAGCAAACTCTCAAGGACTATGGAATCAACGTGAAGAATGTGCCTCTCTACTGTGACAATGAGAGTGCCATCAAGATTGCTCACAACCCAGTTCAGCACTCGAAGACAAAGCACATTCAAATTCGTCATCATTTTCTTCGTGATCATGTGTTGAAGGGCGACATCTCCATCGAGCATGTGAAGACTGAAGAACAGCTAGCCGATATCTTCACTAAGCCCTTGGATGAGAAGAGATTTAGCAAGTTGCGGTGTGAGCTAAATATCTTAGAATCTTTGAATGTTCTTTGAAAAGGACACACATCCTGACACTTATGCAAAATTGATGACCAAGATGTGCAACACATGAAGAAATGTTTTTCTTCAATCAATGAAGAATAACACTCTAAGTGTGAAGAAATTAATGAAGAATTTGATTCTCGAGAACCCTCGACAATTATGCGCGGTGTCTGAAATCATCATTCTATATCTGATGGGTCATGCCACCACCAAAGTTGAAAATCTTCAATTTGAGTTTTTCCTCAGTTTTTGAAATTCTTCAGTTTTTCAAGTTCTTCAACTTTTCAAAATCTTCACTGTTTCCGTCGTTCTTCTTCATTGGCTATATATATATATATGGGTTTATGTCCTCTACAGTATTCACTTATGGCTAATTCTTCAAGTTGCTTTTTTCTGCTAAGTGAATGTGATCGGACCCTTCCCCCTCTATGCTATACTCAACCCAATCTATTCACAAATTCTTCATGTGCGTTCTATTTGAAACTCGTTCAAAATCTTCACTGTGTCCTTATCAGCTGAAGAAATTGCGAACGGAACTTTAAAACTGATCTTATCCAAACTTTCGGTTTTGTCGCTCAAACCGTTCCGCATCCCACGATGCATTATTTTATTCACCCACGATCGTACACGATCTCCACTACACAGTACGTGGGTGACACATGTCGTGAGAAGGAGAATGGTCAGGGGCACGTTCGTCCCAAAATCTTCGGGCGAACAGTATTTCACCGTGGCTATATATACCCCCACTCCCCTTCCTCACTTCTTTTACTCCGCTCGATCTCTCTCTCCCGCTCGAGCTCCTCAAACCCTAGCGCCGCCGCTACTCCATCGTCGCCGGTGAGGAAGAGCTTCACTGCCTCGACCTCGTCGCCGACGTACTCGCGCCGACCGCGGAAATCTTCACTCCGCCGCCGCCGTAGCTGCCTTCCTCCGCCAAGTTAGGGCGTGGAAGATCTGAACTGACGAACTTCCCATATGTTCTTCTTAGTTCGCCGTGTTCTTCGCTTCGGGTAATTAAAAGTTACTTTTATTACTCGCTTTGATTCTCAAACCTTCCTGAAAATCTTCAAAGGTGTTTATTCTTCAAATCTTCACACACATATGAACACCTCAAACAAAATATGCTCTTGATTCGTTTCTCTAAGCCATGATTTTCTTCAAGATTCCTTAATTGTGTGGATCCTTGATCTATACAAATCTGGAACCTAAGACAAAGATCGCTTAGTGAAATTCTTCAAAACTCATCTGGTCAAATTCCTCAAAACTTGTTCTTTTGAAAAACCTTACGAGAGCATATGACCTCTCCAAATTCCTCGCAACTATACTCTATTCACAGGTACACATGTCCGCTGCTGAATCACTAGGTTCTCATCAACTTAACTCATTTGCAGCGTTCCTCGAAGAAAAGTTGCATACTTCTTCAGAGAATTCGTTTGTTCAAATTCCTCACCTGAAGAATATGGAAGAAGGAAAGAAGCCACAGAAAGGAGGAAAGAGGCCTGAGGTCATGACCGCGTTTGAAATCCCTGAAGAAATATATGTTGATTATTGCACACCTGATGAAGCCGAGTTCGGCAAAGAAAACAAAAATCAGCGCAAGGTGCGCATTCAAAGGATTGAACGGAGATGGGCAAGGGAATGGAGGGAGTACAGATATGTAACTCCAAAGTACATTAAGAAATTTGCACTCAATCCTCCATGCCCAAGAGCTCCATTGGCACCTGGTCAAGAAGCTGACCCCACCAGCATCAAGCGTGGTGAGGACTTTCCTGAAGAATGGGCCAAGCGACAAGCCAAATTGGCAAGACAAGCCAACGAGGCAGTGAGGAAATTCAATGAGGACTCTGCTACTGCTGCTGCCACTGAGGCCTCTGCCAAGCCAAGATAATCTATGGCAAAGAAGCCCGCACACAAGCCAAGTGCTTCACCAACAGTGCCCTCACGGCCAAGTTCCTCAGCTGTGCCCTCACGGCCAATTCCTCATGCTGCTCCTGCTCCTCCAAAGTCCTCAGCTCCTTCAAAGTCCTCTGCAGCTCCTCCCAAGTCCTCAGCAGTTCCAACAAAGTCCTCAGCACCTGTGCATCTGGCCACGTGCCAAAGGACTGCAGGCTTCTCCATTGCCTCTGGTGTCAAAACCGGCAGATCTCAGGTAGGGGGTCCCGAACTGTGCGTCTAGGCGGATGGTAACAGGAGACAAGGGACACGATGTTTTTACCCAAGTTCGGGCCCTCTCGATGGAGGTAAAACCCTACTCCTGCTTGATTAATATTGATGATATGGGTAGTACAAGATTGGATCTACCACGAGATCGAGAGGCTAAACCCTAGAAGCTAGCCTATGGTATGATTGTTCTTAGTCCCCACGGACTAAAACCCTCCGGTTTATATAGACACCGGATAGGGTTAGGGTTACCTGAGTCGGTTACAATTGTAGGAGATCTACATATCCGTATCTCAAGCTTGCCTTCCACGCCAAGGAAAGTCCCATCCGGACACGGGACGAAGTCTTCAATCTTGTATCTTCATAGTCTAGGAGTCCGCCATAGCGGTGATAGTTCGGCTATCAGGAGACCCCTAATCCGGGACTCCCTCGGTAGCCCCGAACCAGGCTTCAATGGCGATGAGTCGGTGGCGTAGATTGTCTTGACATTGCGAGGGGTTCTTCTCCAAATTCCATATACTTGTCGAATAGTGTCCGCTTCGATAAATGCTGCGCTCCTTGGCTTCCACGCCCAATAATGGCCATCTTCCACGTGTTTGAATGAATCGAAAAGCCAGGGTATTTTACACTTATCCCCTAGCTGCGCCAAATGAGCCGCCTATAAAAGGGGCGAGGATCTAGATCTGATTCACACCATCCCCCCTCCATGAGCTTTCATCGGGCGCCTCGACAAAAATCCATTCCATCATGGGACGATGACGCGGCTCCTCCTCTCGCGCTCCTAGCCCTCAGCACAGAAATTGGGAGAGATGCTCAGTCCGCATAGCGAGCTAGTTACACTCCAAACCAAGGGATTTCTTCCCCGGCCTTCATGGTTCGGTTCAAGCGGACTCGCCACCTATAAGGCGGAAAGCAAGTGGAGAGTGTCCCGATCCCTCAAAGGAGAGCGGGTATGCTTTATCTCTTATCTAGTAAGAGGACTCGGATTTCAATTCATCCGTTTCTCCGGGGCTCTTTGAGTTCTCTGGCCTCCAGTTGCACCACCTTCGCTTTGCCTCCATTTTGCACATCGCGGGCTTCGTGGCCCTTTACAAACTGTTCTTGGGCGTCGAGGCTCATTTTGCTTGCTGTGGAAGAGATTATTCTGCCTTGTACCCCGTTCTCATGAGGGTCAATATATCAAGTGGGTGGAGCGAGCTATGGCGCATCGGCGGGACCAGATATCTATCCGGAACCCGAAGAAGGCGTCCAAGACTGGCCTTGAATGGTTTTATATAGAAGGCGCCCCACGATGGATCCTGTTCGGATCGGTCTCCGGAGTTCAGCAATGCTCCTTTGAAGAAAGCGCTGAGTTGGCGCCACGGAGCTTCGGAGGGAAGGCGACAGGGGCGTCCTATACGATGAGCGAATAAGATTGTTAGCTCATTACGGGTGACCATGATCGGTGTCATGGCCACATGTATTATGCGGGGGGTGTAGCCGCTCCATTATAGGGGCCACCCCATGTGGGATTTCAACGGGGAGGACGATACCACCCGTCATGGCTGTAAGGGGCCGGGATCGGTCACCGATCTGGTGAAGATCTTGTCCGCGCTGTACAAGGGAGAAGAGGAGGATTTTCTCCGCGTCAGTCCATTGAACGGATTCTCTACGAACAATCCTCAAAGCTGGCTAAGCGGACATTTCTTTTTTGTACATCCGATCCGTATTCCCATGGTTAGGTATCTCATTTTGTGATTTTGACACAGGAACTGCGCCCGGCCGTAAAGACATAAACAGCCGCCTCCACAACCCGAGGATCCGGAGCGGCTCCTCGATCCGACCTCCCAAGAGGATCCGGACATATTGGTGGAGCTGATTGATGGGGTATTTCACTGGCGAGCATCGATAATGCCTTGGTTGCCATTACGGCCGATTACCGGAATACTTCCAGCCTCACAGTGGCGAGACCGAGGTCCCAATACTCGATAATGACCCATCCGTGCTTATTTTTATCACCGTATACCAATGGTGTTTGCAGAGGGTGCCTTGAGGCGGGAGGCCGAGCCAGCGCGACTAGCCAACAAGGGCAGCGGCCCATGAGTCTAAAAAAAAAGTGCGGTCCGGATCGAACACAGCCGCAGCGGTATGGGCGTCACCATATTCCAGGATTGATTCACGAAGGCGTACTAACGCTGGTGCCCTTTTCGGGAAAAAAGCGCTCGCGGACTGTGTCCGGAGAGGTTATAATCGAGCCTCGCCAGCCGGGCTCAAAGCCTGGTCGAAGCGGAGGCGAGCACAGCGTCGTCGGACGCTCCTCCGACGAGAGGATGCCGACAGATTGTCCGCCACCAACTCCGAGGTGGAGGCGCCATGAATCACAGGCGCCGCTGACAGTTCTTCGTGGCGCATGTTTCTCCCAAGAGGCATTGAATGCCATCAATTCGGGAGATCGCACCTCCGTGCCGCTCAAGATGGTCTAGCGAGCCACGGGCGGTATGTAAAGGACATCTGGTGAGGAAATTTGCGGTTATATATGCAGTAGCCCCGAGTCTTAAAATAGTTAGAATAACTGATTTAAGGATCATTAGATTATCTGAGGATCTTACAAAAAGAATACCCGACTGTCGGGGAGCTTTAAGAATGCAAGGCCCAACTTGAGGCCGCACTAGCCGCCTTCTGGGGAGCCACAGAGACCCCTCGGTAATATATGCTTCAAAAGATAAGTAGTTTGTGAAGTGCGGCATGTGTGTAAATCGACAATAATATTGCAGATGGCGCGGATTAGATCGGACAAGCAACAGCTATTGCGCCGGTTGAAGGCGGCGAGAATGTGCTTACAAGGGTGAGGCAAGAAAATAATCTCGGGATGCCAACACCCAGCTGGGTGAGGAACTAAAGGATGTTCGTGCCTGGCTGTGCGACTCCGTGAAGGAGAATCGGCGACTTCGTCACGGCATTTATAGTAAGTGCTTGGCGAACTTTGAAAAAGAGTTGGCGAGGAAGTCAACTAACGAGTTATATGCGTAGGTATGCTCACGGGTCGTCTGCGGAGAAATGCCGGTTCCACGGGTGACCTTCTTCGAGCTATTGCAAGCTGCGAGCGAGTTGGCGGTGATGAAAGCGCGTCAGAGCGGCCTTGTGGCCATCTATCTCCCTGCCCGAAGGCCTTGGAGATCTTGCAGAGAAGCTTGAGGAGCACGCGGCGCTTCCGACTATGGAAGAGATCGGCCTATCGTCAAAGCGCCAGGAGGCACGGGCCATGGTGAAGACGCGGTACATGGCGGACCCAAACCACATGGCGAGGTCGGACATGTGGGGCCCGACAACAAGGAGATCCTGTGAGCTTAATGTGCAGCCAAGTAGAGTTGGCATAAAGTATTCCCAGCAGGACTGTAAACTAGACAGCTTATTAGATGGCATTGAAGAGGAATACAATCAGTCAATTTGACTATGTAATTTAAAATGACATGCAAAATTCCTTCTAGTCAGATTGTAGATCGTTTGTCGTAGCGGAACTTTTCGCTTCAACCTCGGGACCCAATCGTCCGGAGTGTGTCCGAATACCCTCGCGGTTATATAAAAACCGGGGCATGCGTGGAGACCAGGCGTAGGGGTCATGAGTGCTTTATCATACAAGTGCCCAACTAGTTATGTTATATTATATGGTTAGCAAGAAACATCTTCCAGGGAGAATAGTTTCGTTAGGGGTTCCTTTCCCTGGGAGGCATGCCCTAAAGTGCATGTCGGGACTGCGAAAAAGCGAGAAAAAGCATCAGGGGCAGATAAATGAAAAATAAAAATTGTCTTTTAGTTCACGGCCGAATATTCCCTTAAGAACGCTAGCTTTCGGCTTCACCCAGTCTGAGGTACACGTCCGGCTGAACCGGCGGTAACAATCGCAGAGGTGCTCCTTTACCACCTAGCCGAACAATCGGGAGCGTGAGGGGTAAGCACAGGCCAGCAACCCATCTTGGCCAAAACTTAAGTCATATCGATGCATACAATGGTGAATAAAAGGTACATGCGGAAGTGTGACACATGTGTTGGGCATAAAGCCCGTATAAATAAACACATTAGAAAGCCCCGGGTATAATGGCGCGGATAGCGCATCAAGTGTGTGCGAACAATGCGCGAGCGAGCCTTTAGCGGCTTGAAAAAAGGAGGAAGAAGGAGAGAAATAAAAGACAGCTTAAAGTATAAAATATAGACGGAGGAAGGAGACGAACTCAGAATCCGGCGCTAGGCGTGGAATCTTCGGAGACGGGCTGCGTTCCATGGGTTCGGCTCGAGTCGGTTATCCGATGTGTTTCGCAGAGGGTATGCTCCGCCGGTCAGGACTTGGTCGATGATGAAGGGGCCCTCCCATTTGGGCTTGAGTTTGTCCTTTTTCTTGTCCGGCAGGCGTAGAACTAGTTCGCCAATGTTGTAAGCTTTGGCCCGTGCTTCCTGCTTTGATATCTTGAGCCTGCTGTTGATAGAATCGGAGCGAGCTTTTGCCACGTCGCGCTCCTCCTCCAAAGGCGTCCAAATTGTCCTGCCGATCGAGCTCGGCCTCTCTTTCTTCGTACATGAGCACGCGAGGTGAGTCATGAATTATGTCGCAGGGCAAAACTGCCTCTGGGCCGTATACCATAAAAAATGGTGTGAATCTGGTAGTGCGATTCAGCGTGGTCCGCAGCCCCAGTCTGGTCGAGCTCCTCAACCCGGTCGTGTTAGATTCCTTGAGGATCGCACTAGTGCAGGTTTAATGCCGCTCATGATTAGACCGTTTGCTCGCTCGACTTGACCGTTAGTTTGGGGGTGATAGACTGAAGCGTAGTCGAGCCTGATGCCCATGTTTTTGCACCAGAGTTTGACCTCGTCGGCCGTGAAGTTCGTGCCATTATCGGTGATGATCTTTGTGGGGATGCCGTAACGGTGTACTACCCCTGATATAAAGTATATCACCGGTCCGGATTCGGCCGTCTTTACAGGCTTGGCCTCTATCCATTTGGTGAATTTATCCACCATGACCAATAAGTCTTTTTGCTTGTGGGTTACTCCTTTAAGGGGTCCAACCATGTCAAGCCCCGGACATGAAGGGCGGGTGATGGGTATAGTTTTGAGGCGGTGGGTGGCATGTGGCTTTGATTAGCAAAGAGCTGGCAACCGACGCATCGTTGGACTAAGTCCTGAGCATCTGCCCGGGCCGTCGGCCAATAAAATCCTGTACGGAAGGCCTTGCCTACAAGGGCCCGGGCTGCGACATGGTGCCCACCGAGTCCGGCATGAATTTCAACCAGGAGATTCCGCCCTTCCTCTTCGGAGATACACCTTTGAAGGACTCCGGTTGTGCTTTTCTTTTAACGCTCTCCCTCATGGACCTTATAGGCTTTAGACCGCCGCACTATGCAGCGGGCCTCGTTTTGGTCTTCCGGAAGCTCCTGCCTAGTTAGGTAGGCTAGGAATGGTTCTGTCCACGGGGCAATGACTGCCATTATTGCGTGGGCTGACGGTGTTATTTCGTTGGCGGAACCACCAACTATGTCGGAATGTTCGGTGTGGGGCAGTGTGGTTGGGTCCGGGTTGTTATTTCCGGACTCTCCCTCCCATAATACGGATGGCTTGAAAAAGCCTCTGTAGGAAGATGTTGGGGGGGGGGGATGGCATCGCGCTTTGCGCCAATGGTGCCAACACGTCCGCTGCCTGGTTGTTATCCCGGGCTATATGGTGAAATTCGAGCCCCTCAAACCGAGCTGACATTTTTAGGACGGCATTGCGATAAGCTGCCATTTTCGGATCCTTGGCATCAAAGTCCCCATTTATTTGGGATATCGCGAGGTTCGATTCCCCACGCACCTCTAGGCGTTGAATGCCCATGGAGACTGCCATCCGGAGACCATGTAGAAGGGCCTCGATTAATTTGTGTTGTTGGAGTCGTGTACATTATTTGAAGTACGTATTGGACTGTATCTCCGGTTGGGGACGTCAGAACAACGCCATCCCCCAGGCCGGCCAACATTTTGGAGCCGTCCAAGTGCATGATCCAGTTGGAATATGAGCCGTACTCTTTAGGGAGTTCGGCTTCAGTCCATTTGACGACGAAGTCGGCCAAAACTTGCGACTTAATAGCTCGTCGTGGCTTGTAGGTTATGTCGAACGGGAGGAGCTCAATGGCCCATTTAGCGATCCGGCCCGTTGCGTCATGTTGTTTATAATGTCATTAAGAGGTACCGGAGGCTACTGTTATCGAACACACTTGAAAGTAGTGTCGCAGCTTCGGGATGCCATGAACACCGCGTATGCTATCTTTTGATAATCTTGGTGCCGTGACTTGCATGGAGTTAGGAAAGTGGACACGTAGTAAACTAGTTTTTGCAGAGGGAACTTGTGTCCATCCGTTTCTCGTTCGACAACGAGCACCGCGCTTACAACTTGATGGGTTGCTGCGATGTATAATAGCATTGGTTCGCCCATGTTGGGCGTGGCAGGAACGGTTGTTGCCAATATGGCTTTGATTTCTTGAGTCCGGCCATGGCGGCATTCGTCCACTCGAAGTGTTCGGTGCACCGAAGGAGGCGATAAAGGGGTAATGCCTTTTCTCCTAAGCGGGAGATAAAGCGGCTTAGAGCCGCCATGCATCCAGTCAATTTTTGTATTTGTTTGATGTCTTTGGGGATATCCAATTGTGACAGAGCTCGGATCTTGGCTGGGTTTGCTTCAATTCCTCTACGGATACAATGAAGCCCAAGAGCTTTCCGGTGATGCGCCAAAACGCATTTTCGGGTTGAGCTTGATGTCATATGTTGGAGATTATCGAATGTGAGCCTCAAGTAAATCGACTAGGGTTTCGACATGCTTGGATTTGGCGACCACATCGTCTATGTATGCCTCCACTGTTTTGCCGATCTGGTTTGCGGACATGTACGAATCATGCGCTGATATGTTGCGGCGTTTTTGAGCCCAAAGGGCATTGTGTTGAAGCAGAATGGGCCGTATGGAGTGATGAATGTCGTTGCAGCTTGGTCTGGCTCTGCCATCTTAATTTGGTGGTAGCCAGAGTATGCGTCGAGGAAACACAATGAATTGTGGCCCGCGGTAGCGTCGATAATTTGATCGATGCGGGGGAGGGGGAAGGGATCCTTTGGGCAAGCCTTGTTAAGGTCCTTAAAATCGACACATAGGCGCCAGGATTTTTCCTTCTTTGGTTCCATTACCAGGTTTGCTAGCCAGTCCGGATGTTTAATGTCTCTGATGAATCTGGCCTCCAATAGTTTGGCTAGCTCCTCTCCCATGGCCTGTCTCTTGGGTTTGGAGAAACGCCGAAGAGCTTGTTTGACTGGCTTGAATCCTTTTAGGATATTTAGGCTGTGCTTGGCCAGCCGGCGTGGGATTCCTGGCATGTTTGAAGGGTGCCAGGCAAAAATGTCCCAATTTTCGCGTAGGAATTCTCGTAGTGCGGCGTCCACATCAGGATTTAATTGTGCCCTGATGGAGGCCGTTTTTGTAGGGTCTGTTGGATGGACTTGGAATTTGACTATTTAAATGCGCGGTTTAAAGAGGTGGACTTGGATCTCTTATCGAGTATCACATCGTCCCTGTTCACCGTGGGCGCAGCGCGATGAGTTCCTCTTCCGCTAGGGCTTGGATAGTGCCTCAAGGGCAAGTGCGGCTGTTTTATTTTCGGTAGCGAGGCTATGTCCGGTCACTAGCGAGAGTGATAATTCCGTTGGGTGCAGGCATTTTGAGCTTCATGTACCCGTAATGGGGTATAGCTTGAAAAATTGTGAATGCCTCTCGCCCTAATAGGCGTGGTATCCGCTCTTGAGCAGGGCCACTTGGAATGTGACCTCCTCGGACCTATAATTGTCCGGCGTGCGAACACCACATCGAGTGTGATCTTTCTGTCAAACATGCTTCCCGACCGGGATTATTCCTCTAAAGGTTGTGCTGCTTTGCTCAATGCGGCTCCAATCTATTTCCATTTTGAAGGTTTCCTCGTAGATGAGGTTGAATCCGCTGCCGCCGTCCATGAGTACCTTGGTAAGGCGAAGCAATCCACTATTGGATTTGAGGACCAATGCGGCTGGTGCTCGGGCTGTTAGGATTTTAGGTTAAATCCTTGGCATTAAAGGTAATAGCCGTGTCCTCCATGGATTTATTGTTGCTATCTGGTAGACTTGGCAAGGCTGGAGTGTTCGTTTCGCATATTATTTGATGTGAAAGTCTCGAAGACTATTAATACCGTCTTGGTATTGCTGGGCTGGTGCTCTGGAGCTAAAAGCTCTTCGCCACTTTAGGCCACTGCCGTAGTATCCAACATGCTCTAAGGCTATGAGTTGGAGTGGCGCCCTACGTGCTATGAATTTTGCGAGGGTCCATTGAGCCATCCCCAAATATGGTTCCATCCCTTTGGGGGTTTTTGCTTTTGGTATGTAACCCGGTGCTGGTGATGATGCACCCTTTATTTCGGACTAGGGTCGTATTGGGGCGAATTATCCCAAAATTTGATTTCGGTTTTCCAGCGCTCTCCATCGCGATACTTTCGTACTATGGACGCCAAGTCGATGAGCGTGTAATTTCCATGACGACTTATGGCGTTTAGGATTCCCTTGTCCGTGCAATTATTGCAGAAGAATGAGATTGCGTCCTCCTCGCGGCAATCCTTTATCCTGTCCATAACCGGGAGGAATCGGCCTAGTAATGATGTCTTTGTTTCACCGGCTCTTGCGGGTTTGGGATAGATTGCTTATGTTTGGGTGGGCGGGTGGAATTAAATTCGAACCCGTCCGATCTAAGATTCAGGGCCAAGAAGTTTCGAACTTGGAAGCTTGGGTTCTTGGAGGTTGTCCAATGAATCTAGCCCATTGCCTGACTTTAAGTTCAGGGCTTGAGTGGTGTCCTCCCCTCCGCGGGAATCCGGCATGGAGGGGTCAGGAATCCGGACATAGCTAGTCCTTAAGGTAGGAGAAGAGTCGTCGTATTGTTCCTCTACCACAGCAACGTGGTGGGTAGCCTGGGGAGAGTTGATCTCTCTCAGATCGGTTTTAGGCCCATTCGATCGTAGTCATGGCGACTCCCAGATGGCGATGCGATCCAAGAGATCGTTTAAGGAAGAGAGCTCCATCGGATCTAACCGCTCGGCGAGTTCGAGTTAACGTGAAGATTGCTTTCGACCCGAGAAGTCATCATCGGCGCGGCGGCGAAACAGCGGTCATAAGAAAACCGCTTAGCCGGAGAGTTTGGCGGTGGCCAAAGCTCCTTTAGTAACGGTGCCGTCTTTAAAGGCGGGATGAGGCATCCTTCTAACAGCGGCACGCAGAGGAACTCTCAATGAAAGCACCAATGTCGGTGTCAAAACCGCGGATCTCGGTAGGGGTCCCGAACTGCGCGTCTAGGAAGATGGTAACAGGAGACAAGGGACAAGATGTTTTTACCCAGGTTGGGCCCTCTCGATGGAGGAAAACCCTACTCCTGCTTGATTAATATTGATGATATGGGTAGTACAAGAGTGGATCTACCACGAGATCGAGAGGCTAAACCCTAGAAGCTAGCCTATGGTATGATTGTTCTTAGCCCCACGGACTAAAACCCTCCGGTTTATATAGACATCGGATAGGGTTAGGGTTACACAGAGTCGGTTACAATGGTAGGAGATCTACATATCCGTATCGCCAAGCTTGCCTTCCACGCCAAGGAAAGTCCCATCCGGACACGGGACAAAGTCTTCAATCTTGTATCTTCATAGTCTAGGATTCCGGCCAACGATGATAGTTCGGCTATCCGGACACCCCCTAATCTAGGACTCCCTCAGCCCCCATCTCCAGTCTTCTCTCCTGAGTGTCCGGCGGCCGGAGGGTCACCCTCTGGCGCCACCCTGATGGCCTCCTGAACCTCTCCCTGGCCTAGGAAGGTCTTTTGGGACAGCACCTCCTCGTTGCCCTTAGCCGTGGGAGAGTGAGCGGCCGGCGGTGACTCGCTGGCCATCGCTTTTGAATCTAGCAAACCTCCTGACGAGGATCGCTGGGAGCTGTCATGGGGCGGACTGCAATAGCATAATTCAACATATTAAAACTATGAAGAAGAGAGTCTGGATATATGGACGCATTAGGGTTTTTAGTACTCACGATGCGGCCAGGGGCTTGTTTCGGGGGCGCGGCTCTGGGCTACTGTCAACATCCCACGCGGAGTTATCTGCGAGGGAACCCTTCCCCCTCTTGGACGCCACTGCCTCCAGATTTGTGGAGGCCGCCCTCTTCTTCCTTCCCCCCTCAGGGGGAGAGCTGCTTTCTTCCACCTCCTTGTCGTCGTCTTCGGCGGCGGAGGAGGGAGTCTCGTTGTCTTCGGACGTCCTGTCCAAAGCACCCTTGCGGCGAGGGCCACTTTTGGCCCCCTTGGCCTTCTTCTCCGGCGCCTTGTAGGGCGCCAGAACCAGCATCTTCGCCAAGAGCGGGATGACTGGTTCCTCGGGCAGCGGAGACGAACATGGAATCCGCTCCGCCTTCTTCGTCCAGCCCTCAAAAATGAGTGGTGAAGCTTAAGTATCTTTGATAAACAAGCAAGTAAAGGATGCATCTTGAAACGGGAAAAACTTACCGGACTGGCAGGATGGCCTAGTGCATGCCCACGATCCTCGGTCGTCGCCGGTGGCGTCTCCTTGCCCGTGAAGAGAACCTTCCAGATGTCCTCGTGCATAGTTCTGAAGAACTGTTGCAGAGTCTGGTGCTTGGCTGGATCGAACTCCCATAAATGGCAAGTCCGGCTTTGGCCTAGAAGGATCTGGCGAACTAGCATCACCTGGATCACGTTGACAAGCTTGATGTTCTTGTCCACCATGCTCTGAATGCGCGTTTGCAGCGCTATTAGCTCGTCTGACGAAGACCAGTTCAGGCCCTTCTCTAGCCAGGAGGTGAGCCGCATTGGGGCACCGGACTTGAATTCGGGAGACGCGGCCCAAGCGGCGTCGCGAGGCTGTGTGATATAGAACCATAGTTTCTGCCACTCCTTGACAGTCTCCACGAAGGTACCTTTGGGCCATGTGACATTGGGCATCTTGCTCACCATGGCACCTCCGCACTCTGCGTGTTGGCCATCCACAACCTTCGGCTTCACGTTGAAGATCTTGAGCCATAGTCCAAAGTGGGGAGGAATGTGGAGGAAGGACTCGCACATGACAATAAATGTCGAGATGTTGAGGAAGGAGTTCGGGGCTAGATCATGGAAATCTAGCCCGTAATAGAACATAAGTCCGCGGACAAAAGGGTGGAGAGGAAACTCTAACCCGCGGACGAAATGGGGGATGAACACCACCCTCTCATTGGGCTTCAGGGTGGGGACGACTTGCCCCTTGGCCGGAAGCCAGTGGGCGATTTCTTTTGCCAGATACCCGGCCTCCCGAAGCTCGGTGATGTCCTTCTCCTTGACGGAGGAGGCCATCCACTTGCCTTGCGCTCCAGATCTGGACATGGTTAAGTGCTTTCTTAAGATGGAAAAGATGAGGAATTGAGTGCTGGAGCTCGAGAATGGAAGGGCAGAGAAAGAGAGAAGGTGTGGGTGAAGAAAAGGGAATCCTTATCTCCTTATAAAGGCAGTGAATATCAAGCGCCTCCCCACTCGCCTTAAAACTCGCCTGTTCCCAAGGGTTGTGCAAACGGCACGGTTGGATTACCCACACCCGTATTGATGAGAATCCCGCAATAAGGGGACACGATCTCTGCTTTGACAAGACATGCCAATGAAAACCGCATCTCGAAACATGGAACGGCAGATGAAAACGGTTCGAAATAATGACCGGGTAGATGTAATGTCACCTTACAAAAGTTGTCAGCGGAATGGACTCGTGAAATATTATACTCTCTGCGGCTGTGCATGGTACTTGTGTTGCAGATCCGGACACGTTCGTTGCGTCCGAAGACTATCTTGGAGTGTTCAGAAAGGGGAACCCGCCTTGCAATGTCGAAGACAATCTGCGCGCCGGACACCTCGTCATTGAAGCCTGGTTCAGGGGCTACTGAGGGAGTCCTGGACTAAGGGGTCCTCGGCCGTCCATCCTGTTGGACATGGGCTGGACTAAAGGGCTGTGAAGATACAAGACCGAAGACTCTCTCCCGTGTCCGGATGGGACTCTCCTTGGCATGGAAGGCAAGCTTGGCGTCCAAATATGAAGATTCCTTTCTCTGTAACCGATCTTATGTAACCCTAGATCCCTCATGTGTCTATATAAACCGGAGGGCTAGGTCCGTAGAGGCCAATAATAATAATCGTAGTCATACAGGCTAGACTTCTAGGGTTTTGCCATTACGATCTCATGGTAGATCAACTCTTGTAATACTCATATTCATCAAGATCAATCAAGCAGGAAGTAGGGTGTTACCTCCATAAGAGAGGGCGCGAACCTGGGTAAACATTGTGTCCCCTGTCTCCTATTACCATCGACCTTAGACGCATACTTCGGGACCCCCTACCTGAGATCCGCCGGTTTTGACACCGATAGTGTGCACCAGCATCGCATGTAGATCGAAGAATATCTCCTTTATGTAAGCATCATAACATTTTATAGCAGGCGCATATATCCAACTGTCAGCAGTTCTTCTACCAGTAGCTGAAAGGAAATGGCAATGTCATTTCCAGGTTGCTTCGGGCCTTGGACAATCATTGACATCATAATGTATTTTTTCTTCATACACAACCAAGGAGCTAGGTTATATATGCATAGAAGTACCGGCCATGTGTTGTGATTGGTGCTCATATCGCCAAAAGGATTCATCTCGTCAGTACACTCCCCGAGCCTTATACTTCTAGGATCCTTGGCAAAGTCTTCAAACTTGTTGTCAATAAATTCCCACTGAGCCCCATCTTTCAGGTGCCTCATAAACTTATCCGCAATTCGCTCATCATGATGCCACCGCAACCTCTTTGCCTCTCTAGGGTTTGCAAACAAACGCCTCGACCTTGGAATTACAGGCAAGTACCAAACAACCTTGAACGGGATTCCTGTCTTGATCTCGTCGTCCAATTTGTACTTGTCCTTTGCTCTCCTGTGCTTGTATCGTGCATGCTTGCATGTGGGACATGCACGCAAATCTTTGTACTCACCACGATACAATATACAATCATTCACACAAGCGTATATCTTCTGCACTTCAAGTTCCAATGGGCAAACAATTTTGTTCGCTTCATTCGTGCTTCTGAGGAGCACATTATCTTCCAGAAGAATTTCTTTGAAAAGACCTAACATCTTTGTGAAGCCCTTGTTTGATAGACCGTTTGCTTCTTTGAATCTAAGAAGTGCCAGGGTGGCACTCAACTTGGAATATTTATTTTTGCGACCTGGATACAATTATTTCTTGGAGTCTGCATCAATGGCTGGCAGATCCTTGTACCCAATCATATCCTTTTTTGGGCCTTCGAAATCTGCAATCATAGCAGCAAAATCTGGCATATCAAGATCGTCGTCATATGCATCGACGTCTTGGTTTTCCAGAGGGCATTTTGGCTTTCCGGTGTTCCATTGGTAGCTTGACGCCTCTGCCCTGATGTTAGATTCAACATCCATGTGACACTGATCGGGGTTTGGCATCTCGCAGCCCTGGGTATCTTCATCCATGACTAAGTGCAACTGGATATCTGCAACTTCATGTGACTTTGTATTGGCACAATCAATACATGGACAAAGGATGTAATCCACATCACCAATTCTCCTTCTTTGTACTTTCAGCCAAATTCATGAACTCTGTCATGCCACTGATAAAATCTGCGGTTTTCTGATTCTTCATCCATCGAGATCGTTCCATCTGCACCACATGAATGGTAATTAAAAAATCAACATTAATACACGGATTAACTGATGCCCAAAGATGCGTGCATAAATCAAAAGGTTTTATTTTCATAATTACTAAGGGCGCTCCATATTGTTATCCAGACGTGCAATGGCAAAAATTAATGGCCAGTCAATTTACACACAGAGTACTAGTACAACACTACCCTTAGGAATTGAATACCTTAATTAAGCCACTCACAAAAAGAATACCTTAATTAATTAGCCACGCGGCGACCTCCACCCAGTAGACAGAGAAGCGCGATGTGGCGGCACACCGAGATAGCAGGGTCGAGGAGCAAAGCTTAGTGCGGCTGCCGCTTGAAGTTCGACCTCCACTATCCCGCCATCGACCGCGATGGATGTGCTCTAATCACGCTGCCGCCAACCTCGATGGTTGAGCTCCTCCTATCTACCGCAAGAGACCGAGGATTGACCTCCTATGATGCCGCCACCGCCCATCGATCGAGGATTGACCTCTTCTCCGGTAGCCGCTGCCTACGCCGCCGCCATCTCTATATGCAGAGCGGCTGTTTTTTTACGGATATCCGCAGAGCGGTTGTTTACACGGTATCACTATAACCCAATTATATGGAGAGGGTAGTACATCACATACGGTTATATAACGGCAACCGCGTCTAACCTACGTTGTCTTCTCACACAATGTGCTGTATACAACATATAGTGCCATAAGTAGTTCCCGACCATTAGCTTATCCCCACAGTTTCCCCATTTCCCCCGAATCCCTACCTAGCCTCCAAATTCCCTCGCGTGGCGCTAGCATTGGGGGAATGTGGACAAGTGGTGCTGATAGTTTCGGTGCGGCTGCTCCTGCTCGTATCGCCACCACGACGGCGGTCCTCGCCGAGCACTTGCCTAAGGTCATCAGAAGGTAGGTGTACTACGGATCTGAATCGTCCTGTCAGGTTCCAATCTATCCCGATCTTTTTTAGCATGTCCAAAGTATAGCTCCTTGCTAAATCCGTCCTGAATGACCCACCCCCCAGGAAAGCGATATGCCGCCGGATTCGGAGCATGACTCCGGACTCCCGCAACACGAGTTCAACTCCAAGATTTGCGCCACCGAGAAGTACCAAGAGCTGAGTTGTGTGCATGGGCACACTCTCGCTCGACATGTATGCACGGAGGGATTCGACATTGGCAGGCGGTTTCTCAGTTGCCCCTTAGATGTTAGTGCTAAGTTCATCATTTTACTTCAGCTAATGCCACCGCTCATCCTGTATACTATTTAACATTGGCAGGGATATGAGGCTTGTGCCTTTGTTCACCGGCTGGATGAAGAATGGCATGGCAGGGCTCAGAGTGTTATCACAAAGCTCGCAGAACATAACATAAAGTTGAAGAAGAAACTGGCTGATCTGGAATGTACAATCAGTACGATGAAGCAAGAAAGAATCAATCATATGCAACAGATGAAAGCAAGAGACAAGAAGGAACTAGCATGTATAGTTGTGGTTGTCGCATTAGCCATGTTCTATGCACTGTTTGCAATGATGATTAGTGGTTTTGTTTGACAGTATTGCTAAAGCACATCTAGATGTGCTCTAAGTAATGCACATCTAGGTCCTATGCCATTGATGTTACGCGAAGATTCGTGCAGACATTTTCCTTTGTCTTTTTATCTTTTCCTTTGTAGTTTGATTATTACTAGCTTTATAAATAAGAAGAGCTCAATGTATTGCTTGCCAACTGTCCTACTCCGTTCGTACCGGTACCGGTGCATAATCCCAAAACTCGTTCCTTCTTTTTGTCCTGAAAAAATAAACCAGCCAATAGGAGTCATGCGCAACCCCAGGAATTTGGAGCGACTGGGTACAAATAATTGTGGTTGATTATATCAGCGGTTAGATAACACGTCAACCCCTTCTTTAATTGGCATTTCCTCTTCTTTGCATACCCCGCTTAAGTGTCCACCATCTTCATCGTCCCCGGCAAGTCGCGCTACGCACTGGCACACACTCTGAAGCCATGTCGAGCGACAGCGAGGACGACAGTTCGGCCAGCAGTCTGGCGCCCGATGATAGGTCAACATCGGAATCATCCCGCTCATCTTCCATGAGTCCGACGTTGATCCCAAACCTCGATTATATCTGGATCATGGAAGGGACGCCACCTCCTGGGTCGTGATACGTCTCCAACGTATCTATAATTTATGAAGTAGTCATGCTGTTATTTTATCATTCTTGGATGTTTCACAATCATTTTATAGCAACTTTATATCATTTTTTGGGACTAACCTATTGACCCAGTGCCCAGTGTCAGTTGCTGTTTTTTGCTTGTTTTTTACATCGCAGGAAATCAATATCATACGGAGTCCAAACAACGCGAAACTTGTTAGAGATTTTTTTTTATGGACCAGAACACCCAAGATGGGCCAGAGCAGCACTGGGGTGCCGAGAGGCACAACCCACTAGAAGCGCTGGGGCCCAGGCGTGCCCAGGTGGGTTGTGCCCACCTCGGTGGCCTCCCGCACCCCCTCTTTATCCTATAAATTCACAAGTATTCCAAAACCCTTCGGGGTGAACCTAGATCAGAAGTTTTGCCGCCGCAAGGCTTTGTAGCCACCGAAAACCAATCTAGACCTAGTTCCGGCACCTTGACGGAGGGGGGAATCATCTCCCGTGGCCATCTTCATCATCCCAGCGGCCACCATGATGAGGAGGGAGTAGTCCACCCTCGGGGCCGAGGGTTTGTACCAGTAGCTATGTGTTTAATCTCTCTCTCTCTCTCTCTCTCTCTCTCTCTCGTGTTCTTGAGATGTCACGATCTTGATGTATCGCGGGCTTTGTTAATATAGTCGGATCATATGGTGTTTTCCCCTCTCTATCTTGTTGTGATGAATTGAGTTTTTCCCTTTGAGATTTCATGGTTATTGGATTGGATACTTTTATGGATTTGAGAACACTTGATATATTTCTTGCAATTGAATACTCATGGTGACAATGCGGTATCGTATTGATTCACTTTATATATGTTTTGGCAGTGAACTCACAGATTCCTGAGGTGACATTGGGGTAATCTATGCATAGGGGTTGATGCACGTTCTTGTCTTTGTTTTTCCGGTAGAAATCTTGGGGCACTCTTTGAAGTTCTTTGTGTTGATTTGAGTATTATGAATATGAATTTGTTTTGGTGTTATTTTAGTACAGACTCTAGGATATATCGAACGGAAAGAATAGCTTTGTGTTATTTTAGTACGGACTCTTGAATAGATCGAACGAAAAGAATAGATTTGAGGTGGTTTCATACCCTACAAACAATTTATTCTTATGTTCTCCGCTAGATAGGAACTTTGGAGTGATTCTTCATCGCACTTTGAGGGATTGTTATATGATCCAATTATATTAGCATTGTTGAGAGGTTGCTCTAGTGAAAGTACGAACCCTAGGCCTCATTTTCTAGCATTGCAATACCGTTTTTGTGCCCGTTTACTATTTGCTACCTTGCCGTTTTTATTTATTCGGATTATAAAAATATATTTCTACCATCAATATTACACTTTTATCACCATCTCTTCATCGAACTAGCACTGGTACGCATCGGTGCTATACAAACGGTTTTTAACCCCTTTCCGTGACGACATTTGGAACCGTCACCAAGTGAGTGTGGGCGATAGGGGGTCCTTCCCACACGACCCAGAAACCATCGGGGATAGGCCCTCCTGGCACACACGCTCGGCAAAATGAGGTCGTGTGCGACTGGCGAGCGCTCAAATGTGGAAATACGTATAGTAGAGCTAAAAAATACAATTATATAGGCGAAATTTTTTTCGGCCACAAGTACATCCCACACAGTCAGTCCCCGCTAAATGTTTCCGTTCGTATATACATCCCTCACAGTCACTCCAAGGAAAACGTTTCCGTTCACAGGTACATCACACACAATTTGTCCCATTAAATTGTTTGCGATAGCGTTGCCATTGCACACGATATTAATAATTTTATCGTTTGCATTATTGAATGCATCACACACGGTGCATAGAAGAAACTATGTGACAAAGGTTGTCCATCACACACAGTTTTTATGTGGTAAACGTTTGCGCAAGGTGGCCTAATGCAAACAGGTTTCAAGAGAAAGTCGTGTGTGAAGTGGAGATTGATCGCACACGTAGTGGATCCTAGAAACGTTTCTGATCTCCACGTATATCGCAGATGTTTCGCTTTCGCAAACCGTGTGCAGTGTAATCCCTAATTTAAAAATCACATGTTTTGAATTTCTAAGTAGGCAATCACTTATTTCATATCCAACCATGTTTATTACAAATATAGGTTCAACCACGAATCCATAATTCGATGCACAAGTACATATACCAAAGAACTACAGAAGCACAAGGTAAAGAATGATGAAGCACAGTTGTACTAAAGACTGTAAAGAGAGAGGCGAAAGACATTCTGGTTGCTGGAGAAGGTGAAGTGGAATGCCCATATTGTGCCCTCCTCCATGCGTAATGCACGCACGACTCTAGGCCAACCCCTTGTGATGGCTGCCCGTCCATCCTTCACTGTCTTCATTAGGACTTCTCGATGCTCATTGTAGTCTAGATAAAATAATTTAACCTTCATTGTGTGTCCACCAGTCATGTACTTTGCGAGGTAATCTTGAGGGAACAGCTTCAGGAACCACTGGGAATGAAAAAGATTCAGACATTGTTGTCTAACAACTTATTATGGGCAGTAAAAAGAGAAGGCTGCAGAGTTTGTAGTTACCACCCTATAGCTCACTATTGTGTTGGATAGAGCATAAACAAATAATTTGCTTGCCACCATTCGTATCTTTTTGCTAATAATCCTTATCAGTTTCCTCACTTGATGCTTGTTCATCAATATCTCATTGCCCCATACGCAAAAAGGGTCGATGCATGGATCCTTGCCAAGGGCATATGTACCTACAAGCAACAAGTCAATATTAGAAGCTAACTAGTGTCCAGGCCTGGATCTATATGCACTTCATTATGGAACGACGGGGGGAGTACAAGCCGAGGGATGAAGCTAACCTCGGCGGAAAATGGTGTCCACTCCCATTGTTGTCCTGCATAACTAGTGGAAACGCATGATAAGTACAGCAATCTTAACATCAAACAAATATAGCAAAGGTAAACAACATCATCTCCAAATGATAGCTTGAATGTGTTGGTTTCAGCATGTTGTTAAAGCAGATATAAAATGGAAGGCAATGTTACGGACAGCAGGCTTAACAGCCATGAAATATTGCAATTCAAACTGGTATTGTTGAAAATGAATAGAACGTAGGTAATGCTTAAACATCACACTGGATAAATGTGTAAAACTGAAATAAAGGGCATGTGTCAACTACACCAGGAATAACTGGAACCAAATATAGCCGTTCAAACTGGTATTGATGTAGTCGAGCGGCACAGTTTTGAATTGCACATAATGAACAACACATTGTGAATGACTGAAATAAACAAGGCATAAATGACCAATATAGCAACCAAATATAGCCATTGAAAATTGGACAGAGTCTCACTGCAACCAACCTAACAAGCAAATACAGATAAACAGGGCATATGCTTGAAAACTGGACAAATGCTCACTGCAACCAACCTAACAAGCAGATAAAGATAAACAAGGCATCTCCTTGATAACTAGACAAATGCTAAAAAAAAGCAACCTAACAACCAAATATAGATAAACAAGGCATCTGCTTGATAACTAGACAAATGCTAAAAAAAGCAACCTAACAACCAAATACAGATAAACAAGGCATCTGCTTGATAACTGGACAAATGCTCACTACAACCAAACTAAGAACCAAATACAGATAACAAGGCATCTGCTCAATAAATAGAAAAATGCTCACTCCAACCAACGTAACAACCAAATACAGATAAACAAGGCATCTACTTACTATAAACAACCAAATATAGCCATTCGTGAAACTGAAGTGGACAATTCATACTTAAACATCACATAGACCTATTGAACAATACATTTTTGCATAACTGAAATAATTAAACACGGCTCAGTTAAAGCACCGCACGGCAAATGCTACTACAACAAAGGGTATGGGTTGGCAAGCTAGAAAAGGTAAGATTTGCTGATAGAATGTTGCCTCACATTTCATGGACGGGATCCTTCTAGTTGGAAGAGCACAGACCCATGGTGCGCTCTCTGATGTCACAGATGGACTGTTTCACCTTGGAAGAACCTTCGTGGGTGCCCTCCTCGTGGTCGTGGTCGATGAGATCTAACTTGGCAATTGAGGATCCCAAGCCGCCGACGTAGAACGTGTCCTTCAGAAATGACAAAATGGGCTCGATGGCGTATAAAGCTCGCAAATCCTTGACCGCTTGGCGGAGGAGATCAGCGGCAGTGTCGTCCAAGAGATTGGCGGAGGTTGAAACAGAGGGGTTGGGGATGGACCGCTTAACCTGTGACATGGCCCGCGTGAAGCCGTCGGTGTGGACGAGCTTGATGTCGTAGCCAGCTTTCCTGAGATACAGTAATACACTAGCCCGCCGACATGAAGCCTTCGTCATGGCAACGTATTCAACGTCTTCGCCGGATTCCGCGACGACGTGTTGCTCCGGTATCGACAGGTCGGGGCGAACGGCGGCCACCTCGCCAACGTCCGCCGGAGAGGCCATGATAAACCTCTTCTTGGTCAAACGCTCGTCGGGCTCCCCAGATACGTGGTTGAGCTTAGGCTGCGACATTCTGGAGCAGGGGATGTGGATCTGGCGGGGAGGGACACCGCAGGCCTCATCTAAAAACTTAGGGGGGAGTGGGGCAACGGTATGGGAATCGTTGGGTAACCTGAACTTTATTATCTAAGCTAGGAGGAACGAGCAGACCGGCGGGGTTGGCGGCGGCGGCGGCCGCCTGAGCTAAGGTTTGAGGGGAGGGGGGTGCGGGACTGTGGAGGGGGTTGGTGTTTGAGGATACGCTGACTCTTGAAAATTTTAGTAATGGTGGGTGGAGATGGTGGTGGACGAGGAGGCGACGGTTCAAATGCCTCGGCTACTGCAATTTTACTATAAGGCCGGTGCTGGAGGTGTGTGGGCGATGGTTGAAGTACGGCGGCTACTAAAATTTGGGTAAATGAATTGATGCGGGCGGGAGTGCCCAAGATCGCGCACTGTCCAATAACAATAAGCGTGTATGATAATAAGGAAAAGTGGCACGGATCCGCCGATTTTTGCAATGCTCAAGGCGGGTAGTTTGTTTTTTATATTTCTAGCTAGCTGGTCTATCGCACACGGCTCGTCTTAATTTCCAAATAAACATACCCGCCTTTAGCTTGCACATGTGGTGGTTTGCAGCGCACTTGCATCGCACACGGTTAAGCCAATACCTCCACCCTTTGCTCGCGCTTGCGCGGTCGTGGTGATTTCAGCGCACTTGCATCGCACACGGTTGAGCCAGTACCTCCACCTTAATTTGCTCGCGCTATGCTGTCGCAGGATTTCAGCGCACTTGCATCACACACGGTTGAGCCAGTACCTCCACCTTAATTTGCTCGGCCATGCAGCGCAGTGATTCACATCGCACTTGTATCGCACACGGTTAAGATATTATACCCCGTGTCCGTTGAGGGTCATCAGAGTCTTTGCAACAAAAAATAACGTTAGAGAGGGTCAAAAGATAGCCACACCAACATGTGGCCCAAATATATGAGTGAAAAGGGTGGTCTGTGATGTTCAAAATTCCAATGCACAACTTTGACCGCGCGGGCCCACGGTTGAGCGCATCGTTGAAGATCGATGAGAGGGCCAGAAGTCAAGAAGCACCTGGAAGTGGCCAAATATATGTACAAATATTGGGGATGTTTAAAACTTTAAATACACAATGCATAACTTTGGTGGCACCTGCCTCGCAAACCCGAAAGCACCCTAACAACCACCTAGCTAGGATATATATAATCACATAATGTCATACCTAGCTAGGATGCTTGGCCCACCACCTCCCACTTCGTGTCAGCGGGCCGGATGCACGTAATGATCGATACTTTGGTCATACACGCATGTCGCCATGACCTACCATAAGACGGACCAATGAATCTATCGTTTGGTCAAATGACAGTTGTTGTTGTCGATAAACCGCTTGGGCCAATAGATTGAGCCATCATAAAAATCGCACAAGAAGGACCACAAAACCAGCACCTCTTGCATGCAGCCCAAAATGATGTACGCTAGGAAGGGGTTATGTGTGTTTTCAATATAGAATAATGTACAATTTAGATGTGGTGCCTACCTCTCGATACAGACAACAAGCATCAAGGCAAGGTAGTTAAGGACGAGATACGCAGGGTTTGATGTAGGTCGAACCCAGCAATCCGAGCATCTGGGAGGGAATCCTGACAACGCATGAGCTTGAGATTTGGTTGACCGACATTTGACGGTGACCGGCCCTAACACGAACTAGGAGGAATCCATTCATGGCCAACACATACCCCTCATTATCGGTCAAAGGGATGATATATATACACTCAGGGAGCCCACAGATATGCATGTCATCACAAAAAACCGCACAAGGGAGACGTGGTCGATCAGAACAGCCCGTATACACTACATGCGACCCGAAAACATGTATGTGTACGATGGTGTATGATGTGTTTAAATCCCAAATGCACAAATTCGATGGGCCACCAACTACATTACAAACCGAACACCGTACCCGACTCCAAGCCTGGTTCAATACGTACTTGTCAGTTTCCCAACTTTGAGGCGGCGGGGGGAAGGGGGGTGGTGTCGTCCCACGCATGCGCTCAAACTTTATTTTGTCTAGCATGGGACACAACTATATATATATATATATATATATATATATATATATATATATATATATATATATATATATATATTTATATTTATATTTATCTATACATCTGTACACCTATATAGTGTGCGAATAACTTTGAAAGTTGGTCATTGGATGAAGCCAATTCGACGGTACAGAGATGGCAAATCCGAGCACTACTGGCCGTTGGATATCATCTACATTCCACCAGATTCTACCACATGTACAATCTAGAAGACTCCATGGTTGAACTTAAGCATAATGCACAAACCTCAACACACAAGCACTTGTCCTTTGTTCTCTAGAATCTTCCGTATCTTAATTGCCCAAACTTTTTTTCTGAATTGTCACTTTTTGTTTTTACCTTTACAATGCACAATTCCATGAATCTTAAAATAGTTTTTTTATAAAACTAATTGATTTTGGATGAGATGAACTATAAGAATTAAACGAACATCTACATCATGCATATATGGGAGAAGAGGCGGGAAACCGATGAGAGGAGTGGCGAGAAGCGGTAGCCTATTTTGAATGAAAACCTAGTAGAGAAGGAAGCGTGAGCTACACGACGCATGAGCACAGTGCTTACCCATGTACTGCATGTGTTGTCGAAAGGGTTCAAGGTTGTCGTTCAATCTGGGAGCATCCAACGGTGCACATGTACGATCTGTGGGGTTTGGGTTCTGGCCAGTCAGAACGCACGACTCAGATCGCACGCGCAGCGGGGGGAGAATATCATACGGAAACCAACATTTGCTGGAAACCGGTGAAAACCACGAGAAAAAGATGTTTTGAAGTTTCAGAAAAATTGAAAAAAATGCGAGATGTTAAGAGGATGATGTTTTATTGCCAGACAAAATTTCAAGTTGAAACACATTACGAGATGTGAGCTATGAAAAAGAAAAAATCAGCATTGAATAGTGCCGAATAGTAATATCACTATTCAGTGCTGAATATGTCTTTTTCATAGCTCACATCTCATAATGTTTTTCAACTTGAAATTTTGTGTCGCAATAAAACATCACCTTCTTAGCATCCCAGATTTTTTCAGATTTTTATGAAACTTTAAAATATGGTTTCCACAAAGTTTTCATTGAATATCGGCTTTCGTGAGTGAACCGTGTGCTATTTGAAAACATTTCGTGAGAAGAATCTTGGTTTTTAAATCCCTGTAAATCCAAAACTAAGCCAAAGATCATGAAACCTGCCATGGTATCACGACATGGCACTTATATGTCGAGGAATTTTTTTCGTCAATTGTGGCGCAAGTTTTATTACAAGCCTCTTACAAACCGGAGCTTCTCTCAAAGAAGCCTCATGGTTCCGATAGGGAAACGTGTCCCCCTTGTGGGCGAAAAGTAATCACTGCCTCTTTTTGCCTTGTATTTTCTTCTACGGGCAACATGGAACGACAGGATATTCATGCTGAAATTTAAATTTACTCAGGGTTCGTTTGGCCTTTTTATACACTAATTGAGTTTCCTAGGCATTTAATGTCCATAATTCAAATCTGAACTACAAATACATGCTCCAGTTCACCAAAATGGCTAGAAAAATTATACATGTGTCCTTGGGTGCATGTTTAGGTCCCATGCCAGGAATGGGAACGAATTACAACCGTACCGGTGTCATGGCTCATCCTCAAACATTTCGAATCTCGGTTTTTAAGTCCTAACAAATACTAAACTCACTAAAAAGTCATCGAAGGTGGCATGGTGTCACGTCATGGCACATATATGTCATGGTAAAAACATTGCCAATTTGGGCCAAGCTTTATTACAAACCTCTTACAAACCGGAGCCTGTTGCAAGAACCCTCGTGGTTTCGATAGGGAAATGTGTCCCCTTGTGGGCCAAACGATAATCACTCCCTCTTCTAGCCTCGTATTTTCTTCTACACGCGACACAGAACAACTGGAGATTCGCGCTGAACTTTGAAATTATTCAGGGTTCGTTTGACCTTTTTTATTCATTAATTGAGTTTTTTAGGCATTTAATGTCCATAATTCAAATCTGAACTACAAATCACAACAAAAAAAGACACATCCGTGACATTTTTGGGCCGAGCGGATTTTTCTGTCATACTTATGACACTTCTATGACTATAATTGTGACAAAAACCGGTATCATCATAGATGTGGTGGGCTCCTACTTCTATGACAAAATATCATGAGAGAAAATGGGTTTTTCGTCCTGGGCGGGCAAGAGACGCAGCTGCATGACATTCTTTGGGTCGTCCATGACAGAAAAAACTGTGGTAGAAGCGAGGGCGAGGAAAATATCGGGGTGTTCCCTGTTACAGGGTGGTCGGGGCCGAAGCGATGCACGGAGGTTTCGCGATTTCTCTCATACACGCAGCGCTGGAGTGCGGCGTTGGGCTCTAATCGAACCCGAGCCAGCGTTCTCCCATCAACCCGAGATTGCCTTTGCATGCTACGCTAAGCATCGAACCCAAGTGACGGATCGATGGTTGTTAACTGAACCCGATCGAGCGATACCTTCGCTACTGCTGCTAACTCAAGTCGATCGATGTTGCCTCAGGATGAACAGTGAGCGTTTTGCTGGGGGGTTTGGATGAACAGTTCCCGGTGGGGGTGGATGAACAAGACCCCGTGGTGTGGCCTCTGGATGAACAGGACCCCGATCAATCGAGTCGGTTGGGGCTGGATGAACAGGACCCCGTGGAGGGCTGGATGAACAGGACCACCCCGTGGAGGGCTGGATGAACAGTAGACGGTGGAGGGCTAGATGAACGAGAGCCCGTGGAGGGGTGGTTGAACAGAGCCCGTGGAGAGGGCTGGTTGAACGAGAGCGGTGGAGTAAGCGCGGTGGAGGCTGGATGAACAGGAGCCCATGGATGAACAATGCATGTGGAGGCCGGAGGAGGTCGACGGTGGATGAACAAGAGCCCATGGAGGTGGAGGGGTCGACGGTGGAGATGAACAATAGCCCGTGGAGTCCTGTTTTGAGGTACGCCACACCTCCCGGCGAACAGACCCCGCCGACCGTGGCGCCCAACACAAGTCCGCTTCCTCCGTTTTGCGGTTCGCCACACCCTCTCGATCAACAGACCTGCTTCGACCGTAGGAGGTCCGCTTCTCCGCTTTATGTAGCGGATTCTCCCGGTGAACAGGATCCTGCGTTTGACCGCAGCCGGTCAAACACAAGGCCGCTTTCTCCATTTTGCGATGCACGCCAGCCTCGCTTTCCATCGGTTGTTCCGCCCAAGCCCTCCCCATGAACACGACGACGCATTTCGTTCTGACCCAGCCGGTTGGCTCCCCATGAACACGACGACGACGCAGTTTCTCCGTTCCGACCCAGCCATGTACACGAGCCCTGGCCATACATATGCGTGAGTAGGCATTCGAGATCCAGCCCATATGTACCTACGTGGCCGTATTTTCTTTCTTGCACGCTGCCGTTGTACGTACGTGTACAAGCTACGTGTGCGCCTCTACTACGACTCGTGCGCGCCTCTACATCGACCAGTATGTACATACACGTTCGCGACCAGAATGACAACGCTACATACGCTTCGACCAGGTGGGTCCCGACTGTCAGGCACTTCCTTGCGTGTGAAGATGTAGCTGGTGGGTCCCAGCAATCGAGGGACGAATCATTTTTTGCCGGGACGCACTTCCTTGCATGCGAAGATGTAGCGGTGGGTCCCAGCAATGTGGGAAAACATTTTTTCGCAAAATATGGTGGCCCATCTGGTGGGTCCCCATTGCCGTGGAGGAATAATTATTTTTGGCGTAAAAGGAGGCACTTCCTTGCGGCCGTCGTGGACCCAACTATCGACCTCTCAAGACTGAGACTTTCCGATGGAAGTCGGTCGCGACCACATTGACCACGCCCCCGAGAGCACCACGGAGGTGGACGGACGGCAGGCCTAGGAAGGGACGACGCGGAGCTGGTGGAGGACGCGCGGTGGAAGCCAGCGGAGAGGAGTACGAGGGTTCACTGGTTCGGCTGCGGTGTGAGGCTGCCATTGCCGTAGAATAACAGGGGGTGTAGGTGAGTAGAGGGATGGCCTGGCCAGCGGTGGGAGTAGTAGGGGCGGTGAGGCTTCCGCGGCATCACAGCCGGCCACGGGAGGCAGGAGCACGCGACACGACCGGCGCTGCTTTGGGCGGCTCGAGCAAGAAGACCAGAGGTTGAAGAAGCACTACGGCCATTTGATGGACATCGTACGGTCACTGCAGCTAGAATCATTTGTATTGACTAATTTGACAAAGCCCTTGGTACACGTCAACTTAGTAGGCCCACAGGTCAGCCTCCGAAATGGTGCGCCCCAGATGTCAGGGGGAGGAATCATTTTTTGGGCAGCTGAAGCAAGAATATCCAAGATTGAAGAAGAAGCACGACATCCGTTGGATGGACATCCAATGGCCACAGCTGCCAGAACCGTGTGTTGTTGACAAAGCCTTGCATACGCGTCAACTTAGTTTTTTTTAGGGGACGCGTCAACTTAGAAGGCCCACAAGTGTGTGGCATAGAACATAAAGCCCATTTGCGATTTGTAAGAATGTACATCCCATTTTTTAGTTCTAATGGAATTTACTACATCCCATTTACAGTTTGTTAAAAGTACGGCCCATTTTCTAGCTAGGACAACGATTAATAATTTCAACCAACCGCTCAAAACAGAATTAAAAAAAAATTCCCACATTTTTATGGGATCCGAAATATTTTTATCAGAAATTTCTAGTCAGATTAAATATAATTTCAAAATAAAGTAAATCCAACCAAATATTGCACGCGCAACAAGTAATGAAATTAAAATTTTCAAATTCCAAAAATAATATATTTTTAAACTAATTACCCGTTTGGTGCATTTATTACTTACTGCCCAGTTATTATAATTACATGCCATTTATTATTTCTTAAAGTCCATTTTCTTGTTAAGCCTAATGCATACCTCCTAAGAAATTTTGCAGCCCAGCGGGGCGGAGAATAACAAGTTGACCCGGATATTGTGTACAACTGTCGGCCCAGTTGCATTGTTGATGTTGAAAAAAAGGCCTGTGTAGTATAGTACAACCTAACATGGCTACTTAGCCCACATTCAGAGACGCCGGAAAAGCCCAAACAAGGCTTCTGAACAACTTTTTGAAGTCACTGAGCTCAATTAATAACTTAAGAAAAAAGTTAGATTACATTGGAACCTAATTAAAAGCTGTCACGAGCAAAGAAATAATTCACTGGGTCCCACTTGTGCGTGTGTGCGTGTGTGTGTGTGAGTGAGAGAGAGAGAGACCCATCGGTCGATGCTCGTAAATACATCTTTCAGCCATATGCATTCCTGATGCTCAGTAAAAACTTATATAGTTGACACGATCATATAGAACATCATAGCACACTGAACATGCATACAAAAATTTCACACTGTCAGCGTTCTGGGAACGGGGGTCCCCAGACTTGCCTGCCTGCGGCCCATGGCGTGGCTAGGCAGCGGGCTGTACGGCCCATCTTCATCAACAAGGCATCCAAGACACTCGCGAGGGTCCAAGCCTCGCAAGGCGGACGACGCAAGACTTCCTATGGAGTATCCTAGCCAGGCAGGCTCACAAGGAGCGGAGACATCAAGGCGGGGCAAACCTTGCGAGGCACTCGTGACGTAAGCCATGACGAACGGCACCAAGCGGGTGCCAGGCGGGCGCCAGTGCGCACAGCGCCCCATTTCCTCTTTGGTGCTAAGGAGGCAAGTGCAGATGAAGAGTAACGAGGCATCAGGCAAAGGTGGCCATATTGGTGCAACAAGACCAAGACAAGGAGGACGCCAAGGCGGAGGTCATCGTGTAGCCCAAGACGGCGTCACCCCAGGGCTTTTCGCAGCCGAAGACCGCTTTTGTCAGGATAGCTTGTACTAGTTGTGCCCCTTCAAATTTGCCCGCAGTTGTTGGCTCCCTTCCCGCTCAACATTTGGGAAGAGGACCAAGGCCTATATAAGTAGAGATAGCCACCACTGTAGAGGCAATCTGATCCGAGCTTGATTGAACAGATCGAGAGCCAAGTCACAAGAACACCTCAACCTCAGGAGGTTGTTCTTCCCTTGTACTGTTCTTCATCAGCCCAAGAGGCAATCCACCACCACCACACTAGAGTAGGGTATTACACCACAACGGTGGCCCGAACCAGTATAAACCCCGTGTCTCCTTTCTGTGTTGTGAGTTCGTCGAGTTCGTCCACAAGATCTTAGCGAGCTAGAGAATAGATCGGTAGGAGGGAAAGACTTCGTGCGCACCCCAGTGTTCGAACCTTAAAGGTTTGCCGGAACCCCACATCCGACATTTGGCGCGCCAGGTAGGGGTGCGCCGGAGCTCCTCTCCACCAATCTGTGCCCTGTGCCGCCGCGCTTCGCCCCCATGGCAGGAGCATTGCCATCCGCCTCTGCGACCGACGCCGGCAGCTGGGAGTCTGGGTACCGAGCCCCGGCTCCCGCCCTGCGGCGAGTGTAGTGGCTGACCAAGTTCAAGCCAGAGATGCCGCCGCGTTACGACGGCGCGGCAGATCCGGCGCCGTTTCTGCTGGCATACAAGGAGGCCTTCCTCGAAGCCGGAGGCGATGACAAGATCATGGCCAACTGGTTCCCCATGGCCCTCGCTGGCGAGCCAAGCGTCTGGCTGCTCAACCTCCCAGGATCCACGGTGGCGTCCTGGGAAGAACTCCGCAACCTCTTCGTCGCGCGCTACGTGGCGCCGGCGCACCACGTAGTCGCGGCGCTGCTGGGTGGCTCCCAAGCGCCGCCTTCAGATCGCCACGTCAAGCCTTTCCTCCGTCAGATTGGAGCAGCCTCCAAGCGCCCAAGGGCTCCGCGGGTTGGGCTTCGTCGGAGGCCGACCTCACCTTCGACTCGGAAGACCACCCTGGTTCCACCGCCGGCTCCGGCATACTCCCAATGCTCTATACACCTACCATCTGCAACATGGCCATCACCAAGACCCTCATCGATGGCGGTGCCGTCCTCAACTTGCTCTCCGTAGAAGCCTTCAGCCTCCTCCACGTGCCGCCCGAGAGGCTCAACCTCAGCAAGCCTTTTTCGTGAGTAGGCGGCAGAGCTTCCCACTCTCTGGGGCAGATCCGCCTCCCCGTCACCTTCGGCACGCGCGAAAATTACCGCACTAAGCTGGTGGACTTCGACATCGCCCGCATCTATCTCCCGTACAATGCCATACTCGGGTACCCGGCTCTTGCTCAGTTCATGGCGGCGACTCACCCGGCCTACAACCTCATGAAGATGCCAGGGAGCAAGGGCGTCCTCACCATCAAGGGGGACACTAAGGAGGCAGTGATGGCGCTCAGGCTCGCCTTCAAGGACGCGGCAGCGGCGCAGCCGGCCGGCGCCAGTACGCCCGAGGCCAAGGAGACCGTGCCCGCCAATAAGAAGCAGTTGTTCACCCAAGACAAGGCGGAAACCAAGCAGGTGCCGGTTGACGAGGACGGGTCTTCAGGAGCCACCTTTACCATAGGAACCTGATACGTCTCCAACGTATCTATAATTTTTTATTGCTCCATGATATATTATCTACTGTTTTGGACTATATTGGGCTTTATTTCCACTTTTATATTATTTTTGGGACTAACCTATTAACTGGAGGCCCATCCCAGAATTGTTGTTTTTTGCCTATTTCAGTGTTTCGAAGAAACGGAATATCAAACGGAGTCCAAACGGAATAAACCTTTCTGGAACGTGATTTTCTTCCCGAATATGACCCAGGAGACTTGGACCCTACGCCAAGGAAGCTTCGAGGTGGGCACGAGGTAGGGGGCACGCCCTACACCCCCAGGCGCGCCCCCACCCTCGTGGGCCCACCGAAGCTCCACCGACGTACTTCTTCCTCCTATATATACCTACGTACCCCCAAACGAACAGATACGGAGCCAAAAACCTAATTCCACCACCACAACTTTCTGTATCCACGAGATCCCATCTTGGGGCCTGAGGGAGTCCTGGATTAGGGGGTGTCCGGATAGTCGGACTACCATCATCAGCCGAACTATCATCTGCCGGACTATCATCATCAACCGGACTCCAAGACTATGAAGATACAAGATTGAAGACTTCTCCCCGTGTCCGGATGGTACTTTCCTTGGCGTGGAAGGCAAGCTTGGCGATACGGATATGTAGATCTCCTACCATTGTAACCGACTCTATGTAACCCTAGCCCTCTCCGGTGTCTATATAAACCGGATGGCCCTAGTCCGTAGGACACAACATCAACAACCCTTACAATCATACCATAGGCTAGCTTCTAGGGTTTAGCCTCCTTGATCTCGTGGTAGATCCACTCTTGTAAACATCCACAATATCAATATCAATCGAGCAGGACGAGGGTTTTACCTCCATCAAGAGGGCCGAACCAGGTAAAACATCGTGTCCCTCGTCTCCCCGTTACCATCCGCCTAGACGCACATTCGGGACCCCCTACCGAGATCCGCCTGTTTTGACACCAACATTGGTGCTTTCATTGAGAGTTCCTCGTGTCGCCACCGATAGGCTTGATGGCCTCTTCAATCGACAACGACGCAGTCTGGGCGAGACCTTTCTCCCGGACAGATCTTCATATTCGGGCGGCAGATCAAGGGCCAACTCACTTGGCCATCCGAAGCAGATCGAAGCTACGCCCTGGCCGTCAGTCAGGTTTGAAGCCTAAACTTCACGGCCGATATCCGCGGGACTTGATCTTCGATGGATCTAAGCCACAGCCGAAGCGTGTGCGGCTGTCACGATGGGCATGACCTAACTCGCGCCGGACAGCACCTTGAGGTCAGACACGAATCCGCCCGACCCATAGTCCGGAGCCGATCGCTCGGATCGAGGACGGATGGCTGGACACCACCTCGGGAGCCGCAACTCCTACGGCGATGGAGCCGAACACTTACCTTGTCCCGCATAAGGCTCGTGACTCCGAGGTGCCGGACTCCCTGCCGGACTCCGAACCTCCCGCGCCCCTGCCAGTCGAATCCGATTGGGCGCCGATCATGGAATTCACCGCTGCGGACATCTTTCAGCACTCGCCCTTCGGTGATATCATAAATTCACTGAAGCATCTCTCGCTATCCGACAGCCCTGGCGAACCACGCCAGGATGGTTGGGACGCGGACGACGAAGAAACTCAAAGCCCACCCACCACCCACTTCGTAGCCACCGTCGACGATTTAACCGACATACTCGACTACGACTCCGAAGACATCGACGGTATGGACGACGATGCCGGAGACTACCAAGAACCAGCGCCTACAGGACAACTGGAAGACCACCTCGTCATACGACATATACATGGTGGACACCCCAAAAGATGGGGACGGCGAAGAAGCAGCGGAGGCCGATTCCTTAAAGAAACAGCCCAAGCGCCCGACGTCGTGGCGCGCATTTAAATCCCGCCACGGCAAGAATGGAGATTCCGCACAGAGATAATAACACCTAGAAAGTGCCGAAGACAACTCCCTCCAAAGACGATCCAACGCGGGAGGAGGGAAGCAAGCCCTCACGAGAGGCGGCGGGCGAAGAGGTCAAGGATGACAATTACTTACCTCCCTCCGGAGACGAGGCAAGCCAAGGCGACGCATTTAATTGCGTCGTGCTCGAGGATCCCGTCGAACAAGAGCGTTTCAGACGCAGGCTAATGGCCACGGCAAACAGCCTAAAGAAGAAGCAGCAACAGCTTCAAGCTGATCAAGACCTCTTGGCCGACAGATGGACCGAGGTCCTCGCGGTCAAGAGTATGAACTCGAACGCCTCCAAAAGTTACCCAAACGCAAGTTGCTCCCCCGATTAGAGGAGGAAGTGTACAAACCTGCATCATCAGCGCACAATACGGCAGACCGACCACCTCGTGGCCGCGACAGAGAGGCGTGCAAGCCCTTCACCAAAACCGTACCCCGGCATCGCTCAAAAAGCATGAAGCCACGGGGAACGCGCGGACTTGTGGGATATATTGAGGACAAGGCAAGACAATCCAGATCTATCTATGGATCACGCGGCGCCCAAGACCCACGATTTAACACCGTCGCGCGGATACAACTACTCGCCGGGCGAACACAGCAGAATAACGCCTCTCGAGCTACGTCGCGATATCGCTCAATCTGAGGCGCCAAGACACCCACTATGCTTCACCGATGAAGTAATGGATCATCAAATCCTCAAGGGTTTAAACCCGTTAATATCGAATCTCACGATGGCACAACAGACCCGCGGTTTGGATTGAGGATTATCTCCTCCATATACATATGGCCCGCATGGCGGCATCTTCACGCCATCAAATATCTCCCGCTCAAGCTCAAAGGACCAGCTCGGCATTGGCTTAATAGCCTGCCCGCAGAGTCAATGGATGTTGGGAAGACCGGAAGCCGCATTCCTCGACAACTTCGGCACGTATGTGCGACCACCGGACGCTTGAGCGACCTAAGCCACATAATCCAGCAGCGAGCATTTAATCAGCGTGCAATTCTCGACACGGTTCTTAACAAAGAAAAATCAAATCGCCGACCGTCCGGATGCGAGGCACTCGCTGCCTTCAAACATAACATCCGTGACGAGTGGCTGGCCCGCACCTAGGACAGAGAAGCGAAATCCATGGAAGCCCTCACATCACTCATGACCCGCTTCATGCGGGAGAGGATAGCTAGCTAGCTCGCAGCAACAACCTCAAAGAAAGACGCTGGCAGTCCGGATACCAAGGACCGCAATGGCAGGTTGCGTCGAAACAAAAACAAACGCCGCATTAACGGCGACAACAATGAGGATACGGCAGTCAACGCCGGATTCCGAGGCTCCAAACCCGGTCAACGGAAGAAGCCATTCAAAAGAACCACTCCGGGCCCGTCCAATTTGGACCGAATACTCGACCGCTCTGTCAAATACATGGAACCTCGAAAAGCCAGCTAACCACACCAACAGAGATTGTTGGGTATTCAAGCAGGCAGGAAAATTAATCGCCGAAAACAGTGACAAGGGGCTACACAGCGATGACGAGGAAGAGACCCGGCCGCCGAACAACAGAGGACAAAAGGGATTCCCCCCTCAAGTTCGGACGGTAAACATGATATACGCAATGCATATCCCCAAGAGGGAGCGGAAGCATGCACTAAGGGACGTAAACGCGATGGGGCCAGTCGCCCCAAAATTCAACCCATGGTCCTCTTGCCCGATCACTTTCGATCGAAGAGACCATCCGACCAGTATCCGCCATGGCGGATTCGCCGCATTGGTTTTAGACCCAATCGTCGATGGATTTCACCTCACGAGAGTCCTGATGGACGGCGGCAGTAGCCTGAACCTGCTTTATCAGGATAAAGTGTGCAAGATGGGCATAGACCCTTCAAGGATTAAACCTACAAAGACAACCTTCAAAGGCGTCATACCAGGTGTCGAGGCCAATTGTACAGGCTCAATTACACTCGAAGTGGTCTTCGGATCCCCGGATAATTTCGAGCGAGGAGTTAATCTTGACATAGTCCCGTTCCGCAGCGGCTATCATGCTCTGCTCGGACGAACCGCGTTCATAAAATTCAACGCGGTGCCGCATTATGCATACCTTAAGCTCAAGATGCCAGCCCTCGTGAAGTCATCACGGTCAATGGAAACACGGAACGCTCCCTCCGAACGGAGGAACATACACAATGCTCTTGCGGCGTGCAGAGCAGCCTTTTAAGGCAATTTCGAGTCCGCCGTTAAGCGACCGGACACGGCCAAACGCGCGCCGGAGCAACATCAACCAAGACCACAGCACGTTCCAAGCACGCCGTAGCAATGCGGCCTCAACCCCAGCCCTCGCATAATTGTAAGACAAACTCTCGCAGACATAATTACATACTGGAGATACCATGGGCATAGGGGAAAGGCACAACCACAACAGACCAGAGTGCGGTTCGACCACACCAGGGCTCCCAAGTGTGTCGCTCTTTTTCTTTTATTTCTCTCTTTTTATACAGAACTCTGTCCGCGGCGAACCTGCCGAACTCATGATGCAACAGCCGGGGAAGGACAAAGGTCGCGATTTAACACTCGTGTGGACTCCATCACGAGCATTAAATTTGTTAAATGCAACATTCCATGCCTACCCTCGGAGGGAGACGCCTTTAATTCGTCCAATCCCTTGCTTTCCGCACTATTTGTATCATTCCGCACTCATAGCATATCTTCTCAAATAAAATGCAGCACTTTTTGCCTATAATTGCATTACCTTATATATATATATATATATATATATATATATATATATATATATATATATATATATATATATATATATATATATTATTTCATTTACGACATGTTGCATCCATTACATTTTGGTACGGCCAAATACACCGAGGGCTTATGTTCTTCGCATTATGGTGTGATAAAGTCCTTTTACACTTTCACAAGTGCGGCACCCGAACTTATAGCATTATATGAATCGGCTCGAATCATGTCTTGGGTCAATAGTTGGGTTTGCCGGCTCCCATGTTTGGCACCTTACGTTTCGTTCTATCGGCTAAGGTAGCACTTGGGAGAACCACTGCGATTGCGCCCGGTTGAGCCGGGTTAACGCCTCTGGAGAAAGCTAAAACTGACTGTCATGATAAGGCGAGAGACTGGTCGCTGTTCGAGAGGTCCTTTCGGTCCTTAAAGACCTACGCCGCTCGACGAAGTTCGGACAATGTCCGACGAAGGCGTGGATAGCGCCCCAATTCGTTCCTCCGAATACTAGGGGCTTCGCCGAAATTTAAAATTATAGAATTCTATGGCTAAGTGAGAGTGTTCAAGCACTATAAGTCCGGTTGCCTTGTTCGTTGTGTTGAGCGCCTCCCTAGATGGACCCAAAAATGGGAACAAGAGTGCTCAAGTTTATCCCGAACACCCCAGCACTCATGGCATGGGGGCTGAAGCCGACGACTTGCCATCTCTCAGATTTAATAAATAGCTGCACAGAAGGTAATATTTTAAATTAACAAGCGTTGCTTAGCGCATATGAACAAAGTTTTCAGCGCACAGGATAACACATTGCGAATTTACTCAATAATTACATCCCCGGGGCACTCATCCACAATCTTACGGGCACCCTTCAGGACAGTCTTATAGTACATTTCGGGCGTACGATATTCCTTGCCCGCTGGTGGCGCGTCAGTGATTAGCTTCTCCGCATCCAGCTTGCCCCAATGCACCTTTGCGCGGGCAAGGGCCCGACGAGCACCTTCAATACTGGCGGAGCGCTTGATAACCTGCACCCTGGGGCACACATCCACCAACCATCGACGAGGTCAAGTAGCTCCTGTGCATGGCCTCTCCAGCCCTGCCGGACTACGAGGCCCTTCATGGCCTGCTTCGCCCGCCTTGTGGAGCTCGACCAGCTGCTTCACTGGTCGCTAGGGGCACGGATGGCCGGCCTCAAAGATACCGAGACCGAAGACCTTCTCCGTTGAGCTTCCCTCCTCGGCTCGGTAGAATGCGGCGGCATCGTAGACGCCGCGAGGCAGATCTGCAAACGCCTACGAGAGCTCCGAATTCGGGTAAGTAACACGTAATTTACATTCACATGCTTGCTTTGCATGAAAAATGCCTTACCCGCCGCTATCTTCCTCATCAACTCAATCTCCTGAAGGGACTTATGGGCATCGGCCTTGGCAGTTTTGGCACTTTCGAGAGCCAAGGCAAGCTCCGACTCTCGAGTCTTTGAGTCACGCTCCAAACTCTCATGCTTTTCCATGAGAGCCTGGAGCTCTTGCTGAACCACCGCCACCCGCGCCTCTTGCTTTTCTCGCTCCGCCTGTTCCGTGGCCGCATTGCGTTCGGCCGCGGACACGGCCTCCTTCAGGGTCGACACCTCGTTCGTGGCCCCTGTAGTACCCATGTTTTCCTTGTTATTTTTTGTTGCAACCTAAATCCTTTTCTGTAAGGTACAAGTTCAAAGTGGTGTTACTCAGCTTCTTTGTCCTGGAGCTGCTTCCTGGCGCGGCCGAGCTCTTGCTCGGACCGCTTGAGCTCTGCTTCAAAGCACCGACCTCCATGATTAGTGCGGCAGAGGTCAAGCAATAAGCAGCCTGCAACCCATATTGACATAATTTTTAGCAACCCTGCGTATATCTTTTTTTTTCAGATCCTCGGTCCGCTTTTCTTCCGAACACCGAACCGAGCATCGTGGGCTACTGTCTATGCGGTATTACATTGCATATTTTTAACTTCTTACCTCAAAGCCTGATAGAAGGCTACTGCAGGCTTCGGTCAGCCCGCTCTTGGCGAGCTGCACCTTATGAATCACCGCACTAATAATAGTGCGGTGTTCTTCCTCGATGGAAGCGCTCTGCAGCGCCTCCAACAAATTGCCCGGTGCCTCCGGTTGGACGGAAGCCGCCGGCATCACGTGTCAGGACCCCGATTCCAAGTCACATCGACCTAGCTGGTAACACCTCATATCACTTTGCGGCCTCACGCACGGTATCCCCACGGGTGTCGCCTTACCATGGCCCGGGACCGTTTGCGTCTTTTGGCTCACGTATATGACAGTGTCGCTAGCATCCACATGACAAAGAACCCGGGCCGACATGGCTAGTCGTGAACCCAAAGCGGCACTAACCTATGGGGACAGCATACATGAAACACTTGAGCATGTCGGTCATCAGCGTATGAACTTGGGCTGTACCTTTGGGCTAACAGGACTCCGGTATCCCGGCTGTAGCAGGCTAGGCAGGACTCAAGTATCACCGCGTGACATTTCCCGAAGGACAGACATAAGGCGAAATGAATCACATGCCGGCCGGTCAAGTGTCCAAGCGGTAGTCTTTGGGCTAGCAGGACTCCGGTGAACCGGGCTGTAGCGGACTACTATCGCTCGAAGCACAAGACTTACATTTCCCCATATGAGAGGCTGCCAAGGATAAACAACTAGATTGTCGGATCCCACTCATACCAAGCATTTCAATCATACATAATATGCCCGATATGAGTAAATACAACAAGGCATCACAACAAAACTCTACAACTCAAGTACTTTATTTAAGAGGCTCGAGGAGCCATACATAACTATATTCATACAGGTAGGGGTCACATGACCCAACACTCAAATCATACAATCATACAAGCACATGCGGAAGCAAAGTAGTCTGAGTCTGGACTCTAGAAAGAAAGAAAGCTTGTTGGAGCCTTTCTATCTACATGGCCCTTCACAAGTCTTAGATCGCCACAGGTGGCTAGCTTACTCGTCGAAGTCAACATCTACATAGAATCCGTCGGAGGGTGGTATAGTCCTCTGAAAAATATTGATTAAGCAAACATGAGTACAAAAGTACTCAGCAAGTCTTACCACGAATCCTATCATACATGCACATTCTCAAGGAAGGTAGTGGAGTTAAATGCAGCAAGCCAGCTTTGACTCTTGGCTAAGCTATCCTCGTGACACACTTTGTAAAGCATTTTGTCGTACAGCAGTCCACTATCCACCATCACAATACTCCACCGTGGATCCCTCTCGTCATCCCCGAGAGGGCCATCCACGATACTCACACTTATCTTGAGGCTTTTAGTAGTATCCATTTACTTGTCTATGAACTGATATAGGTAACCCGAAGTCCTTCTCCGTGGACACGGCTATTGAATAGATCATATTTAACCTGCAGGGTATACTTCTTCACACACGCTCTCACCACTTATAAATCGTTTACACGACATGTACTCTGCAACCTTCAGCGGAAGCCCAGCGTGGGTGTCGGCCACAGCCTACCTAAACACTCAAGTCCCTAGTCCAGGTTATCGCCTATTCGGGTTCCATCCGAGGAGTCCGCCGAGGTTTCCCATACAGCCCCGAGCGATGTGTGCGGGGTTCCCGAGATACCAAGCGGGCACTCGGTACACGACCCACGGTGCCTACCGCAACACAACCCACCCCTAAGGTCAGCGTTGCGTGCGGCCCCCAGCATGCTACAAACACCAGAAACTACTTGCAACTCCCGGACTATGAGCAGGGGTGGTTAAGAAGCCGAGAGGGTCAATTAAGGATCCCAATGTGTGGTAGTAGCTGGTTCATGGATCACAAACACAGATCTCAGTTCTTAAGTTCGGCTTCAATGAAACAACCCACCATGTACTCCTACATGGCCTCTCATCGATACCTTTACCAAATCGTGTTCAACACTTACACTCTCGAACCAACACAACCTTTCACTCCAGTTCATCATCCCGATGAGCCGGACACGACACAACTCTAAGCATAGCAAGCATAGCATGGTAGGAATCACAAACATGGCTCAATCAACTCCTACACATACTAGTGGGTTTCATCTAATTCTTGTGGCAATGACAGGTCATGCAAAGGAAGTGGGTTCAACTACCGCAGCACACAACAGTTGAATCGCGTTGTCTTAATGCATAAAATGAGAGCGAAGCGAGAACATGGGTTTGTATCGAATGTTCAATGAATTGCTTGCCCGATGGAACGGGGTGGAGAACGCCCTTGAGATGGGTTATCGAGGTTATCTTCGGGGGCAGAACCTATCATGAAAACACACCAAAATAAACATACAACCAATATGCAACAATATGATGCATGCTATGACATGGCAAGATGAATGTGTGTTGGCCTAATGCAAGTTGAAGGGACAGGGGATGATCTCATTTGAACCAAAGGTTCAAATGATAGATCATGTGAGTTAGTCCTAATGGTGCAAAATCTTAATCTGGTTATTCAGCATAGTTAACTTGTTTTAACATGCATGAAACCTGTACCAATGGATAGAGTGTATTTTTCTGATAAATTTTCATATATAAATCTTTGCATTTGGAGTTATAGAATAAAAGTTATAAGCATTTGAAATTTGAATTATATTCTGGATTTTAGTATATAAAAATAATTCCAGAATTTGAATTAATGCGTCAGCATGAGGTCAGCATGACGTCAGGGGGTCAACGGGGTCGTCCAGGTCAAACTGACCAGTGGGACCCGCATGTCAGAGTTAATTTAACTAATTAGTTTTAATTAAAACTAATCCTAATTAGATTAGCCGAAGGGGGTCCACCTGTCATCGACCCAGAGGGTCAACAGGGCCCACGGGTGAGGTCAACTCACCGGCGTCTAGCCGCCAGCCGAGGCCAGACGCGGGCGGAGCAAGTGCTTTGCACGTTCGGGCTCCAAATGGGCGCTGGGAGCATCTGAGTAGCTAGAGGTGAGCGCGGGGTTTGGTGGGGTCGGTTGGGTTAGAGGTGGCGGAGTGGGCGCCGCGGCGACAGTCGGGCGGCGACGAGGCTCGGCCACCGACGGGTTAGGGGTTAGCGGCCTCGGCGAGGCGCGGGAGTGCACAGTTAGCCTCGTTGGAGAGTGGTGAGTGCGATGGGCATAGTGGAGTGACCAAAAGGTGGCCGGAGGCTCGTCGGCGACGAGTGCCGCAGGCGGTGGGTTCAGCGATCGTCGGGTGCTCGTTGTGGTGCAAGAAGGAGAGAACGGAGAGGATAGGGGGTAGCTAGGTTCGTAGTGAACCTGCAGGAAGCTTCGTCGGGGTCGGGGTGGACTGATGCGACGGCGCGACGATGGGGATCTCCGCGACCTTGGACTCGGGCGAGGTCGGAGTAGTGGCCTCGGGGTCTTGGGCGAGGGGACTAGCTGGCTAGGGGTAGCGGGTGCGGCGGAGCGGCGGACATGGCGGTGAGGTGCGGGACGGCGGGAGCACGGCGGCGACAGTGGCGTGTCGGCGATGGCGTCGGCCGGTCGAGAGCGAGCGAGAGAGAGGCGGGGAAGAGTGAGGTGTCTGGGGGGTTCGGGGACGACGTGGGTCGCCCCGGTCGGCGAGGCGGCGAGGGCGGCGGTGCGCCAGCTGCGTGGCGCGCCAAGACGCCCGGCCGGCACCAGCCTGCCACTGCTGGCGAGCCAAGCAGCTCATTGGCCAGCTGCTGCTGGCTGGGCGGCAGGTGGGCCGGTCTTGTGACAGTAAGAGTTTTCCATTTTTTATCTTTTCTATTTTCTGCAATCTGTTTAGGGTTTTTAAAATACCAAAACACTTTCAAAATTACCAAAATGCTCCTGGTCACTAGTTGGAATATTCCCAACATGAAACATTTTAGTTTAACAATTTTGAACACTTAAAATATTTTCATAATTTAAAATGCCCATTTCAGAATTTTGTGAATTAAATTTAGAACCCTTGGGTGACCTAGAAAATGTCCCACCTTCTTTGTTATGGATCCTAAACCCAAACAAAGAGGATGAGCATTTTGAAGGGCATTTGATTCATTGAATTAAATTTTAGTAAACCCTAGTTATTTTAAAGGGGGTGTTCGGGGTTTCTGCCTTCCCCATTTCAAATTCAGATGAAATTTAAACATGATGCACACCCTAATGCATGGTCTATCCGGGATGTGACAACTCACCCCACTCAAAAGAATCTCGCCCGAGATTTAGGATCTATTGCGAAAAAGGTGGGGTACTCAAGTCGAAGGCGATCCTCCCTTTCCCAAGTTGCTTCTTGCTCGGAATGGTTTGACCATTGAACCTTTAGAAACTTGATATTCGGCGTCGAGTGGTGCGCTCGGTTTGATCGAGGATCTGAATGGGGTACTCTCGATAGGTGAGGTTATCTTGGAGATCAAGCGTTTGTGGTCCACTCCACGGATAGGATCCGAGAAGCAACGCTGAGTTGGGAAGCGTGGAAGACATCATGGACCTTGGAAAGATGCGGAGGTAGTTCAATTGGTAGGCAACTTCCCTCGTTTGGCAAGAATGCGAAAGGGTCCAATGTAACGAGGAGCCAACTTGCCCTTGATACGAATCGATGGGTTCCCTTTAAAGGAGAAACCGAAGGTAAGCCTTCGCCAATTTCATAAGCCATGGGCTTATGTTTGCGATCATATTGACTCTTCGGCGAGATTGGGCTGTTTTCAAATTCTCACGAACAACGCGAACTTGCTCTTACGCTTCTGGATCATATCCGGGCCAAAGAGTTGTCTCTCCCGGTTTGACCCGGTTAAGAGGCGTTCGACATTTTCGTCCATAAAGAACTTGAAAGGGCTTTGCCGGCAAGCTTGATAACTGTTGTTATAAGCGAACTTCGGCGAATGGAAGGCATTTCTCCCAATTCATGCGAAAGAGATGATGAAGCTCGAAGCATATCCTCTAAGATTTGATTGACTCGTTCTACTTGACCACTTGATTGGGGATGGAAAGCGGTGCTAAAGGAGAGCGAGTTCCCATAGCGTGTTGGAAACTTTCCCAAAATCGAGAGGTGAAGAGACTCCCACGGTCGGAGTTAATCTCGATGGAACACCATGAAGAGACACTATTAGGAGATGTACAAATCAGCTAGCTGGCTAGCGGTTATACTCTCACGAACAGGTAGGAAGTGGGCTACTTTGGAAAGGCGATCAACAACAGCGAAGATAGCGTTATTCCCCTCTTGGTCTGGGAAACCGGTAATGAAATCCATACCGATTTTATCCCATTTCCATTCAGGAATTTCCAAAGGTTGAAGGGTACCAGCAGGCCGTTGATGCTCTGCTTTAACTTCGACGACAAGCGTCGCGATTAGCAATGTATTGAGCAATTTCTCTCTTCATCCTAGTCCACCAAAACCTCTGGCGTAGATCTTGATACATTTTAGTACTACCGGGATGAATGGTGAGAGGAGAGTCATGAGCTTCTTTAAGGATCAATTGCCGTAGCTGTTGTTTCTTGGGAACCACTAAGCGGTTTCGAAGAAGACAACACCTCGTTCATCTATGGAGAAACATTTAGCAGCTCCGCTAGCAATGTTCTCCTTGATCCGAGATATCCTCTATCATCTTCGCTGAGCAGCTATGATTCGATCCGTGAGGTCAGGTTTCGCCACCGGGGTGGAAAGAAATCCTCGAGGAACAATGTGAAGATTAAGCTTACGAAATTCCTCGTGGAGAATTGGTTGACCTTGTTGTAACATCAAATTATTACAAGAAGATTTGCGACTTAGTCGTCAGCCATGACATTAGCTTTGCACAGGGTGTAGGATATTCCTAAGTCGAAATCTGTAATCAACTCGACCCAACGTCTTTGCACGAGATTCAAATCCGGTTGGGTGAAGATATATTTCAGACTTTGGTGATCGGTGTAGATTTATAGCGATTACCGAGAGGTAATGTCGCCAGGTTTTGAGTGCATGAACCATCGCTGCAAGCTCTAGATCGTGTGTGGGATAGTTATCCTCATGTGGGCCTTAATCGTCGAGATCGTAGGCAATCACATGACGATCTTGCATGAGTATGCAACCTAGTCCTTGTCGCGAGGCGCCATAATAGATAATAAAGTCCTTAGAAAAATCTGGTGGAATAAATGCGGGAGCAGATGTCAGCGTCTTTTCAGTTCTGAAAGCTGATCTCGCCTTTGTGGCGCCCACTCGAACTTCTTATCTTTCTTGAGGAGTTCGGTTAGAGGTTTAACAACTTTAGAAATTCTCGGCGAAGCGGCGGCAATAGCTCGCTAACCCGAGGAAACTCGAACTTGCTTTTACCGATTCAGGTGGAGTCCGATCAGGGCGGCTTGAACTTCGCTTCGGGATTGACAGCAATACCCTTACCAGAGATTACATGTCCTAGATAGGTCACTACGGTAACCAAAATTCACATTTAGAGAATTTGGCATAAAGGCGGTGCTCTCGAAGTTTCATCAATACTAGCCTTAGATGTTGGCATGTTCTTCCTCATTCTTGGAGTAGATGAGTATATCATCGAGGTATACCACGACTAATTTATCCAAGTACTCCATGAAGATTGAGTTCATTAACCGAGAGAAAGTGGCTGGAGCATTGGTTAAACCGAAGGACATGACGGTGTACTCGTATTGGCCATAACGAGTGACAAAGGCCGTTTTGGGTATGTCCCGTTCTGATTTTGATTTGATGGTAGCCCAACCTCAAATCCATCTTGGAGAAGGCGAGGATCCAGCGAGCTGATCATACGGTCGTTGATCCCGGGAGCGGATACTTGTTCTTGATAGTGACCAAATTGACGGTCGGTAATCTACAACCATCCGATCCGTACCATCCTTCTTCTTGACGAAGAGGACGGGCAAGCCCATGGAGATGAACTAGGACGGATGAAACCCTTTTGCAAGGACTCATCGAGTTGTTTCTTAAGTTCAGCTAGTTCTAGGGGTGCCATCTTATAAGGTCTTCTAGAGATTGGGGCGGTTCCGGAATAAGATCTATCACGAACTCGACATCCCTGTCGGTGGAACACTGGCAGTTCTTCCGAAAGACATCCGGAAATCACGGACTACGGAATATCTTGAGATCCGGAAGAGGGTTGGCATTTAAGGAGTAAAGTGGCGCTTAGACACTCGGGTTAAAACATCCTTTGTTTTGCCGAAGGATGGGTAAGTTGAGCGGTTCTAGTCGAGCAATCAATCTTGGCATAATGGGCTGACATCCGGTCCATACCCAAGATGATGTTTATGTCCGAGGACTTGAGAGCTATTAGAGATGCGAGAAAGACTAATCTGTCGACAAGAATTTCATTCCCATGACTTATTCTAGAGGTTTGCCATCTAGAACCAGGAGTTTAATTTCCATGGAGGTAGGCATGTCGCGAGAATGTGGTGTTGTGCAATCGAGCATAGCTCTCGAAATAAATGAATGAGATGCTCCAATATCAAAAAGAACAGTTGCGGATGGCAATTAACAAGAAGCGTCGAGGGCGGCGTTGGGATCCTCATAGGTTTCTTGGCAGAGACATAGTTGACATGGCCACGGCGGTGGCAAGCGGCAGCATAGGGAACCTTTCTGCTGGCTTGCCGCGACCATGCAGACTTTCCGGCTTGATTGGGGTTGTTTTGGGGACACTCTCGAATATAGTGGCCCGTCTCTCCACATTTGAAGCAAGTGATCACATTTGGCCGTGGGGCCACATTAGCGATTGGACCTCCATATGTCTTGGGTGGAAAATACGGCTGATTGGGGCGGCGCCTCGAAGGATGGCCTCGGGGTGTACACAGGTGGTAGAGCCGATTTGGGACCCAAACCCGCGCTTCGGGAACAGAGCGGATGGCGATCGAGAATCACGGATGTGCTTGCGTGAAGCCTCGAAGTCGATCTGCCCGATCTGGCGCTGATAGCCTTATTGACTAGCCGGAAAGAGGTACATTCATGCAGACGGAGATCTCGGCGTAGCTCGAGGCTAAGTCCCTTACGGAACCTCGCCGCTTCTTAGCATCGGTAGAAACTTCTTGGGAGCATAACGTGCTAACCTCCGAATTCACGGCTGTAGGCATCCACGTTCAGCCCGCCTTGGGTGAAGCTGCAGAATTCCTCACGTTTGCGGTCCATAAGTCCTTCGGAATATGGTGCTCGCGGAAGGCGGCACTGAATTCATCCCAAGTTGTAACTTGTCCAGCGGACGCATAGCCTCATAGTTTTCCCACGGTGAGCGGGGCCTTCCGGATGATAGGCGGCAAAGGTAACTTTGTCAGCCTCGGACACGATGGCGGAGCGCAGCTTGTGATGGATCTGCGGAGCCAATCATCGGCGTCGAGTGGCTCGACAGACATTTGAATTTTGGAGGATAAAGCTTGGCGAAATCATTGAGTGAAACCCCATCGTTTCTTGGCTGGCGTGCTGTGTTTTGTTCAATCCGCTCCAATAAGCGGTTGGTTTGGCGCTTATTGCGTTCGCTTCGGCATCACCTCGGCCAAGGATGGCGGTTGCGGCAGATTCACATTTCGGCTGCTGCTTGGCCTCTCCTGCTCTGGAACAGCAGGAGAATTCAGTGTTGACCATCACGGGGACAAAGCAAAGGTTTAAACCAGGATGGCAGAATTTAACAAGGAAGTGCGGAAGGTAATGGACAGTATGGAATGCAAAGATGTTCATCCGTATGACATGGTAATATAAACTGCCATATATATATATACCAGCGGTCATACACACCATTCATAGTTTAGTACAAGCTGACGGAGTACAACTATAAAGAAAGGCGTTACATCTCATCGGAAGCATTCCAACTCCTATACATTATTTTCTACACTTAGGAATGATACACACTAAGTCGTATTCCACGAGTCACGCAGACGGTGGAAACACAACTAGTACCATACTAGCAATACTACTACTATCTCGGGCAGCTCCATAGTAGTCCTCATAGAAATCACCACCAGGACACGGAAGTGGAACATGGTCGTGCAGAAGCAGACAATCTGTGGGGCTGTGGACCATAAGGACTCGGATGTGGTCGTGGACCCACAAAGGGTGGCGAGAAGAGGCCCACGAGGAGGTGATGCCTCCAACCTCACGCCACTCCATGAAGTCCGCAGACTCGCCCGCCCACAGGTACAGATCTCTCATGTCCATACATCCGGCTTGCACGGCGGTGCAAACCTAGTCGAGTAGCCAGTGGTGGAGCGGGCATTATACAGCTCCATACGCAAGGCCGGTTCTCACGGTCCTTGTCCTCCAACAACTCGGTAGTGAGTGCGGAGGTGAGTCCTCATGGGATGCATCCTTGTACAAGCCACGAAGGTAGCCATGCGCCCGGGAAGGATCTTGGCATATAGCGGAAGTCGGTGTTGCTCAACAAAGCAGTCTGGCTCGAATAATAGTCATCATGGAATAGGCTGCATCTTGTGCAGACATTCCAATAGTGATTCGAGCCCATAAGAACAATGAAGTGGCTCGGTAGCTCGGGGTAGGATGGATAAATCCGGACCGTGCATAGGTATTGGCTTTGATTGAAATCCTGAACTGCTCCTCGGCGGTATACTCGGGATACCATCGATAACCAGCCTCAATCATCACCCTAACCAACATGGCCGTGTGACCGCACACATCGATGCAGCGAGTCGAGCGAACCACTTGGTTACGGGAGCAGGTGGCCATCTGAAAGCACAGCCATAATGCAAAGGCATTAGAATTTCTAGGAAAATCGGGCAGCATAACATCTGTAAATGCTCAAATCAAATTTGAGACATTCAAAATCAGATTTGCAAGACCACTCAACAACATCATATCAAGGTTACGGTTCAAGTAATAGCACACTAACATTTAGTAATCTTGAGCGAGGATGTAACCAACAATCCTACAAGGTACTACGGATAGTAACACGTGAACACGATAGAGGAAGAGGCCTAGTCCTAAACCCACGTTGAATGAGAAGAGGATGACTCGGATCGAGGGCATAAGGTAAAGGAGTAAAAAGAGCCTTACGTTCCTCCACAATCAATTCCCCTACATATAACTAAAGCATTTCTAGACTCAACTTGACCAGTTTGGCTTAGCGGACCTACAGGCAGCCCTGCTCGATGCCAGCGCTGTCGGGACCCGATTCAAGTCACATCGACCTAGCTGGTAACACCTCATATCACTTTGCGGCCTCACGCACGGTATTCCCACAGGTGTCGCCTTACCATGGCCGGGACCGTTTGCGTCTTTTGGCTCACGTATATGATAGTGTCGCTAGCATCCACATGACAAAGAACCGGGCCGACATGGCTAGTCGTGAACCCAAGCGGCACTAACCTATGGGGACAGGCATACATGAAACACTTGAGCATGTCGGTCATCAGCGTATGAACTTGGGCTGTAGCTTTGGCTATGAGGACTCCGGTATCCCGGGCTGTAGCAGGCTAGGCAGGACTCAAGTATCACGCGTGACATTTCCCGAAGGGACAGACATAGGAACGAAATGAATCACATGCCGGCCAGTCAAGTGTCCAAGCGGTAGTCTTTGGGCTAGCAGGACTCGGTGAACCGGGCTGTAGCGGACTACTATCGCTCGAAGCACAAGACTTACATTTCCCCATATGAGAGGCTGCCAAGGATAAACAACTAGATTGTCGGATCCCACTCATACCAAGCATTTCAATCATACACATAATATGCCCGATATGAGTAAATACAACAAGGCATCACAACAAAACTCTACAACTCAAGTACTTTATTTAAGAGGCTCGAGGAGCCATACATAACATATTCATACAGGTAGGGGTCACATGACCCAACACTCAAGTCATACAATCATACAAGCACATGCGGAAGCAAAGTAGTCTCGAGTCTGAGACTCTAGAAAGAAAGAAAGCTTGTTGGAGCCTTTCTATCTACATGGCCCTTCACAAGTCTTAGATCGCCACCGGGTGGCTAGCTTACTCGTCAAGTCAACATCTACATAGAATCCGTCGGAGGGTGGTATAGTCCTCTGAAAAATATTGATTAAGCAAACATGAGTACAAAAGTACTCAGCAAGTCTTACCAGAATCCTATCATACATGCACATTCTCAAGGAAGGTAGTGGAGTTAAATGCAGCAAGCCAGCTTTGACTCTTGGCTAAGCTATCCTCGTGACACACTTTGTAAAGCATTTTGTCGCATGCAGTCCACTATCCACCATCACAATACTCCACCGTGGATCCTCTCTCGTCATCCCGAGAGGGCCATCCACGATACTCACACTTATCTTGAGGCTTTTAGTAGTATCCATTTACTTGTCTATGAACTGATATAGGTAACCCGAAGTCCTTCTCCGTGGACACGGCTATTGAATAGATCATATTTAACCTGCAGGGTATACTTCTTCACACGCTCTCACCACTTATAAATCGTTTACGACATGTACTAAACAACCTTCAGCGGAAGCCCAGCGTGGGTGTCGGCCACAGCCTACCTAAACACTCAAGTCCCTAGTCCAGGTTATCGCCTATTCGGGTTCCATCCATGGAGTCCGGCCGAGGTTTCCCATACAGCCCGAGCGATGTGTGCGGGGTTCCCGAGATACCAAGCGGGCACTCGGTACACAGACCACGGTGCCTACCGCAACACAACCCACCCCTAAGGTCAGCGTTGCGTGCGGCATTGACATGCTACAAACACGAAACTACTTGCAACTCCGGACTATGAGCAGGGGTGGTTAAGAAGCCGAGAGGGTCAATTAAGGATCCCAATGTGTGGTAGTAGCTGGTTCATGGATCACAAACACAGATCTCAGTTCTTAAGTTCGGCTTCAATGAAACAACCCACCATGTACTCCTACATGGCCTCTCATCGATACCTTTACCAAATCGTGTTCAACACTTACACTCTCGAACCAACACAACCTTTCACTCCAGTTCATCATCCCGATGAGCGGACTGACACAACTCTAAGCATAGCAAGCATAGCATGGTAGGAATCACAAACATGGCTCAATCAACTCCTACACATACTAGTGGGTTTCATCTAATTCTTGTGGCAATGACAGTCATGCAAAGGAAGTGGGTTCAACTACCGCAGCACACAACAGTTGAATCGCGTTGTCTTAATGCAGTAAAATGAGAGCGAAGCGAGAACATGGGTTTGTATCGGAATGTTCAATGAATTGCTTGCACGATGGGCGGGGTGGAGAACTGCCCTTGGATGGGTTATCGAGGTTATCTTGAGGCAGAACCTATCATGAAAACACACCAAAATAAACATACAACCAATATGCAACAATATGATGCATGCTATGACATGGCAAGATGAATGTGTGTTGGCCTAATGCAAGTTGAAGGGACGGGGATGATCTCATTTGAACCAAAGGTTCAAATGATAGATCATGTGAGTTAGTCCTAATGGTGCAAAATCTTAATCTGGTTATTCAGCATAGTTAACTTGTTTTAACATGCATGAAACCTGTACCAATGGATAGAGTGTATTTTCTGATAAATTTTCATATATAAATCTTTGCATTTGGAGTTATAGAATAAAAGTTATAAGCATTTGAAATTTGAATTATATTACGGATTTTAGTATATAAAAATAATTCCAGAATTTGAATTAATCGTCGGCATGAGGTCAACATGACGTCGAGGGGTCAACGGGGTCGTCCGGGTCAAACTGACCAGTGGGACCCGCATGTCGAGTTAGTTTAACTAATTAGTTTTAATTAAAACTAATCCTAATTAGATTAGCCAAGGGGTCCACATCATCGACCCGGAGGTCAGCAGGGCCTGGTGAGGTCAACTCACCGGCGTCTAGCCGCCTTGGCGAGGCAGACGCTGGCGGAGCAAGTGCTTTGCACGTTCGGGCTCCAAATGGGCGCTGGGAGCATCTCTGAGTAGCTAGAGGTGAGCAGCGGGTTTGGTGGGGTCAGTTGGGTTAGAGGTGGCGGAGTGGGCGCCGCGACGAGTCGAGGCGGCGACCGAGGCTCGGCCACCGGCGGGTTAGGGGTTAGCGGCCTCGGCGGCTGGGAGTCTGCAGTTAGCCTCGTTGGAGAGTGGTGAGTGCGATGGGCATAGTGGAGTGACCAAAAGGTGGCCGGAGGCTCGTCGGCGACGAGTGTGCGGGCGGTGGAGTTGAGCGATCGTCGGTGCTCGCTGTGGTGCAAGAAGGAGAGAACGGAGAGGATAGGGGGTAGCTAGGTTCGTAGTGAACCTGCAGGAAGCTTCGTCGGGGTCGGGGTGGGTGATCGGCGGCGGCGGCGATGGGGATCTCCGCGACCTTGGACTCGGCGAGGTCGGAGTAGTGGCCTCGGGGTCTTGGGCGAGGGGACTAGCTGGCTAGGGGTAGCTGGGTGGGCGGAGCGGCAGACATGGCGGTGAGGTGCGGGGACGGCGGGGAGCACGGCGGCGACAGTGGCGTGTCGGCGATGGCGTCGGCCAGGTCGAGAGCGAGCGAGAGAGAGGCAGGGAAGAGTGAGGTGTCAGGGGGTTCGGGGACGCGTGGGTCGTCCCGGTCGGCGAGGCGGCGAGGGCGAGGCGGCGGCGGCCAGCTGCGTGGCGCCCTGCGCCGCCGGCCGGCAGCTGCACTGCTGGCGAGCTGAGCCAAGCAGCTCATTGCTGGCCTTGGCTCTTTGGGCTGGGCAGCAGTGGGCGGTCTTGTGACAGTAAGAGTTTTCCCATTTTTTATCTTTTTCTATTTTCTGCAATCTGTTTAGGGTTTTAAAATACCAAAACACTTTCAAAAATTACCAAAATGCTCCTGGTCACTAGTTGGAATATTCCCAACATGAAACATTTTAGTTTAACAATTTTGAACACTTAAAATATTTTCATAATTTAAAATGCCCATTTCAGAATTTTGTGAATTAAATTTAGAACCCTTGGGTGACCTAGAAAATGTCCCACCTTCTTTGTTATGGATCCTAAACCCAAACAAAGAGGATGAGCATTTTGAAGGGCATTTTGATTCATTGAATTAAATTTTAGTAAACCCTAGTTATTTTAAAGGGGGGGGTGTTCTGGGGTTTCCTGCCTTCCCCATTTCAAATTCAGATGAAATTTAAACATGATGCACACCCTAATGCATGGTCTATCTGGGATGTGACATCACGGTCTTGCCCTTCGTTCGAAGGGGCCGCCGGCCGGACTCCGGAACCACTGCGGGTTCTGATTTGGAGTCCGGCGCAAAGTCCGGGAGGACGCCTTGCGGCGCCTCCGGAGCCTCCCCCTGATGGGTCCCTTCTTGGGATCCCACCTCGGCGTCCTCGGTGTCGCGAGGTGGAGGCGGTCGGGATGGAGTCTACATCCGACGGAGCCAACGACCCGCTCGATGAAGCGGGGAGATCATCACTGGCCGGACTACAGGCAGCATGCGGCATCAGAATGACACTATGTGACGCAGAAAAAGAAATTATAAATCATTCAGGAATCCGGATACTTACGATCTCGCCGGAGGCCTGGCCCTTGAAGGCCATTCTTCCTCGCCAACGTTGATGTTGGCGGAGCTGTCCGGGGGAATAGTCCTTCCCCTCTTGGACCCTTCGGCCTCCCCTGTTGGGGAAGCCTTCCTCTTCCTCTCTCCCTCCTCTGGGAGAGAGTCCTCTTTCTCCTCCTCATTTTCGGGGGAGGAGTCCGCCCCGGAGTCGTCGGACACCTGAAAACGGGCACTCTTTCGAGCACCCGTGGCCTCCTTCTTGGCCTTCTTCTCCGGCACCACGTGCGGTGCCGGAACCAGCAACCCGCTAGGCAGGCGTCTCATTGGATTTTACGGCATAGAGCCGGACAGATAATTTGTTCCGCCTTCCTCATCCAGTCTGTCAAAGGAAAAGGGAAATTAAAACCGCATAGAGTCAAACTATGAAAAGCAAGTGTCCCGTAAAGGGTAGAATCACTTACCTCGTTGGCTTGGCGCGCGGCGAAATCCGCGATCTTGATCAGCGGATGCGAAACCAGCGCCCTTGAACAGCACCCTCCAGCGCTTCCGTGCGTCGTGTCGAAGAGCTTGCTCAGCGCTGGTGCTGTTCCGGATCGAACTCCACAGATTGAATGCCCGCTCTTGGCATGGGAGAATCCGCGACGAGCATGACTGGACCACGTTAACCAGCCTAAGCTTCTTCACCGGCTTCGGATACGGGCTTGGAGTCCGTCGGCTCCTCCGAACTACCCCACAGCAAGCCCTTCTCTTTCCGGAGGTGAGCTGCGTGGGAATACCAGATCTGAACTTCGGGGCGCCGCCCATGCAGGTCGCGCGGCTCGGTGATGTAGAACCACCCGACTGCCACCCCTTGACGGATTCCATGAAGGCCCTTTCGAACCAAAGGACATTGGGAATCTTGCCCAACATGGCGCCTCCGACTCGCTTGAGTGCCCTTCACTACCTTCGCTTGACATTGAAGGTCTTGAGCCACGGCGAAGTGGGGCGGATGCGAGGGAAGGCCTCGCACACGACGATAAACGCCGAGATGTTGAGGATGAAGTTGACGCCAGATCATGGAAATCCAGGCCGTAGTAGAACATGAGCCCCGGACAAGGGGTGAAGTGGAAAGCCCGATCCGCGAGGAAGTGGGGAAGAAAGACGACCCTCTCATGGGGCCTGGGGGTGGGGATGAGCTGCCCCTCGTCGGGCAGCCGGTGCGCGATGTCGCTGGAGAGGTATCCGGCGCCACGCAGTTTGGCGATGTGCTCCTCCTTAACGGTGGAGGCCAACCATTTACCTCCCGCTCCGGACATGGTCGGAGAAGGTTGAGACGAGATCTTGCGAACTTGGGCGCTGGAGCTCGAGTCTTGTGAGAGTGGATAAGCAAAGGAGGAAGAAGGCGTGGGTGAGAAGGTGAATCCTTATCCCTTATATGGGCGGGCGAAGTCTACGCGTCCCCCACCGGCCTGGTAAAACTCGCTTATCCCCCAAGCGTCACCATCAATGGCGCGGTTGGGTTACCCACATCCGTATTAATGAGAATCCCGGATTTAGGAGAAACACGATCTCTGCTTTGACAGGACGTGCCAAGGAAACCGCCTCGCTAAATGCGCTGAGGTGGTAAAGTAAAAAACAATTCAAGTAATGGCTTGGTAGTGGTGTGGCGTCATGCCACAAAAACGTCGGCAGATTGAACTTGTGTATATATTATTATTCTCTACGGTGGAATGTGGAATTTATTTTGCGAGCGGACACTATCCTGCTGTTCACAATCTTCTATCATTCGAGGAGGAACCCGCCTTGCAATGCCAAGCAATATCTGCACCGGACTTATCGTCATTGAAGCCTGGTTCAGGGGCTCTTGAGGAGTCCTGGATTAGGGGTGTCCGGATAGCGGACTACCATCATCGGCCGAACTATCATCTGCGGACTATCATCATCGACCGGACTCCAAGACTATGAAGATACAAGATTGAAGACTTCTCCCCGTGTTCGTATGGGACTTTCCTTGGCGTGGAAGGCAAGCTTGGCGATATGAATATGTAGATCTCCTACCATTGTAACCGACTCTATGTAACCCTAGCCCTCTCCGGTGTCTATATAAACCGGATGGCCCTAGTCCGTAGGACACAACATCAACAACCCATACAATCATACCATAGGCTAGCTTCTAGGGTTTAGCCTCCTTGATCTCGTGGTAGATCCACTCTTGTAAACATCCACAATATCAATATCAATCGAGCGGGGCGTGAGGGTTTTACCTCCATCAAGAGGGCCCGAACACAGGGTAAAACATCGTGTCCCTCGTCTCTGTTACCATCTGCCTAGGCGCACAGTTCGGGACCCCCTACCCGAGATCCGCGGTTTTGACATCGGCAGGGGCCTGTTAGGAGCTCCGCCGGAGAGGGCCGTCATCACGGAGGGCTTCTACATCATCATAGCCTCTCAGATGAAGTGTGAGTAGTTTACCTCAGACCTTCGGGTCCATAGTTAGTAGCTAGATGGCTTCTTCTCTCTTTTTTGATCTCAATACAATGTTCTCCCCCTCTCTTGTGGAGATCTATTCGATGTAATCTTCTTTTTGCGGTGTGTTTGTTGAGACCGATGAATTGTGGGTTTATGATCAAGTCTATCTACGAATAATATTTGAATCTTCTCTGAATTCTTTTATGTATGATTGGTTATCTTTGCAACTCTCTTCGAATTATCCGTTTGGTTTGGCCAACTAGATTGGTAGTTCTTGCCACGGGAGAAGTGTTTAGCTTTGGGTTCGATCTTGCGGTGTCCTTTCCCAGTGACAGAAGGGGCAGCAAGGCACGTATTGTATCGTTGCCATCGAGGATAACAAGATGGGGTTTATTTCATATTGCATGAATTTATCTCTCTACATCATGTCATCTTGCTTAAAGTGTTACTCTATTTTTAACTTAATACTCTAGGTGCATCTTTGGATAGCGGTCGATGAGTGGAGTAATAGTAGTAGATGCTTGAGAATCGTTTGATCTACTTGTCACGGACGTGATGCCTATATACATGATCATGCCTATATATTCTCATAACTATGCTCAATTTCGTCAATTGCTCAACAGATAATTTGTTCACCCACCGTAGAATACTTATGCTCTCGAGAGAAGCCACTAGTGAAACCTATGGCCCCGGGTCTATTCTCATCATATCAATCTCCATCACTTTACTTTTGCCTTGCTTTTTACTTTGCCTTTTACTTTTTACTTTGCATCTCTATACCACAAATACCAAAAATACTATCTATCATATCTCACTCTCGTAAGTGACCTGAAGGGATTGACAACCCCTAATCGTGTTGGTTGCGAGTAGCTATCGTTTTGTGCAGGTACGAGGGACTTGAGTGTGGCCTCCTACTGGATTGATACCTTGGTTCTCAAAAACTGAGGGAAATACTTACGCTACTCTGCTGCATCATCTAATCCTCTTTTGGGAAATCCAATGCAAGATCAAGAGGTAGCAACAAGAATTTCTGGCGCCGTTGCCGGGGAGTCTACGCAAAAAGTCAACATACCAAGTCCCCATCACAATCCCTATCTCTCGCATTACATTAGTTGCCATTTGCCTCTCGTTTTCCTCTCCCCCACTTCACCCTTGCCGTTTTATTCGCCCTCTCTCTCCTAATCTCCTTCTCCTTCTCTTTTCCGTTTGCCTTTTTCTCGCTTGCCTTTTGTTTGCTTGTGTGTTGGATTGCTTGTTTGTCGCGATGGCTCAAGATACTACCAAATTGTGTGACTTCACCAATACCAACAATAATGATTTCCTTAGCACTCCGATTGCTCCTCTTGCCAATACCGAATCTTGTGAAATAAATACTGCTTTGTTGAATCTTGTTATGAAAGATCAATTCGCCGGCCTTCCTAGTGAAGATGCCTCTACTCATCTGAATAGCTCCGTTGATTTATGTGATATGCAAAAGAAAAAATACGTCGATAATTATGTCGTTAAATTGAAGCTATTTCCTTTTTCGCTTAGAGATCGTGCTAAAGCTTGGTTTTTGTCTTTGCCTAAAAATAGTATTGATTCTTGGAACAAGTGCAAAGATGCTTTTATCTCTAAGTATTTTCCTCCCGCTAAGATCATCTCTCTTAGAAACGACATTATGAATTTTAAGCAACTTGATCATGAACATGTTGCACAAGCTTGGGAAAGAATGAAATTAATGATACGTAATTTCCCTACTCATGGTTTGAATTTGTGGATGATTATACAAAAAAATTATGCCGGATTGAATTTTGCTTCTAAAAATCTTTTAGATTCGGTCGCGGGAGGCACTTTTATGGAAATCACTTTAGGAGATGCTACTAAACTCCTAGATAATATTATGGTTAATTATTCTCAATGGCACACTGAAAGATCTTCTAATAAAAAAGTGCATGCGATAGAAGAAATCAATGTTTTGAGTGGAAAGATGGATGAACTTATGAAATTATTTGCTACTAAGAGTGTTTCTTCTGATCCTAATGATATGCCTTTGTCTACTTTGATTGAGAATAACAATGAATCTATGGATGTGAATTTTGTTGGTTGGAATAATTTTGGTAACAACGCGTATAGAGGGAATTTTAATCCTAGGCCTTATCCTAGTAATCCTTCTAATAATTATGGAAATTCCTACAACAACTCTTATGGAAATTATAATAAGATGCCCCCTGAATTTGACCATAGTTTTAAAGAGTTTATGAATTCACAAAATAATTTCAATGCTTTGCTTGAAGAGAAATTGCTTAAAGTTGATGATTTGGCTAGGAACGTTGATAGAATTTCTCTTGAGGTTGATTCTTTAAAGCTTAGATCTATTCCCCCTAATCATGATATCAATGAGTCTCTCAAAGCCATGAGAATTTCCATTGATGAGTGCAAGGAAAGAACCGCTAGGATGCGTGCTACGAAAGATGCCTTTATTAAAGCGTGTTCTTCCAATTCCTATGAAAATCAAGATGAAGATCTAAAAGTTATTGATGTGTCTCCTATCAAATCTTTGTTTTGCAATATGAATCTTGATGAAACTGAATATGATCTTTCTTTACCTAGAAGGCGTTCTAAAAATTCGGAGTATTTAGATCTTTATGATGAAATTGATGAAAGTGGGATTGAAAGGAAAAAAAATCTAGATGTTGCTAAACCCACTATATTGGATTTCAAGGAATTTAATTATGAAAGTTGCTCTTTAATTGATTGTATTTCCTTGTTGCAATCCGTGCTAAATTCTCCGCATGCTTATAGTCAAAAGAAAGCCTTTACCAAACATATTGTTGATGCCTTGATGCAATCTTATGAAGAAAAGCTTGAGTTGAAAGTTTCTATCCCTAGAAAACTCTATGATGAGTGGGAACCAACTATTAAAATTAAAATTAAAGATCATGAGTTTAAACCCGTCTAGCATCACCTGCCCGATGTGCTTCAAATATACTAACAGGTCGCTGTTACCTGTTATGCAGCTGGAAAAAACTTGAAGGACGATGTTTCTTCTGGATCTAACAGCTTGACCAACCAAGATCCTGGATCGAGGCATTGCTATGATCTTGTAAGCGCGTCTCTCTCTCTTGTATTGTTCTGTGCCTGCCAGCGTGCTTTGCTAGGATTTTTGACCAATAATCCCTTTGCGCAGACAATGATTTCTACTAATGGCTGCTAAATTAGATATGTAGATGTCATACATGATACTACCTCGTACCTCCGTTCCTAAATATAAGTCTTTCTAGAGATTCCACTATAGGCTACATACGGAGCAAAATGAGTGAATCTACACTCGGAAATGCATCTATATACATTTGTATGTGGTCCATACTGGAGTCTCTACATAGACATATATTTAGGAACAGAGGCAGTAAATTACACAAAATCGTAGGTGGCATGTAGGAATTCCAGTGCACTACATTAGGCTCCCTTAGAGTGCCTGCTAGTCCAGCACACAGAGTCATGGCTAGTTTATGCTACGCACACAATCATTAATTGGTGGTTTAAATGTGCGCAAGGGATATGCAATGTATTATCATGTAGAGATGTCTGAAATTAGCCGTGTCAACTTGCATATAGGGTTACACAATTAAAAAGTACAAGATGTATGTAGCAATTTCATGGAACATCGAAAAAAAGGAGAGCCAGTGGTGAGCCTATACAGTGTGCTATGGTACGTCACTCGTCCATTGCAATCATCGTGACATGTTATTTGTATGTCAGTTCTATTGGCCAAGTTTCTTAGGGACAGTTATTATGAGTTATCCTAAGAAAATAAGCACCTGTGAATATAAGCTCCATGTAATAAGCCAACCAGTTCTTTTCATCGCGTTTTCAACTTATCTTTCGTATGATTAGTGAAAAGTCTAGATTGCATTATATTTTTTCATTTTGCTGCCCATATGAAAATTAATTTGACTTGCAAACATCACAAATTGAACCCAATTCAGTAATTAATATGATAGGAAAACAGACCATCACTATTTGCTCAAAATGCAAATACAAAGATACCATCTACTTGGCACAATCTACTTTGGTCAATGTTTTCCATAGAGATCCCATTGCCTAATTTAAACGAAGAACGCATGACCCACATTTAGATGAAGAACAATTATTTATTGAAATTCGATGGTCCAAGTGGCTGGTTATTATCATATAGCAGCACCACCTGAAAGCATCATATAGCAGCAGCAGCAGCTCATAGCAACTCATCATACAGCAGCAGTAGTGTGCAATTCATCATATACCACCAGCAGCTCATAGCTGTAAGTGCATCTAGTGCCCCTTAGTGATTTTGGTGTATTGAAGACTTATAGGTTAAGGGTCTAATGTGTTTATGAGTGTACACCGGTCTATAAGTCTATGAGGAGTTTGATAATTACAGAGGAAGTCGACCCCTAAAAATGAAGTTCTTCGACTGAAGACTTTGGTACTCTGAAGACTTACTGAAGACTTTGAAAGTGAAGAAATTGGTGTGACCTTGAAGACTTGGAATTCATTCGAGGAACATGAAGCGTAAAGAATTTTGTTTTCGTTGTTTCATTTTCTCTTTCTTGAGTCATAGGAAACACCGTATTGTTAAAGGGGGTCAAGGAAATACTAAGGAAAAGTTTCCATGTGATGCTCAACTCAAAATCCTACACCTACCAATCCCTTCGAGTAAAGCCATTGGAAATATCATACAGTTCAGTCAATTTCTTCAGTGGACTGAGGAATTTGTTGTGCTACACAGTGAGGAACATGATAGCCCTGAGGATTTTGTTCTTCTGGTCGTTGAGGAATTTCTTCTGACTAAGGACTTAGGAATTCGCTAGTGCGAATTGCCTACACAGTGAGGAACATGATAGCCCTGAGGATTTTGAACCTCAAATTTCTGATCGTTGTTGTGCTACGTGCCAGCTGTCCCAAAATATCTTATCCACCTAACGGTCATATCATTGAAGGGCATTTATGTCTTATCATGTCGGACTGCTCCCTAGGCTATAAATAGCCGCCCCCTACAACCACTAGCTGGTTGGCTGCTCCGAGAGAAACTGACACTTGTCAATTGAGAGCATCCCATCCTCTGAGGACTTTGAGCGAAAATCATCGAGTGAGGAAAACCCAAACCCAAACACCTACAAACCCAAAGTGATTGAGGATCACTGAAGAGATTGATCCTGCGTGGATCCGACGCTTGTTACCTTTGAAGATTGTGCTTCTTCCAGACGGTTAGGCGTCATGGTCTAGAGCATCCAAGAGGAATTGTGGATCGCCGAGTGACCGAGTTTGTGAAGGTTCAGAAGTCACCTGAAGACTTACCACGAGTGATTGGACGAGGTCTGTGTGACCTTAGTTCAAGGAGAATACGGTGAGGACCGTGTGTCCTCGGGTTTGAATACCTATCCGCTCCAACGAGATGTACAACTGAGACAGCAGTTGGAACTGGTCTACCAAATCATTGTCTTCACCAAGTCAACTGGTTCTATTTCCTCAACTCTTTCATTTCCTCAGTATTGTGTTATGTGCCTGTCATATCTGTGTTTGAAGACTTTGACTGTAGACTTTCTCTATTTCCTCAGTTCAATTTCTTCAGTCTATTTGTCTTCATCCTGTGTTATCCTGTGATTACGTTTTCTGTACTCTGTGCTTGTCTTCATTTCATCATGATGACTATGCTTGTCTTCTGTTATGTTTACTTCTGAGTACTTATTCCGCTGCTAGTAGTTCTTCGCTAAGGAATTTCCTCACTAGCAAATTCCTCGATGAAGAATTCATAAAATCGCCTATTCACCCCCTCTAGTCGATATAATGCACTTTCAATTGGTATCGAGCAAGGTACTCCCTTGTTACGTGTGATTTTAGTTTAACCTTTGGAGTTTTAGTTATGTCGACCGCGGTATGAAGAAAGTGACATGCCCTATCATTGGCGGTCACGAGTATCCCAAGTGGAAGGCCATGATGAAGAAGCGCCTCATGGCGATAAGCAATGAAATGTGGACCGTCACCGAGATTGGTCGACTAATCATGCAAGATGGCGGAAGCTAATGACATTCGCAAGTACACTCTTCTCAACCTCACGGTGAAGGGCGTCATCTGCTCTGTCATCTCAAAATCAGTTCAGAACATCATGCATCTCGATCACCTTGAAGCTTATCGGGACTGTCTCTCGATGTCTATGAAGGTCATCGAACCTATCATGATCCTTGGTTTGAGGACTTCAAGGAATCTCTCAAGTCAATGACATTTGAACCAGAATCATCATCCTCCTCACCATGTCTTATGGCGGATGGTGAAAAGGTAGCTGAATGCTATCTCATGCGAATCCGGTGATGATGAATCGGTGATGAATTTGGACCCGATTATGTCAAACTTGCTTCCCTTGCCGCTAAACAACAAAGAGCTTTGGAAAAGGTTCAAAACATGCTTAGTAAGAGCGATGATATGTTGGGTGAAGAAATGGATCAGTCAAAAGCTTTGGCTGAAAGTCTTCAGAGACTTCATACTAAGTATGACTCCCTTCAAGGTCATCATAACACTCTCTTATCTGATCATGAGAAGCTTTCTTATGAATTTCTTCAAAGAGAGCAAGATCTTGAGAAGCTAAGAGTGAGTTATGAAGATCTTCAGAAGGAGCGCAATTCATTACTTGGTCAACAAATCAGCGCTGCTCAGGAAGAATTTGTTCCTCCATGTTTGAAATGCATTGAACGTGAATCTGCTAATTCTTCACCTGAATGTTCAAATGCTTTGAATGTTACAAATTCTTCACCTGCCTCTACTATCACTAATTCCTCATCTGAGGACATTGCTAGTATCACTGACGATGCAGGGCTGAAGGAATTGTACATGACAGGCATGTACAAAAGCCTCAAAGGGCATCGACTCTTTGTGATGTGCTTAAAAGAAGATCCTCAACAGAACCCTAGGAAAGAGGGTATTGCCTTTGAGAGGAAACTCAATCTTGATGGTACATATTGGAAGCCTGAGCGGTACCCCAAAACCTCATGGGTTGCTGCAAAGGGACCTCAGTTGATCCATCTAATTTATCGGCTTTACATGTGAATCTTCTCATTCTTCTGATGAGTCATTTGACTCCAACTATAAACTGTTCAAAAATCAGAATGGTGAAGTATTTGCTAGATATGTTGGCACTAACTGCAGGAACGGTTCCCCTATGAAGAAAATCTGGGTTCCCAAAAGGTGCCTTGAACGTCTTCAGGTGAATGTCCTCATGACACCACCTACGAAGAATAGGAACCCCAGATCAAATTCTTCATATGGATCTAAGTCCTCATACGAACCAAATTCCTCACGTGGATCAAATTCCTCAAACATATCAAAGTCCTCATATGAACATCATCGTGCTAACAACTCTGTTTTGCAGGGAAGAGCCAAGGGCTACGAATATGAGCATTACTCTTCTAATCATTATGTTCATAAGTCCTCGAAGAATTTCTCTGCTTATTCATATGCTTACCCTAACCCCTCTTATGTGAAACGAAATGGTGTGGCCTCTATGCCACCATTCTCATATGGAGCTCGCGGAGTGATGAACTCTTTGCCACCCCTTCAGATGTGGGTGGTGAAGAAAAAGAACTAATTTCTTCTGCAGGGTCAGGTCTCCAGACATGAGTAAACGTCTGAACAATTTGCTGGGGACCTGACAAAATGCCTGAAAGGACGCAGGCTAATCATGAAGAAATGAATTTTCATTTCTCACGTCCTCATACTGCTTTATTTGTCTTACTGCTTGATGAAATTCATCTGATGAAATTGATATCATATTCTTCACTGATGAAGTATATGAGTTCGTAAGCTGCACTAATTCATCTGCAGGATGATCAACCCAAAGCCACTGAGTGGGTCCTCGATAGTGGATGTACAAATCACATGACTGGTGACAAGAATCTATTGATGGATGCTCCCTTATCACCATCGCATCTGAAGCATATCATCTTTGCTGACAAAGGAAAAGGTCAGGTATTGGGTCTAGGTAAGGTTGCGATCACAAAGGATCGACACATGGAAAAAGTCATGCTTGTTGAGTCCTTAGGATACAACCTTATGTCTGTCTCAATGCTTTGTGATCTTGATATGGTTGTTGTCTTTGGCAAGTACCGTTGTGTTGTGATTATGGAAGCTGACAATTCCAAAGTCTTCGAAGGCTTTAGGAGAGGAGACTTGTATATTGTTGATTTCTCTACAGGTTCACAACCAGCCGTGTGTCTACTTGCAAAAGCTTCAGAAGGATGGCTATGGCATCGACGACTTGGTCATGCAGGCATGAGGAATTTGCACACGCTTGCAAAGAAGAAGCATGTCATTGGCATTGAGAATGTCAAATTCCTCAAGGGTCACCTATGCGGAGCCTGTGAAGCTGGAAAGATGACCAAGGCCAAGCATCCAGCGAAGACTATCATGACCACTACTCGTCCATTTGAATTGCTTCACATGGATCTCTTCGGTCCTAATCATTATTCTGCAGTTTCAAATGAAGCATCTCAATATGGCTTTGTTATTGTTGATGATTATTCTCGTTACACATGGGTACACCTTGTTACTTACAAACATGAAGTGCAGGAAGTCTTCAAACGATTTTCCTCGAGGGCTTCAATCAACTTTGGTGTGAAGATCAAGCACATCAGAAGTGACAATGGCACTGAGTTCAAGAATTCTGGTCTCGATGAATATCTTGATGAACTTGGTATTACTCATGAGTTATCTGCACCTTATACTCCTCAACAGAATGGCATCATGGAGCACAAGAACAGGACTCTTGCTGAGATGGCTCGCACTATGCTAGATGAGTACAAAACGCCTCGTCGTTTCTGGATTGATGCAATTAATACTGCATGCCACATCATCAACAGAGTATATCTTCACAAATTCTTCAAGAAGACTGCCTATGAACTCCACACTGACAAAAAACCCTATGTGAGTTATTTCAAAGTCTTCGGTGCTAAATGTTGGATTAGAGATCCTCATCACAACTATAAATTTGCACCGAAAGCACATGAAGGTTTTATGCTTGATTACGGAAAGGACTCGCACACCTACAGAGTCTTCAACAACGTTCTTCACAAGGTTGTTGAAACTGTAGATGTGCGGTTTGATGAAACTAATGGCTCGCAAAGAGAGCACCTACCTTCTGTCATAGATGAACCAGCGCCTGAGTATTCTATCAAGCTCAAGGCTACTGAGGATGTCATTCCTACTGAAGAATCTGCTGAAGAATTCATTCCAGAACGTGAAGAACGTCAAGCTGATGCACCTGAGGAAAATGCTGAAGAAAATGGTGCTGAAGAAAATGCTGAGAAAATTCCTCAACGACAACCAGCTCATCCTCGCGTTGCAAAAGAAGTGCAAGTGGAGAAGATCATCGATGACATTAGAGCACCAGGTCTTCAAATTCGTCAACAGCGCAATGGCATATTCATATCTCAGGAGAAATACCCCAAGGATGTACTGAGGAAATTCGGCATGCAAGATTGCAAAGGCGTCAAAATTCCTATGCCCACAAATGGCCATCTGTGCACTGATGAAAATGGTATTGACTTCGATCACAAGGTATACCGCTCCATGATTGGTTCTTTATTGTACTTATGTGCATCTAAGCCAGATATAATGCTTAGTGTTTGCATGTGTGCCCGATTTCAAGCTACACCGAAGGAATCACACCATAAGGTTGTGAAACATATTCTTCGATATATAGCTCACACACCAACACTTGGATTATGGTACCCCAAGGGCTCGGCTTTTGATCTCATTGGATATTCTGACTCTGACTATGCTGGTGATCGTGTGGACCGCAAGTCAACATCTGGTACATGTCATTTCCTCGGACGATCCTTGATATGTTGGTCCTCGAAGAAACAGAACTGCGTATCACTGTCTACTGCTGAAGTTGAGTACATTGCTGCTGGTTCTTGTTGTGCTCAACTGCTATGGATGAAGCAAACTCTCAAGGACTATGGCGTCAACGTGAAGAATGTGCCTCTCCTCTGTGACAATGAGAGTGCCATCAAGATTGCTCACAACCCAGTTCAGCACTCGAAGACAAAGCACATTCAGATTCGTCATCATTTTCTTCGTGATCATGTGTTGAAGGGCGACATTTCTATTGAGCACGTGAAGACTGAAGAACAGCTAACCGATATCTTCACAAAGCCCTTGGATGAGAAGAGATTTAGCAAGTTGCGGTGTGAGCTAAATATCTTAAGAGTCTTCGAATGTTCTTTGAAAAGGACACTCATCCTAACACTTATGCAAAATCAATGACTTAGATGTGCAACACATGAAGAAACGTTTTTCTTCAATCAATGAAGAATAACACTCTAAGTGTGAAGAAATTAATGACGAATTTGATTCTCAGAACCCTACGACAATTGTACGCGGTGTCTGAAATCATCATTCTTATATGGTGGGTCACGCCACCACAAAAGTTGAAAATCCTCAATTGAGTTTTTCCTCAGTTTTGAAATTCCTCAGTTGTTCAAATTCTTCATCTTATCAATATCTTCACTGTTTTAAATCGCTGCTTTTTCTTCATTGGCTATATATATATATACTATATATATATATATATATATATATATATATATATATATATATATATATATATATATATACACAGACGGTCTATTCTGCTAATATTAGCAGAATAACTATTTGCACACCACTTGACCTGCATGCTCAATGAAGCGCCTTTGCATCATTTTGATGACGAGCACTGCAATAGAGACTAGTGAACTTCGTGTCGAAAAAAATTGCCGCGGTGTTTTTTGGTACTGTTTTCGCTCTAAATTTTTAACCTTTTATCGGAATGAGGCGTGTAATATACCATTGAAAAGCTATGGATTAGGCGCAACTTTGACATGTTGAACACTCTTCGAGATTCCACACGGTTTAAGAGCAGTTTTGAAAATAGTGCGGCGGATGACGAGTGGCAGCGAGTGTTTTTTCGCGTTTTTTTCTAAACCGCTTGTCGGAATGAAGCAAATAATACGCCGTTGGATAGATATCATTGAGGCTCATCTTTTTCATATATAAATCTTTCTCTAATTCATTACGGTTTAAGAGCAGTTTCAAATTTACTAAATCGCGGAATTCTGTTTTTCAAATTTTTTCAAATTTTCGGTACTGTTTTCGCTCTAGTTTTTTAACCGTTTGTCGAAACAAGGCGTGTAATACGTCGTTGGAAAGTTATGGACAAGGCGCAACTATCATATGTAGGAATGGTTTCGAGATTGCTTACGGTTTTAAGTTAATTTTGAAAATCGTGCGGCAGAGGACGAGTGGCAGCGGCCGTTTTTTTTGAAATTTTTCAAACCCGTTGTCGAAATGATTCAAATGATATGCCGTTGGAAAGATATCGACGAGACACAACTTTTTCATGTAGAACACACTCTCTAATTCCTTCGGTTTAAGAGCAGTTTTAATATTAGCAAAAAGCGGACACTCTGTTTTTTCGTGACACCAAAATCGCCGTCGACGTAAAAACGCACCGCTTCAAACTGAAAACTGCACTTTGCATCGTAAAGTCAGCTTAACTTCATGATTTCTTTTTGTTGGGCGTAAATTTTCTCGAATGAGTTTTGTTTTCCTTTTTAAACATTTTTTATGAGCGAGTGGACCGCAGACACGAGTGCAAGCGAACCTCGACATATATGGAAGTGAACCATATTACTATTTTTCGACATATATGGAAGTGAACCACACCGCTTCGAATGAAAACATAACGCATCGGACGAACAAGCGAGTTGCATGGTTCTTGTACTCTTTTTCTATTTTATTTTTATGAATAAGTTCTTTTTTGAGCGAGTGGGACGCAAAGATAAGGCCAAGTGAACCACATCATGAGAAAAAGTGAAAGCATAACACGAGTCTAAGTGAAACGTTGAACCATATCATTTATTTGTCCTTTTTAACCTTTTTATAAATGCATCCGAGCTGCATGGTGAGAGCTAGTGAGCTTCATCTTTTGGACCACAAAGAGTGACAAGGCAAGTGAACCACATCAAAGGAAAGTGAATCGTAACACGAGTTAAATGAACTGTATGATTTTTTTTGCTTTTTTTCTAAATTTTAAATTATATAAGGACTACATGATCGAGGCTAGAGAGCTGCATTTGTTTTGGTTGAAGAAAGTGAACCTCAAGGTAGAAATAGAAGGACTGAACTTCTTGCAATGTTATTTTTGTTCGAGCTGCATTTATTTGAATGTTATTTTCTTCAAAACAAAAAGAATCGCATATGACAGAGGTGCGGACCTCTAATAAAATAAAATAAAATCTACGTGCGTGACAAAGCGAGCCGCATTTTTCACTTATATAACGAACTAAAAAAGTATGACGCCTTCCACCCCTAGGGCGATATACTTGTCTCTTGCGCCGACATACAACACCGATGTTTCCGACCTTGCACGAACACACATGCCGCCTTTGCGCGACAGAACATGCGGGCGAACCGCCGCCAAAAGAACTGCACGGAAGCTGCTCCGGTGTCTTGGTGGTCAAACACTGCGATTGCCTAACGCGGCTTCTATGAACTTTTCCATTTTGTTTTGTGCTTGCCGATTCGATCCTCAGAGAGAAGATGAGCTCTTACCTAGGTGGCGGACGTGCAGCTCAAGCAGGTCGGGACATGCATGAACATGCATACATCCCCACCCCTGGGCACAACAAAAGCAACACGCGACCGCAAAAATGCACATGGAAACCCGACGCCGCGCCTTGAACTCCATCTGCGGAGCTGCAGCCTCACCGGCGATCGTCTTGCAATTGGACCGCACGAGGCATCAAATCTCCAGCCAAAATCCAACAAAAACAAGTTATCCCTTTCGAACTGCATGGGCGTCCTCGCCGCGTTGAACATCATCGCGTGCTCAGGATCGCTGGTATCTTGCCTTTTGTGGAGGTTGAGCACGAGCACTTCTGCTGCTCCTCTCGCGCGGTCCTCCCTGTGGCGAACTTGTATTAGAAGTCGGCGAGGGGAAGTAAGTAAAATCGAGAAAGGAAGGATGTACCTGGCGCCGGCATCGGGTCCTTGGAGGAGGGAGGCGCCGGCATCGGGTCCTTGGAGGAGGGAGGCGCCGGCATCGGGTCCTTGGAGGAGGGAACCGCTGAGTAATGGTTGGCCCGAGCTCGCAACAGAGGAGAGGGGGCCTCTCGTGACACCACGGGCTCCATGGATCCAGGGTAGAGGAGGCGGGGGCTGCACCATGTGCTATTTTTGGATCCGGGACGAAGAAGGTGAGGAGTTGGGGCAGCGTTGCGGCGGCCGGATGGGTCTCACCGCTGCAGCGTGGCGTCATGAGACAGGGCTCGACCTCGAGTCCACCCTCGGGGCGGAGAAGTCACGGTCCATGCCGGAATCAAAGCGGAGAGGGGGAGGTGAGAGCATGGGCGCGGATCCCCTCCGTTAGATCGAGCATCCCGATGGTGAAGGTGAGGCACCACTGGTGGATCCTCGCCGGATCCGGGGTTGGAATTTCTTCGGGGTCACGTGGGCGTGTACACGCGGCTAGGAGGAAGGAGGAAGGAGGCCTCCGGCATCACGCAGTGAGGGGTGGGGGAAGGGGGTGGTGGGCGCCGGAGGAGGGGGAGCCCGCCCGGATCCCGTCCTCGGCGGGGAGGCGCATGGGGCTGGTTGAAGGAAGGAGGTGGGGGGAGTGGGTGGAGGAAGGAGGTCGAGGTCGTGGGTGGATGAAGTTTTTCTGCGGTTGCAATGCGGTCCGGGTTAGATGGACAAGTGTTAGCAGAATAAGCGTTTTGGTGTGCAGAATAAGGTCTTAGGGGTGTTATCATAATAGACCCACCTATATATATATATATATATATATATATATATATATATATATATATATATATATATATATATATATATATATATATATATATATATATATATATATGAGTTTATGTCCTCTACAACATTCACTTATGGCTATTTCTTCAAGTTGGTGTTTCTGCTAAGTGAATGTGATCGGACCCTTCCCCCTCTATGCTATACTCAATCCAATCTATTCACAAATTCTTCATGTGCGTTCTATTTGAAACTCGTTCAAAATCTTCACAGTGTCCTTGTCAGCTGAAGAAATTGCGAACGGAACGTTAAAACAAATCTTATCCAAATTTTCGGTTTTGCCGCTCAAACCGTTCCACATCCCACGATATACTATTCTATTCACCCACGATCTAACACGATCTCCACTTCACAGTACGTGGGTGACACCTGTCGTGCGAAGGAGAAGGGTCAGGGGCACGTTCGTCCTAAATCTTTGGACGAACAGTTTTTCACCATCGCTAAAAATACCCCTCACCCCTTCCTCACTTCTTTTACTCCGCTCGAACTCTCTCTCCCGCTCGAGCTTCTCAAACTCTAGCACCGCCGCTACTCCATCATCGCCGGTGAGGAAGAGCTTCACTGCCTCGACCTCGTCGCCGTCGTACTCGCTCCGGCCGCGGAAATCTTCACTCCGCCGCCGCCATAGCCGTCTTCCTCCGCCGAGTTAGGGCGTGGAAGATCTACACAGACGAACTTCACTTCTCCACCTCACTGTTCGTTGTGTTCTTCATTCAGGCGTTCCTCAAAGAAAAGTTGCACACTTCTTCAGAGAATTCGATTGTTCAAATTCCTCAACTGAATAATATGGCAGACGGTAACAAGTCTCGGAAAGGAGGAAAGAAGCCTGAGGTCATGACTGCTTTCGAAATCCCCGATGACATCTATGCTGAGTATTGCACACCTGATGAGGCCAAGTTTGGAAAAGAAAACAAAAATTAGCGCAAAGTGCACATACAGAGGATTGAAAGGAGATGGCCAAGAGAATGGAGGGAGTACAGATATGTAACTCCAAAGTATATGAAGAAATTCGCTCTCAACCCTCCATGCCCAAGAGCTCCATTGGCACCTGGCCAAGAGGCAGACCCCACCAGCATCAAACGTGGTGAGGACTTTCCTAAAGAATGGGCCAAGTGCCAAGCCAAGTTGGCGAGACAAGCCAAAGAAGCAGTGAGGAAATTCAATGAAGACTCTGCTGCTACTGCTACCACTGAGGCCAAGCCTAGGAAATCTATGGCAAAGAAGCCTGCGCACAAGACAAATGCTTCACCAACAGTGCCCTCACGGCCAAGTTCCTCGGCTATGCCCTCACGGCCAGAATCTTGAAAGTCCTCAAGACCAATTCCTCATGCTGCTCCTGCTCCTCCGAAATCCTCAGCTCCTCCTCCAAAGTCCTCAGCTGCTCCGGCAAAGTCCTCATCACCTGTGCATCTGGCCACGTGCCAAAGGACTGCAGGCATCTCAATTGCCTCAGGTGTCTCAGCAAGTTCCTCAACTGCACCAAATTCTTCATCGGGCCCCACTCTGCTAAAGACTAAGGCAACTGCTGGACGAGGTCCTCGCCCAAGTCCTAAGAAGAAGCAAGTCGCCTTCCAAGTGCCGACTGAAGAAGATGAAGCTGATGATGATGAACTTGCAGATATCATCAGAGACAGGCAAGAAAGGGTCGCTAGAGCCAAAGGCACATCTGTGCCATTACTTTTGGATCCAAGGGCGATCCTAGATTACATTGATCTCTGGCACAAGGACCCAAACACTCCTATGCCTGACTTCAAGTTGACACCTGGTCAAAATCATATGCTGACTCACTTCATCCAAGAAGAGAAATGGAAGTATGAGCAGGCCAGGCAGATCAAGAAGGCTCGGTACAAGAAGGAGAAGTATCTGAAGACCAATGTTGTCAGAATGACAACTGATGAACTTATCAACATCCAGTCTGAAATCAAAACCCTCAGCGACAACTTCAACGCCTACTATGCTGATTGGCAAAGAGCCAAAATCAGGTTCGTCAAACTGACTGAGAAGTTCACCAATGTTGTAGCCCCATCGCAACAAGAAGTTCCTCAAGCTGAAGCTTCTGCTCAGCCAACTGAAGAACATGCCAGCACTGTTGATGACTTTCAGACTGCTGAAGAAAATGCTAGTTCCAGGGCTGATTATTCCATTCCAGCTGCTGAAGAAATTGCCAGGGCATCCACTAGTGGTGCGCTCAAGAAATCGAAGAAGTCGGGCAAGCTGCATCGATTGCGCTGAGGAAAATCAACCAGATTCCTCAGCTCCTCCCGTGCCTACACCAACTCCTATCCTTCCATATGCATCAGATGTGAAGAAGACCAAGGCTGCAGAGCAGCTGCAGTGAAGAAAAGGAAAGCGCCAGTGCTTGATTAAATCGACTCAAGAAAATGAAGCCCATGACGAGTTCGTTTGAAAATCCCATTGATGTTGTTCCAATCTCTACCATGCCATCAAAGGACCTTGTTCCTTTTGGTGAAGAATATGAGATCCCTAGCGGATCTGATGAAGAAAATCATTCTGCTGCTTCGTCAGAGCAGATTGATGAGGAAATTGAAGTGGATGTGATCCCTTCTACACCTATTGTATCCTCGCCAATGCCTCAGTTCACAGCAGAAGAGGCTGACGTTGAAGAACTGGAAGATGAAGACGTGGATATTGGGAGTACTACACCTGTGATGAATGATGACTTTTGGGAAAGTCGGCACCCCAACTCTCCACTCTTCACCCCTCTACAACAAATACCTCAGTCCCCTGCACCAACTGTACAAAAGGGCTCTGAAGAAACTCATCCCACCTCGTCTGTGCATGAAGAAATTCCAGCCACTAGTGCTGAAGAAACTGTTCCTGCTGCTCATCACTTGAACATGCAAACTGCCACTAAAGAGGAACCAGAAATTCCTCAGCCTGATGAACCAGAGATTGTGATTCCTGAGGTCGTGATGCAACTCACTGACACTCCTCTGCCCAAACCAAAGGATCCATTCTCACGCAAGCAAAATTTCAAGGTTGAAGACTTCTTTGGCGAGCATGTATTCTTCACTAACTACAACCCATATGACTCTGCTCGCATAAGGAAGAGGCGTTTATGGACTGCTAGTCAAGCCAATTTCTATTCCTCAGTGCTCTTCGACAAAGACAAAGTCTTCGATCATGCACATATTCCTCACGTGGACATGGAATCTCTGCCGTGCTTCGAGCCAGTCCTCAGTGTTCTTCACGACGCTGGGCTGCTAAACTTACTGACCGATATCGTGATTGGAATGAAGAACTCATTCTTGATTCTATATGACGCTACACATCACAGGAGATTTCAAGATGTGAATTCATGGGTGCTGGACTGGATGTCGAAAATACTCACTACAAGGCACCAAGAACTGAATTGCCGTGCCTATCTCTCGATCCTCCCTTGAAGGTGCTCGTTGCGTCTACAGTGAGCCTGAACTTACAAATCACTACATGCAAGTGCTGATGAAGCCTTTGAAGCCAGGGCAGGCCCCACGAACCAAATTACTTGTCAAGGAATTACTGTATGTGCCTCGGACTGTCTATCACATCTTGACGAAGACATTGAGTCCAATCAAGGGCCACGAATCAAATGAAGAAGAAGTCGTTGGCATCATGAAGAATCTGCTTTTCAACATCATTCATGGCGTTCCTGTCAACTTCCATGATTTCTTCATGAGGACTCTGGCCAATGTCGCCATGTCACCTTTTGAGCCGAAGCCTTATGCACCTTGGATTATGAGATTCATCAGAACAAGGTCTTCACTCAATTACAAAGCTGACACTTTGAACCACTGCAGCTACTTGCCTCCAATTGAAGTCCTCAAATGGACATATTCCTCAGCTGATGACAAAGGCAAGGCCACTGCTGTGATAGATGAAGGCATTCGTCCATTGGATGGTCAATTTCGCAAGGCTGCATCCTACTCCACCAATGATGACTCTGCCACACATGACTCTGCCGCCAACACCGCCAAGCAAAATCCTCAAGCCACGGCACCTGTGGTGATGGTGATCGTGAGTTACTCCTCAGTCTTCATCAGAAGGTTGATCGCAATCATAAATGGGTCAAGCGTCAGTTTGGTTCAATTCTTCACAACATGACCTCAACCCACAATGCAGTAAAGAAAAACCAATACTACCTCCATGAAACCTTCAACCGTACCTGGGCTGTTCTGTCTCATGTCTACAGCGAAGAAGATCTGAAGAAAATGGGTCACAAAGAAGAGTTTGACTGGTCTGCACCTCCTCCGAAGAAATATAAGAAGGTCAAGGTTCCTTCTTTGGTGGCCAGCTCCTATTCTTCATCGTGGGACACTGATGAAAATGAAGAATTGGACGACACTGCGGCAGGCCCTACTACAACAACCGACCCCGACAACGCTGGCGCTCCTTAATCAACTTGATTATCTTCAGGGGCGTTAGTCCTCAGTTTCGATCCTTTTGGTCATTCGATGACAAAGGGGGAGAAATTTGAGTTAGTCTTCAAGCGGGTCTATTCTATGGGCGTGTTTTTGCTAAGTTACAACTCTCGTTCTTCTGAAACTTTATTGGATCGAGTTGCAAACTTAAACCCGATGGTGGTCTGATACTTCTGCTACGTTATTCTGCATGCCTATTCCTCGTTATTATTATTGCAAGCATGCTGAATTACATCAGTCACCATATTTCATCATGCATTTCAAATTCTTCATATTATATGTAAAATGCGTGTATGAATTACAAGATATAGGGGGAGATCTCCATGATTCAACTCTTCAAGTGTGCATTGCTTCAAAAGCAAATTCCTCACTATGCACATCTTCAGGGGGAGTTCTTCTATATCTTGCAATCAAATTCCTCAATATCAGTATTTACACTTCATATGTTTATCCCCGTTGAAAACTTAACCTATATTGTCATCAATCACCAAAAAGGGGGGGATTGTAAGTGCACCTAGTGCCCCTTAGTGATTTTGGTGTATTGAAGACTTATAGGTTAAGGGTCTAATGTGTTTATGAGTGTATACAGGTCTATAAGTATATGAGGAGTTTGATAATTATAGAGAAAGTCGACCCCTAAAAATGAAGTTCTTCGACTGAAAACTTTGGTACTCTGAAGACTTACTGAAGACTTTGAAAGTGAAGAAATTTGTGTGACCTTGAAGACTTGGAATTCATTCGAGGAACATGAAGCGTAAAGAATTTTGTTTTCGTTGTTTCATTTTCTCTTTCTTGAGTCATAGGAAACACCGTACTGTTAAAGGGGGTCGAGGAAATACTAAGGAAAAGTTTCCATGTGATGCTCAACTCAAAATCCTACACCTACCAATCCCTTCGAGTAAAGCCATTGGAAATCTCATATAGTTCAGTCAATTTCTTCAGTGACAGAGACGAAGTTCTTCAGGTCGCTTAGGAATTTGTTCTGACTGAGGATTTAGGAATTCGCCAGTGCGAATTACCTACACAGTGAGGAACATGATAGCCCTGAGGATTTTGAACCTCAAATTTCCGACGTTGCTGTGCTACGTGCCAGCTGTCCCAAAATATCTTATGCACCTAACGGTCGTATCATTGAAGGGCATTTATGTCTTATCATGTCGGGCTGCTCCCTAGGCTATAAATAGCCGCCCCCTACAACCACTAGCTGGTTGGCTGCTCTGAGAGAAACTGACACTTGTCAATTGAGAGCATCCCATCCTCCGAGGACTTTGAGCGAAAATCATCGAGTGAGGAAAACCCAAACCCAAACTCCTACAAACCCAAAGTGATTGAGCATCACTGAAGAGATTGATCCTGCGTGGATCCGATGCTTCTTACCTTTGAAGACTGTGCTTCTTCCAGACGGTTAGGTGTCATGGTCTAGAGCATCCAAGAGGAATTGTGGATCGCCGAGTGACCGAGTTTGTGAAGGTTCGGAAGTCACCTGAAGACTTACCACGAGTGATTGGACGAGGTCTGTGTGACCTTAGTTCAAGGAGAATACGGTGAGGACTATGTGTCCTCAGGTTTAAATACCTAGCCGCTCCAACCAGATGTACAACTGAGACAGCAGTTGGAACTGGTCTACCAAATCACTGTCTTCACCAAGCCAACTGGTTCTATTTCCTCAACTCTTTCATTTCCTCAATATTGTGTTGTGTGCCTGTCATATCTGTGTTTGAAGACATTGATTGTAGACTTTCTCTATTTCCTTAGTTCAATTTCTTCTGTCTGTTTGTCTTCATCCTGTGTTATCCTGTGATTACATTTTCTGTACTCTATGCTTGTCTTCATTTCATCATGATGACTATGCTTGTCTTCCGTTATGTTTACTTCTGAGTACTTATTCCGCTGCTAGTAGTTCTTCGCTAAGGAATTTCCTCACTAGCAAATTCCTCAGTGAAGAATTCATAAAATTACCTGCTCACCCCCTCTAGTCGATATAACGCACTTTCAATAGCAATTCATCATATAGCAGCAGCAGGAGCAGCTCATAGCAATTCATCATATAGCAGCAGGAGGAGCAGCTCATAGCAATTCATCATATAGCAGGAGCAGGAGCAGCTTATAGCAACTCATCATATAGCAGCAGCAATAGCTCATAGCAATTCATCATATTGCAGCAGCAACAGCTCATAGCAATTCATCATATAGCAGCAGCAGCTCGTAGCAATTCATCATATAGCAGCAACAGCTCATAGCAATTCATCATATAGCAGCAGCAGCTCATAGCAATTCATCATATAGCAGCAGCGGCTCATAGCAATTCATCATATAGCAGCAGCAGGAGCAGCTCATAGCAATGCATCATATAGCAGCAGCAGAAGTAGCTCATAGCAATTCATCGTATAGTGGATCAGAATGAAAATTTGACAAAAAATCAGAGGAGATCCTCACCTTGTTGGATGAGCTCATCCTTCAACAGCACCTCAAGGCCACGGCCTGGGAGGTGGAGAGGGGGAATAAGGTGCCTTCTGCCGCAATGTGGCATCGATCGAGTTGTGCAGTCACACGGAGTAGTGCGTTGGATGAACCACATGGAGCACTCTTTGGAGACCATGAGAATGAGGGCGGCGCCAGAGGGAGGAGCAGCCAGGAGATTTCCCCTACTGCCGCCATGTAGCCTAGCTGGACAGAGCATCATTGAGGACCGGCCAGATGGGACCGATGGCGACGGCTCACTGGAGGAACCCTAGTCTGCAGGGGGATCGAGGTAGAGGGAAAGGGAGAGGAGATGCAAGCGGGCAGGGCAATGAACGCTTGTGTGTTTGTTTTACTTGAGGGTGAGGTGTGGCCAGGCGTCAGCGGTTGCATTTGAGTGTAATATAGGCGCACAACAGAGTCATTTCACTATTCCCTTCCTTCAATTTTTAGTGAGGTTCTACCCGAAACAACCCCCTCCAAAGCGAAATTAGTTAAGCCCAAGCCCATAACTCAAAAATGACTTCTTTACATCTTTTATGGCTTATTTTGACAATAAGCCCTGAAAAGGCGGAATAAAATTGGCCCTTAACCTGCAATTCAATTGTGCGTGCAATGATGAATCACTCAAGCCTGCTATAGTGTACATTTAGGCATCATCATACATGGCATAACCTAATACATGTGCATTCCATTGTAGAATCTGGAATATGCAATGTTTATGTTAGTTCATACGTTGCACATGATGTTTAAATGCCCCTTAAATCTGGTCAGTCAAGTGATGGTCTTTAAGCCTCCTTATTTGCTTATTTTCTTGATATGTAAGATTTGCTCACACATCTGTTCAATTGCTTGTTTGCATCAGCCAATCATACTAGGACTGTTTGCTTTGATTACTTGTTGTTCTTGACATAACACTCTAACAGAGCTTGTCAATGATTTAAACACTAAGGACTGCTGTAGTGGGGCCTTTTCTAACTCATAGGTGACATAAAGGTTTGGCTGTACACTAAATTAGGCTCTCCAAGAGTACCTGGAGATCCAATTCGAAGGTATGCCTAGTTTTTACATAGTGCAGACATAGTAAATGCTCATTTCATTGTGTGCAAGTGCAAGAGATGCGGCATGTTTCATTATGTGGTGTTGTTTTGTTATAATCTTATCCTTTTGTGTTCACAGACTGGAAAGTATGCATATTTATCTTCCAAGGAGACGAGTAACTAGTTTGTGTCACCTTGCAGAGGGGGTGCAATGAAGATAAGATTGAGGATTTCCAAGTACAAGATGTTAGGAAGGAGCCTTGCAAGAGAAGTAGGAGCTGTGCTGAGCCTCTTCAATCTATTAAGGTAAGTCATTGTATCCAACTCAACAGTTCAATTCCTTGTTTGTTTCAGGCATAGTTAATTTGCTCTTTTCAATTGCTTTATTTGTCCTCAGTTAATGAGATGCCCAAAGAATCATGCCTGATGTTGGATACTTGTATAACTATTAGTTGACATAATTAAAGGCCTTACCATTTAATTACTCTTCCGAAGTGTGCCTGAAGCTTTGAAGTCTATTAACCAACTATTATTGCATGAGGCTCACAATCTAGTTTGTACTAGGCTACTGATTGCATAGTTTTTCTTATTGTAGTATGTTTGTATGAAACCCTCTACTATTCATTATGCTCCCTAAGACTTTAATTGAGCTACAGAATGGCCAACTGCTTGCATACTTCTACACAACATGTTGTCTAAATTTGTAACTTGTCTGTGTTTTGGATTGGGCCCCAACATCATGCTCCTCTGGTGAGCTAAGAGAGATTTCTGTATGCAGGCTGCACAGACTACCTTTTTTATAATTTTTAAAATATCACCTGCTTATGCTTCATGACGTGTAACATTATTGTTAGTCTTGTTTTTTCATCTACAAAATAGTCTGTCTTCCTTGCTTCACTGTTGTAACTATATTTTTTCCCTAGTCATGTGTACTTACAGAAACATTTCAGGATGAAGTGACATCAACACAAAGATCTGCGAGCAGTGCGACATGGCCATTACCGAATGATTATGGATTGGAATTGGGATGTGCTGATGTTCTCGAGCATCAACTAGAGGTGGCAAGACAACGTGTACATGATTCTCAACGTACAATCAACAAGTTGAGACTAGACATGCAGGTATTAGATGCAGGAGTCAAAAAATGAAACAAGACACTGAGGTAACAATGAAGGAATTGGAGAATTTGCAGACTGAAATTTGTGCTATCTAAATCCGGCCAATCCTATTTTCTGAAGAGATTATAGTTCAAATGGTATGTTATGTTGATGCGCGTCCATGATGTATGAGCTGTATTTGCCCAGTGTATGTAATTTGTTGTTTGTGTATGCTTTATTATCACTAGTGCCGAACCATAACGCCTAGTGGGTATAATCGGTTGTAATTTGTTTATTGTATAGTGTAGGATTATTCTACGTTTCTATGCCTTAGTCTCTTTATTGTATAGTGTATGTTTTTTAGAGGTGATAGTATAGAGTAGGATAATTCTTTGAATATGCTATATCGTTAAATGGGGGCCAACTCGCCCAAACGTTGTAGTGACCATGGCCCTCCATAGGCCGTACGATCCATGGGCCATCTACGGGATGGACGATCCATGGCCTTCTATGGCCGTCGGATCCATGGGCCTTCTATGGGCTGTCGGATCCATGGGCCTTCTATCGGCTGTCGGATCCATGGGCCTTCTATGGGCCATAGGATCCATGGGCCTTCTATGGGCCGTCGGTTCCATGGGCCTTCTATGGGCCGTCGGGTCAACGGGCCTTCTACGTCCCGTAGGATCCATGGGCCTTCTACGGGTCGTCTCATCTATGGGCCTTGTACGGGCCATATAAGGGGCCGTAAACAGGCTAGAGTGGAAATCGTACGTTTTATGGGCTGACCATAACAGGCCGTTAATAGGCCATATTTGATGATGCTATGAAAATGGCCCAACAGATTAACGGGCCACAAAGGGCCGACTATATCCATGGGCTGAATTTGGCCACAGCGCGAAAAAGGCTAGTAAAGGGCCGTAAGTAACGAATCTTTGAAATGAGCCCAAGAATAAATGGGCCACGAGAAGGCGAAAGGTAACACGGGTGGAAACGACCCAATGGAATAATGGGCGCTAATGGGTATAAAGCGATACACTGTTCATTACGGGCCGGTTTCACCACGGGTCGTTAATGGGCCAAGAGTTACAAAGGGACTCATATGGGCCAAAATACGTCATGGGCCATACATGAGCCGGAAGTTACAACAGGCTGGAATCATATTGGACGGCCCAGATGACGCTACTGGGCCTAATTCCGGTAGGCCGTAACGGGCCATGAGTTAGCGGGCCGTAAATGGGCTATTTGCGAACATGTCGTTAACAGGCTTTCCGTGGGCCGGCCCGCCGCCTTTTGACCAAGTCAAACGGGCCGGCCTTTTCACAGGAATGGGCCTCTGTTGGGTCGTGCCACGTGTCGACGTATCATAGGCGCATTGGGTCCAACGAGTGGATGACATCTGTCCCAACGGTGAGCCAACACGTGTTTCCTCCAGCCAATGATGATTTTACACGTGGTCGGGGCTGTTAACGGGTTATCGGATCCAAAACCAGACCCGATAGCTTAACGGCGTTCCGTTACGGTGGATGTCGCGTGTCGGTCACCCTTGACGAATGCACTTCTGTGACGCGCGATTTATCGTCATGGAAGTGGACACTTCTATGATGATAATTTTGGTAATGTCATGGAACACTTCTATGACAGCACAGGTATGACTATCTTGATTCTGTCATAAAATCATCATGGATGTACATGCATTATAGAAAACGTGACCTACTGTGACAAACACGTATCATCACGGAAGTGTCTTTTTTGTAGTGAATACATGCTCCAGTGCACCAAAATGGCTAGAAAAAACATACATGTTTCCTTTGGGTGCATGTTTAGGTCCCAAGGAATGAATGGGAACTAATTCAACCGTCTCGCCGTCCTGTCTTGGTCACAAACATTGCGAATCTCAGTTTTTAAATCTCTATAAATCCAAAACTCACCAGGAAATCATAAAACTTGGCATCGTGTCACTACATGGTACATATAATTGTCCAATTTGGACGAAGCTATATTACAAGCCTTTTACAAACCGGAGCCTATCGCAACCCTCGTGGTTCCGGTAGGGAAACATGCCCCTCTTGTGGGCGGAACGATAATCGCTGCCTCTTCTCGCCTTGAACTTTGTTTTCTACAGGCAACATAGAATAACAGGAGTGTCGGGCTAAAATTTGAAAATGTTCAAGGTTCGTTTGGCCATTGTATATATATATATATATATATATATATATATATATATATATATATATATATATATATATATATATTACTAATTACTAAGTTTTTATGCATTTAAAGTAGTCCATAATTCAAATTTGAACTACAACCACATGCTCCAAGTGAAGCAAAATGGGTGGGAAATCGTACATGCGTCATTGGGTGCATGTTTAGGTCTCATTTAAGGAATGGGAATGAATTACAAACTTGTCGTCATCACGAAACATTGAGAATCCCGGTTTTAAATCGATAAATCAAAAGTCACCCAAAAACATGAAACTTGGCATGGTTTCATGACATGCTTTATATATGTCGTGGTAAAAAAACCGTCCAGTTTGAGAAGAGGCGCACACATTAGTAGCCAACGAGGTCCTTTTTGAGACAAAAAGTTGACACGTTAATATTGCAAACGGTTGTATTATATTAACCGTGTCGAAATTTAACCATACTCGGTGGCGTGCATGCAGCTGTTTGATTAGACGGGACGAGCACAAGAGGTCCGCCGTGCAGGCTCGACGGGACATGTGCGAGCAGTCCGCCGCGCAGGTCGACGGGACGCGTGCATCCTGTCCACCTTGCAGGCTTGACGGGACACGTGCGAGTAGCAAGACCGCCCATGCTCACCGGGAAGCGAGCTCTTTGACCTCCATGCACCAGCCGCTGCCCGGCTCGCTCACAACTTCTCCATTAATGGGTTAATTAAAGCACCTGGACGGAGGGTGTTTGCTTGTGATCCCATGGCAGCAGTTTCTTTGTTCGTGTTTTCAACTTGTATTCCGCCCTAATTTAAATTGCCACATAGGGCAATGGATAATACGACCACAAATAAAATGGCAACGGATCATACGACGACAAATTTACAATGGCGCAGATAATAATTGTCTTACATATTCCGGATAATTTAAAATGCCACATGCGGCAAAGCCCGGAAGACACGGGGGCAAGAGAAGAAGGAAATTGCAGACAACAATCTGGGTCGCTATTGTCTCTACTCATCGATGGACCATCGGGCGGCGAAATCCTCCAGCTCCTTCTTCAATTCCTCATGACTTTGCTTGAAAGCAACCATGGATTCCTCCACCTCCTTTGAAAAACTCCATTAAAACAACCCTTTATGCTTTCCACAAATGCTACATCATTTCCGATCAACAATATGTCATCCACATATACCTATCAAAATGTTGTAGTGCTCCCACTCACTTTCTTGCAAATACAAGTTTCCTGCAAACTTTGTATAAACCCAAAAGCTTTGATCACCTCATCAAAGCGTATGTTCCAACTCCGAGATGCTTGCTCTAGTCCATAGAAGCATCGCTGGAGTTTGCATACCTTTTAGCATCCTTAGGATCGGCAAAACCTTCTGGTTGTATCACATATAGCCTTTCCTCACGGAAACCGTCAAGGAAACTTTGTTTTGACATCCATGTGCCAGATTTCGTAAATGAAAATGAAGCAACTTAACATAATTCTAACAGGCTTTAGCATAGCTATGATTGAGAAAGTCTCATCATAGTCAACTCCTTGAACTTGTCGGAAACTTCTTTGAGACAAGTCGAGCTTCATAAATGGTGACATTACCATCAGCATTTGTCTTCTTCTTACAGATCCATTTATTCTCAATGGCTTGCCGATCATCGGGCAAGTCCAGCAAAGTCCATACTTTGTTCTCATACATGGATCCTATCTCGGATTTCATGGCTTCTAGCCATTTGTTGGAATCCGGGCCCACCATCGCTTCTCCATAGCTCATAGGTTCATCGTTGTCCAACAATATGACCTTTAAGACAGGGTTACCACTCAGAAGTTGTACACACCCTTGTCGACCTACGAGGTTCAATAGTAACTTGATCTGAAGCTTCATGATCATCATCATTAGCTTTCTCTTCAACTGACGTAGGTGCCACGGAAACATCTTTCTGTGATGCGCTACTCTCTGGTTGAAGTGAAGGTTCAACAACCTCATCAAGTTCTATCTTCCTCCCACTCAATTCTTTCGAGAGAAACTCTTTCTCGAGAAAGGACCTGTTCTTAGCAACAAAGACTTTGCCCTCATATCTGAGATAGAAGGTATACCCAATCATCTTATTTGGGTATTCTATGAAGACACAATTGTCCGCTTTGGGTTCGAGCTTTTCTGGCAGAAGCCTATCGACATAGGCATCGCAGCCCCAAACCTTAAGAAACAACAACTTAGGTTTCTTGCCAAACCATAGTTCATACGGTGTCGTCTCCACGGACTTAGATGGTGCCCTATTTAAAGTAAATGTAGTTTGTCTCTAATGCATAACCCCGAAAATGATAGAGGTAGATCGGTAAGAGACATCATAGATGGCACCATATCCAATAGAGTGCGATTACGACGTCCGGACACACCATTACGCTATGGTGTTCTAGGTGACGTCAATGTGAAACGATTCCACCTTGTCTTAAGTGATTGACAAACTCATAACCCAGATAATCTCCCCTTGATCAGATCATAGGAACTTGATCTTCTTGTTACGATGATTCTCAACTTCACTCTGAAATTGCTTGAACTTTTCAAACATTTCAGACTTATGCTTCATTAAGTAAATAAACTCATATCTACTCAATTCATCGATGAAGGTGAGAAAGTAACGATATCCACCGCTCATGTCAACACTCATCGGACTACACACATCAGCATGTATGATTTCCAACAAGTCACTTGCCCGTTCCATTGTTCCAGAAAACGGGTTTTAGTCATCTTGCCTATGAGGCATGGTTCGCATGTGTCAAGTGATTCAGAATCAAGTGACTCCAACAGTCCATTAGCATGGAGGTTCTTCATGAGCTTTACACCAATATGACCTAAGCGGCAGTGCCACAAGAAAGTGGTACTATCATTATCTATTCTACATCTTTTGGCATCAATGTTATGAACATGTGTAACACTACGACCGAGATTCAATAAACCATTCACATTGGGTGCATGACCATAGAAGGTGTTATTCATGCAAACAGAATAACCATTATTCTCTGACTTAAATGAATAACCGTATTGCAATAAACATGATCTAATCATGTTCATGCTCAACATAGACACCAATGCAAACAACATTTATTTGGGTTCAACACTAATCCCGAAGGTAGAGGGAGCGTGCGATGGTGATCATATCATCCTTGGAAACACTTCCAACGCACATCGTCACCTCGCCCTTAGCTAGTCTCCGTTTATTCCGTAGATTTTGTTTCGAGTTACCAATATTAGCAACTGAACTGGTATCTAATACCCATGTGCTACTAGGAGTACTAGTAAGGTACACATCAATAACACATATATCAAATATAATTTTTTTGAAGTTGCCAGCCTTCTTATCCACCAAGTATTTGAGGCAGTTCCGCTACCAGTGACTGTTCCCCTAATAGAAGCACTTCGTCTCGGGTTTGGGTTCTTCGGTTTCTTCACTGGAGCGGCAATTGGCTTGCCATTCATGAAGTTTACCTTCTTGCCCTTGCCTTTCTTTGAAACCAGTGGTCTTTGTTAACCATAAAAATTTGATGCTCCTTTTTGATTTCTACCTTCATGGCCTTAAGCACGATGAACAGCCCTGGGATCATCTCCCCTTGCATGTTATAGTTCATCACGAAACTCTAATAGCTTGGTGATAGTGACTGGAGAACTTTGTCAATCACTCTCTTATCTGGAAGATTAACTCGCACTTGATTCAAGCGATTGAAGTACCCAGAAATTCTGAGCACCTGCTCACTTGCTGAGCTATTCTCCTCCATCTTGTAGGCAAAGATCTTGTTAGAGGTCTCAAACCTCTCAACAAGGGCATGAACCTGAATACCAATTTCAGCTCTTGGAACATCGCATATGTTCTATGGCATTCAAAACGCTTTTGGAGCCCCGACTCTAAGCCGTAAAGCATGGCGCACTAAACTATCAGGTAGTCATCAGAACGTGTCTGCCAGATGTTCACAACATCCACAGACAACGCCAGAGGGGTTGGCACACCAAGTGGTGCATCAAAGACAGAAGCCTTCTGTGTAGCAGTGAGGACAATCCTCAGACTACGGCCCTAGTCCGCACAATTGCTTACAATATCTTTCAACTAGGCTTTCTCTAGGAACGTATTAAAACAGGGAGCTAAAGCGCGAGCTATTAATCTACAACATAATTTCAAAGACAATTTAGACTATGTTCATGATAATTAAGTTCATCTAATCAAATTATTTAATGAACTCCCACTCAGATAGACATCCCTCAAGTCATCTAAGTGATACATGATTCGAATCGACTAGGCCGTGTCCGATCATCACGTGAGACGGACTAGTCATCAACGGTGAACATCTCCATGTTGATCGCATCTACTATACGACTCATGTTCGACCTTTTGGTCTCTTGTGTTCCGAGGCCATGTCTGTACATGCTAGGCTCGTCAAGTCAACCTAAGTGTTTCGCATGTGTAAATTTGGCTTACACCCGCTGTATGCGAATGTTAGAATCTATCACACCCGATCATCACGTAGTGCTTCGAAACAACGAACCTTCGCAACGGTGCACAGTTAGGGGGAACACATTTCTTGAAATTTTTAGTGAGGGATCATCTTATTTTATGCTACCGTCGTTCTAAGCAAATAAGATGCAACCATGACAAACATCACATGCAAATCTTAAAGTGACATGATATGGCCAATATCATCTTGCGCCTTTGATCTCCATCTTTGCGGCGTGGCATGATCACCTTCGTCACCGGCATGACACCATGATCTCCATCATCGTGTCTTCATGAAGTTGTCTCGCCAACTATTACTTCTACTACTATGGCTAACGGTTAGCAATAAAGTAAAGTAATTACATGGCGTTTTTCATTGACACGCAGGTCATACAATAAATTAAGACAACTCCTATGGCTCCTTCCGGTTGTCATACTCATCGACATGCAAGTCGTGATTCCTATTACAAGAACATGATCAATCTCATACATCACATATATATATAATTCATCACATCCTTTTGGCCATATCACATCACATAGCATACCCTGCAAAAACAAGTTAGACGTCCTCTAATTGTTGTTGCATGTTTTACGTGGCTGCTATGGGTTTCTGGCAAGAGCGTTTCTTACCTACGCAAAAGCCACAACGGTGATATGCCAATTGCTATTTACCCTTCATAAGGACCCTCTTCATCGAATCCGAAAGTGGGAGAGACAGACACCCGCTAGCCACCTTATGCATCAAGTGCATGTCTGTCGGTGGAACCAGTCTCACGTAAGAGTACGTGTAAGGTCGGTCGGGCCGCTTCATCCCACAATTCCGCTGAATCAAGATAAGACTAGTAAAGGTAAGCAAATTGACCAAATCATCGCCCACAACTACTTTGTGTTCTACTCGTGCATAGAATCGACGCATAGACCTAGCTCATGATGCCACTATTTGGGAACGTAGTAATAATTCAAAAGTTTCCTACGTGTCACCAAGATCAATCTAGGAGATGCTAGCAACGAGAGAGAGGGAGAGCATCTTCATACCCTTGAAGATCTCTAAGCGAAAGCGTTACAAGAACACGGTTGATGGAGTCGTACTCGTGGCGATTCAAATCGCGGAAGATCCGATCCAAGCGCCGAACGGACGGCGCCTCCGCGTTCAACACACGTACAACCCGGGGACGTCTCCTCCTTCTTGATCCAAAAAGGGGAGAGGAGAAGTTGAGGGAGAACTCCGGCAGCACGACGGCGTTGTGGCGGTGGATCTCGTGGTTCTCCGACACAGCTTTGCTAAGCACTACGGAGGAGAAGCAGGAGTTGGAGGGGGAGGGCTGCGCCAGGGAAGGGGTACTGCAGCCCTCCCACCCCCACCCACCCCCACTATTTATAAGGGAAGGGGAGAGGGGGCCGGCCCCTTAGATCCATCTAGATGGGGGCGGCGGCCAGGAGGGGAAACTTGCCCCCCAAGCAGGTGGGAGGCGCCCCCTCCTCCTAGGCTTTCCAACCCTAGGCGCCTTGGGCCCTTGGGGGTGCACCAGCCCACTAGGGGGATGGTTCCCACCCATATTCAGCCCACTAAGTCCTCCGGGGCAGGTGGCCCCACCTGGTGGAGCCCGGACACCTTTCGGTGGTCCCGGTACAATACCGATAACCCCCGAAACCATTCTGGCGACTGAAATTGGACTTCCCATATATAAATCTTCACCTCCGGACCATTCCGGAACTCCTCTTGACATCCGGAGTCTCATCCGGGACTCCGAACAACCTTCGGTAACCACATACAATTTCCCACAACAACTCTAGCGTCACCGAACCTTAAGTGTGTAGACCCTACGGGTTCGGGAACCATGCAGACATGACTGAGACATCTCTCCGGTCAATAACCAACAGCGGGATCTGGATACCCATGTTGGCTCCCAAATGTTCCAAGATGATCTCATCGGATGAACCACGATGTCAGGGATTCATTCAATCCCGTATACAATCCCCTTTGTCCATCGGTATGTTACTTGCCCGAGATTCAATCGTCGGTATCCCCATACCTCGTTCAATCTCGTTACCGACAAGTCTCTTTACTCGTTCCGTAATGCATGATACCGTGGCTAACTCCTTAGTCACATTGAGCTCATTATGATTATGCATTACTGAGTGGGCCCAGAGATACCCCTCCATCATATGGAGTGACAAATCCCAGACTTGATTCGTGCCAGCCCAACAGACACTTACGAAGATACCTGTAGTGCACCTTTATAGCCACCCAGTTACGTTGTGACGTTTGATACACCCAAAGCACTCCTACGGTATTCGGGAGTTGCACAATCTCATGGTCTAAGGAAATGATACTTGACATTAGAAAAACTCTAGCAAACGAACTACACGATCTTGTGCTATGCTTAGGATTGGGTCTTGTGCATCACATCATTCTCCTAATGATGTGATCCCGTTATCAACGACATCCAATGTCCATGGTCACGAAACCATAACCATCTATTGATCAACGAGCTAGTCAATAAGAGGCTTACTAGGGACATGTTGTGGTCTATGTATTCACACATGCATTACGGTTTCCGGTTAATACAATTATAGCATGAACAATAGACAATTATCATGAACAAGGAAATATAATAATAACCATTTTATTATTGCCTCTAGGGTATATTTCTAGCAGGGGCACCCCCAGGTGCTTCTTTGGCCCACTGGATGTCTTCTGATCCATAAAAAATCCACAAAAAGTTTTGCAGTGTTTGGACTCTGTTGTATATTGAATTCCTGCGGTGTAAAAAACAAGCAAAAACAGCAACTGGCACTAGGCACTGGGTCAATAGGTTAGTCCCCAAAAATGATATAAAGTTGCTATAAAATGATTGTAAAACATCCAAGAATGATAATATAACAGCATGAATACTTCATAAATTGTAGATACGTTGGAGACGTATCAGCATCCCCAAGCTTAATTCCTACTCGTCCTCGAGTAGGTAAATGATAAAAGAAATAATTTATGAAGTGTGAATGTTAGCAAAGTGCATAAGTTTGATCAATGATAATTTCAATCACGTTTCCTAGCATCACGATAGCAATTCTTTCTCATAAAACTCATCATCTTAAAGTAGCAACCAATTCACATGTTAAGGTTCAAACAATGAATGCTCTTTAAACTCAACAACCTATGTTCTTTGTCACCAAGCAATTGCAATTCAAATTATTCAACAGAGTCTAAGTAAGAGCTCCACATACTCAACCATCATATAGTCTTCTATGATTGCTAACACTCACTGCATACACATGAGCAAAACATTTCAACCGGACACACAGAAAGATAGGGGCTTATAATTTCGTCTCCCAGCGTATTCACCTCAAGGGTGATGTCAACAATAATAACTCATGCTACCCATATCCAACTGGACATATGTGCCTAGATCTTTCCTCACCACATGATGCTTGCCAAAAGATAAAAATAAAAAGGAATAGAGAGAAAAACTTTGACTCTTGCATGAAAATAAATACATAAAAGTAAAAGGTAGGCCCTTCGCAGAGGGAGGCGGAGGTTGCCATGCACTTTTTGTTTGTATGATCAATCCCTTAGTGCAAAAGAATGTCACATTATATTGCCCCTTATGATAGCAACCTTTATTATGCAGTCTATCGCTTTTATTCTTTGCCATCACAAGTTCGTACAACGCTCAATTTTCTCTTACACTAAATGATCTAACACTTTTAGAAGCAATTTTTTATTGCCTTATTGCACCGATGACAACTTACTTGAAGGATCTTACTCAATCCTTAGGTAGGTATGGTGGACTCTTGAAAATATGATTTGGGTTTAAGGGTTTTTGGATGCACAAGTAGTATCTCTACTTGGTGCGGAATTTTTGTCTAGCAAAGATGGGGGGCAAGCACCACATGTTGAAGGATCTATGACAATATAGCTTCTATGTGAATATGAACAACCATAGATCATTACGTTGTCTTCCTTGTCCAACGTCAACAATTTTGGCATATAATATTCCGCTGGGGGCTCACAACCACAAAAGATTTCCAAGATAGTGTATTTGCATGTGAAAGTTCTCTTCCTTATAGTAATCATTCATGAATTGCTTGTATGACCAATATTGTGATTGTCAAGCTTCAAAAGATTTCACTTTCTAAACCCAATGTGAAGCTACCACTAGGCAAGATGCGAACATATAATTTCAACTTCATGAAATTCAATTCATTCAACAATTTAATCATAGGATATAAGCTAAGCACAAGAGTAAATGACAAACTGCTCCAAAAAAGATATAAGTGAAGATCAAGCGAGTAGTTATGTAAATGGGTAGCTATTTGAGGACTCGCTTTTATTTAAAAACTTTCAGATCTAAATGTTTTATTAAAACTGCAAGAAAAAAGCAAAACAAAATAAGATGACAATCCAAGAATAGCACACATCATGTGAAGAAGCAAAACTTAGGCTCAACCGATAATTGTTGAAAAAGAAAGGTGGGATGCCTACCGGGGCATCCCCAAGCTTAGATGCTTGAGACTTCTTGGAATATTAACTTGGGATGCCTTGGACATCCCCAATCTTGAGCTTTTGTGTCTCCATAACTCCTCTCATATCACGGTTTACATAATACTGAAAACTTCATCCACACAAAACTCAACAAGAACTCGTGAGATAAGTTAGTATATATCAATGCAAAACCTTATCATTCTCTACTGTAACAAATCACTAAAATTATAATTTAACATTGCATACTAAATGCCTCTGCATATTTAATACTCCTATCCTCAAATAGAATCATTAAACAAGCAAACATATGCAAACAATGCAAACATAACAGCAATCTGCCAAAACAGGACAGTCTGTAAAGAATGCAAGAGGATCCATACTTATTCAACCTAAAAAATTCTGAAAATTTAACACACTGTAGAAAATTTATCAAAACTTATTGTGCAAAAAGTTTCAACATTTTATCACATTCTGAATTTTATGGGGAATTTTTGCAGCACCGATAAACTTTTTTTTTTCAAACAGTGCTACCTCCTGAGCATACGTTAGTTTTCCCTTGAAGAGGAAAGGGTGATGCAGCAAAGTAGCATAAGTATTTCCCTCGGTTTTGAGAACCAAGGTATCAATCCAGTAGGAGACAATGCAAAGTCACCTAGTACATGCACAAACAATAAAGAACCTTGCAACCAACGCGATAAAGGGGTTGTCAATCCCTTCACGGTCACTTGCAAAAGTGAGATCTAATAGAGATAGTAAAGTAAATATTTTTGGTATTTTTTTTGTATAGATTGGAAAGTAAAGATTGCAAAATAGTAAATGAGATGCGATGTAAATAAAAGTGATGTATTATAATAGGAAAGAGTCCCGGGGACCATAGGTTTCACTAGTGGCTTCTCTCAAGATAGCATGTATTACGGTGGGTGAACAAATTACGGCCGAGCAATTGATAGAAAAGCTCATAGTTATGAAGATATCTAAGGCAAAGATCATGAATATAGGCATCATGTCCGTGTCAAGTAGACCAAAACGATTCTGCATCTACTACTATTACTCCACACATCGACCGCTATCCAGCATGCATCTAGAGTATTAAGTTCATAAGAATGGAGTAACGCATTAAGCAAGATGACATGATGTAGAGGAATTAACTCAAGCAATATGATGAAAACCCCATATTTTTATGCTCGATGGCAACAATACAATACGTGCCTTGCTGCCCCTACTATCACTGGGAAAGGACACCACAAGATTGAACCCAAAGCTAAGCACTTCTCCCATTGCAAGAAAGATCAATCTAGTAGGCCAAACTGAACCAATAATTCGAAGAGACTTGCAAAGATATCAAATCATGCATATAAGAATTCATAGAAGAACCAAATAATATTCAATAGATAATCTTGTTCATAAATCCACAATTCATCGGATCTTGGCAAACACACTGCGAAAGAGTATTACATTGAATAGATCTCCAAGAACATCGAGGAGAACTTTGTATTGAGAATCAAAGAGAGAGAAGAAGCCATCTAGCTAATAACTATGGACCCGAAGGTCTATGGTAAACTACTCACGCTTCATCGGAGAGGCAATGGTGTTGATATAGAAGCCCTCCATGATCGATTCCCCTCCGCAGATCGCGGAAAAGGCTAAGATGGGATCTCATGGAGTGCGAGAAGGTTGCGGCGGTGCAAAAGTGGTTTCGTGGCTCCCCCTGATGTTTCTAGGGTATAAGAGTATATATAGGCGAAAGAAGCACGTCGGTGGAGCTACGAGGGGCCCATGAGGGTGGGGGCGCACCTACCCCCCTGGGTGCGCCCTCCTGCCTCGTGGCTTCCTCGTGGAGTTCCAGACTTCGACTCCAAGTCTTCTGGATTGCTTTCGGTCCAAGAAAGATCATCGCGAAGGTTTCATTCTGCTTGGACTCCGTTTGGTATTCCTTTTCTGCAAAACTCTAAAATAGGCAAAAAAACAAAACTGGCACTGGGCCTCCGGTTAATAGGTTAGTCCCAAAAATAAAATAAAAGAGCATATTAAAGCCCATTAAACATCCAAAACAGATAATATAATAGCATGGAAGAATAAAAAATTATAGATACATTGGAGACGTATCAAGCATCCCCAAGCTTAATTCCTGCTCGTCCTCGAGTAGGTAAATGATAAAAACATAATTTTTGATGTGAAATGCTACCTACCATAATTATCAATGTAATTTTGTTTATTGTGGCATGAATGTTCAGATCCGAAAGATTCAAGACAAAAGTTTAATATTGACATAATAATAATAATACTTCAAGCATACTAACAAAGTAATCATGTCTTCTAAAAATAACATGGCCAAAGAAAGTTCATCCCTATAAAATCATATAGTTTGGTGATGACCCACAAGTATAGGGGATCTATCGTAGTCCTTTTGATAAGTAAGAGTGTCGAACCCAACGAGGAGCAGAAGGAAATGATAAGCGGTTTTCAAAGACAAGGTATTCTCTGCAAGTCTTGAAATAAGTGGTAACAGATAGTTTTGTGATAGGATAATTTGTAACGAGCAACAAGTAACAAAAGTAAATAAAGTGCAGCAAGATGGCACAATCCTTTTTGTAGCAAAGGACAAGCCTGGACAAACTCTTATATAGAGAAAAGCGCTCTCGAGGACACATGGGAGTTGTCGTCAAGCTAGTTTTCATCGCGTTCATATGATTCGCGTTCGGTACTTTGATAATTTGATATGTGGGTGGACCGGTGCTTGGTGTTGTTCTTACTTGAACAAACATCCCAATTATGATTAACCTCTATTGCAAGCATCCGCAACTACAAAAAAAGTATTAAGGTAAACCTAACCATAGCATGAAACATATGGATCCAAATCAGCCCTTACGAAACAACGCATAAACTAGGGTTTAAGCTTCATCACTCTAGCAACCCATCATCTACTTATTACTTCCCAATGCCTTCCTCTAGGCCCAAATAATGGTGAAGTGTTATGTAGTCGATGTTCACATAACACCACTAGAGGATAGACAACATACATCTCATCAAAATATCGAACGAATACCAAATTCACATGACTACTAATAGAAAGACTTCTCCCATGTCCTCAGGAACAAACGTAACTACTCACAAAGCATATTCATGTTCATAATCAGAGGGGTATTAATATGCATAAAGGATCTGAACATATGATCTTCCACCAAGTAAACCAACTAGCATCAACTACAAGGAGTAATCAACACTACTAGCAACCTACTAGTACCAATCCCGGACTTGGAGACAAGAATTGGATACAAGAGATGAACTAGGGTTTTGAGAGAAGATGGTGCTGGTGAAGATGTTGATGGAGATTGCCCTCTCCCGATGAGAGGAGCGTTGGTGATGCGATGGCGATGATTTCCCCCTCGGAGGGAAGTGTCCCAATGAGCAGCTCTGTAGTAGCCCTAGATTGGTTCGCATGAGGTTCCGCCTCGTGGCGGCGGAGTTTCATCCCAAAAGGTTGCTTATGATTTTTCCTCGATGAAAGACCTCATATAGCGAGAAGATGGCCACGGAGAGCCAACAAGGGGCCCACGAGGCGGGGCGCATACAGGGGTAGGGCGCTCCCCACCCTCGTGGGCAGGTGGTAACCCCTGGCGTATTTCTTCCGCTCAGTATTTTTATTATTTCCAAAAATAACTTTCGTGGAGTTTCAGGACTTTTGGAGTTGTGCGAGAATAGGTCTCTAATATTTGCTCCTTTTCCGGCCGAATTCCATTCTTGGCATTCTCCCTCCTTATGTAAACCTTGTAAAATACGAGGGAATAGGCATAAGTATTGTGGCATAACGTATAATAACAGCCCATAATGCAATAAATATCGATATAAAAGCATGATGCAAAATGGACGTATCAACTCCCCCAAGCTTAGACCTCGCTTGTCCTCAAGCGGAAGCCGATAATGATAAATATGTCCACATGTTTAGAGGTAGAGGTGTCGATAGAATAAAATACGGACATGAGGTGTAACATCCCAAATTTTCAATTTGGAATGTTATACATAGATCATTCATGCATATCATATTTTATTGCATTTCGTTTCGCGATCCTCGAAAATCCTAAGCAACTCAAGGACCCTCGGAGAGAGTTCGGGATTTCCCGATTTTTCATATTTGATTTTTATCAAATATTGAAACGAGGATTTTGGTTTTAATTATTTTTCTCTCCAAAAAATATTTCATATTAAAATATATGAGAGGAGATAATATGACTTCTCCAAAATATTTGAAATATTGGAGGAAAATATTAAAATCAAATATTTGGTTTTATTTGGATTTTATTTGCATTAGAAAAATTGCACGTTTTCAAAATTGCATTTTAGGGCCAAGAAAATGTTCATCTCGTTCTAAATATTTTATTTAGATGGTGATTTTTTTGGTCATTTTAGATTTTTATTTTATTTTCTAGGATTTATTTTCTGTTAGTGAATTTTTAGAAAAACTTGAGCGCCGATTGGTCGTGGCTCAGTGGGCGGCCCATCCCAGCGCCACCGTCTCCCGCTCGGAGACCGCGCGCCGCCGCCGCCCACTCGGACCGAGTCGAGCCGGACTCCTCCGCCGCCGCCTTGCCCTCCTCCAAGCCGCCCCCTCCCTTTATATGCATACATGGCGACCGGACCACAAGCAGTCGATCTACGTGCTCGATGTCATCCTGGATCGAGAATCGACACACCACAATTACTCGAAGGATTTATAACAGAGTAGCAATCACACACTTATTACAATCGAATGTCTCAAGAGAGAACTTAATAAAATAAATATGGCTTAAGACCATCTAAATACGATAACAGCGGAAGGCTTGGAAGAAAAGCGAGTCCATCAACTCCAACGGCATCACTGAGTATAGAACCACGACCTATGCACCTTACTTGTCGTCTGAAAAGTCTGCAACATGAAGCGTTGCAGCCCAAAACAATTGACACATGGAATATCTTTGGCAATGTAACACATAGAGAATAATGGAATGGATAGCCTATACTACATGCATATATGGCTGGTGGAAAGCTCTATGGTTACAGGTTTTGCATAAAGCCAATTTTCCCTCTTGCAAAGGAATAAAATTTATTTAACTATCATGGTGGTTGTGAAACATTGAGAATGGTTGACAGCATTCTCAATCCCAATTAAAAGTACTCATTAACAAACCCAACAATATGAATTTAGAAGTAACATGATGAGATTCACATGATATCCAAGTACTAGATACTCAAGATGTCCATAACCGGGGACACGGCTAACCATGATTAGTTTATACACTCTGCAGAGGTTTGCGCACTTTTCCCCACAAGACTCGATCGCCTCCGTTTGATTTCTCGCACTACATGGTGTTTGAGAAACGGATGACCGAGACATAGTCTTTCAGAAGCACTAGCACCTTACTTGTGGGTAGACCGGTACACCTACTTTCCCCTACATCTGCTAGTCTACCCGTAAGAGTTCGCACAACTTAGTCAACTATGCGAGCCCATAATGGCTTGTGGCTGCACACGGAAGTTTCTAGTTTGAATAATCTCATGATCCCTTTGAGCACGGGTGGCGGTCAGAAGAAATACTGAGCAAGTCTGATAGAAACTAGGTGCCTCAATCCACCCGGATGTGTGTTTAAGTTGCCACCTTAAATAAACCGTTAAATAACAATCTCACATCATCATGGATACACTCACCCAATCCACGTCTACTAGCATAGCATAGCATAATAAGCAAACGTAGAAGTAACTCCCAAAGGTTTGATAATAAAACAGGTAATAGGTACTACCTCATCTACTTCCCATAACCCACAATTTAATTAGATCCTATTCATGCAAGTGTTTGAGGATAGATCTAATGCATAAAAACTGGGTATGAGAAAAGTATGATCAAAGTGTTACTTGCCTTGCTGATGATCCGCGAAACCTAGAGACTCAAGTAGCGGTGGCGCACTCAGGGTAATCTATCGCGAGACAAACAAACAAGCATACAATAAATGCTCATCCAATGCACAGGTAAAACTCAAATAGATCTAACCAGATAGTTCAACTTAAGAACTCCGGTTTGCAAAAGAATCAAATCAAGCGAAACAACGAAAGTCAAGCGGCGGAAGAAAACGACGGTTTACTAATCTGGATCTAAGTCAAATTTTACAGAAGCAAAAACTTGTTTAAGTAGATTATTCAGAAAGAGGGTTTGAGGCGAAACTCCAGCGCTTGAATCGCCTGATTCCGATAAGCGAGCGAAAAGTTATACTAAAAGCGAAAATCGGATCTGGAATCGGGATTAGAAAAATCGCGGATTAAATCCGAGAAAAAGAAAAACGACGAACGGGTTAACGAACGGACGTTCGTTAATTAACCAAAACCAAAAAAGGAAAAAAAAGAAAATAAATAAAAATACTAATAATAAATAAAATAAAAAAATAAAAAAAATAAAAAAACAAAAATACCGAAGAAAACCGCTTGGTTTTTATAAAAAACCGGCACGGAAATCGAGGCGGCGGCGAACCACGGGCGGTGTGCGGCTCCGGCGGCGGGCCATGGCGCTAGGGCGGGGCTAGGGTTTGGTGGGGCGGGCCGGCTCGGGTGGGCTGGGGCGCCGGGTGGCCGCGCTTATATAGGCGCCCCCGAGCGGAGTCCCGCTCGGGTACGGCCCGGTAAGGCGGCGCGTTTTTATTTAAATAATTACACGCAGAAAAATAAATAAAAAGAAGTACTAAACGGACTCCAAAAATCCCGAAATAAATTTTCCCCGGCTTCTAAAATCAAGCCGGATTTAATGAACATTTATTTGGGGCCTAAATGCAATTTTGAAAAACGCGCATTTTTCCTAAATTCAAATAAAAAGGCGAAAACTCCAAAATAAAATCTTATTTGATTTTATTATTAAATCTTCATTATTTCTTTATTTTGGGAAATTCATTTTATTCCCTCTCTCATATTTTTATAATAGAAATAATTGAAGATAAAATAATTAAGATCAAATGATCCTATTTTCAAAATTTGAGAAAACTCAAATATGAAAATAACGAAAATCCCCAACTCTCCCCGTGGGTCCTTGAGTTGTGTAGAATTTCTAGGATCGAGCAAAATGCAAAGAAAATGCAATGAAAAATATGATATGCAATGATGCTCTATGTATAACATTCCAAATTGAAAATTTGGGATGTTACAAACCTACCCCCTTAAGATGAATCTAGCCCTCGAGATTCGGGTTGGCTAGAAAATAGGTGAGGTGGTCTTTAAGCAAATCTTCCTCTCACTCCCGGTGGCTTCATCCTCGTGTGGTGGCTCCTTGAACCTTGCAAAACTTAATGACCTTCTTTGCGGGTGACTCTGCTGGCATACTCCAGAATCTTAACCAGTTTCTCCTCGTAGGTCAAATCATCATTCAACTGAATCGCTTCGAGTGGCACAGTATCTCTCAGTGGTATATTAGCCATCTCTGCGTGACACTTCTTCAACTGAGAAACATGAAACACGTCATGTACTCCTGACAATCCTTCGGGTAATTCCAACTTGTACGCAACTTCTCCCATGTGTTCCAAAACACGATAAGGTCCTACAAATCGAGGTGCTAACTTTCCCTTAACTCCAAAACGCTTAACTCCTCGAAGCGGCGATACTCGAAGATAAACTCTGTCTCCAACTTCGTATTCTGTCTCCTTGCGTTTTGAATCCGCATAGCTTTTCTGTCTTGACTGGGCTACCTTGAGCCTATCGCGAATCAACTTTACTTTTTGTTCAGACTCCTTAATCAAATCCGGTCCAAACAACTGGCGGTCTCCAACTTCATCCCACAACAATGGGGTCCTGCACCTCCTTCCGTACAAGGCTTCGAAAGGGGCCATCTTCAAACTGGATTGATAACTGTTATTGTAAGAAAACTCAGCATACGGCAAGTTGTCATCCCAACTTGATCCATAATCCAAAGCACAAGCTCTAAGCATATCCTCCAAAATCTGGTTGACTCTCTCGGTTTGTCCATCTGTCAGTGGATGGAAAGCTGTGCTAAACTCCAGCCTGGTTCCCAATGTTTCATGCAACTGCTTCCAGAACTTTGAGGTGAATTGGGTTCCTTGATACGATACTCCTCGGAACTCCATGCAAGCATACAATCCTGGTCATGTATATCTTAGCCGATTTGGCACTGCTGTAGGTAGTCTTTACTGGAATGAAATGAGCTACCTTCGTCAAACGATCAACTATAACCCAAATCGAGTCATAGCCTGAACGAGTCCTGGGCAAACCCATGATGAAATCCATACCTAGTTTATCCCACTTCCATTCGGGTATAGGCAATGGCTGTAACAATCCTGCTGGCTTCTGATGTTCTGCCTTCACCCTCTGACATACATCACAAACTGCTACATACTCTGCGATATCTTTTCTTCATTCCGGTCCACCAGAAAGTATTCTTCAAATCCAAATACATCTTGGTATTTCCTGGGTGAATCGAATATGGTGAATCATGTGCCTCTTGTAGAATCAACTTCCTGATCTCCGGGTCATTGGGCACATAAACACGGTCCTCAAACCATAGGGTATCGTGCTCATCCTCACGAAATCCCTTAGCCTTTCCTTCGCTCATTCTCTCCTTTATAGAGGCAATCTCTTTGTCAGTCTTCTGAGCTTCCCTGATCTTGTCCATCAATGTTGACTGAATCTCCAATGCTGCTACATAGCCTCTCGGAACTATTTCCAAACATAGCTCTCGAAGATCCTCGGCTAACTCCTTTGGTATTTCTTTCGTCATTAATGTGTTGACGTGACTCTTACGGCTCAACGCGTCTGCTACAACGTTAGCCTTTCCGGGGTGGTAATGCAATCTCATATCATAATCTTTGATGAGTTCCAACCATCTCCTCTGCCTGAGATTTAGCTCCTTCTGCGTGAAAATGTATTTCAAACTCTTGTGATCCGTATACACCTCACAATGATTTCCAATGAGGAAACGTCTCCATGTTTTCAACGCATGCACTACGGCTGCTAACTCCAAATCATGCATAGCATAATTTAGCTCATGAGGCTTAAGCTGTCGTGAAGCATCTGAAACAACTCTCCCTCCTGCATAAGCCTTTGCTCCAAGTCCTCGGCGTGAAGCGCCGCAATACACCTCATAATCCTTGGTACGATCTGGCAGAATTAACTTGGTGAGGTAACCAAACGTTTCTTCAACTCTTGGAAACTAGCTTCACACTCCTCGGTCCAAATGAACTTGGTATCCTTCTTTAATAATTCTGCCATAGGCTTCGCAATCCTTGAGATATTCTCAATAAATCTTCGGTAGTATCCTGCTAGTCCAAGGGAACTCCGGATCTCTCCAACTATTGTTGGCGCTTCCCAGTTTGTTACGGTGACAACTTTAGTGGGGTCTACTGCTATACCTTCTCCGGATATAACATGTCCAAGAAATCCAACTTCCTTCAACCAAAACTCACACTTCTTGAACTTGGCATACAAGCGATGTTCTCTGAGCTTCTCGAGTACCAAGCATAAATGTTCCTTATGTTCCTCTTCATTCTTCGAGTAAACCAAAATATCATCAATGAACACCACGACGAACTTATCCAAAAACTCCATAAACACTTTGTTCATCATGTTCATAAAATAGGCAGGTGCATTAGTCAGACCAAATGACATAACGGTATACTCATGCAGCCCATACCTGGTGGTAAAAGCCGTCTTAGGTATATCCTGCTCTCGAATCTTTAATTGATGGTACCCTGATCGCAAATCGATCTTGGGAAACACTTTAGCTCCTTGCAACTGGTCAAACAAGTCATTGATCATCGGCAACGGGTATTTGTTCTTAATGGTCACTTCATTCAATCCATGATAATCAACAACCATTCTTAATGATCCATCCTTCTTCTCCACTAAATCTTGGTGATCCCCAAGGCGAAGAACTTGGGCGAATAAAACCTTTATCCAATAACTCCTTAATCTGCTTCTTAATTTCCTCCAAATCTTGGGCTGGCATCCTATATGGTCTCTTAGATATCGACCCAGTGCCTGGCAGTAGTTCAATCAGAAACTCAATGTCTCTATCCGGTGGCATGCACAGCAACTCTTAGGAAACACGTCCGGGTAATCCCTTACCTTGGTACTTCCTCCTGCACAACTCCTGATAAGGAATTTACATGTGCTCTCCTCGGCTCATGCCGTGATACATACTTGATTCTCCTTCCTTTTGGTGTGGTAAGCAAAATTGTCTTGCTGGCGCAATCGATGTTTCCTCCATACATCGACAGCCAATCCATACCAAGTATTACATCCAAACCTTGGGATTCCAATATGATTAAATCCGTTGGGAAAACATGCCTCCCTATTCTTAATGGCACTTGAAAACATCCTTGACTGGCCATATACTCCGCTCCAGGTGAGCTTGCTAGCATGGGTGTGTTTAGAGTTTTAGTGGGTAGGCTAAACTTATCCGCAAATCCCCTTGATATGAATGAATGCGATGCACCAGTATCAAAAAGAACAACTGCGGTAAATGACTTAATCAGAAACTTACCTATTACTGCATCTGGCTGAGCTTCAACCTCCTCCACGGTAACGTGGTTCACTTGCCCTTTGTTGAAAGGGTTCGGCTTCTTTCCTGAGCTTCCATTGCCATTTCCATTCTGGCCTTCTGGACATTCATTTGCATAATGCCCAGTCTTGCGGCACTTAAAGCAAGTGATGTGGCTCAGGTCTACCTTGGATGGTGTTGACGGGTTGGTGCGCTTCTGTCCATTGCTTCCTCCATTCTCGTTCCCATTCTTGGTGCCATTGTGGTTGTGCGAGCTACCTCCTCCATGGGTATGCTGAAATTGTCCTCCTGGCTTTGGGGTAAAGCGAAGTTTCTACTGAGCTCCAGAGTTATTCTTCCCCTGTCCATACTTCCTCTTGCGATAGTCAATTTGCTGCTGCTTCTCTTCAATCATGAGAGCATGGTCTACTAACTCCTGGTAGTTATTGAAAGTGGCTACCATCAACTGCATGCTCAGCTCATCATTCAGTCCTTCTAGAAACTTCTCGTGCTTAGCTGCGTCTGTAGCAACCTCATCTGGGGCATAACGTGCTAGCTTACTGAAATCATCTACATACTGGCCAACTGTCCATCCTCCTTGGCGCAAGTTCGAAACTCACGCTTCTTCATGGCCATAGCTCCTGCTTTGAAACATGGGCGTCTGGAAAGCTTCTTGGCCGATCCCATGTGGCGGTGTCTCTGAGGTAAGTGGTTGTAAAATTCTCCCACCATCTGCTGCGGGTCCTTCAAGCTGATGTCGGCAAATTTCACCCTTTCTCCATCTGTACATCCTGCGGTGGTCAACTCCCTCCCTATCTTACGGAGCCAATCATCTGCAATAATAGGCTCGGTGCTACTGGAAAACACCGGCGGATTTAGCCTTAAGAAACGGGTCAAATGGTCAAGGTGGTGGTGGCGGTGGGTTGTTGTTGTTGTTGTTATTGTTGTTGTTGTTGCCTTGGTTCTGTACCAATGTTTGAATCAGGGCATTCTGCTGCTGAATCAACTGAGTGATCTCTTGTGGGAAGACAAATCCAGGGTCGCGTCTCGGAGGCATCTGAGGGGTTTAAAGAAAAGACGAGATTTTAGAATAGAATGAGGTCTAGAGAGAAACACTACCCATATGCACATGAGACAAATCACACAATATCACTCCAATCAATGCAAACAAGGGCATACAACGGTCTATCTATCGTTACAAAGTCTGAAACTAAAACTAAAATAACATGGGGTAATCTACTCTTGTTATGGTGGTCAACTAGAAAAACTGCTCGATGAAGATTCCATGATATCTGCTCGACTTCATCTTCGTAATCATCATCACTAGGATCGGAATCGGTGTAAATCGATGATGATGTAGTTCTCTGGACAGGTGCTATCTTCATCTTCTCCTCCGGGTGCTGAATTTCCCATGAGTTCTTCAATCTTCTCCTTAAGATCGCCATTTTGTCCCACAAGAGCTACAATCTCCTCCATGTAGTCCTTGCGAGTGGCCTTCAGTTCTCCTTCTAGTTCGATAATCTTGGTTTTTGCTGTCTTCAACTCCATCATGTCTGCGCACATCTGGTTCTCCTGACGTCGAATGTGCTGGTTTAACTCCTGGATGAAAGCTGCAATGGATCTATCCTTCTTAGTGCCAACTATCTCCCATTGTTCATCTCGGCGCCCACAAATCTGGTAGATAGTATCCTTGAGGTCATCTTTGTAAACTTCTCCAATGCGTCCCATGGTTATGTGAGCTGCCATGCTCTTTCCTGTGCTCCAAGTTGGTGCATTGAAAACACACTCTATGGGCTCCGTGATTGGCGCAAGCGTCCTTCCGGGAACTTGAGCTTGAATCTTCGGCGCTCCTCTTGGGTAAAGTGGAATTGTAGGTCCGGTGAAGCTTGGTAATCCAATGTTGAGGTACTTAGTGACTTCCTTCAGTGTCGCCCAAAGGGTGTATCCTCATCAATTTGGGTGAACTTGATCCTCGCTTAGTCATCCTAAAAGAGTAGAAAAGATGAGGAGTCGAAATGAGAAGAGAGTAGTGATCTAGGGCTTTAGCTTAATGGTCGTGTCCTACGATCGTGTGTGCTCGATACCATCTTCGTAGCGACCGGACCTCAAGCGATCGATCTCTATGCTCGGTGTCATCCTGGATCGATAATCTTGACACGACCACGATTACTCGAAGTATTTATAACAGAGTAGCAATCACACACTTATTACAATCGAATGTCTCAAGAGAGAACTTAATAAAATAAATATGGCTTAAGGCCATCTAAATACGATAACAGCAGAAGGCTTGGAAGAAAAGTGAGTCCATCAACTCCAACGGCATCACTGAGTATAGAACCACGACCTATGCACCTTACTCGTCGTTCGAAAAGTCTCGCAACATGAAGCGTTGCAGCCCGAAACAATTGACACATGGAATATTGGCAATGTAACACATAGAGAATAATGGAATGAATAGCCTATACTACATGCATATATGGCTGGTGGAAAGCTTTACGGTTACAGTTTTGCATAAAGCCAATTTTTCCCTACTGCAAAGGAATAAAATTTATTTAACTATCATGGTGGTTGTGAAACATTGAGAATGGTTGACAGCATTCTCAATCCCAATTAAAAGTACTCATTAACAAACCCAACAATATGAATTTAGAAGTAACATGGTGAGATTCACATGATATCCAAGTACTAGATACTCAAGATGTCCATAACAGGGACACGGCTAACCATGATTAGTTTATACACTCTGCAGAGGTTTTGCACTTTTCCCCACAAGACTCGATCGCCTCCGTTTGATTTCTCGCACTACATGGCGTTTGAGAAGCGGATGACCGAGACGTAGTCTTCGAAGCACTAGCACCTTACTTGTGGGTAGACCGTACACCTACTTTCCCTACATATGCTAGTCTACCGTAAGAGTTCGCACAACTTAGTCAACTATGCGAGCCCATAATGGCTTGTTGCTGCACGAAAGTTTCTAGTTTGAATAATCTCATGATCCCTTTGAACACGGGTGGCGGTCAGAAGAAATACTGAGCAAGTCTGATAGAAACCAGGTGCCTCAATCCACCCAGGATGTGTGTTTAAGTTGCCACCTTAAATAAACCATTAAATAACAATCTCACATCTGTCATGGATACACTCACCCAATCCACGTCTACTAGCATAGCATAGCATAATAAGCAAGCGAGAAGTAACTCCCAAAGGTTTGATAATAAAACAGGTAATAGGTACTACCTCATCTACTTCCCATAACCCACAATTTAATTAGATCCTATTCATGCAAGTGTTTGAGGATAGATCTAATGCATAAAAACTGGGTATGAGAAAAGTATGATCAAAGTGTTACTTGCCTTGTCGATGATCCATGAAACCTAGAGACTCAAGTAACAAAGGCGACTCCGGGTAATCTATCGCGAGACAAACAAACAAGCATACAATAAATGCTCATCCAATGCACAGGTAAAACTCAAATAGATCTAACCAGATAGTTCAACTTTAGAACTCCGGTTTGCAAAAAGAATCAAATCAAACGAAGCAACGAAAGTCAAGCGGCGGAAGAAAACAGCTTTGTTTTACTAATCTGGATCTAAGTCAAATTTTACAGAAGCAAAAACTTGTTTAAGTAGATTATTCGGAAAGAGGGTTTGAGGCGAAACTCCAGCGCTTGAATCGCTGATTCCGATAAGCGAGCGAAAAGTTATACTAAAACGAAAATCAAATCGGAATCGCGATCGAAAAATCGCGGATTAAATCCGAGAAAAGAAAAACGACGAGCGGGTTAACGAGCGGACGTTCGTTAATTAACGAAACAAAAAAAAGAAGAAAAAAGAAAATAAAAACCGAAATAACCGAAAAACCCAAGAAAACCACTCGGTTTTTATAAAAAAGCGGCACGAAATCGAGGCGGCAAACCTCGGAGGCGGCTTGTGTGTGGGCGCTTAGGCGGGCTAGGGTTTGGCAGGCGGGCGGCTCGGGTGGGCTGGGCGCCGGGTGGCAGCGCTTATATAAGCGCCCGGCGGAGTCCGCTCGAGTGCGGCCCGATAAGGCGGTCGCGTTTTTTAATAATTCTGCATGAAAATAATAATATAAAGAAGTACTAAGCGGACTCCAAAAATCCTGAAATAAATTTTCCCGCTTCTAAAATCAAGCGGATTTAATGAACATTTATTTGGGGCCTAAATGCAATTTTGAAAAAGCAGCATTTTCCTAAATTCAAATAAAAAGGCGAAAAACTCCAAAATAAAATCTTATTTGATTTTATTATTAAATCTTCATTATTTCTTTATTTTGGGAAAGTCATTTTATTCCCTCTCTCATATTTTTGTAATAGAAATAAGTGAAGATAAAATAATTAAAATCAAATGGTCCTATTTTCAAAATTTGAGAAAACTCAAATATGAAAATAACGAAAATCCCCAACTCTCCCCGTGGATCCTTGAGTTGTGTAGAATTTCTAGGATCGAGCAAAATGCAAAGAAAATGCAATGAAAAATATGATATGCAATGATGATCTATGTATAACATTCCAAATTGAAAATTTGGGATGTTACACGCCCCCGAGCCCCGCCACCACCACCCGACGCCGCCAGCCCCTCCGCCCCGAAGCCGAGCCGCGCCGCAAGCCGCCGCCGCCGCCTCGCCCTACCGATGAAGCCCCAGCCCGCCGGAGCCCCGCGCCTCGCCGGATCCGACGAGGTAGCCACCGCCGCCGGTTTTCTCAAGAAAACCGATTCGTTTTTTTTAAACCCTAGTTCGTTTTTTTTGATCGGTTCGCCGGTTTTTCCCGGTTCTTCTATTTAGCGGACGTTCGTCCGTACGTTCGTTTTAACTAACGATTTTCGCTCTCTAGTTACAGACAACGAACGCTCGTTTGTTAGCCTGTTCGTCAGTTTTGTTTTTTTCGGATTTTTCCGCAATTATTTTCGGTCGCGATTTCTGATCTGATTTTCGTTTCAGTTTATCTTCTCGCTCGTTTATCGGAATCAGGCGATTCAAGCACCTAGATCTTCGTCTCGAAACCCTCTTTCTATTTAACCAACTTAAACAAGATTTTGGTACTATAAAATTTGACTTTAGTTCGGATTAGTAAACGGATCTTGTTTCTTTCGCAGTTTGAGTTTCATTGCTCCGTTTGATTCGATTCTTTTTGCAAACCGGAGTTCTTAAGTTGAACTTTCTGGTCAATCTCTCTTATTTGAGTTTTGCGCGTGCATCTTTGCTTGATTGCTTATGTATGCTATTGTTTGTTTGCGATAGAATTCCCGGAGTGCGAAGCGTGCTACTACGAGTCCCTAGGTTTCGTGGATCGTCAGCAAGGCAAGTAACACATTGATCATACTCTTTCCATACCCAGTTTTTATGCATTAGTTTCAATCCTCAAACATTGCATGGTTAGGATGTCATTAACATGTGGGTTGGGAAGTAGTTGCTGAGGTAGAACCTATTGCCCTGTTATATTCAAACCCTTGGGAGTTACTTCTACGTATTGATTATATTGATATGCTATGCTCGTAGACGTGGTTTTGGTGAGTGAAATCCATGACAGATGTGAGATTGTTAATTAATGGTTCAACTTAAGGTGGCAACTTAAATACACATCTGGGTGGATTGAGGCACCAGGAGAATCCAGTGTTGCCTGTATTTTTGGAAATCCCGGGGTTCCATGTGATCTTCCTATGGACCGCCACCCATGCTCAAAGGGAACTGAGATGATTCATGCTAGAAACTTCCGTGTACAGCCACAAGCTATTATGGGCTCTAGCATAGTTGAGTAAGTTACGTGAAGCTCTCGAAGAGGTAGATCAGCAGGTAGTGGGTTGTAGGTTTGGTATGGTCTGCCCGGAGTAGAGAGTTAATGTTTCTGAAAGACTGCGGTCATCCGTTTCTCAAACACCATGTAGTGCGAGAAATCCAACGGAGGCGACCGAGTCTTGTGGGGAAAAGTGCACAAACCTGTGCAGAGTGTACAAACTAATCATGGTTAGCCGTGTCCCCGGTTATGGACAATCTTGAGTATCTAGTACTTGGAGTATCTTAAGTATATCATCACTCTTAATTAATACTGTTGGGTTGTTAATTACTTTAATTGGGATTGAGTTGGAGGAACCTTCTCAATGATGTTTCAACTACCATGATAGTTAAATTAAAATCTATTCCTTTGTTGTAGGGAAAAACTGCCTTTTCGCAAAACTATAACCATAGAGCTTTCCACGAGCCAAATATGCATGTAGTAATAGCATTATTTTGTTCTTGCTCTACTGTGTTATATTGCCAGCATATTCCATGTGCTGACCCATTTTCGGGCTGCAACGTATTATGTTGCAGACTTTCCAGACGAGGAGTAAGGTTCGTTAGGTCGTTGCCGTGCAGCTCAGCTATGCCGTTGGAGTTGATGGACTCACTTTATCTTCCAAGCCTTCCGCTGTTATCATATTAGATGGTCTTAAGCCATATTTATTGTAATAAGTTCTCTTTTGAGACATTCGATGTAATAAGTGTGTGATTGCTACTCTGTTATAAATCCTTCGAGTACTGTGTGTGTCAGCATTACCGATCCAGGGATGACACGGAAGCACAGAGACTTGACCGTTTGAGGTCGGGTCGCTACAAGATGGTATCAGAGCACACGCTGAGTGTAGGACACGACCACTAAGATAAAACCTAGGTCACTCTTCTCTACTCATTTTTGACTCCTCTCCATTTTCTACTCTTTAGGATGGCGAAGATGAAGAACAAGTTTGCGCAACCGGATGAAGACACCCCTTTTGGACGCCACTTGAAGGAAGTCACTAGGTACTTGAACATTGGAATACCAAGCTTCACCGGGACGTACAATGCCACCTTACCAGAAGAGGAGCGCTAGATGATTCAAGTACAAGTTCCAGGAAGGACGTTCTCACCAACCACTAAGCCCATAGAATTTTCTTTTGAAGCACCCACCTGGAGTCTAGGCAAGAGTATGGCAGCCCACATTACCATGGGACGCATTGGGGAAGTCTACAACAAGGATCTTAAGGACACTATCTACCAGATATGTGGGCGCTGAGACGAGCAATGGGAGATGATCAGCACCAAGAAGGACATATCCATTGCGGCTTTCATCCAGGAGCTAAACCAGCACATTCGACGTCAGGAGAACCAGATGTGCGCAGACATGATGGATTTGAAGAAGGCGAAGACTAGGATCATCAAGCCGGAAGAAGAACTTAAGTTTACACGCGATGGATATGAGGAGGAAATTAAGACACTATTGGAGAAGAATGATGACCTGGTAAAGAAGATCGGAGTATTCATGGGAGATCCAGCGCCGGGAAGTGAAGACGACGATTCCACTTGCCCGGACAACTACATCATCATCGACGACACCGACTCTGACCCTAGTGATGATGAATATGAAGATGAAGCTGGAGCAGACATCATGGAGTCTTCCACCGATCAAAATTTCTAGATGACCACCAAATGATTAGTAGTATTCCCCCATGTATTTAGTAGTAGTTGAGCACTTTTGTGATAGTTCTAGACCACTTGTATGCCCTTGCTTGATTGATTGAGTGAAATGTTTGTGTTTGTCTCATGAGCATATGGGTAGTGCTTTCTCATTAGACCCCTTTTCTATTCTGATCTCTTCCATCTAAACCCATCAGATGCCTCCGAGACGTGACACCGGATTTGCCTTCCCGCCGGAGCTCACTCAGTTGATCCAGCAGCAGAACACCTTGATGCAATTGCTAGTTCAGAATCAAGGCAACAACAACAACAACAACAACCCGCCTCCAGTTGACAACCTAGCCCGTTTTCTGAGGTTACAGCCGCCGGTGTTTTCCAGTAGCACCGAGCCTATAGTTGCTGATGATTGGCTGCGCCGTATTGGAAAGGATTTGACCACCGCAGGTTGCACAGATGCCGAGAAGGTGCGCTTTTCCGCACATCAATTGGATGGACTAGCAGCCTCATGGTGGGAGAATTACACAGCCACTTTCCCCATAGCCAATGTCACTTGGGACCAGTTTCAGCAAGCTTTCCGTACATCCCATGTCTCAACTGGAGCCATGAATATGAAGAAGCGTGAGTTTCGCATCTTACGCCAAGGGAACCGTATTGTGGCTCAGTACGTGGATGAGTTCAGCAAGTTATCCAGCTATGCCCCTGATGATGTGGCCACAGATGCCGCGAAGCAAGAGAAGTTTATGGAAGGGCTGAATGATGAGATGAGCATGCAGTTGATGGTAGCAACCTTCAACAACTACCAGTAGTTGGTAGATAAGGCTCTTATGATTGAGGGAAGCAGCAGCAGATTGAGAGCCGTAAGAGGAAGTATGGACAAGGGAGGTATAACTCAGGAGCTCAGCAGAAGCCTCGCCTACCCCCGAACTCGGGAGGACTTGTTCATAACCATGGAGGCCATAACCACACCGGAGGAAGTTCGCATAACCACAATGGTTCTAAGAATGGGAATGGAAACGGAAATGGGAGGTTGAAGAGCAGCCAGACGCGGTTATAGGTAAGTTTTTGGTTAAGTCATTTACCGCTCTTGTTCTTTTTGATACTGGTGCATCGCATTCATACATATCAAGGGGATTCATGGATAAGTTTAGACTACCAACCCAAACCCTTAGGACCCCTCTGTTAGTGAGTTCACCTGGAGCAGAATATATGGCTAGTCGATGGTGCGACCAGATACCCCTAACCATTGGCACCCATGTTTTTCCGTCCGACCTAATAATCTTGGAGTCACAAGGATTGGATGTGATATTAGGTATGGACTGGATGTCAAAGTATGGAGGAAGCATTGACTGTGCTAGTAAATCTATTTATCTCACCACCCCGGAGGGAAAAAGGATTAAGTATGTATCTAGGCATGTGCCTAGGAGGAGCCAAGTGAATACCCTCATGGGAGTTGTTCAGGAGGAAGTACCTATAGTGAAGGATTACCCGGATGTTTTCCAAGAGGAGTTACCAGGCATGCCACTGGATTGAGATATCGAGTTTTTGATAGAGCTAGTGCCACGTACAGGGCCAATATCCAAGAGACCCTATTGGATGCCCGCAAATGATCTGGAGGAGATTAAGAAACAGATCAAGGAGTTATTGGAGAAAGGTTACATTCGATGGAGTTCATCAACATGGGGAGCCCCAGTGCTTTTGGTTGAGAAGAAGGATAAGTCCCTAAGAATGGTGGTTGATTATCGGGCCTTGAATGAGGTGACGATCAAGAACAAGTACCCACTGCCGATGATCAATGATCTGTTTGATTAGCTGCAAGGAGCTAAGGTGTTTTCTAAGATCGACCTGCGATCGGGGTACCATCAGTTGAAGTTTCGAGAGAAGGATATACCCAAGACATCATTCACCACACGGTATGTGCTGTATGAATATACGATCATGTCATTTGGACTGACTAACGCCCCTGCCTATTTCATGAGCATGATGAACAAGGTGTTCATGGAGTATTTGGACAAGTTTGTCGTGGTGTTTATTGATGATATAATGGTATACTCGAAGAATGAAGAGGATCACAAGGAGCATTTGTGTTTAGTTCTCGAGAAACTCAGGGAACACCAGTTGTATGCCAAGTTCAGCAAATGCAAGTTTTGGTTGAAGGAAGTCGGATTCCTTGGACATGTTATATCAGGAGAAGGTATAGCAGTAGACCCCACCAAGGTTCAGTCATTCACTGAATGGTTGGCACCCACTTCAGTTAGCGAGATCCGCAGTTTTCTTGGACTCGAAGGGTACTATCGGAGATTCATTGAGAATTTTTCCAAGATTGCGAAGCCAATGACGGAGTTATTGAAGAAGGATACAAAGTTTAAATGGACGGAAGATTGCGAGGCAAGTTTCCAGGAGTTAAAGAAACGTTTGACTACAGCCCAGTCTCGATAATCGCCAGATATACGTAAGGATTTCCAAGTGTATTGCGACGCCTCTCGCTTAGGACTTGGAAGTGTGCTCATGCAGGACGGAAGAGTTGTTTCGTATGCCTCGCGACAACTAAAACCGCACGAACTGAATTAGGCCACACATGATTTGGAGCTAGCAGCCGTAGTGCATGCGTTGAAGACTTGGAGACATTACCTTATTGGAAACCGTTGTGATGTGTACACGGATCATAAGAGTTTGAAGTACATTTTCACACAGAAGGAACTGAACCTTAGGTAGAGGAGATGGTTGGAGCTTATAAAGGATTATGACATGAAGCTACACTATCATCCAGGAAAGGCCAATTTCGTAGTAGACGCTTTGAGCCGGAAGAGTTATGCTAATATCCTAGAGAGCCGGAAGAGTTATGCTAATATGCTAATACCATAACAATTACGCAGAGGATCTCAGGGAACTTCGATTGGAGATTGTTCCTAGAGGTTTTGTTGCAACAATGGAGGTTCAGTCTACATTGTTGGGCAAGATTCGAGAAGCTCAGAAGGATGACAAAGAGATTGCTGAGATAAAAGAGAGAATGAGCAAAGGAAAGGCCAAAGGTTTTCGTGAGGATGAGCACAACACCTTGTGGTTTGAGGACCGAGTTTATGTGTCCAATGACCCAGAGATCAGGAAGTTAATACTTCAAGAGGCTCATGACTCACCATACTCGATACACCCCGGAAACACCAAGATGTATTTGGATTTGGAGGAACATTTCTGGTGGACTGATATGAAGAAGGATATCGCCGAGTATGTAGCCGTATGTGATGTATGTCAGAGAGTGAAGGCAGAGCATCAAAAACCAGCAGGATTGTTACAGCCTATGTCGATACCCGAATGGAAGTGGGATAAACTTGGCATGGATTTTATCACCGGATTGCCCAGGACCAAATCAGGATATGATTCTATATGGGTAGTAGTTGATCGCTTGACCAAAGTGGCTCACTTTATCCTAGTGAAAACAATTTATACAAGTGCGAAGTTGGCCAAGATATATATGTCCAGGATCGTATGTCTGCATGGAGTTCCGAGGACCATCGTATCAGATAGAGGAACATAGTTTACCTCAAAGTTTTGGCATCAGCTGCACCAGACTTTGGGAACAAGATTGGAGTTCGATCTGACATTTCACCCATGAGCGGATGGGCGGAGAGAGAGTCAAGCAGATTCTGGAGGACATGTTGAGAGCCTGTGCACTAGATTATGGATCTAGTTGGGATGACAATTTGCCTTACACAGAGTTCTCATACAACAATAGTTACCAATCCAGTTTGAAGATGGCACTGTTCGAAGCCCTATATGGACGAAGGTGCAGAACACCGCTGATGTGGGATGAAGTAGGAGACTGGCAGTTGTTTGGACCAGACTTGATCAAGGAGTCTGAAGAGAAAGTTAAGCTGATTCGAGATAGACTGAAGATAGATCAGTCCAGGCAGAAGAGTTATGCAGATTCAAAACGCAAGGAGGTAACCTATGAAATTGGAGACAGAGCATATCTGCGAGTATCACCTTTGCGAGGAGTGAAATGTTTTGGAGTTAAGGGAAAGTTAGCTCCGAGATTTGTAGGACCATATCGTGTTTTGGAACGTATGGGAGAAGTTGCCTACAAGTTGGAGTTACCTGAAGGACTGTCAGGAATTACCTGAGTTGACCGTATCGTGTCACGCTGAGATGGCCGATATACCGTTAAGAGATACAGTACCCTTGGAGTCGATTCAGTTGGACAGTGATTTGACTTATGAGGAGAAGCCAGTTAGGATTCTTGAGTTTGCCAGTCGAGTCACCCACAGCAGGGTTATCAAGTTTTGCAAAGTTCGGTGGAGCCACCATACCAAGGATGAAGCCACCTGGGAACGAGAGGACGATCTTCACAAAGACCACCCACACCTATTTTCTAGCCAACCCGAATCTTGAGGGCGAGATTCATCTTAAGGGGGTAGGTTCGTAACATCCCAAATTTTCAATTTGGAATGTTATACATACATCATCCATGCATATCATATTTTATTGCATTTCATTTCGCGATCCTCGAATAGAGTAGGACAGTTGGCAAGCAATACATTGAGCTCTTCTTATTGATAAAGCCAGTAATAATCAAACTAGAAAGAAAAATAAAAAAGACAAAGGAAAATATCTGCATGAATCTTCGCGTAACATCAATGGCATAGGACCTAGATGTGCATTACTTAGAGCACATCTAGATGTGCTTTAGCAATACTGTCAAACAAAACCCCTAATCATCATTGCAAATAGCGCATAGAACATGGCTAATGCGACAACCACAACTACACATGCTAGTTCCTTCTTGTCTCTTTCTTTCATCTGTTGCCTATGATTGATTCTTTCTTGCTTCATCGTACTGATTGTACATTCTAGATCAGCCAGTTTCTTCTTCAGCTTCACGTTATCTTCTGCGAGCTTGGTGATAACACTCCGAGCCCTGCCATGCCATTCTTCATCCAGCCAGTTAACAAAGGCACAAGCCTCATATCCCTACCAATGTTAAATAGTATTCTGGATGAGCGGTGGCATTAACTGAAGTAAAATGATGAACTTAATTAGCACTAACCTCTAAGGGGCAACTGAGAAACCTCCTGCCAATGTCAAATCCCTCCGTGCATACACGTCAAGTGGGAGTGTGCCCGTGCACACAACTCACCTTTTGGTACTTCTCGGTGGCACAAAACTCAGAGTCGAACTCGTGTTGCGAGAGTCTGGAGTCATGCTCCGGATCCGGCGACAGATCGCTTTCCTGGGGGGGGGGGGTCATTCAGGACGGATTCAGCAAGGAGCTATACTTTGGACATGCTAAAATAGATCAGGTGTAGCGACCAGACCTCAAACAGTCTAATCTCTGTGCTCAGTGTCATCCCTGGATCAGCAATGCTGACACCACACAGTACTCGTGTGACACTCCAAAAACATTCTTTTGGCTTTCTTCAAAAAATTGTTGGATTTGAAGAAGGTCTTCTAAACCCTTCCAAAAATCTCTCTCAAAAGCCTTTTCCCTTTAGCAAATATTTTATTTTTGCATCTCCTCCAACTCTGGTGTTTGGTTTTTAAATTTTTCTTCTGATTGCCCTCTTCTCAAAATTTCAAGAAAAATCTTTGGAGTTTATTTTTCTTTCAAAAAGAAAACCCTAGGAGTTTTTCATCTTCTCCCAAATTTGAAACCACTCATGATTTTACCATGCACCACATGGTAAAATCTTCCCAAAAATCTCTCCTTCCACTTTGGGCAATCCAAACATTCTGTCTCAACTAGTTCAACCCTTTTCTGAATTTTATTTCATTTATTTCTCCTCCCAAATCTTTTCTGTCCATTATTTTGAGCCTAGGAGATTTGCAAAGAAAGTACCTAAATGCATTTGAGTTTTGACCTCAAACCAACTCCCCTGGATAGTCCTTGGTACCCACAACCTAGAACAATCAAGACCCACTCCTCTTCTTTTCAAAAATTTCAAATTTCAGTCTCGCAAGTTTGGACCAGATTTGTCAAATTTGGTGAAATTCATATCTTCTCTGCTCCAAAAATTTCACAAAATTCAGGCAGCCTCTAGATGCAATGAGAGGCCCTCCACCAAAAACCAGCTCAAGGAAAATCCCTACATGCCTAAATCATTCTGTCGAACACCTTGCATGCACTATTACCGTTCATCTTGATTAAATTCAGATTACTGATGTCGTTCTCCATCGAGTTTCGGTCACATGCCCACAGTGCACTTGGCACGTTGCTCACAGCCTAGCCTGCTTGTCCGAAGCTTCACACGCGTGCTTGGCGTGTTCCTGGCGTCGGTGGCACCCTGGCCGCTGCGGCGGCGTGTCTTGGCGGGCAGAACCACCGTAACGGCCGACAGGGAGCAAAACTGCGGCATAACGCCGTTCGGCGCCGCCCAAACCTCCTGATAGCTCCGCGTAGCCATTTCCTTGCCAGCACACGCATGCAGCACCGTCGCCGTGGCACGGGGCCAGAGCGCGCGTTCTCGCCGACGGGCGTCAGGCGGCCGTTCCGTCGAGGACAGTAGTAACCTCGCCCACCTTGCTGAGTTGGACACTGGGATAGCACCAGTACTTCGTCTAGTCGATGCTCAAACTCCTAAGCAGACCGTGCAGCCACAGCGCCGCCGTAATCACTCGCCGGACTTATCCGATTCACGGCAACCCACTCGGGCCGGCTATAAATAGCACCCCGAGCTTGCTCTCGCCCCCGCACAACTCCACCACCTCTCCAGATCCCGCCTAGCTACTGGAAGAGCCTCGAGGGGCCCTTCTTCATCAACTCCGGCCACCTCGTTCCGCCTCGGCCTCCACCTCGATTTACTCCGGTGAGGTCGTCTCCGGCGCCCTAACCTCGTCAACAACCCTCTCGGGCAACTAAGAGTCTAACCCCCACTCCAATTTGATCTTCACAGCTCTCTCCGACGAGGTCCACGATGCCCGAACCGCCCGTCGCCGGAGCAAGGGCCGCCGTCGACAAGGTGCTCGCGGCGACCACTTCCACCTCCCACAGACGGAAGGGCGTGCCGATCACGAAGGTACCGTCCGATCACTCGCCTCGCCGTGGATCGCCCGGCACCACCGCACCTCTCTCGCGCCCGTCGCACCCTGTTTCCCTCTTTTAAATTTTCAAACCTGACAGTGGAGCCCGCTGTCAGCCTCTCGATCGTTTCTTTTAAACGAACCTTTTACGGACTTTTACGCAAAGCCCCCTGGAAGTTTTCTGTTTCATTACAGAGAGGTCCCTGGACCAAAACCCTTATATCTTTTAAACAGAAAAGTATTTTTGTTTTATTCTTTTTTTGTTCTCTTTAGATTTTTGTCTACTTTTTTATCAGATTTATTTGAGAATTTAGTTGGAATATTTTTGTGCACCTCGCGGTATTTACGTTACGTGCGTATTTTTCTTATACCGTAGATTCCGGAGGAAGCAATGGAGCCGCAAACTTCGCACAGTTAGACTCCGACTACTCCGAACCAGGCAAGCAATGTTTGAACTTTTGATATGATGAGTGTTTGGGCATGTTTGCATTATTTTTGTATCATGGCACGTTCATGAGCATTTCGATGATAGTTTATCTTGTAAGAGTTGAGGCAAATGAGCTCGGTAAATCCATGAGTTGTTGGAAACTGGTTGCATGGCCATGAGTTGGCATGAGTATGGGTAAGATGGCAGTGTTGTAGCATGCCAGGCTTATGACAGATCGTTGACCCCGTGTCAACACAAATCGATCAGATTCTCGTCCGTCTCCCTTTCAGACTACCACTGTTTCCGCAAGGGATACGGCTTAATAAGTCGCAAACCACTTCTGGTACACACCAAATTGAGAGGCGGGATGAAGGTTCCATGGCCCTAGATTAAAGCCTTTCATCCGTCGGGGGCATGGGTGTTTCGGTTGGGACGAGAGGGGGCACCCTTAGGCGTGTGTATATAAATTTGATCCCATGCTATTCGAGATTGTGATCTCCCGTCTCAAAGTTTTTCTTAAACGCTGTCTAGGGTGATTCCTGGCAGCGTGAGGTATGATGGGTGTGTACTAGCTAGTTGTGTTTCCTCCAAAATACCGTAACGGAACTAGTCCTTCGTGACTACGAAATCCGTTGGCTGTGGACAATTTTGGTACAAACTCTGCGAGTCAAAATTCTTGAATTCATCTTATTCATGTCCAAGTACCGTGTTCACCTTATCTTGTCGATGTCGGTCTCGGTGATGTAAAACTCCCGATAACCATGTGAGTGTTAAGTGTTTATTTTCCTGTGAATGGACTAACCCGCTTATTGTCTTGTGAGGAATATTTTCCGTGAGCACCATTTCTTGTCGATTATGAATAATGAATTATAAGCCCTTTCACGATGTCGCTCAGACGTCCATTATGCATTGCTATTATTTACTTTTGTTATAAGCCCTTTTGCGATGTCGCTCGAGACATCCGATCGTGGCATTGTTATTATTTACTTTTATTATAAGCCCTTTCACGATGTCGCTCGGACATCCATCGCTGCATTGTTATTATTTACTTTTATTATAAGCCCTTTCTGCGATGTCGCTCAGACATCCGACTGCGGCATTGCTATTATTTACTTTCGTTATAAGCCCTTTCTGTGATGTCGCTCTGACGTCTGACTGCAGCACGCGTGTATTTTCTTTCAATATAAGCCCTTTATGAGGTGTCGCTAGACGCTCGATCGTGGCATGCTTTACTTATTTGTTCACCCTTGGCGCCGCTCGGACACCGATCGGTTTTGAGTTTATCTTCTTTGGGTTTTCGAGCGGACTACCGTTGATCCCCTTTTTTACTTACTTGTGTTACTGATTTGATAGCACATTGTTCTAAATTAATCATGTCGCATTCATGCATTCATTTGTTATATCTTTTGTCCGAACTATCTTGCGAGTACTTTCAAAGTACTCACGGCTTGTTGATTTGGCGGATCTTGTGGCGATCTCATGGATGAAGAGTTCGATAGCGAGTCCGACGCCTAGAGGAATCCCGGTCGGTCTCGTGCGACCCTGGATTAGTCATTGTGATATATCCGCTTCGCTACCCAAATAAATTCATCGAGCCTCACCTCGGCCTTCGATGAGCCGCCGATCTGATGAGACTTATTAACCACCCCACTGTGTTATTCCACCAACCACTCTTACCTCGAGTCAGTAGTATTTCCACCCCACACCATTGTGTCATATCCGCCATCATGTATAATTATTGGCATGTTTGTAATAATTGGTTGGGCATCTTCAGCCCGGCCCTGTAATATTTTAATGCTACTGGCTTATTGTATCAAAGTTTTGTCTACCGGTATGGAGGATTTTCCTCATATTGGAATTCATAGGTCGGCTGTTCGATAAATATTTTTATTGAAAACCGGTCGTGACAAGCTTGGTACAGAGCCGGCTGACTGTAGGAAGCCACTAGGTGCGATCGCTAATCGGTTATTAGCAAGATAGAGCTTTTATTATTTTTACAAATGTAGTCAATTTCGACGATCAACATAAAATTTATGATTTGACTACTCAGAATTTTGCCTACTTTTGTAGATGGTCTGGCAACGACTGCGAGTCGCAGATGTTTGCCAACATGCCCGATGGGTTCGTCAAGCTTCTCTCCTTCATCGTCCAAGTCGCGATAGGGCCAGCTGTGCGCCCAGTCTTCTCACTCTCTCAGCACAAGATCAATGACCGTCTAACCATGCACCAAGCCGCGGTGCAATTCAAGGGAGGGCGAGTTGAGCATTACCGGTTCTTGGGGAGAGCCATGCCCACAGAGAAGCATATACTGCAGATAGCAGCCCGTGAGGCGATAGCTCGTCTCAGGGATATCCTTCCTTCGATGAAGACTCGTCGTTATCGCTACCTGCCATGTCATGTGCCATATACCTGCCACTACGCGTTCTCTTGCCCCAGAGGAGAACGGGACGAAGCTTTTGAGATGCTCATCGAGTATCTCCGGGCTTTGGAGGCAGCCTTCGACAACCTGGTGGACGACTTTGTAGCTGCCCGCATGGACTCAGTCCATGGCTGTGCCGCCAACAGGAGGGAGCTCCTGCGCGCCGCACCGCCACTGACTTTCGTCTCGTCATCAGCATCGTTTGCTCCTACTGCTCTCACCTCTACTCGTCGCCTGCCTACCACGGAGGATTTCAACCATGTCATTGCGCCTACTCCGGTTCGTTCTGCACCACCCCTCGTGCCCGCTCATGTTCGAGTTGTCCCGCACAGGGCACCTGCTCCACCAACTCAGCGCAACACCTCACGTCTGGAGCCTATCTCCGAAGAGGAGGTTGAGTCCCCACCTCACTCGCCTCACCCTTGGCAGGCCAAGGAAATCCTTACCATTTCCGACTAAATGCACGCTTAGCCGCCATGCGATGTACCGATTTGTACGATATGTTTATATGTACATAGGCTGTGAGAAGTAGCTTGTTTGCGCATCATGTAGGATCTGGAGGAGTGCACTAGACTAAATAACATGTCAGGATTATGTACGCATATCCTGAGTGATGTATTATATAATTACTGCTTGCGTGTAAGATATGTAATGGACAGTCCTTCTCCGTGCGCAAACGTTTACTCTCTTGAAAAATCTTGGAGCATTTGCGACTTTTTTTCCGTCTTCTTGAATTTATTGATTTTTGCGGCTCAATTTCTTTTATTATGAGTGTTTCAAAATATATCCCCAGAGTGAACTATGTCTCGTCCTTGGACGCGCTCCATGCCGACTCCGACAGAGGAAAATTATGGCACACCCCCAGGCAACAATTTCACACAGGGGCAGACAAGTCAACAGGACAGTGAAACGGCACTTTCCCAAATGTGTCGTCTTTATGAACAAAGTCAGCAGCAACATCAGGAAATAATGAACCAAGTCATCAATATGGGGAATCACCGTGGACAGTACTAGCAGCAATCAAAGTTATCTGAGCTACAAAAGACACGTCCCCAAACATTTTCTCACACTGACAAACCTCTTGAAGCTGAGGACTGGCTTCGAGACATGGAAAGAAAGTTAATTATTGCCCAGTGTTCAGATCTTGAGAAAGTGCTTTATGCTCCGCACTATCTCACTGGAGCAGCCGCATCGTGGTGGGAAAATTTCCTACACATGCACCCCAACAAAAATAATATAACATGGGAGGAATTTAAAGAAGGTTTTCGTGGGGCACATATTCCTAAGAGTCTTATGAAGATCAAAAAGAGAGAATTTGATGACCTCAAGCAAAGGACAATGACGGTGTCAGAATACAACAGTCAGTTTACTCTGCTGTCTCGCTACGCCAACGAGGAGCGTATGTCGGAAAACAAAAAGATGGAGAAATTCCTAGACGGTCTGACACCCGCGCTTAAATGCCAATTGGTTGTACACACCTTTCCAGATTTTAAGACGCTGGTGGATAAGGCCATTACCTTGGAAAATGAGAGACGCGGCTTAGAAGATTTCCGCAAGCGGAAGAGGGACCAGACTAATCACGCCCGCAACCACCGCAGCAAGACAGATGTTCAGAAAAACTGGACACCCAAGCCCACGACAAGCGTCTCATGCCCAATCAAGAATTTCCATGCAAGGGACAAGGAGTTCACATACCGCCCAGGCGTTACTGTTACGCTTAGGAGAAGAAGGGCACTATGTCAAGCGGTGCCCCAAGCCAAGGAACTCGACCCCAAAGCCGAACAACGGAGGCAATAATTGGCGCCAAAGCGCAACAATTTCAACCCAAATAACAACCACGGAAGGGTCATCGAACCACGTGACCAAAGAGGAAGCACAAAATGCCCCAGATATCGTACTCGATGCGTTTCGTCAACACAATACCTGCCATGGTTTTGTTTGATTCTGGAGCTTCTCACTCATTCGTTTCGAAAAGCTTTGCTTTGCAAAATAATTTTTCGATGCTTCCCTTGGAAAAATCTATGATCGTCAAGTCCCCGGAATTAAGCAAGTTACCTGAATTATTGCGGGGTGTGGTTATCGAGTTTGAAGGGTTAAAGTTTCACGCAAATCTTATCGTGTTGGAAAATAAAGGACTGGATGTCATCTTAGGGATGGATTGGTTAACCACCAACAAAGGCTTTATTGACTGCTTCAACAGGACCGTGATTCTCACCCACCACCACGGGAAGACCATAAAGGTTTCAGCCAAGGAAAGAAAAATATCCCGGCAACTGAGATTGAACAAGGTAGATATTTCTGAATTGAGCAAGGTTCCAGTAGTGTGTGAATTTCCAGATGTATTTCCCGAAGAGCTACCAGGCATGCCACCAGACCGAGAGATAGAATTCAGCATTGAGCTAGCACCCGAAACCGCTCCCATATACAAGAAACCATACAGAATGGCATCATCCGAATTGGTAGAACTGAAGAAGCAAATAAAGGAATTGTTGGAAAAAGGGTATATACGAGCCAGTTCCTCACCTTGGGGTTCACCAATTTTGTTTGCCAAAAAGAAGGATGGAACACTGAGATTGTGCATAGACTATTGAGCGCTAAACATGGTCACAATCAAGAACAAATATCCGATGCCACGAATAAATGATTTATTCGATCAACTCGCTCAGGCCAAGGTGTTCTCAAAGATTGACTTGAGGTCGGGATACCATCAACTGAAAGTGCGAACCGAAGATATTCCCAAGACAGTATTCACCTCCAGATACGGATTGTATGAGTTCACCGTAATGCCATTCGGACTAACAAACGCCCCCGCTTATTTTGTTCACCTCATGAACAAAGTATTCATGAAGTTTATGGATAAGTTTGTTGTGGTATTTATCGATGATATTCTGGTATACTCCAAAACACCAGAAGAGCACGCTGAACATCTTCGGATTGTACTAGGAGAACTCAGGAAACATCAATTGTACGCTAAATTCAGCAAGTGTGAATTTTGGCTAAAGCAAGTAGGTTTTACGGGCCACGTCTCGACCCAAGAAGGTATCACCAGAGACCCGAAAAAGTCAAGGCCGATTTGGCTGGAAGCCACCAGCCAGCGCGGACGGACGTCTGAAGTTTCTTGGGAATGGCAGGATACTACGGAGATTTATTGAAGGATTCTCCACCATAGCAAAGCCAATGACGCAACTACTCAAGAAAGACAGGAAGTTTGAATGGACGGAAGCTTGCGAGAAAAGTTTCCAAGAACTAAAGAGGAAACTGACGACAACACCAGTATTAATTGTGCCAGATATACACAAAAATTTTGAGGTATTTTGTGACGCATCTCGAAAGGGCCTCGGGTGCGTATTAATGCAAGAAGGCAAGGTTGTCGCATATGTTTCCAGACAACTTCGCAAGCATGAGGAAAATTATCCTACTCATGACCTAGAATTAGCAGCAGTTATTCATGCACTCAAGGAATGGAGACACTTCTTACTTGGTAATCGTTGTGAAATATACACGGACCACAAAAGCCTCAAGTATATTTTCACACAACCAGAACTCAATTTACGGCAGCGACGCTGGTTGGAATTAGTAAAGGATTATGATGTTGGAATCCACTACCACCCGAGCAAAGCAAATGTTGTAGCAGATGCTCGAGTGGAACCCCATCCGAACAACGACAACATGCCAAACTTGAGACCTGAATTCCAGCAGGAATTTTCTAAGCTCAATCGATGGTAGTCACAAGGCGATGTGTCGAACTTAGAGTTACAGCCTACCCCGATAGAGAAGGTTAAAGAGGCTCAACGTGGGCACCCCAGCATTGAAGGCATAAAGCGGAAGATGAATTTGGGCAAGACCTCGAATTAGTTATCGATGAGCAAGGAATATTGTGGTACGGAATAGACTTTATGCACCAAATATCCATGACCTTAAACAGCAAATCTGGCTGAAGGCCACACCGCTCCGTACTCAATCCATCCGGAGGAACAAAATGTACAAGGATCTTCAGAAACATTTTGGTGGCATGGTATAAAAGAGACATAGCCACGTTTATTGCATGTTGTGACTCTTGTCAACGCATCAAGGCCGAGCACCGTAAACCGGCGGGCTATTGCAACCAAATAAGATACCCGAGTGGAAATGGGACGAGATTGGAATGGATTTTATTGTTGGACTACCTCGGTCACGACACGGACATGATGCCATATGGGTCATCACCGATAGATGACTAAAGTAGCACACTTCATCCCCGTGAAGACAACACACACCACTCAGAAGCTTGCTAGGCTCTACCTTTCCTGTATGTTTGCTTACATGGAGTCCCAAAGAAAATAATCTCGGACAGAGGCACTCAATTCGTCTCCCGATTTTGGGATCACTTACAACAAGCTCTGGGAACTCAGTGGCATTCAAGACCGCATACCATCCCAGACGGATGGGCGACCGAGCGAGTAAACCAGATTCTAGAAGATATGTTGAGAGCATGTGTCCTCACCTATGGGACCAGTTGGGAAGAGAGCTTACCATACGCAGAATTCGCATATAACAACAGTTATCAGTCCAGCCTGCAAATGGCACCATTTGAAGCTCAGACAGGCGAAGATGTCGTACCCGCTAAATTGGTCGAAAACCGGAGACAGCCATATCTTCGCCCAGACCTGCTCAAAGAGGTGAAGATAAGGTCAAGGTGATTAAGGACCGACTCAAGACAGCCCAAAGTCGACAGAAGAGTTATTATGATCGAAGCATCGTGGAGTCAATTTTGAACCGGTGAATTTGTGTACCTCTGAGTATCCCCTATGAGAGGCCTGCATCGATTCAAGATTAAAGGAAGCTAGCACCAAGATTCATCGGACCATTACGCATAGTGGCACGAAGAGGCACGGTGGCCTACCACTCGACTTACCCAAGAATTATCCGACATCCACGACGTATTCCACGTCTCCCAATTGAGGAAGTGCGTAAGCAACCCGAGAAACAAGTACCCCATAAAAACATTGCGTGCAGCCAGACCTTACATATCGGGAGCATCCGATAAAAATCTTGGAAGAGTCTGAAAGGAGAACCCGACAGAAAACCATCAAGTTCTTCAAAGTTCAGTGGAGCAACCACACCGAAAGTGAAGCCACTTGGGAAAGAGAGGATTTCCTTCGGACAGAGCACCCACAATTATTTGAGGATCAGCTGGAATCTCGGGGACGAGATTTTTCCTAAGGGGGTAGGTGTTGTGACACTCCATAAACATTCTTTTGGCTTTCTTCAAAAAAATTGTTGGATTTGAAGAAGGTCTTCTAAACCCTTCCAAAAATCTCTCTCAAAAGCCTTTTCCCTTTAGCAAATATTTTATTTTTGCATCTCCTCCAACTCTGGTGTTTGGTTTTTAAATTTTTCTTCTGATTGCCCTCTTCTCAAAATTCCAAGAAAAATATTTGGAGTTTATTTTTCTTTCAAAAAGAAAACCCTAGGAGTTTTTCATCTTCTCCCAAATTTGAAACCACTCATGATTTTACCATGCACCACATGGTAAAATCTTCCCAAAAATCTCTCATTCCACTTTGGGCAATCCAAACATTCTGTCTCAACTAGTTCAACCCTTTTCTGAATTTTATTTCATTTATTTCTCCTCCCAAATCTTTTCTGTCAATTATTTTGAGCCTAGGAGATTTGCAAAGCAAGTACCTAAATGCATTTGAGTTTTGACCTCAAACCAACTCCCCTGGATAGTCCTTGGTACCCACAACCTAGAACAATCAAGACCCACTCCTCTTATTTTCAAAAATTTCAAATTTCAGTCTCTGCAAGTTTGGACCAGATTTGTCAAATTTGGTGAAAATTCATATCTTCTCTGCTCCAAAAATTTCACAAAAATTCAGGCAGCCTCTAGATGCAATGAGAGGCCCCTCCACCAAAAACCAGCTCAAGGAAAAATCCCTACATGCCTAAATCATTCTATCGAACACCTTGCATGCACTATTACTGTTCATCTTCAATTAAATTCAGATTACAGTGTCGTTCTCCGTCAGAGTTTCAGTCACATGCCCACAGTGCACTTGGCACGTTGCTCACAGCCTAGCCTGCTTGTCCGGAGCTTCACACGCGTGCTTGGCGTGTTCCTGGCGTCGGTGGCACCCTGGCCCGCCTGCGCCGGCGTGTCTTGCGGCGGCAGAACCACCGTAGCGGCCGACAGGGAGCAAAACTGCGGCATAACGCCGTTCGGCGCCGCCCAAACCTCCTGGTAGCCATTTCCTTGCCAGCACACGCATGCAGCACCGTCGCCATGGCCTGGCACGCGCAGAGCGAGTTCTCTGCCGCCGACGGGCCGTGCGGCCGTTCCGTCGAGGACAGGTCGTAACCTCGCCCACCTTGCTGAGTTGGACTTTGGATAGCACCAAGATGCCGCCTAGTCGATGCTCAAACTCCTAAGCCGGCCGTGCAGCCACAGCGCCGCCGTAATCACTCGTCGGACTTATCCGATTCACGGCAACCCACTCAGGCCGGCTATAAATAGCACCCCAAGCTTGCTCTCGCCCCCGCACAACTCCACCACCTCTCCAGACCCCGCCTAGCTACTGGAAGAGCCTCGAGGGGCCCTTCTTCATCAACTCCGGCCACCTCGTTCCGCCTCGGCCTCCACCTCGATTTACTCCGGTGAGGTCGTCTCCGGCGCCCTAACCTCGTCAACAACCCTCTCGGGCAACTAAGAGTCTAACCCCCACTCCAATTTGATCTTCACAGCTCTCTCCGACGAGGTCCACGACTGCCCGAACCGCCGTCCGCCGGAGCAAGGTCCGCCGTCGACACAGTGCTCACCGGCGACCACTTCCACCTCCCACAGACACGGAAGGACGTGCTGATCACGAAGGTACCGTCCGATCACTCTGCCTCGCCGTGGATCGCCGCCGGCGACCACCGCACCTCTCGGGCGCCGTCGCGCCCTGTTTCCCTCTTTTAAATTTTCAAACCTGACAGGTGGAGCCCGCCTGTCAGCCTCTCAGTCGTTTCTTTTAAACGAACCGTTTTCTGGACTTTTCTGCAAAGCCCCCTGGAAGTTTTCTATTTCATTACAGAGAGGTCCCTGGACCAAAACCCTTATATCTTTTAAACAGAAAAGTATTTTTGTTTGATTCTTTTTCTGTTCTCTTTAGATTTTTGTCTAGTTTTTTATCAGATTTATTTGAGAATTTATTTGGAATATTTTTGTGCACCTCGCGGTATTTACGTTACGTGCGTATTTTTCTTATACCGTAGATTCCGGAGGAAGCAATGGAGCCGCAAACTTCGCACAGTTAGACTCCGACTACTCCGAACCAGGAAAGCAATGTTTGAACTTTTGATATGATGAGTGTTTGGGCATGTTTGCATTATTGTTGTATCATGGCACGTTCATGAGCATTTCGATGATAATTTATCTCGTAAGAGTTGAGGCAAATGAGCTCGGTAAATCCATGAGTTGTTGGAAACTTGTTGCATGGCCATGAGTTGGCATGAGTATGGGTAAGATGGCAGTGTTGTAGCAAGCCAGGCTTATGCCAGATCGTTGACCCCGTGTCAACACAAATCAGTCAGATTCCCGTCCGTCTCCCCTTTCGTACTACCACCTGTTTCCCGCAAGGGATACGGCTTAGTAAGTCGCAAACCACTTCCTGGTACACACCAAATCGAGAGGCCGGGATGAAGGTTCCATGGCCCTGGATTAAAGCCTTTCATCCGGTCAGGGGGCATGGGTGTTTCCGGTTGGGACCGAGAGGGGGGCACCCCTTAGAGCGCGCGTATATAAATTTGATCCCATGCTATTCGAGATTGTGATCTCCCCGTCTCAAAGTTTTTCTTAAACGCTGTCTAGGGTGATTCCTGGCAACGTGAGGTATGATGGGTGTGTACTAGCTAGTTGTGTTTCCTCTTAAATACCATAAACGGAACTAGTCCTTCATGACTACGGAAATCCGTTGGTTGTGGACAATTTTTGGTACAAACTCTGCAGAGTCAAAATTCTTGAATTCATCTTATTCATGTCCGAGTACCGTGTTCACCTTATCTTGTCAGATGTCAGTCTCGGTGATAGAAAACTCCTGATAACCATGTGAGTGTTAAGTGTTTATTTTCCCTGTGAATGGACTAACCCGCTTATTGTCTTGTGAGGAATATTTTCCGTGAGCACCATTTCTTGTCAGTTATGAATAATGAATTATAAGCCCTTTCTGCGATGTCGCTCAGACGTCCGACTGCGGCATTGCTATTATTTACTTTCGTTGTAAGCCCTTTCTGCGATGTCGCTCAGACATCCGACTGCGGAATTGTTATTATTTACTTTTATTATAAGCCCTTTCTGCGATGTCGCTCAGACATCCGATCGCATTGTTATTATTTACTTTTATTATAAGCCCTTTACTCGCGATGTCGCCGGACATCCGATCGCGGCATTGCTATTATTTACTTTTGTTATAAGCCCTTTCTGTGATGTCGCTCCGACGTCCGACTGCGGCACGCATGTATTTTCTTTCAATATAAGCCCTTTATGAGGTGTCGCTTAGACGCCTCGATCGTGGCATGCTTTACTTATTTGTTCACCCTTCGAGGCGCCGCTTGCACACCGATCGGTTTTGAGTTTATCTTCTTTGGGTTTTCGAGCGGACTACCGCCAATCCCCTTTTTACTTACTTGTGTTACTGATTTGATAGCACATTGTTCTAAATTAATCATGTCGCATTCATGCATTCATTTGTTATATCTTTTGTCCGAACTGTCTTGCGAGTACTTTCAAAGTACTCACCTGGCTTGTTGATTTGGCCAGATCTTGTGAAGGTGATCTCATGGATGAAGAGTTCGATAGCGAGTCCGGCGCCTAGAGGAATCGGTCGGTCTCGTCGACCCTGGATTAGTCATTGTGATATATCCGCTTCCGCTACCCAAATAAATTCATCGAGCCTCACCTCGACTTTCGATGAGCCGCCGATCTGAGAGACTTATTAACCACCCCATCGTGTTATTCCACCAACTACTCTTACCTCGAGTCAAGAGTATTTCCACCCCACACCATTGTGTCATATCCGCCATCATGTATAATTATTGGCATGTTTGTAATAATTGGTTGGGCATCTTCAGCCCGGCCCTGTAATATTTTAATGCTACTGGCTTATTGTATCAAAGTTTTGTCTACCGGTATGGAGGATTTTCCTCATATTGGACTTCATAGGTCGGTTGTTCAATAAATATTTTTATTGAAAAACCGGTCGTGACAACTCGAAGGATTTATAACAGAGTAGCAATCACACACTTATTACAATCGAATGTCTCAAGAGAGAACTTCATAAAATAAACATGGCTTAAGGCCATCTAATAACGATAACAGCGGAAGGCTTGGAAGAATAAGTGAGTCCATCAACTCTAACGGCATCACTGAGTATAGAACCACGACCTATGCACCTTACTCGTCGTCTGAAAAGTCTGCAACATGAAACGTTGCAGCCCGAAAACGGGTCAGCACATGGAATATGCTGGCAATGTAACACATAGAGAATAATGGAATGAAAAGCCTATACTACATGCATATATGGCTGGTGGAAAAAGCTCTATGGTTACAGTTTTGCATAAAGCCATTTTTTCCCTACTGCAAAGGAATAAATTTATTTAACTATCAAGGTGGTTGTGAAACATTGAGAATGGTTGACAGCATTCTCAATCCCAATTAAAAGTACTCATTAACAAACCCAACAATATTAATTAGAAGTAACATGATGAGATTCACATGATATCCAAGTACTAGATACTCAAGATGTCCATAACCAGGGACACGGCTAACCATGATTAGTTTATACACTCTGCAGAGGTTTGCGCACTTTTCCCGACAAGACTCGATCGCCTCCGTTTGGTTTCTCGCACTACATGGTGTTTGAGAGACGGATGACCGAGACATAGTCTTTCAGAAGCGCTAGCACCTTACATGTGGGTAGACCGTACCAACCTACATCCCCTACATCAGCTAGCCTACCCGTAAGAGTTCGCACAACTTAGTCAACTACGGCAGAGCCCATAATGGCTTGTGGCTGCACACGGAAGTTTCTAGTTTGAATAATCTCATGACCCCTTTGAGCCTGGGTGGCGGTCCGAAGAAATACAGGCAAGTCCTGATGGAAACCAGGTGCCTCAATCCACCTAGATGTGTGTTTAAGTTGCCACCTTAAATAAACCATTAAATAACAATCTCACATCTGTCATGGATTCACTCACCCAATCCACGTCTACTAGCATAGCATGGCATAATAAGCAAACGTAGAAGTAACTCCCAAGGGTTTGATAATAAAAAGGTAATAGGTACTACCTCAACTACTTCCCAACCCACAATTTAATTAGATCCTAATCATGCAAGTGTTTGAGGATAGATCTAATGCATAAAATTGGGTATGAGAAGAGGTATGATCAAAGTGTTACTTGCCTTGCTGATGATCCATGAAACCTAGAGACTCAAGTAACAGTGGCGCGACTCGGGTATTCTATCACGACAAACAAACAAGCATACAATAAGTACTCATCTAATGCATAGGTAAAACTCGAATAGATCTAACGAGATAGTTCAACTTAAGAACTCCGGTTTGCAAAAAGAATCAAATCAAACGAAGCAACGGAAATCAAACGGCGGAAGAAAACAGCTTCGTTTTACTAATCTGGATCTAAGTCAAATTTTACAGAAGCAAAAACTTGTTTAATTAGATTATTCGGAAAGAGGGTTTCGAGATGAAACTCTAGGCGCTTGAATCGCCTGATTCTGATAAACGAGCGAAAAGTTATACTAAAACGAAAATCGGATCTGGAATGCGATCAGAAAAATCGCGGATTAAATCCGAGAAAAAGAAAAACGACGAACGGGTTAACGAACGGACGTTCGTTAATTAACCTAAACCGAAAAAAGAAAAAAAACGAAAAATAAAATAATAAAAATAAATAAAAATAAATAAACCGAAAAAAACCGAAGAAAAACCGCTCGGTTTTTATTAAAAAATCGGCGTGAAATCGAGGCGGCGGTGAACCTCAAGCAGGCAGGCGGCTTGGGGCGGCAGTGGGCGGCGGCTAGGGTTTGGTCAAGGCGGGCGGGCGCTGGGTGGGCTGGGCGCTCGAGTAATTGGGCGCCGGGCGGCTCCGCTTATGAAGGCGCCAACGAGCGGAGTCCCGCTCAGGTACGGCCCGGTAAGGCGGTGCGCATTTTTTTTAAATAATTACACGCAGAAAAAAATAAAAAGAAGTACTAAACGGACTCCAAAAATCCCGAAATAAATTTTCCCCGGCTTCTAAAATCAAGCCGGATTTAATGAACATTTATTGGGGCCTAAATGCAATTTTGAAAAACACGCATTTTCCCTAAATTCAAATAAAAAGGCGAAAAACTCAAAAATAAAATCTTATTTGATTTTATTATTAAATCTTCATTATTTCTTTATTTTGGGAAAGTCATTTTATTCCCTCTCTCATATTTTGATAGTAGAAATAATTGGTGATAAAATAATTAAAATCAAATGATCCTATTTTCAAAATTTGAGAAAACTCAAATATGAAAATAACGAAAATCCCCAACTCTCTCCGTGGGTCCTTGAGTGGTGTAGAATTTCTAGGATCGAGCAAAAATGCAATGATGCTCTATGTATAACGTTCCAAATTGAAAATTTGGGATGTTACATCAGGATAGATTGGAACCTGACATGACGATTCGGATCCGTAGTACACCTGCCTTCTGATGACCTTAGGCAAGTGCTCGGCGGCGACCGCCGTCATGACGGCGATCTGAGCAGAGAGCCGCGATCGAAACCATCGGCACCACTACCGCATTCCCCAATGTCGGCGCCATGCAAGGGAATTTGGAGGCTATGTAGGGATTTGGGGAAATGGGAAGCTGTGGAGATAAGCTAACGGTCGGGAACTACTTATGGCACTATATGTTGTATCTGCACTAATTGCTTATACATGTCGTTTGTGTGTTAGGTATTGCAACGTCACACACGATTTCTGCACCAAACCGTGTGAGAAGACAACGTAAGTTAGACACGGTTGCCGTTACATAGGCGTATGTGATGTACTACCCTATCCATATAATTGAGTTACAGTGAGATACTGTGTAAACAGCCGCTCTGCGGATATCCGTAAAAAAACAGTTGCTATGTGTATAGAGATGGCGGTGATGGCCTAGGCAGCGGCTACCAGAGAAGAGGTCAATCCTCAGTCGGTGGGCGGTGGTGGCGTCATAGGAGGTCAATCCTTGGTCTGCGGCGGGAGATAGGAGGAGCTCAACCATCGAGGTCGGCAGTGGCATGATTCGAGCACATCCATCGCGGTCGATGGCGGTTAGTGGAGGTCGAACTTCAGGCGGCAGCCGCACTAAGCTTTGCTCCTTGACCCTGCTGTCTCGGCGTGCCGCCGCATCACGCTTGTCTGTCTGCTGGGTGGAGGTCGCCGCGCGGCTAATTGATTAAGGTATTTAAGGTATTGTTTTCGTGAGTGGCTTAACTAAGGTATTCAATTCCAAAGGGTAGTGTTGTACTAGTACTCTGCGTGTAAATTTACTAGCCATTAATTTTTGTCATTGCACATCTGGATAACAACATGGAGCGCCCTCAGTAATTATTAAAAATAACTTGTGATTTATACAGGCATCTTTGGGCAGCAGTTAATCCGTGTATTAATGTTGTTGCTTTGTATTTAATTACCATTCGTGTGCTGCAGATGGGACGATCTCGATGGATGAAGAATCGGAAAACCGCAGATTTTATCAGTGGTGTGATAGAGTTCATGAATTTGGCTGAAAGTACAAAGAGGAGAATTGGTGATGCAGATTACATCCTGTGTCCATGTATTGATTGTGCCAATGCAGAGTCACATGGAGTTGCAGATGTCCATATGCACTTAGTTTCTAAGGGATTCATGGATGGATATACACGTTGGACCAGACACGGTGAAGAGGAGGTCATGGATGAAGATACCCAGGGCAGCGAGATGCCAAACCCCGATCAGTGTCACATGGATGTTGAATCTAACATCGGGGCAGATGCGTCAAGCTACCAATGGAACACCAGAAAGCCGAAACACCCACTGGAAAACCAAGACGTCGACGCAGATGACGACGATCTTGATATGCCCGATTTTGCTGCTATCATTGTAGATTTCGAGGGCCGAAAAAAGGGTATGACTGGGTACAAGGATCTGCCAACCATTGATGTGGACTCCAAGAAAGAATTGTATCCAGGTTGCAAAAAGAAATATTCCATGTTGAGTGCCACCCTGGCGCTTCTTAGATTTAAAGCAGCAAATGTCTATCAAACAAGGGCTTCACAGAGATGTTAGGTAGTTTCAAAGAAATTCTCCTGGAAGATAATGTACTCCCTCGAAGCATGAATGAAGAGAAGAAAATTGTTTGCCCATTGGAACTTGAAGTACAGAAGATACATGCTTGTGTGAACGATTTTATATATTGTACCGTGGTGAGTACAAAGATATGCGTGCATGTCCCACATGCAAGCATGCACGATACAAGCGCATGAGAGCAAAGGACAAGTACAAATTGGACGACGAGATCAATACAGGAATCCCGTTCAAGGTTGTTTGGTACTTGCCTTTAATTCCAAGGTTGTGGCATTTGTTTGCAAACCCTAGAGAGGCAAAGAGGTCGGTGGCAACATGATCAGCGAATTGCTGATAGGTTTATGAGGCACCCAAAAGATGGGGCTCAGTGGGAATTAATCGACAACAAGTTTGAAAAATTTGCCAAGGATCCTAGAATTATAAGGCTCGGGGAGTGTACTGACGGAATGAATCCTTTTGGCGATATGAGCACCAATCACGGCACATGGCCGGTGCTTCTGTGCATATATACCTAGCTCCTTGGTTGTGTATGAAGAAAAAATACATTATGATGTCAATGATTATCCAAGGCCTGAAGCAACCTGGAAATGACATCAACATTTACTTTCAGCTACTGGTAGAAGAACTGTTGACAGTGTGGGTAGATGCGCTTGTTGTAAAATGTTATGATGATTACAGAAAGGAGATTTTTGATCTACATGCGATGCTGGTGCACACCATTCAAGATATGTCGGCATTAGGCAACACATCGGGGCAGAAAACAAAGGGAGATGTAGGGTGTGTCACATGCATGGATAGGATAGCTAGCAGTTCCCAACTTGTACAAAACAGTCTATTTGCGTGATCGTAGGTTCTTCCGAAAAAAACACCCATACCGAAAGATGAAAGCTGAATTTGATGGTACGGCAGAGGCAGGTGCGGGCCCAAGACCCTATGACGGGGAGGTGGTCCACAACATGGCTACAAACATTAATGTTGTGCTTGGCAAGAACCACCCTTTGACGGTGAAACAAACACCCAAGGGTCAAGTGTTTAAGAAGAAATCGGTGTTCTGGAAATTACCTTACTGGGAGATTCTACGTGTACGTCACTGCTCGATGTCATGCACGTAGAGAACAACGTATGTGAAAGCATCCTTGGTACTCTGCTCAGGATTAAAGGTAAAAGAAAGGATGGTGACGGTTCACGGCTCGATATGCTTGTTGGTCAATCAAAACGCAAGAGTGAAGCAGAAGATGATGACAAATTCATCAAAGCTTGCCAGAGTTACAATTTCAGTACAAAAGAAGCAACATAGTTCTTCACCTATTTGTTGTCAGTTAAGACACCCTCTTCCTACTGCGCAAACATCAGAAGTCTCGTGGATGTGAGCTCAGGTAAAATGAAGTTGGGACACATGAAGTCACATGATTCCATGTAATGTTGACACAAATTCTCCCGGTGGCCATCAGGAATCTGATGGACAAAGATATAAGAAACACACTCATTGACCTCTGTGATTTCTTCAACCAACTATGACAGAAAGTTGTAAATCCTGAAGAGTTGGATCATATGCAAGATGATATTGCAAGAATATTGTCCAACCTAGAGATGTTTTTCCCACCGTCATTCTTTGATGTCATGATCCATCTCACTGTGCACCTTATCGACGAGATAAAGTATTGTGGTCTTGTGTTTCTTTGCAACATGTATCCCTTCGAGTGGTTCATGTGAATACTGAAGCGCTTTTGTCGGAACCGAAACCATCCAGAGGCAAGAATCCTACAAGGTTATACCGCGGAGGAGGTGGTTGAGTTTTGCACCGAATACATGAAACAAATACCTATAGGTTTTCCCCTCTCTCGCCACGAGGTGAAAAGGTAAGCCGGTCCTGCTGGCACGCAAATGGTTGCACCCGGAGAATTGGTAGAGAAAGCCCATTTGATGGTACTGCTTAACAGCCCAGTTCTCATTGCTTATGCCGAAGAACACTTGGCGGAGATACACCAAAGCTTCTTACCAATGGTGCCTTCATCAGATGTGGAGATGAAGGAGCACACTAAGAACTACGCCGAATGGCTGAAGAATCGTTTGGCACAAGGATCCATCGATGACATTGCTACATGGTTGGCACAAAAGCCATCACCTGCGGTGTTGACGTACCAAGCATATGACATAAATGGATACACGTTCTACACTGAGGAACGTGATCAGAAGACCTCGTATCAGACCAGCTCTGTTCGAATTGAATGCATAACTGTAAATGAAGCTGATAAAAGGGTATACTATGGAACCATCAAAGAGATTTGGGAGCTTGACTATGTGGAAGTTAAGGTGGCATTATTCAGGTGCGCATGGATCCCTCTTGGTCAGGTAAGGATTGATGAGTATAGGAAAACCTGTGTTAACGGGACAACGATGGCATATCACGCGGACCCATTCATTCTTGCCAGTGATGCTACCCAGATTTTCTTTGTGGAAGACCCCTTGCATAAGAACGGCCATTTAGCGATGCATGGGAAGAGAAGGGTACTAGGTGTCGACGATGTTGCCGATGAGGACGAGTACGATGAATTTGATGAGTTGCCAGCCAAGGGATCACGCACCCGTGTAACAGAGCAGCGTAAAATCATCAAAAACCACAAGTTCATTCCGGGTCAACTTAATGATCCCAGTTCCCCCATGTACATGGGAATTAAGCCGTAAGACTAGTCTTTATGCCTACCCTGCAACTTAATTCTTCAATTTAGAATTGTCGCGTGTATTGAATTTGTGAGTTATGCCCGGTTTTCTGTTGATGTAAGAATCGTTAATATGTTTACCTTGATATGTTGTCCGCTCAGGCAATGAATATGAACTGTTTTTTGTTGTTCTTATTATTATTATTATTATTATTATTATTATTATTATTATTATTATTATTATTATTATTATTATTATTATTATTATATCATAGAGGTAGCACACTCAATTGATCTCACTACAGTATATGTGAACAAAAATATGCTATCTGGTTTGCGAATAGCACACGGTTCGTTGATGAAAGTCGTGTGCCGACCAAACCCCGCCACCCCGCCCATGATGTGAGTCGTGCTTTCTGATTGGCCAAAACCCAAACCCAACGGATCATACGTCTGCACCGTTGGATGCTCCCAGATCGAACGGCGATCCTCATCCCTTTCGATAGCACATGCAGTTCCAGTTGTAATTTTATTTTTATGCACAAAATGCATGTCAATCTCAAAAAATGTCTTAAATATAGCTAACGATACCTGAAATGCGCCAGAAAATCAAACTCGTGGTATAATGGTGATTCGTAATGTGGAAATTTTTATGAGGCCAAACGATGAAGTCACCGGCCACAGGAGTTTGAATTGACACGTCTCCTTTTGGAAAACCATGATCCTTCATGTGAGATGCTCCGGTTTTGAAGGAGCTGTCATCAAAACTTGTGCCAAACTTTACCAATTTTTTTCCACGGGGTTGTGAGAGCACGCCACAGGCACACATCGATTTTGATGATGTCCAAACTCCATCTGAATTTCCTGTAATTAAAATACCAACTAGGCCACGCTTAGTGGCACGCACTCTCATGACGAAATGTTTGAAACTTCTCCCCGCTTCTCGAACAAACGGATGAAAACTCACAAAGTGGCGCACAAATGATCTGTACACCTTTGCTAGGCTGATAGTAAGGGGGTATCATAGCTAGTATCATGCATGCCAACTAGGCAATTTTGATGAGCTGTCATAGAATTAATTAAATGAAGAAAGAGAGGGTTAAGTATCATATCATGAAACCGTATCATAATAAATGCTATGCTACTATATGTCATGCATGACAATATAAATAAAGTACTACATATGATACTAGCTAATCTATGATATTATGCATTAGAGCCAGTACACAATAGAGTGACATAAGACTAGCCACAATGGGTAGTAACATAGAATGTTACTAGTCTATGTTACTACCTCTATAGTGGGGAGTAACATATGTGTAGTAACATGCAACACTTCATTTATTAGGATATAGACTCATCTTGCCTTGAGATGTGTCATGTTACTCATACTGCTAGTAAGACTACCCACAGTGGGCATAACATAGGTAGTAACATCACACATATCTAGATAAAATAGATGATGTGGCAAGCAATAAATGAAGAAATGGAGTAAAGTGGTAACATAGCTAGTTACTAGTAGTATGAGTAACATCACACATATCAAGGCAAAATGAGTCTATAGCCTAATAAATGAAGTGTTGCATGTTACCACACATATGTTACTCCCCACTATAGAGGTAGTAACATAGACTAGTAACATGTGCATGTTACTAGTCTATATATGTTACTACCCATTGTAGCTAGTCTAAGACTAGCCACAATGGAGAGATACATACACTAGTAACATACACATATCCCTAGACTATGTTATTACCTTCATAGTGGGTAGTAACATAAGTGTGATAACATGCAGAGCTTCATTTATTATGTTATAGACTAATATTGCATTGGGACATGTGATGTTACAGTAACTAGCTAAGTTACTACTACTACCTCTCTCCTCATTAACTCATTGCCACGTAAGCAAATTTGCTGAGTTGGACTCGATGTTACTATTGAAGTCCCATTGTGGCTAGTCTAACTAGCTATGTTGCCACTTTCCTCTCTTTCTTCATTTATTGCTTGCCACATCATCTATTTTATCTAGATACGTGTGATGTTACTACCTATGTTACTCCCACTGTGGGTAGTCTAAGCAGGCTATAAGGAATAGAATAATGTATATGTGCTTATTAGTTGGAGGAAAGTGAATAGGAGTGGGATCTTGGTTAGTAGAGCCAGCTGCAACACGAGATCCAAGACACTTTGTGAGGATGTAAGGTGGGCCAACTATTGATAAACTAGTACGTATTTAAAACTTATTATTGTACATGCCCGCTAAGAGGTTGGCTGTATATGACATGGCAACTTCTTATAGCCGACACTTGGCTGTATTATTAACCATGCTCTTAGTGAGGTAGCTAGTATATCATAGACGACTAGCTAGTATCAGACTAGCCACAGTGGGGGTAACTTCAGCAGTAACATCGACTCCAACTCAGCAAACTTGCTTATGTGGCAATAAATTAATGAGGAGAGAGATAATTTCAGTAACTTAGCTAGTTACTGTAACATCACATGTCCCAATGCAATACGAGTCTATAACCTAATAAATGAAGCTTTGCATGACACTACACTTATGTTACTACCCACTATGAAGGTAGTAACATAATCTAGGGATATGTGTATGTTACTGATACGTCTCCAACGTATCTATAATCTTTTATTGTTCCATGCTATTTTATTAAATCTTGGATGTTTTGTAATCATTTTATAGTAATTTTATATCATTTTTTGGTACTAACCTATTGACATAGTGCCAGGTGCCAATTGCTATTTTTTCATGTTTTTTACATCGCAGGAAATCAATATCAAATGGAGTCCAAATACCACGAAACTTCACGATGATTTTTTATGTACCAGAAGGAAGGCAATGGGCCCTGGTTGCACCTGGGGGGTGCCCCGAGGGGGGCATAACCCACCAGGGCGCGCCGGGAGGCCCAGGCGCGCCATGGTGGGTTGTTCCCACCTCGGGTGCCCCCCAGACCGCCTCTTTGCTCTATAAATACCCTGAAAATACCAGAACCCTAGAGACGTCGACGAAATATTCAGCCAGCCGCCGCTGAGTCCAGAACCACCAGATCCAATCTAGACACCATCACGGAGGGGTTCACCACTTCCATTGGTGCCTCTCCGATGATGCGTGAGTAGTCCTTTGTAGACCTTCGGGCCCGTAGTTAGTAGCTAGATGGCTTTCTCTCTCTCGCTGAATTCTCAATACAATGGTCTCTTGGAGATCCATATGATGTAACTCTTTTGTGGTGTGTTTGTTGGGATCTGATGAACTTCGAGTTTATGATCAGTCATATCTTTTTATATCCATGAAAGTTATTTGAGTTTCTTTGATCTCTTATATGCATGATCTCTTATAGCCTCGTATTTCTTTTCCGACATTTGGGTTTTGTTTGGCTAACTGATCTATTTATCTTGCAATGGGAAGAGGTGCCCGGTAGTGGGTTCGATCTTACGGTGCTCGATCCCAGTGACAGAAAGGGAACTGACACGGATGTATCATTGCTACTAAGGATAAAAAGATGAGATCTATATCTACCGACATATGGATAAACGGATCTTGTCTACATCATGTCATCGTTCTTATTGCATTACTCCGTTTTCCATGAACTTGATACACTAGATGCATGCTGGATAGCGGTCGATGTGTGGAGTAATAGTAGTAGATGCAAAGGTGAGTCGGTCTACTAATCTTGGACGTGATGCCTATGTAATGATCATTGCTCGGATATCGTCATAATTATTTGAAGTTCTATCAATTGCCCAACAGTAATTTGTTTACTCACCGTTTGCTATTTTTCTCGAGAGAAGCCACTAGTGAAACCTACGGCCCCCAGGTCTTCTTCCTCATATATTTGCCTTGCGATCTATTTTTCCTTTGCATTTTTATTCAGATATATTAAACCAAAAAACACAAAAGTACCTTGCTGTGTTTTATCTTTATTTATTTTATTTGGTGTTCGATCTATCAATATACTACAATTTACCTCACGCCCGCTTGCCTATCTTGAGGCGTCGTACCCCGGAAGGGATTGACAACCCCTTTAACTCGTCGGGTTGTGAGGTGTTGTTGTTTGTGTGCAGGCATTGTTTACGTTGTGTTGCTTGGTCTTCCTACTGGTTCGATACCTTGGTTTCCTAACCAAGGCAAATACCTACCGTCACTGTGCTACATCATCCCTCCCTCTACGGGGAAATACCAGCGTAGTTGCAGCTACCATCAGTTACTAGTGTATGTTACTCTCCATTGTGGCTAGTCTCATACTCCCTCCTTTCTGGGTTAGGCTGGTTGTAATGGTAGTATCATAAGCGGTATGATGCATGCTGTCGGTGTCAAAACCGGCGGATCTCGGGTAGGGGGTCCCGAACTGTGCGTCTAGGCGGATGGTAACAGGAGACAAGGGACACGATGTTTTTACCCAGGTTTGGGCCCTCTCGATGGAGGTAATACCCTACTCCTGCTTGATTAATATTGATGATATGGGTAGTACAAGACTAGATCTACCACGAGATCAAGGAGGCTAAACCCTAGAAGCTAGCCTATGGTATGATTGTTGTTCGTCCTATGGACTAAAACCCTCCGGTTTATATAGACACCGGATAGGTTAGGGTTACACAGAGTTGGTTACAATGGTAGGAGATCTACATATCCGTATCGCCAAGCTTGCCTTCCACGCCAAGGAAAGTCCCATCCGGACACGGGACGAAGTCTTCAATCTTGTATCTTCATAGTCCGAGTCCGCCAACGGTGATAGTTCGCTATCCGGACACCCCTAATCCGGACTCCTCGGTAGCCCCGAACCAGGCTTCAATGACGATGAGTCCGGCGCGTTGATTGTCTTCGGCATTGCGAGGCGGGTTCTTCTCCAAATTCCATATACTTGTTGAATAGTGTCCGGCTTCTGATAAATGTTGCGCTCCTTGGCTTCTATGCCCAATAAAGGCCATCCTCCACGTGTTTGAATGAATGCGAAAAGCCAGGGTATTTTTACAATTACCCCCCTAGCTGCGCAAATGAGCTGCCTATAAAAGGGCGAGGTTCTAGATCTGAGTCACATCATCCCCCCTTCGCGAGCTTTCATCGGAGCGCCTTTGACCAAAGCCCATTCCATCATGGACAGTCGACGCGGCTCCTCCTCTCGCGCCCCAGCCCTCGGCACAGAAATTGGGAGAGATGCTCACCCCGCATAGCGAGCTAGTTATACTCCAAGCCAAGGGATTTCTTCCCCGGCCTTCATGGTTCCGGTTCGAGCCGGACTTGCCACCTACAAGGGCGGAAAGCAAGCGGAGAGCGTCCCCGATCCCTCTAAAGGAGAGCGGGTATGCTTCATCTCTTATCTAGTAAGAGGACTCGGATTTCCAATCCATCCGTTTCTCCGGGGGCTCTTGGAGTTCTACGGCCTCCAGTTGCACCATCTTACTCCTGCCTCCATCTTGCACATCGCGGGCTTCGTGGCCCTTTGCGAACTGTTCTTGGGCGTCGAGGCTCATTTCGGGCTGTGGAAGAGAATATTCTGCCTAGTACCCCGTTCTCATGAGGGGTCAATATATCAAGTGGGCGGAGCCGAGCTATGGCGCATCGCCGGGACCGGATACCTATCCGGAACCCCAAAGAAGGCGTCCGAAGACTGGCCTTCGGAATGGTTTTACATGGAGGACGTCCCGCTGCCGGATCCTGTTCGGATCGGCCTTCCGGAGTTCAGCAATGCTCCTCGAAGAAGCGCCTAAGTGGCGCCCCGGAGGGAAAATGACCGATGTCCTTTATTTGATGAGCCGAATAAGGTTCTTGGCTCATGCCGGATTGACCATGATTGAGTCATGGCAATCAGTATTATGAGGAGTGCAGCCGCCCAATATAGGGGCCACCCATGTGGGACTTCAACGGGACGACGATGCCACCCGCCATGGCCGCAAAGGCGGGATCGGTCACCGAACCGGTGAAGATCTTATCGCCATGTATAAAGGGAGGAGGAGGATTTCCTCCGCGTCAATCCATCGAAGGAGTTTTCTTCAATAATCCTCGAAGCTGGGTAAGAAAACATCTTTGTGACCTGTCCGATCCATGTTCCCATGGTTAAATATCTCATTTTGTGGTTTTCAAGCGAGAACTGCGCCGGACTGTGGAGAAGATACACAGCCTGCCCCAACAACCCGAGGATCCGGAACGGTCCCTCGATCCGACCTCCGAAGAGGATCCGGATATAAAGGTGGAGTTGATCGACGGGGTATTCCACCAACTTAGCATCGACAATGCTTTAGTTGCCATTACGGCCGATTACCCCGGAATATTTCCAGCCTCACAGGTAACTGAGACCAAGGTCCCAATATTCTGATAATGACCCATCTGTGCTTATTTCTTGATCACCGTATACCAACGGCGTTTCGCAGGAGGTACCTTCAAGGCAGGAAGCCGAGCCCGCGGCAGCTGGCCAACAAGGGGCAGTACGGCCCCGTAGGCTAAAAAGGAGTGCGGTCCGGATCGAAACTCCGCCGCAACAGTATGGCGTGTCACCATGTTCCTAGGATTGATTCCGGAAGGCGTACTAACGCCGACGCTCTTTCAGAAAAGAGCGCCGCCGGATCGAGTCCGGAGAGGTTATAATCGAACCTCTGCCGGCCGGGCTCCAAAGCCGGGTCCAAGCGGAGGCGAACACGAGGCGACGTCGGACGCTCCTCCAAAGAGGATGCCGACAGATTGTCCGCCACCAACTCCGAGGTGGAGAGCGCCTTGAGTCACAGGCGTCGTCGGACAGTTCTTCGTGACGCATGTTTCTCCCAAGAGGCCTTGAATGCCTTCGATTCGGGAGATGCGCACCTCCGTGCCGCTCAAGATGGTCTAGCCAGAGCCACGGAGCAGTATGTAAAGGACATATGGGTAAGGAAATTTGTGATTATATATGCCAAGAGTCCCCGAGACTTAAAATAGTTAGAATAACTGATTTAAGGATCATTTGTTATGCAGGATCTTACAAAAAAGAATACCCGACTGTCCCAGGAGCTTGAAGAGTGCAAGGCCCAACTTGAGGCCGCTACAGGGGGAGCCACAGAGACCCACTCTGGTAATATACGCTTCAAAAGATAAATAGTTTACGGAGTGCGGCGTGTGTGTAACTCTGACAAAAACATTGCAGATGGCGCCGGACTAGATCCGGACAAGCACCAGCTCTTGCGCCAGCTAAAGGCCGGCGAGAGCGTGCTTACAAGGGTGCGGCGGAGAAAAATAACCTCCAAGATGCCAACACCAAGCTGGGTGAGGAACTAAAGGTTGTTCGCGCCCGGTTGTCCGACCAGAAGGAGAATCGCGGCTTCGTCGCGGCATTTTCAAGAGTGCTTGAGCGAACTTTGAAAGAGTTGGCGAGGAAGGCGACTAACATAAACATGTATGTAGGTTTGCTCACAGTGTCGCCCCGAGGAGGAGATGCCCATTCTTCGGGTGATCTTCTTCCCAATTGCGTCGCTACCTGCACGAATGAGTCCGCAGTGATGAAAGGCATCGGCCAGGCCTTGTGGCTATCTATCTCCTGCCCGAAGGCATTGGGAGCTGGCAGAGCTGCTTCAAGGAGCACGGCGGCGCTCCGGTTGAAAGATATCACCTGCCGTCAAAGGCGCCAGGAGGCTCGGGCCATGGTAAAGACGCTGGTACAGTTGACCCAAACCACATGGCCGAGGTCGGACTGTGGGGCACGATGGGATGGAGATCCTCAGAAGTTAGTGTACGCCAAGTAGAATTGGCCGCCAAGTATTCCCAAAGAAGATTGTAAATTAGATAGCCTATTAGATGGCATTGAGGAGGAATACAATGAGTCGAGTTGACTATGTAAAAATATGACATGAAAAAAAATGTATTCTAGCCGGATTGTAGATCGTTTGTCATAGCGGACCTTTTCGCTTCGACCTCAGGACCCAATAGTCCGGAGTGTGTCCGAATACCTTCGTGGTTATATAAGAACCGGGTATGCATGGAGACAAGGCGAGGGGTCATTGTTGCATATCGGATAAGTGCCCAACTAGTTATGTTATATTACATGGGTAGTAAGAAACATCTTCCGGGAGAATAGTTCCGTTAAGGGTTCCTTTCGCTGGGATGCATGCCCTAAAGTGCATGTCAAAGCTGCTATGAAGGCGTAAAATCATCCGGGGCAGATGGGTAAATAATTAAAATCATCTTTCAGTTCACCGACCAAATATTCCCTTAAGAATGCTAGCTTTCGGCTTCACCCGGTCGAGGTACACATCCGCTGACCGGCATAATAATCGCAGAGGTGCTCCTTTACCACCTAGCCGAACAATCGGGAATGTAGGGGTAAGCACAGGAGCCGAGCAACCCAGCTTGGCCAAAACTTAAGTCATATCGATGCATATAATGGTGAATAAAAGGTACATGCGGTAGTTTAACGCATGTGTTGGGCATGAAGCTCAGATAAATAAGCTTCATTAAAGAAGCCCCGTGTATAATGAGCGGACAGCGTCAAGTATGTCTTGAAAAAAGCGCAAACGAGCCTCTAGAGGCTTCAAGAATAAGGAGGAGGAAGGAGAGAAATAAAAGACAGCAAAAATAGCAAATGTGGACGGAGGAAGGAGATGAACTTGGAGTCCAGCGCTTAGGCGTAGAATCTTCAGAGACGGGCTGCGCTCCATGGGTTCGGCTCGAGTCGGTTATCCGGCGCGTTTCAGAACGGTATGCTCCGCCGGTCGGGACCTGGTCGATGATGAAGGGACCTTCCCATTTGGTCTTGAGTTTGTCCTTTTCTTGTCCGGCGGTGTAGAACTAGTTCGCCAACGTTATAAGCCTTGGCCCGCATTTCCCTGCTTTGATATCTTCGAGCCATTGTTGATAGAATGCGGGACGAGCTTTTGCCACGTCCCGCTCCTCCTCCAATGCGTCCAAACTGTCCTGCCGATCGAGCTCGGCTTCTCTTTCTTCATACATGTGCACTCGAAGTGAGTCATGTATTATGTCGCAGGGCAGGACTGCCTCTGTGCCGTACACCATAAAGAATGGTGTGAATCCGGTAGTACGATTCGGTGTGGTCCGCAGCCCCCAGAGTACGGAGTCGAGCTCCTCAACCTAGTGCGTGTTAGATTCCTTGAGGGACCGCACTAGTCTGGGTTTAATGCCGCTCATGATTAGACCGTTTGCTTGTTCGACTTGGCCGATGGTTTGAGGGTGATAGACTGAGGCATAATCGAGCTTGATGCCCATGTTTTTGCACCATAATTTGACCTCATCGGCCGTGAAGTTGGTGCCGTTATCAGTGATGATACTATGGGGGACACCGTAACGGTGCACTACCCCTGATATGAAGTCTATCAGCGGTCCGGATTCGGGCGTTTTAACCGGCTTGGCCTCTATCCATTTGGTGAATTTATCCACCATGACCAATAGGTATTTTTGCTTGTGGGTTCCTCCCTTAAGGGGTCCAACCATGTCAAGCCCCTGCACATGAACGCCAGGTGATGGGTATAGTTTTAAAGGCGGTGGGTGGCATGTGGCTTTGGTTAGCAAAAGCTAGCAACCGACGACTTCGCTGGACTAAGTCCTGCGCTGTCTCGCCCGGCCGTCGGCCAATAAAATCCTGTACGGAAGGCCTTGCCTACAAGGGCCCGGGCTACGGCGTGGTGCCCACCCAGCCGGCATGAATTTCAGCCAGAGGTTTCGCCCTTCCTCTTTGGAGATACACCTTTGAAGGACTCCGTAGTGCTTTTCTTATAAAGCTCTCCTCATGGACTTTATAGGCTTTAGATCGCCGTACTATGCAGCGAGCCTCATTTTGGTCTTCGGGGAGTTCTTGCCTAGTTAGGTAGGCTAGGAATGGTTCCGTCCACGGGGCGACAACCACCATTATTTCATGAGCGGAGGGTGTTATCTCGGGGGCAGAGCCTCCGGTTGTGTCAGAGTGTTCGACGTCGGGCAGTGCGGTTGGGTCCGGATTGTTATTGCCGGACTCCCCTTCCCATAGTACGGATGGCTTGAACAGCCGTTCCAGAAAGATATTGGGTGGGACGGCATCACATTTTGCACCGATGCATGCCAATATATCCGCCGCCTGGTTGTTATCCCGGGCTATATGGTGAAATTCGAGCCCTTCGAACAGTGCTGACATTTTTAGGACTGCATTGCGGTATGCTGCCATTTTTGGATCTTTGGCATCAAAGTCCCCGTTTATTTGAGATATTGCAAGGTTCAATCGCGCACCTCTAGGCGTTGAATGCCCATGGAGATCGCCATCCGGAGGCCGTGCGTAAGGGCCTCAGATTCGCCGCGTTGTTGGAGTCCGTATACATTATCTCAAGGACGATAGATCTGTGGTCTCCGGTTGGGGACGCCAGACGACGCCAGCCCCCAGTGCCGCCAACATTTTGGAGCCGTCAAAGTGCATGATCCAATTGAGTATGCGCCGTACTCTTTAGGGAGTTCGCTTCAGTCCATTCGCCACGAAGTCAGCCAAAACCCGCGACTTAATAGCTCGCCGTGGCTTATAAGTTATGTCGGATGGAAGGAGCTCTATGGCCCATTTAGCAATCCGCCCGTCGTGTCGCGGTTGTTTATAATGTCGTTAAGAGGTACTTCGAGGCTACCGTTATCGAACACTCTTGAAAGTAGTGTTGCAGCTTCCGGATGCCATGAACACCGCGTATGCTATCTTTTGATAGTGTGGGTACCGGACTTGCATGGAGTTAGGACGGTGGACACATAATAAACCGGTTTTGAAGAGGGAACGGTGTCCGTCCGCTTTCGCTTGACAACGAGCACCACGCTGACAACTTGATGTGTTGCGGCGATATATAATAGCATTGGTTCGCCCACGTTGGGCGCGGCCAGGACCGGATTTGTTGCCAAAATGGCCTTTATTTCTTCGAGTCCAGCCGTGGCGGCATCCGTCCACTCGAAGTGTTCGGTACGGCGGAGGAGGCGGTAAAGGGGTAACGCCTTTTCTCCCAAACGGGAAATAAAGCGGCTTAGAGCCGCTACGCATCCCGTCAATTTTTGTATTTGTTTGAGGTCTTTTGGAATATCCAATTGTGACAGAGCTCGGATCTTGGCTGGGTTTGCTTCAATTCCTCTACCGGACACAATGAAGCCAGAGCTTTCCTACCGAACGCCAAGACGCATTTTTCGGATTGAGTTTGATGTCATATTTTCAAGATTGTCGAATGTGAGCCTCAAGTCGCCTACTAGAGTTTCGACATGCTTGGTTTTGACGACCACGCCATCTACATATGCTTCCACCGCTTTGCCGATCTGGTTTGCCGACATGTCCGAATCATGCGCCGATATGTTGCGCCGGTTTTTGAGCCCAAAGGGCATTGTGTTGAAGCGAACGGGCCGTATGGAGTGATGAATGCTGTTGCAGCTTGGTCAGCTCCGCCATCTTGATTTGGTGGTAGCCGAGTACGACGAGGAAGCACAATGAGTCGTGGTCCTCATCAGAAGGCCAATAATTTTATCAATTCGAGGGAGGGGAAGGGATCCTTTGGGCAAGCCTTATTAAGGTCTTTAAAATCAACACATAGGCGCCAGGATTTATCCTTCTTGGTACCATCACCAGGTTTGCTAGCCATCCGGATGTTTTATATCTCCGATGAATCCAGCTTCCAAAAGTTTGGCTAGCTCCTCTCCCATGGCATGTCTCTTGGGTTGGGAAAAGCTACCAAGAGCCTGTTTGATCGGCTTGAATCCTTTTAGGATATTTAGGCTGTGCTCGCCACCGACGTGGGATTCTGGCATGTCCGAAGGGTGCCGTGCAAAGATGTCCCAGCTTTTCTTGTAGAAATTCTAGTAGTGCGCGTCTACATCAGGGTTTAATTGTGCCCCAATGGAGGCCGATTTGGTGGTCCGCTGGTGGACTTGGAATTTGACTATTTCATCCGCTGGTTTAAAAGAGGTGGACTTGGATCTTTTATCAAGTATCACATCGTCCCTGTTCACCGTGGAGCGATCGCGGTGAGTTCCTCGGCCGCTAGGGCTTTGGATAGTGCCTCGAGGGCTAGTGCGGCTGTCTTGTTTTCGCGCTGAGTGCTATGTCCGGATCACTAGCGAGAGTGATGATTCCGTTAGGTCCGGAATTTTAAGCTTCATGTACCCATAATGGGGTATAGCTTGAAAAATTGTGAATGCCTCTCGCCCTAATAAAGCATGATATCCGCTGTTGAACGGGCCACTTGAAATGTAACCTCCTCGGACCTGTAATTGTCCGTGAGCGAACACTACGCCCAGCGTGATTTTTCCTGTGCAGCATGCTTCCCGGCTAGGGATTATTCCTCTAAAGGTTGTGCTGCTTCACTCAATGCGGTTCGATCTATTTCCATTTTTCGGAGGGTTTCCTCATAGATGAGGTTTAGTCGCTGCCGCCATCCATGAGTACCTTAGTAAGGCGAAAGCCGCCCACTATCGGTCCGAGGACCAATGCGGGTGGTGCCCGGCAGTTCGAATTTAGGTTCGCCACGGCATTAAAGGTAATAGCCGTGTACCCATGGATTTATTGTTGCTACTTGGTAGACTTCGCAAGGTTATGGAGTGTTCGTTTCGCATGTTATTTGATGCGAAAGTCTCAAGACTATTAACACCGTCTTGGTGTTGCTGGCTGGGATTCTCGAAGCTAGAAGCTCTTCTCCACTTTTGGCCACCGCCGTAGTATCCAACATGCTCAAGGCTATGAGTTGGAGTGGTGCCCTCGTGCTATGAATTTTGCAGGTTCGCTTAGCCAACCCTCCAAGACGGTTCCGCACCCTTTAGGGGTTTTGGTTTTTGGTATTTAACCCGTGTGCTTGATAATGATGCACCCTTTTATTTCGGACTAGGGATGTATTCGGGGCCGGATTATCCCAAAATTTACTTTCGGTTTTCCAGGCGCTCTCCATCGCACAATATTTTTGTACTATGGTCACCAAGTCAGCAAAGCGTGTAATTTCGCGACAACTTATGGCGTTTAGGATTCTCTTGTCCGTGCAATTATTGCAGAAAATTGGGATTCGTCCTCCTCTCGGCAGATCCTTTATCCTGCTCATAACCAGGAGGAATCGCCTAGTAATGATGTCTGCTTCAGCGGGCTCTTGCCGAATTCGAGAGAGATCGCTAATGTTTGGGTGGGCGGTGGGACTAGATCCGAACCCCGCCCAATTTAGGACTCAGGGCCGAGAAGTTTCGAACTCGGAAGTTTGGATTTTGAGTGTTATCCAATGAGTCCAACCCGCCACCGACTTTAAGTTCGTGGCTTGATCAACATCCGCCCCTCTCGGGAATCCGCATGGAGGGATCGGGAATCGGACGTAGCTAGTCCTTAAGATACATGAAGAATCTCCGCATTGCTCCTCTATCACAGCAACATGATGGGTAGCCTCGGGAGAGTTGATCTCTCGGATCGGTTTTAGGCCCGATCCGGTCGTAGTCTGTGGCGACTCCTGTATGGCGATGCGATCCAAGAGCTCGTTACGGAGGAGAGCTCGATCGGATCTAACTATTCAGCAAGTTCGAATTAACATGGAGATTGGTTTCGATGACTCGAGAGGTCATCGTCGGTAGGCGGCCGGATGGCGGTCATAAGAAAACCACCTAGTCAAGAGTTCGCGTGCCAAGGCTCCTTTGGCGATAGTATCATCTTTAAAGACGAGATGAGGCATCCTACCGATGGCGACGGCACGGAGGAACTCTCAATGAAAGCACCAATGTCGGTGTCAAAACCGCGGATCTCGGTAGGGGGTCCCGAGCTGTGCGCCTAGGCGGATGGTAACAGGAGACAAGGGACACGATGTTTTTACCTGTGTTGGGCCCTCTCGATGGAGGTAATACCCTACCCCGCTTGATTAATATTGATGATATGGGTAGTACAAGAGTAGATCTACCACGAGATCAAGGAGGCTAAACCCTAGAAGCTAGCCTATGGTATGATTGTTGTTCGCCCTATGGACTAAAACCCTCCGGTTTATATAGACACTGGATAGGTTAGGGTTACACAGAGTTGGTTACAATGGTAGGAGATCTACATATCCGTATCGCCAAGCTTGCCTTCCACGCCAAGGAAAGTCCCATCCGGACACAGGACGAAGTCTTCAATCTTGTATCTTCATAGTCCAGGAGTCCTGCCAACGGTGATAGTTCGGCTATCCGGACACCCCCTAATCCGGGACTCCCTCACATGCCAACTAGACTTTCTGGATGATGTGGCACACAATTAAATGAGGAAAGAGAGGATGTGGTATCATATCATGATATCATGTCATATTAAATGTTGTACTACTACTTTGTGTGATGCATGACAATTAATAAGGCAACCTAAGATACTAACTTATGATACTATGCATTACGGAAGTAGTATCATACACTATCATATGCATGATACTAGTATATGATACTCCCCATTACAACCAGCCTTATAGGGCTAAATTCAAAAATCTCACCAACCAAGGTAGATGGTGAGTGGTGGAATACTTTTTGTAGTTTGCAAAAACACCCAATTAATGCTTTTGTTTTCCTCAAAAAATTATGTTTTCCAATTTATTAATTGCAATACATGCATGCATATATAAAGTACATGCATTGGTCAACTTTCTCTTAATACTTGCATGCAATGATTTAATGCACCTTGGAATCTGGACATGTGATGGGGAACAACTAAATTGAGCCTTATAAAAATGGAAAAACTAAAATTTTGAGATAAGCCTATAAACCGGAAAGGAGGGAGTATATATGCATGATACTAGTATATGATCGGCAATACCTCCAGATATGTGCATGCATAGTATCATAAGTTAGTATCTTAGGTTCCTTATTAATTGCCATGCTTGACACAAAGTAGTACAATATTTAATATGATACGGTGTCATGATATGATACCACAGCCTCTCTTTCCTCATTTAATTGTGTGCCACATCATCCAGAAAGTCTAGTTGGCATGCATCATACCGCTTGACACTCCCATATTACGACCAGCCTTGTTAGGGTGGCCATAGTGGGGGTATCATAGTCGGTATCATGCACTCGAGAATAGAAAATATGATGATGTGGCAAAGAAGCAGTAACATAGGTAGATACCATAAATATATATATTTATAATAAATGTTATACTACTTTGTGTCATGCATGGCCATAAATACGGTCATCTACGATATATATATACTACTCTATGATACTATATATGCACTATGAAGGTACGTACGTAGTATCATACACTAGTACCATATGCATGATACTATATATATAGTATATGATACTCCCCACTATATAAGGCCGCCATAGTGGTGGTATCATAGTTTATTTATGTCATGCACTCGGAAATAGCAAGTATGCTGATGTGGCAAAGAATTAAATATATATAGAGAGGGTTAGAGTAACATATAGGTAGATACCATATCATGTTAAATGCGATGCTAATTTGTGTCATGCATGGCAATACATATGATCTATATATGATACTATACTCTATGTATTATACTATGCGCTATAATTAATTAAAGGTAGTATCATACACTATATGATACTAGTATATGACACTCTCCACCATGAAAAAAATGGAGGCGAAACGATGAACTCATGTTTTCATTCGAATAAAAATATGATGTTAGGTAATGTAAATGTTTTCAAAGAGCACACGGTTCACTCATGGAATCCGTGTGTCCACTAAACCATGGTCAATGCACCCCCCCCCCCCTCGCCATGCTGATCCGAGTCATGTATTCTGATTGGCCTGAACCCAAACCCCACGGATCGTACGTCTGCACAGTTGGATTCTCCTTGATCAAACGGCGATCCTCATCCCTTTCCACAACACATGTACATGTTTTCAAATAGCCCCTCCCAAAAAAATGTTTTCAAATAGCACACGGTTCACACACGAAAGCTGTGTGCCTACCAAACCTTGGCCGATGCCCCCCTTGCTGCGTGCGCGATCTGAGTCATGTGTTCTGATTGGCCAGAACCGAAACCCCACGGATCGTACGTCTGCACCGTTGGATGCTCCCAGATCGAACGGCAATCATCATCCCTTTCGACAGGAAATGCAGTCCGGCTAGGAATTGATTTATATGCCAACATGCTAATGCCAAAAAATGTCTTACATATAGCACACGAGACCTGAAATGCGCCAGCAAATCAAACCCGTGGTAAAATTGTGATTGGTTTACGTGGGAAAAATTTAGAGGCGAAACGATGAACTCACGTATTCATTTCAAAATTAGTACATATTCATTTCAAATGAAATTATTCTGTCTGTGCACACGAGCGCTTAGAGGCAACCGTTTGCATAGGCCTTTCCGCGCGCGCGGCGACCGGGGATATTTTTTACCCTTTTCACCTAGGCCGCCAACACCCGGAGTCCCCAACACCCCCCACCGTCCGCCCGCGTTTCACTCAACTAGTCCACCCAATCTCCTCCGCCAGCTCGTCCCTCCCCCAGATCCACAGCAGAACCCTCTTCGGCGCCGCCGTGCTCACCTCGGCCGTGTGCCCGCTCTTCGGCGTCAAGCCTACCTCCACTGTCGTCCCCAACACGCGGCGGCCCGTGCCTCGCCGTCTTCGTTTGCTCGCCAGCCACCCTCGAGCATATTCGATGCAGTAACCCTCGCCTCTCATGTGGTCCGGCTGGGTTTGCATTAAGAAGTCTGTTAGTTACTGCTCTCCATAGCAGTGAGGCATATTTCCTCACAATCCCTCTTCCAATTTGGTTCCGTATGTTCCCAAATTGGCTATAAAATAATGGAGATTGTATATATGTTCATTATCTACCTTCCTTACTACATATAAGTTGTATTTGTTCCAATAAGTTACTGTCTATTTACAGATCGCGGGCGCCCGAGTCACACAAACTTAAAAAATTAGTCGTACATTTTCTAAATTATTCCATGGCATGTTTAGAAAGCTTGATACCAAGTTTTCAGTGTTATGCTTATCCTCCTTTCCTGAGTTTCGCATGTGTTCTCTATAGATGTCGAGTAGCAGCGACAGCACTCATTCAGGCCATGTATCTTCATCTGATTCGGACAACCCTAGGTCTTCAGCAGATTGTGAGGGATCAAGTAGTCTTGAACGGGATAGAGCTGCAGCAATTACCCTTCCGGTTAGTACAAGGAGGAACGCTCCAAGGAAGCCCACACACCAGCCTAAAGGTGTATATGAAGTAACCAAGATTGATTTAAAGTCCTGGGCTCCAACTAAACCAGATAAAGCACGCATGAGGTTCAGGAGTGTGTGTGGATTTGTTGGCAGGGCAAGGCTCAACATTAATCTGCCGGGGTTTCGGAAGGCTGACATAGAAACACAGCGAAGGATAGTCCGGGAGATCATGGATCACTTCAACGTTCCAGAGCAGTGGAGAATGCAGGTGGAACATGCTGCACTGAAGAAGGCTGGGGATGCTTGGAGAAACTGGAAGCACGTGCTATACAAGAAGTACTTGAGTGAAGGCAAGGACCCAATCCCCGCATACCCCCAAATTACAAAGGCAGACTGGGTACAATTCAAAAGGGTCAGGGCAACTAAAGAGTTTGCTGAGAAGAGTTTGAAGCAATCAGAACTTCAGAAGAAGAACATACACCCCCACCGTATGGGTGTGGCAGGATACTACGGCATGAAACTGATATGGGAACTGGAGGACAAAGAAGCAGTAGCGACGGATGAGAATCCAGCCTTTAGTGAAATCAGGGGCGAACGCGCCAGAGACTACTTGCGGGCATGTGCAAAGAGACGTGATGACGGAACTTATTACTTTGAAAACGCACATGACACCAAACTGTATGAAGTGATGTTAGAGGCTTCCAAGATCCCTGGAAGGTTCTATAGGAACTCAGGGCCATGTGACATTCTGTCCATTGCTCTGGACACAAAAGAGCCCCCTGGCCGTGCAAGGGGTATAGGTGTTAATGTCCCGCACAAGAGGGCTTTCACACTCAGCAAGAAGAGAGGCTCAGCATGAAAAAAGCGAGGAGTGAAATGAAGCAGAATGCATTCTATGAAAGGTTGAAGAAGGAGATTTATCCGGCTGTTCGAAAGGATGTTGAGGAGTCAATGATGACATAGAAGACTCTAACACTGACAGATAGCCAGCAGATGGGAGGGGAGGCAGGCATGGAGGATGCTGCTTATTGCGTGACAACACTGCACAAGAGTAGATGTGCATCAGCTGACCCCAGCGACACTAAGACTGTTGCTGCTCGTGATGATGTTATATCTGATCTATCTGGAATGAAAGACAGACTGAAGGGCGTGCTTACACAATATGAAGGTACATTAAAATGTGCAACAGCTTGGGTTTGCCCACCCTTCTTGGAAGATGGCCTCTTTTTGGACAATGTGCCATTGAAGTCGGGCTGTGTGAAGTGCTACGTGACTAAAGTAAAGCCTGGATTCAATGATTTTGCCCTGAAGAATGTCCTAGGAGACTTCTATGAGCAAAGGACCTTGGGAGAAACATTTTTACATCACATCCAGTGGCCACAAAAGGAAATCGAGTTCATCGATGAGATTCCTGAAGCCCCGCCAAGAGCAACCACTGTCGCCCCTCAACCGGTGACGCTCTCCTTGCCACAGCAGCTCTCGCGGACTGATGCATCAACCTGTGATCAGCCGGCCCAACTTTGTGGCGTACATGCCATGTCATCCTTCTTCCCAAAGCAGCTAGTGGCAAGGCCTACAACTGCTGATGATGCACCACCAGTTCAGATGCCGGCCGCTGAAGCAGCGGGGGGAGACCCAACTGCAGCACATGCTCAGCAGACCAACCTAGTGGAACAGACTGCTAAGCAGTCTGATGCTTCAAAACCACCTGCTAAGTAGTCTGTAGGTCCAGAACCGACTGCGCATCAGTCCGTCGGTCCGCAGGCGCGTGATCAGCATACCAATGCGTCAGCACTTCCTTCTCAGCAAACCAACGCGTTGGCACGGCCTCCTCAGCACACCGACAAGTTGGCACCACCTGCGAGAAACCCGACATAGCTTCAACGCATGGTCAACAGTCCGATGCCTCTGCTCCTACAGCCCAACAGTCCGTCACGGCAGCACCGCCAGCTTAGCGGTCCGGCATAGATAAACCGTCTGCTAAGCAGTCCATCCAAGCTTCACCGTCTGCTCGGCAGTCTACCTTGCAGCCAACCAGATGTTCTGCCAGAAATGCTTAAAGTACCAAGAAGGAAGTGGCCAAAAAGGCTACACCCACGACCACAAGGAAGCGCAGCGGGAGAGTGAAGAGGAAAGAGAACGATTGCCTCTTACTTAAAGCACTCATCGCTCAGAACCATATTAACAGCAGCTTGTTTGAATCAGGGTGTAATATTATTTCTGATGCCATGGATGATGAAGAAGTAGAATTGTTGCTTGCTAAAAGTAAAGCAGACATACTTGAAGCACGCAATTACGTCCATGGCCAGCCATTTCTTGTTGGCGAATACTTTGATGAGTGCAGCTCCAGTTGCTGCGAGTTACATGAATATTGCATGGATCAAATGTCAGCAGGACATCATGCTTTGCTAGTCCACTACAATAGAGATCATTTCCGACACGATGTTGGTTCCATCAATGTGAGTTTCAAGGACTTACATCTCTTCTTCAACTTCAACGTGCTCGATGCCACTCTTGTTAGATGCCTGATTTTGTAAGTACTTAACAAACTCTGATCAACTTCTCCATACAAGGCTGTAAATGATAAACAGCTAACTGCATTTTATTCCTCTCAGGGCATTGAACACATAGAGAAGAAAAAGGGAGAGTGTGTATTTCATAGATCCTGCATTAGCAAATGGCACAGCATTAGATGGTAAGGACCGACGAGACTGGGCCGTTAACACGGTCGTTCGTATCTTTGAAAACACGTCCCATGCAGAATCATTTCTCTGGCCATATCATGAACGTCAAGTCAAGTAAACAACCATGCATACACTAATTATCTTTCAGATTTTGACATCATTCGTAAGTTCATGGCTTTCTTAATATGTAGCAATCACTGGATATTGGTATTCATTGTTCCAAACAAGAACACAGTTTACTACATCGATTCTCTTAGAGAGTCAACAAACGCTCAGGATCTGATGCATGTTCAGGAATTCTTGGATAGGTATTGAATTCTATAACGTTGAAATTAATTTGCATTCATGTCTGGTTCAATAATTGATGTTGTCAAAATTCATCATCATTTGCAGTGTGCTCGCATTGTGGAAAACTAAACCAGGGAACCTGTTCAAGATGGAACAACCTCTGCAGCATGAGATCGTTTCTCCGGTAACACACCGATATCCGTTATTTTCGGAAAATTTATCCAACAGTCTGCAAATACCTTTCCTTATGCTAGTCAAATGTTCAAGCTTATAAATAAACTCTTTCTATTTTGTCCAAAGAAAAAGTAATACATCTAACACCGGTTAGGTTGTTCCTAACAGGACAAATACATGACTAATTTTGTACAAAAACATTCAGTGTCCTCAGCAAGAAGCAGGGACCAACCTTTGTGGATACTATGTTTGTAGACACGTGATCTCCATCTGCAAATCTGCTGATAGTTGTAAAGATCCTGAGAATTAGTACCAGTAAGTCTATCTTAATTAATATCTTCTACTCCACTCATATGGCACATTCTGATCTTAAAAATACTGCAGCTCATCTTAAAACCGAGGACCCCTGAACCGCTCTCGCCATGAATTGTTGATGGTTCGGAGATTTATCAGTGACTTCTTCCTGGATCACTACATCAATCCCACTGGTGATAATGAAGATTTCAGCATGCGTTCTCCAGAAACATTGAGTAAGAGTTAGCCGCTAAACATATAACGCATGGATCCATCCATCTGATGAGGTCTTCGTATTTCGTACACTTTGATTAATTATGTAATGTAACATCCCAAAATTCTAAATTTTGGAATGTTATATTAAATAAATAGTTTTGACTGTTTGCTTGATTATGGTGTGGTTGCTTGTGTGAAATTGAGTGAAATTGGAAACTTTTTGGAAGTTAAATGAGAGGGAATAAAAGGACTTTCCCAAACTTTCACTTTGCTTTCTGATCTCCATGAATTCAAATTCTTTTCAAACACAAAACCCTAGAGACAAGATGACATGACTTCTTCTATTTAAAATTAAAAGGGTTTTTGAAAATATTTGAATTTCATTTGGAAATATTTCAAATTCAGAAACTTTATGCGACTCAATGATTTTCAAGAGAGAAGATAAAATGACTTCTTCAAATCATATGAAATATGAGTTGGAAGTTTAAAAGAATCAAATTTAAAGTCCCTTTGAAGGTATTTTGAAAACCATTTTTAATTTGGAGTTATTTGGTTTTTATTCAAATTATTTTCTCCAAAAATAAAATATATGGAAAATAGGGTAAAATGATTCCCTACATTAGAAAATTGGAGGAAAATGGGTTTGAAATCATTTTGGTATTTTAAAATATTTTTATTTGGTTTTTAAATGAGCTAGTAGCACTGTTTGCTTTATTTAATTTTTTTTGAACTTATTTTCCCTTGAAAAATAGTTCATGTTTTAGGAAATCTTCGTATGAAAATTTTGATATATAATATGCCTATATAAAATTTTATTTTATTTTCGTTATTCAGTTTTTCCTTGTCTGTTTCAATTTTCTAAAACTACGCATGCGCCTAGAACTAACAGTCGCCCACGTGCGCTGCGTAGTGGCATCGAGCGCCCCATCATTTTATTTTTCTTCTCTCCTATATGGGCCAGACCCAACCGGCCATATTCTTTCCTTAGATTTTCTTTTTCGCAAATGTTTTTTTTTCAGTTGACCGAATCAAAAAAAACCTACAGCGCGCGGCCGGGCCGAACTTTTAGCCCATGCATATGATCTTTTCAAATTTCATCTGCGTACGTATATGTTTAGTCCCACATTGTCTAGCCTTTGACCCCTAAACCTCTTTTCCACATATAAATATAGATCTATAGAGCCTTGAAAAATCATCTGATTCGGGTTAAATCAATATTTTGGTTTGACTAGATTCACTAAAGAAAAATATATATTTCTTCTCTCCGACGGGACTTCTGGAAGTTGTCTCCTCTCTCCGAATTCGTATTTTCTCTACCTTATAAAGGTATTTTTCTTCGTATTTTTTAGGGATTTTTATTTCTGTGCCCCTGGTTCGTTAGTTCTACTCATTCATCCCCACGCTCTTAACTTTTGCTCACTTTTCCCCACTCCCTTGCCTGAAACCATCAGAACTGGTCACAGCGGATGTTGTCGTCGAGTCAATGGCTTGACCGTTAACTCTAACTAGTGGGGCCGCGTAGGGCGGAGTCCACATTTTGACCGTTACGTGGTAACCAGTGGGGCCACGAAACTGACACTCACGGTAACCTGAATCGGATCCAGTCACTTCCGCGCCGCCCCCTCCGCCACCGTCGTGCCGCCTCTACTGCCGTCGTGCCGCCTCCGCCGCCTCTACCCTCCCTTCCCATCTAGGATTAGGAAGCGATGTCGGGGGGCACCCTGTCTGGCCCATCGACCGTGGAGATGATTGCGTCGAATCAGAGGCTAATAATTCATGGATTCCACCTGGGTAAGCATCATTTTCCTCTCAAATTGATTAGAAGATCCGTAAATTAGGTTGTATTTGACCACCGTTGGCGTGAATCAGCGCAATTTATCTGAAAATTTGCAGCCTAACTGCACCCTTTATCTTATTTCAATCGAATAGGTTAGAATGGAAACTAGCGAGCTGCGTGGAACTAAACCGTGTGTGATTTCTGGATTTTTCTATCCTAAAGTGGTAGAAACCACCATTTCGTTCAGAGATTTCCGCGAGGCACTCTGTTGTGAGTATCCATGGAGCCCTGCCGCTGCTGTTGAACTGAGATATTTCGACAGTACCGAGCAGAGATTTCTCCCATTAACTTGTGATGAGCATCTGGGATTGCTATTTAGTTTGAATGCTGACAACTGTTTCGGTAAAATCCATATCGGTGTGCTTCAGGCACGCAAACAACGTATCCCGAAGGGTGTTCAGACATCATCTGTCTCTACTAATAGCGAGCATCCTCGCACTCCTTGTAGGTCGAGACCAAGTAAACCTAGTGGTTCTGAAAGCCACAACATGTCGGCTGCTGCTAATTCTGCCACTTCTCCTCTCCCTTACGCTTTTGATGTAGAAGTAGATGCAGAGCCTGGCGAGGAAGTGCCTCGACATGATGATGAGGATGAGATTCTATCCCCTGAACTAGTAGATAGAGTCGGTCAACAGGCAATGGAAGATGAATATGCAGAGGAGCCTAGCAGCCATGCTAGATTTGATGACACTGATGATGAAGAGAGGGAGGAGAACATCAACTCCTTATTTTTACAAGAATATGATGGTGAGGACATGCCAACAATTGAGTGGAATAGGGAGAATCCTGACCTTACTCCAGGAACCGTCTTTGAATCGATGGTGGACTGTCGTAATGCAGTGACTACATATTGCATTCTCACTGAAAACTCTTATGAGGTTGATAGGAGCGAGCCAGGAAGATTCACTGTTCATTGCCCTTATGATATGTGTAGGTGGAGGTTGCATGCATCCACTATGCAAAAGAGCAAATTGATTCAGGTATTACAACTGAATATTGTTATCAGATTATTTATCCATTCTATATTCAGATCATGTGTACTGTTTCTTAATTGTATTTGACATCATTTTTCATTTTGTTTCAGATAAAAAGCAACCCACACGGGCACACTTGCCCACCTGGAGGGGGAGGGGGAAAGGACAGATCTAAGCTTGCAAAGACTAGGTGGGTGGCAGATGCAATCTTGGATTGGGTCAGGGAAACACCAACAATTAGTCCAACAGCACTCCATGGGAAGCTATTTGAGAAGTACAAGATTAATGTACAATACATGAAGATTTTCTATGCTAAGGAAAGGGCTCTTGATAGGATTAATGGTCCATGGAATGAGAGTTTTCGGTTTCTTTACACCTTCAAAGCTGAAGTGGAGACGGCTAGTCCAGGGAGTGTTGTAGAGATTGACAAGCATACAGTTAAGTACAAATTAAAAGGGAAGGCAATAGAGAAGGAGTGCTTCAGGAGGGCTTTTGTTTGTTTCAAGGCTTGTTGGAAGGGGTTTCTGAATGGTTGTAGGCCATATTTGGCTATCGATGCGACTGCTTTGAATGGAAGATGGAGAGGCCAGCTAGCAGCAGCTTCTGCAATTGATGGACACAACTGGCTATTCCCAGTTGCATTTGGTGTGTTGGAGGTAGAGAGTGAGGAGAGTTGGATCTGGTTTCTGCAGCAGCTTCGCAACATTATAGGTACACCTCGGGTTTAGTTATACAGAGATGCTTGCAAGGGTTTAGAAACTGCAATAGAAATTGTATTCCCTGGAGTGGAACATAGGGAATGTATGCGACACCTAGCGCAGAATTTTAAAAAGAAATTCAAAGGCAAAGTTTATGATAAGAATCTATGGCCAGCATCATACACATGCAGTTTGAGGAAGCATGAGCACCATTTGAGAGTGTTTTATGCTCATAATCCTTTGGTGAAGGAGTACATGGATGAACATCATGGAAAGTTGTGGTCAAGAAGCAAATTCAATGAAATCTACAAAGTAGACTCTGTGACCAATAACCTCGCTGAGTGTTTCAATGCAAAGTTCAAGTCAGTGAAAGGGCTTTTGTTGTGGCAAGCATTTGATAAGATCAGGCAGATGATCATGGTAAAGATGGCTCTTCGTAAAAAATTGCAGAAACACAATATGTTGGCCATCTTATGCTCCCATCTTTGATTAAGGCATTGCATGCCAAGGCAAGAGGACTAAGAATGAAATGCATTCGATCATCGACATACGAGGCTAAGGTGACATGCACTGATAGTAAAAATAGGGAATGGAGATATCCAGTGAACCTTGCAACCAATGAATGCAGTTGTAGGCAATGGCAGATCCGCGGGAAGCCGTGCATACATGCCCTACATCTCATGACTGTTATTGGAGGTGAAGATGGTGAAGTTGATCAGTATTGCTCTGAATATTTCTTTGTTGCCAAATTTTGGGCTGCTTATGCTGAAAATGTGCCTGCACTCTTGGGAAAAGACCAATGGAACATAGTAGACCCAGGGTTCAAACTCCATTCTCCTGTACTAACTAGACCACCAGGAAGACCAAGGAAAAACAGGATAAGAGCTGGTGAAGAGGGTCGTGTAAAAAAACAGTGTAAGTGCAAAAGATGTGGTATCTTAGGGCATATTGCTAGACGTTGTACCAATCCAGTTGATGCATCATTTGGAGAAGAGGAACAATGGGCAGCAGCAAATGCAGAGGAGAATGCAGCAGCAGAGAAGAATGCAGCAAGTTCAGAGGATAATGCAGCAGCAGAGGAGAATGCAACAAGCTTAGAGAATGAAGCAACTGAAGTAGCAACTTGGTATGTGTGCAATCTTTCCATTTTTTTGCATTTGTTCTTTTTTTTATTGATGGCTAAGCTTATTTCTGTTTGACCCAGCTCTAGGATAATTATGAAGGAAATATGCCCTAGAGGCAATAATAAAGTTATTATTTATTTCCTTATATCATGATAAATGTTTATTGTTCATGCTAGAAATGTATTAACCGGAAACATAATACATGTGTGAATACATAGACAAACAGAGTGTCACTAGTATGCCTCTACTAGACTAGCTTGTTAATCAAAGATGGTTGAGTTTCCTTACCATAGACAAAGGAGTTGTCATTTGATTAACAAGGTCACATCATTGGTTGAATGATCTGATTGACATGACCCATTCCATTAGCTTAGCACCCGATCGCTTAGTATGTTGCTATTGCTTTTATCCATGACTTATACATGTTCCTATAACTATGAGATTATGCAACTCCGTTTACGGAGGAACACTTTGGTACTACCAAACGTCACAACGAATCGGGTGATTATAAAGGAGTACTACAGGTGTCTCCAAAGGCAGATGTTGGGTTGGCGATTTCGAGATTAGGATTTGTCACTCCGATTGTCGGAGAGGTATCTCTCTGGCCCTCTCGGTAATACACATCACTAAGCCTTGCAAGCATTACAACTAAAGAGTTAGCTGTGAGATGGTGTATTACGGAACGAGTAAAGAGACTTGCCAAGGCGAGATTGAACTAGGTATTGGATACCGACGATCGAATCTCGGGCAAGTAACATACCGATGACAAAGGGAACAACGATGTTGTTATGCGGTCGACCGATAAAGATCTTCGAGAATATGTAGGAGCCAATATGGGCATCCAGGTCCCGCTATTGGTTATTTACGGAGATGTGTCTCGGTCATGTCTACATTATTCTCGAACCGTAGGGTCCGCATGCTTAAGGTTTCGATGGCGGTTATATTATGAGTTTATGTATTTTGATGTACTGAAGGAGTTCGAGTCCGGATGTGATCACGGACATGACGAGGAGTCTCAAATGGTCGAGACATAAAGATTGATATATTGACGGCTATATTCGGACAGGAAAGGTTCGGAAGTTTCCGGAGAAAACGGAGTGCCGAGGGGTTACCGAACCCCCGGGAAGTAATGGGCCTTATTGGGCCAAGAGGGGAGAGAGGGCTGCACCAGGAGGTGGCGCGCCCCCCATGGGGAGTCCGACTGGACAAGGAGGGGGCGCGCCCCCTTCCCTCTCCCTCTCCCTCTCTTTCCTTCCCCCTTCCTTCTTCCTAGTAGGACTAGGAAAGGGGAGTCCTACTCCCACTAGGAGGAGGACTCCCCCCTCCCCTGGCGCGCCTCCTAGGGCCGGCCGGCCCTCCCCCTTGCTCCTTTATATAGGGGGCAGGGGGGCACCCTAGAACACACAAGTTGATCCTTGAGATCGGTCCTTAGCCGTGTGCGGTGCCCCCCTCCACCATATTCCACCTCGGTCAAATTGTAGCAGTGCTTAGGCGAAGCCTGCGCCGGTAAAACATCAAGATCGCCACCACGCCGTCAGGTCGACGGAACTCTCTCTCCCCGGAGCTTTGCTGGATCGAGTCCGAGGAGCGCCACCGAGCTGAACGTGTGCCAAGAACTCGGAGGTGCCGGAGTAACGGCGCTGGATCGGTTGGATCGCGAGGAGAACGACGACTACTTCCTCTACGTTGTGATCGCTTCCGCTTCGGTCTCACGAGGGCACGAGACAACACTCTCCCTCTCGTTGCTATGCATCACCATGATCTTGCGTGTGCGAGGGAAAATTTTTGAAATTACTACGTTCCCCAACAAAGTGGCATCCGAGCCTAGGTTTTTATGGTTTGATGTTTTGCACAGTAGAACACAAGTGAGTTGTGGGCGATACAAGTTATACCGCCTACCAGCATGTCATACTTTGGTTCAGCGGTATTGTGAGATGAAGCGCCCGGACCGACATTACGCCAGACGCTTACGCGAGACTGGTTTCACCGTTACGAGCACTCGTGCTTAAAGGTGGCTGGCGGGTGTCTGTCTCTCTCACTTTAGTTGAACTGAGTGTGGCTACGCCCGGTCCTTGAGAAGGTTAAACGGAGTCTATTTGTGAAGTATCGCTGTGGTTTTGATGCGTAGGTGAGATTGGTTCTTGCTTAAGCCCGTAGCAGCCACGTAAAATTTGCAACAACAAAGTAGAGGACGCCTAACTTGTTTTTGCAGGGCATGTTGTGATGTGATATGGTCAAGACATGATGCTATATTTTATTGTATGAGATGATCATGTTTTGTAACCGGTTATCGGCAATCGGTGGAGCTATATGGTTGTCGCTTATTGTATGAAATGCAACGCATACTGTAATTGCTTTACTTTATCACTAAGCGGTAGCGATAGTCGTAGAAGCAATAGATGGCGTAAACGACAACGATGCTACGATGGAGATCAAGGTGTCACGCCGGTGACGATGGTGATCACGACGGTGCTTCGGAGATGGAGATCACAAGCACAAGATGATGATGGCCATATCATATCACTTATATTGATTGCATGTGATGTTTATCTTTATGCATCTTATTTTGCTTTGATTGACGGTAGCATTTTAAGATGATCTCTCACTAAAATTATCAAGTAGTGTTCTCCCTGAGTATGCACCGTTGCCAAAGTTCGTCGTGCCGAGACACCACGTGATGATCGGGTGTGATAAGCTCTACGTCCATCTACAACGGGTGCAAGCCAGTTTTGCACACGCAGAATACTCATGTTATACTTGACGAGCCTAGCATATGCAGATATGGCCTCGGAACACGGAGACCGAAAGGTCGAGCGTGAATCATATAGTAGATATGATCAACATAAGATGTTCACCATTGAAAACTACTCCATCTCACGTGATGATCGGTTATGGTTTAGTTGATTTGGATCACGGATCACTTAGATGACTAGAGAGATGTCTGTCTAAGTGGGAGTTCTTAAGTAATATGATTAATTGAACTTAAATTTATCATGAACTTAGTACCGATAGTATCTTGCTTGTCTATGTACATTTATAGATAGATGGCTCGTTTGTTGTTCCGTTGAATTTTAATGCGTTCCTTGAGAAAGCAAAGTTGAAAGATGATGGTAGCAATTACACGGACTGGGTCCGAACTCGAGGATTATCCTCATTGCTGCACGTAAGAGTTACGCCCTGGATGCACCGCTAGGTGCAGCTCTTCCGCCGATGTAACCGACGACGTTAAGAACGTCTGGCGCGAGCAAAGCGATGACTACTCTATAGTTCAGTGTGCCATGCTTTACGGCTTAGAACCGGGTCTTCAACGACGTTTTGAACGTCATGGAGCATATGAGATGTTCAGGAGTTGAAGTTGATATTTCAATAGAATGCCCGGATTGAGAGATATGAAGTCTCCAATAAGTTCTATAGCTGCAAGATGGAGGAGAATGGGTCATCGGTGAGCACATACTCGTAATGTCCGGTATTACAATCACTTGACTCAACCGGGAGTTGATCTTCCGGATGATTGTGTCATTGATGAATTCTTCAATCACCGCCACCAAGCTACAAAGGCTTCGTGATGAACTATAATATGCAAGGGTTAGTAAAGACTATGCCTGAGCTCTTCGCAATGCTAAAGGCTGTGGAGGTAGAAATCAAGAAGGAGCATCAAGTGTTGATGGTCAATAAGACCACTAGTTTCAAGAAGAAAGGCAAAGGGAAGAAGAAGGGGAACTTCAAGAAGAACAGCAAACAAGTTGCTGCTCAAGAGAAGAAACCCAAGTCTGGACCTAAACCTGAAATCGAGTGCTTCTACCGCAAGCGACTGGTCCTCGGAAGCGGAACTGCCCCAAGTATTTGGCGGATAAGAAGGATGGCAAGGTGAACAAAGGTATATGTGATATACATGTTATTGATGTGTACCTTACGAGCTCGCAGAGCACCGGTATTTGATCTGGTTCATTGCTAATATTTGCAACTCAAACGGGACTACGGATTAAGCTTAACACCGGCAAAGGACGAGGTGACGATCGCGTGGGAAATGGTTCCAAAGTCGATGTGATCGCGATGGCACGCTACCTCTACATCTACCTTGGGATTAGTTTTAGACCTAAATAATTGTTATTTGGTGCCGCGTTGAGCATGAACATTATATCTGGATCTTGTTTGATGCGAGACGGTTATTCATTTAAATCAGAGAATAATGGTTGTTCTATTTATATGAATAATATCTTTTATGGTCATGCACCCTTGAAGAGTGGTCTATTTTAATGAATCTCGATAGTAGTGATACACATATTCATAATGTTGAAACCAAAAGATGCAGAGTTGATAATGATAGTGCAACTTATTTGTGGCATCGCCGTTTAGGTCATATCGGTATAAAGCGCATGAAGAAACTCCATCTCGATGGACTTTTGGAGTCACTTGATTATGAATCACTTGGCACTTTGTAACCGTGCCTCATGGGCAAGATGACTAAAACCCGTTCTCGGTACTATGGAGAGAGCAACAGATTTGTTGGAAATCATACATACAGATGTATGTGGTCCAATGAATGTTGAGGCTCGTGGCGGATATCGTTATTTTCTCACCTTCACAGATGATTTAAGCAGATATGGGTATATCTACTTAATGAAACATAAGTCTGAAACATTTGAAAAGTTCAAAGAATTTCAGAGTGAAGTTGAAAATCATCGTAATAAGAAAATAAAGTTTCTACGATCTGATCGTGGAGGCGAATATTTGAGTTACGAGTTTGGTCTACATTTGAAACAATGCGAATAGTTTCGCAACTCACGCCACCCGAACAACACAAAGTGCAATGGTGTGTCCGAACGTCGAATCGCACTTTACTAGATATGGTGCGATCTATGATGTCTCTTACAGATTTACCGCTATCGTTTTGGGGTTATGCTCTTGAGACGGCCGCATTCACTGAATAGAACACCGTCAAAATCCGTTGAGACGACACCTTATGAACTATGGTTTAGCAAGAAACCAAAGTTGTCATTTCTTAAAGTTTGGGGATGCGATGCTTATGTGAAAAAGCTTCAACCTGATAAGCTCGAACCTAAATCGGAGAAATGTGTCTTCATAGGATACACAAAGGAGACAGTTGGGTACACCTTCTATCACAGATCCGAAGGCAAGACATTTGTTGCTAAGAATGGATCCTTTCTAGAGAAGGAGTTTCTCTCGAAAGAAGTGAGTGGGAGGAAAGTAGAACTTGATGAGGTAACCTGTACCTTCTCCCTTATTTGAAAGTAGTTTATCACGAAACTAGTTTCTGCGACATCTACACCAAATAGTGAGGAAGTTGATGATGTTGATCATGAAACTTCAGATCAAGTTACTACTGTAACCTCGTAGATCAACCAGAATAAGATCCACACCAGAGTGGTACGGTAATCCTGTTCGAAGTCATGCTACTAGATCATGATGAACCCACGAACTATGAAGAAGCGATGGTGAGCCCAGATTCATAAAATGGCTTGAGGCCATGAAATCTGAGATGGGATCCATGTATGAAAACAAAGTGTGGACTTTGGTTGACTTGCCCGAGGGTCGGGAAGCAATAGAAAACAAGTGGATCTTCAAGAAGAAGACCGACGACGACGGTAATATTATCGTCTACAAAGCTCGACTTGTCGCAAAGGGTTTTCGACAAGTTCAAGGGATTGACTACGATGAGACCTTCTCACCAGAAGCGATGCTTAAGTCTGTCCGAATCATGTTAGCAATTGCCGCATTTTATGATTATGAAATTTGGCAAATGGATGTAAAGACTGCATTCTGAATGGATTTACGGAAGAAGAGTTGTATATGATGCAACCGAAGGTTTTATCGATCCAAAGGAGCTAACAAAGTGTGCAAGCTCCAGCGATCCATTTATGGACTGGTGCAAGCATCTCGAGTTGGAATAAACGCTTTGATAATGTGATCAAAGCATTTGGGTTTATATGCACTTTTGGAGAAGCCTTGATTTACAAGAAAGTGAGTGGGAGCTCAGAGCATTTCGATATTATATGTAGATGACATATTACTAATCGGAAATGATATAGAATTTCTGAATAGCATAAAGGGATACTTGAACAAGAGTTTTTCGATGAAGGACCTCGGTGAAGCTGCTTACATATTGGGCATCAAAATCTATAGAGATAGATCAAGACGCTTAATTGGACTTTCACAAAGCACATACCTTGACAAGATTTTGAAGAAGTTCAAAATGGATCAAGCAAAGAAAGGGTTCTTGCCGTGTTACAAGGTGTGAAGTTGAGTAAGACTCAATGCCCGACCACCGCAGAAGATAGAGAGAAAATGAAAGATGTTCCCTATGCCTCAGCCATAGGCTCTATCATGTATGCAATGCTGTGTACCAGACCTGATGTGTGCCTTGCTATAAGCTTAGCAGGGAGGTACCAAAGTAATCCAGAGTGGATCATGGACAGCGGTCAAGAACATCTGAAGTACACGAAAAGGACTAAGGATATGTTTCTCGATATGGAGGTGACAAAGAGCTCATAAAACGGTTACGTTGATGCAAGCTTTGACATTGATCCGGACGATTCTAAATCGCAAACCGGATACGATTTACACTAAACGGAGGAGCTGTCGGTTGGTGCAGTTCTAAACAAAGCGTCAGAAGGGATCTACATGTGAAGCGGAATACATAGCAGCTTCGGAAGCAGCTAATGAAGGAGTCGGATGAAGGAGTTCATATCCGATCTAGGTGTCTTACCTAGTGCATCGGGTCCAATGAAAATCTTTTGTGACAATATCGAGCAATTGCTTTGGCAAAGGAATCCAGATTTCACAAGAGAACCAAACACATCAAGAGACGCTTCAATTCCATCCGGACTTGGTCGGTGGGAGACATAGAGATTTGCAAGATACATACGGATCTGAATGTAGCAGACCCGCTGACTAAGCCTCTTCCACGAGCAAAACATGATCAGCACCAAGACTCCATGGGTGTTAGAATCATTACTTGTGTAATCTAGATTATTGACTCTAGTGCAAGTGGGAGATCAAGGAAATATGCCCTAGAGGCAATAATAAAGTTATTATTTATTTCCTTATATCATGATAAATGTTTATTGTTCATGCTAGAAATGTATTAACCGGAAACATAATACATGTGTGAATACATAGACAAACAGAGTGTCACTAGTATGCCTCTATTAGACTAGCTTGTTAATCAAAGATGGTTGAGTTTCCTAACCATAGACAAAGGAGTTGTCATTTGATTAACAAGGTCACATCATTGGTTGAATGATCGATTGACATGACCCATTCCATTAGCTTAGCACCCGATCGCTTAGTATGTTGCTATTGCTTTTATCCATGACTTATACATGTTCCTATAACTATGAGATTATGCAACTCCCGTTTACGGAGGAACACTTTGGTACTACCAAACGTCACAACGAATCGGGTGATTATAAAGGAGTACTACAGTGTCTCCAAAGGCGATGTTGGGTTGGCGATTTCGAGATTAGGATTTGTCACTCCGATTGTCGGAGAGGTATCTCTGGCCCTCTCGGTAATACACATCACTAAGCCTTGCAAGCATTACAACTAAAGAGTTAGCTGTGAGATGGTGTATTACGGAAACGAGTAAAGAGACTTGCCGGTGATTTAGATTGAACTAGGTATTGGATACCGACGATCGAATCTCGGGCAAGTAACATACCGATGACAAAGGAACAACGATGTTGTTATGCGGTCCGACCGATAAAGATCTTCGTAGAATATGTAGGAGCCAATATGGGCATCCAGGTCCGCTATTGGTTATTGACCGGAGATGTGTCTCGGTCATGTCTACATTATTCTCGAACCGTAGGGTCCGCACGCTTAAGGTTTCGATGACGGTTATATTATGAGTTTATGTATTTTGATGTACCGAAGGAGTTCGGAGTCCCGGATGTGATCACGGACATGACGAGGAGTCTCGAAATGGTCGAGACATAAAGATTGATATATTGGACGGCTATATTCGGACACCGGAAAGGTTCCGGAAGTTTCCGGAGAAAACCGGAGTGCCGGAGGGGTTACCGAACCCCCCGGGGAAGTAATGGGCCTTATTGGGCCAAGAGGGAGAGAGAGGGCTGCACCAGGAGGTGGCGCCCCATGGGGAGTCCGAATTGGACAAGGAGGGGGCGGCCCCCTTTCCTCTCCTCTCCCTCTTTCCTTCCCCTTCCTTCTTCCTAGTAGGACTAGGAAAGGGAGTCCTACTCCCACTAGGAGGAGGACTCCCTCCCCTGGCGCGCCTCCTAGGGCCGGCCGGCCCTCCCCTTGCTCCTTTATATACGGGGCAGGGGGCACCCTAGAACACACAAGTTGATCCTTGAGATCGGTCCTCAGCCGTGTGTGGTGCCCCTCCACCATATTCCACCTCGGTCAAATTGTAGCAAAGTGCTTAGGCGAAGCCTGCGCCGGTAAAACATCAAGATCGCCACCACGCCGTCTTGGCCGACGGAACTCTCTCTCCCGAGCTTTGCTGGATCGGAGTCCGAGGAGCGCCACCGAGCTGAACGTGTGCCAAGAACTCGGAGGTGCCGGAGTAACGGCGCTGGGATCGGTTGGATCGCGAGGAGAACGACGACTACTTCCTCTACGCCAGATCGCTTCGCTTCGGTCACGAGGGTACGTAGACAACACTCTCCCCTCTCGTTGCTATGCATCACCATGATCTTGCGTGTGCGTAGGAAATTTTTTGAAATTACTACGTTCCCCAACAAATTAGAGGCACAAGAAAGAAAAGACCTAGAGAGGAAGAAACTTCGGTTGAACCATCATCTAATGCGGAATTTGAAACCATGGCTTACGAAGGTTTTGAAGCTATAAGAGAGGAGTAATTTATTTTGTCTAAAGTTCCTTTAAATATTAGTGAGCCCATAGATGACCGTCAACTGGTCATCACTTGCTCGATCAGTCAAAGCTTAACAAAACCGCCACCACCAGAAGTGAAGATCAGAAGCAACAAGACAAAGCTTTCAAAAGCACAAAGTATCCCAGCCAGGGAAACCAGAAGCAAGACGGCTAACCCATCCCAGAACACAAGGAGCAAGGCAAAGATTTGAATTTGAACTTGAATGCAAGTCATAAACTTTGAACTTTAAAGATTTGTAATAAGGATTCTGTCATCAATTTGAAGTATTGTGAAAACTTGTAAGGTGTAATAATTCTATATGTAAACTTTGAATTTGAACTACTGAGGCAAACTTTGAATTTTAGGCAAACTTTGAATTTGAACCAACACTTCAGTCCATTCCCCTGTGGTGTGAGTTGCACAGTTTGCTGAACTATTATAATTAGGGTGATCAATCCGATCTCTTTTGCATCTACAAAACTTGTAGTCATGAGAAATGTGCTCCAAATGAGCTCCCAAGCTAGGGTAAACAGCCCCATTTGTAATCAAGTTTTTTTGGACCTACTCCAAATGAGCCAAATATTTTTTATTAACACCAAATCAATCTATATAGTGTAGATTTGAAGAATCACTATTTATTGAATTAATCTTTCTATTTTTCCATTTTTATTCAAAAAAATATACTTTAATAGAAAAACCATTAAAAACACGTTTACCATATGAAAATGGAAAACTAAGTTCAGATCCTTCTTATTTACTTTGAAATCAAGCTTTGGTGATTTTTTTGATTTTTTTAAAATTTTCAAAAACCGAAGGGAAACCCTACCTCCTCTCCTTGTTCTCTATGAAACGTTGTACATGATAGCTCATATGTGTGAAGGTTTTTTCATGAAAATGTCCATAGACAAAGTTTATGATTTTTGGTTGGTAACATGTCACACAAGACAACATTGTGCGCATGTTTTATTTTTTTTATTTTTTTATTAATGCTGCTCATTTTACCTCGATCGTGCTAGCTAGGTTTTTTTCTCTAAATGTACGTATAGCAAGTTTAGTATTTTTCCTTGTTAGTGTGTCCTATAAAATGACGAACGGCAAAGGTTTCATATTTTTTTGGATTTTTTAAAATTATTTATGCTCAGTCAAAGCCTTTGAAACCCCGTTGACCAGCTCAAAACCCGTCTAAACCCCGCGGGGTTTCGCCTAACCCTAGCTCCAAACGTCAGCCGTCCGATCATACCCTAGCGCTAAGCGACAACCCTGAGATGTGGTCTTCTAGAAGTAATTCCAAGGGCAGGCTGCGACCAGGCTCCGCGCCGTTGGATCACATGGACGGCTCCGCATTGTTGGATCATGGGGCGATCCGCGAGAGGCGATCCGCGAGACTTGTTGGTTGTGCCTCCCCTTTCTACATGTACCCCCTTTATTCTAGTGCTTATTCTGCAGCGACGAGAGGAGCCACTCCTCTGCTACTTCTTCTTCGGCGACGAGAAGAGCCACTCCTCTGCTTCTTCTTCTTCGGCGACTTTGGGCGATATGTCGAGCTCCACTTCAGCCTCCCGCCCCTCGTGGACCCAGTATGGTCCACTTCCCATGAAGCGATGTCCTGACTGCCCACGCAGCGCGCCACTGATATGGTTGACTTCGAAGGAGGTCGAGAATGGTAACTATGGGCGCGAGTTCGTGAAATGCGAGAGCAAGCCAGAGGGGCAGGTTAGATCTCATGATTTTTCTCTAATTTATTTTTCTATTTGCTTTTAATTCTTTTTCGATCTGGGATTTAGGGTTCATTTTTTCGATTCAGACCGTGAAGAAATGCACACATTTTGAATGGTTGGATGACTACATTAAGCGGATTCAATTCAATGGGGCCCCAACCCGGGTGCTCAATCTACAGTCAGCAACAACGAATTTGGTCTCTGAAAGTGCTGCTCTGGCAGTTGGGGACGCAGATCTGAAGGGGGAAATAAAGAAGATGAGCAAGAACTTGAAGCAGATGATTCAATTGAACAAGCAGGCGAATCTGATAGCTTTAGGATTTTATCCCTTTTATTTTTGTGTAGTTTCTCTAGGATTTGCTTACTTGCTGGTCATCACTCGTTAGAGATGTTATTAGTGTGGTGTCATGTGCTCTAGGATTTGGTTAAATTTGTGGATCATGTGCTCTACGATTTGCTTAAATTTGTGGATCATGTGCTCTATGCTCTGTGTTGCTTAATTTGTGGATCATGTGCTCTATGCTCTGTGTTGCTTAATTTGTGGATCATGTCAGTTTTGTACACTTTCAGTTTCTTCAGTTTCGTCAGACAACACCAACCGCAGAAGAAAAAAAACGTAGTTCTAGGGCCCAAATTGAAACTAAGCTCTGGTTGGGCCGTCTCATTGCGTTGAGTGTCGAAGGCCCACGCGCTGGCTATGTTTTTTCCCTTTATTATTACCATGATAAATCCATTTATTGCCATGCCGAACAAAAATAGTGCATGATGGTAAATCGATTTATTGCTGGACTTGCACATGTCAAATTTATGTGTACATATCATGGCAATTTCCTTCTGTATATAGCCTACGACACAAAACTTTCATTTTTTGACATGCGGGTATTATAAACAAGTTTTTGTAGCAAGAAAAATATTGTATACACGATTTTTTGTTTTTGTTTTTTTATTAAGAACATGTCAGACTTAATTATGTAGATCATGATATCCATCTGAAACCACGTCTAAAATAAGGGATCCCCTAAAATAAAATAAAGTCCGGTGGCACCATTAGCCAGCATATCCATCTAGAGAGCATGTCTAGGCTCGGCTATGGCACCATATCCATCTAGAGAGCTTGTCTACGGCTCGGCTACGGCACCATATCCATCGACCGATATCTCGCGTAGCAAGCATACATCCATAACATAAAAAGTAGCAACCATAGCATGCTTCTTACGTAAAACATAGGGTACCCTAAACCATAGCATAGTCCACAAACTATTCAAAAATTAGCTTGTTTTTGTTCATACAATATACGGAATAGGGCCACCAACAATTCAAAAAAGTTAGCTTTTCTTCTTCTTTTCAACATCAACATGGCTCATTTTTCTAGCTTTAGTTTCCTTTTTGACACTTCAACTACTCCATTATTCGCGCATGCGAAAACTTGACCCTACTCTAAATGGGCGAAAACTTGCTGGTTTTCATTGAGGAATACTCAATCATTGATTGGTTTAGCAGAAGGGCTTGTGTACGGTACCATGTCCATCTAGCAATTTATCTCACGTCAAATAAGATAGAAATAGCAAGCAAAAACACTGATAACCAACGACATATCAAATAAGGGTAGCAAGCATAACAAAGTTCTTAGGGGATAACACGACAAAGATTAAAAGTTCACGGTACAATCAACGACATAATTAAGATAGAAATATATAAAAGATAAAAAGCCCTAACACCCTAGGGCAAGACAAGCTCACGATCGAGATCGGGACTTCACCACCATCTTCACTATGCTTTCTCTTCACTGCTCCCTCTCCATGCCGTCCTGGCTGATGTAGTAGGGGAGGCTGTGCATACCATCGCGGGTGGGGAAGATGCAGTCGAAGTTTGTGAAGATGTTGTGGATTGTGAATGCGATGAATTCTCATCCACACCAAAACACCTTGCCGAGGAGGTAGTACGCATCAAATCTGTTGGTGAAGGTGACGGCGAGCCCTATCGGCGGAGTCCTAGAGTTTGGACGCACTTCCTCCAGTCGGAACATCACCAGCAAGCCCGTCGGGAGGTGGGCAAAGCCGGCACGGAGGAACCACTCGGCAAACCCCCTTGCACCCCTCTAGAATGAGAACTCCCACACACGGAGCGTCCTCTCCACGACGACGCCGGCCAGATACCGTCTCTCCGACACGGTCGGTGGGAGCTCGAAGGTGGGCCGTTGTACTGCATCCTTGCCTCGCTTTGAGAGTGCTCTGGGTTTGGGTGAAGAAGAGAAGGGGGCGGCTCAAATGGATGTGTGGAGAATAGGTGGAGGGGTGGTGGTTTAAATAGGGAAAGGGGAAGGGAAGGGGAGTGGCACCGGCCGCGCTTTGGATTTGCTACGTTCAAACGAGCCGCGTCGATCGATACCACGTTGAATAGATGCGAGTGGATCGAAAAGTGTGAAACAATGCTCTACATCGAGGAGACACGCGTGGGAGATGATACGAACCAGCGGCAGCAACCATCCCTACGTCTGTGGCGGCTCGCATGAAAATGAGGCTGGTCAGTGTCCGTGGCGGCTCGCATGAAAAATAGGCCGGTCAGCGCATCGTGGCGGCGGGCGGTGGCGCATGCAGGTAGGCTAGCTACATGCATGCATGCAAGCTAGCTGGACATGTCGTGCATGCATAACAGGCTTCTGTCGTTGCAGCGCGCGCACGGCCCAAGTCTAACCACGGCGCAACGGGCTAACCGCGGCACCGTCCGCCGTGACCCCACTCATCAGGTCCAACGGGCGACACAGTCAGCGTGGCCCCACTCGTCGGAGTTAATGGTCAAAGCACTGACCCGACGGCATCCACCGTTTGTGACTAGTTCTGAGGGTTTCGGGCAAGGGAGTGGGGAAAAGTGAGCAAAAGTTAAGAGCGTGGGGATGAATGAGTATGGCTAAGGAACCAGGGGCACAAATGTAAAAAATCCCATTTTTTAGATACTCCCGTAGCTTATTATTTCTAGACTAGTACGATAGAATAATTAGATTATCAATTAGTCTCTGTATTTATACTTTAGGTGTAGAAATCTTTTAGCAATAGCTATTTTTCTTCCGTAAAACAGTTTGACCCTTATTTTTCAAATAGCCATAACTTTTTACTCATTCATCCAAATTAGATAAAACCAACGCCTACAGTTTTGTCTTGATTCCACCTATCCAGTGAACCTATCCCATCAACTTTTTGAAATTTTCAAATGTCGAATATTTGTTCATATTCAAATTCAAACTTCTTTTGATCATATCTTTTTATCCGTAACTCCGTTTGCGATGAATCCAATTGCGTTGGATTCGTATTGAAGAAATCTTTCCTTTCATATAATTAGTGTTATCTTTTCAACATATAATTTTGATCATAGTCCACAAAGAGTTATCACACAAAATTCTAAGCAGATTCAATGCTATGTTGAATTACTTGTATCTTTTGATCCGTTATTTCCAATCTAGTAATTCTTCTTCCTACATGTTCCTATTGACTCCCTACAGCATCATTAGTTTCAACTTTTGAACCTTTCAAACTAATCGAACCTTCATTTGATCATATCTTGTAAACTATAGCGCATTTTTAATTGATTCCTTTTTCAAATTGAATCCCTAGGTGTAATCTAACATCTTGAGCCATCACCACACTTTCATCGAAATTAGGATATGATCTTGCAAAATAATGTGATTTGGTTCTTTTGGAGTTTTCGCAATGTTCCTTTGCATTTTATTTTGGGTCTTTGAGTGATTGCTTATGTATGGCTATAATTGCTTGCTCACGATAGATTGAACGGAGTGTGACGAGTGGAACTATCAGGAATTATGAGTGCGAAGCATCTTCATCAACAGTACAAGGCAAGTTCACACTTTGATCATATTCTTCCTATACCCAGTTTTACTTGCATTACATACATCCTCAAATATTGCATGAGTAGGATTGGGAACATGTGGTTATTGTTATGTAGTTGATGAGGCAGGGACCTATTACCTTTTTGATTCACCCTGGGGATATACGTTATGCTCATATTGCTTAGCCATGCTCGTAGACGTGGATTGGTATGTGAGAATCATGCAAGTTGTGAGAGATAATAACTAAGGGAAACTTAAGGTCGCTACTTTAATACACATCTGGGTGGAATGGTTGGGGCACTCTGGGGATACCAGTGGCTTGCCCGGGCACCTGGGGAATCCAGTGTTGTCCTAGGAGATCCCGGGGTACCCGTGTGATCATCCTATGGAATGCCACCCAGGCTCAAAGGGATCATAAGATCATTAATGCTAGAAACTTCCGTGTGCAGCCACATGCCATTATGGGCTCTTGCATAGTTGAGTAAGTTGTGGGAATCCTTTCCATGATGGGCTAGCAGATGTAGGGGAATTGTAGGTGTACCGGCCTATCTATCGGTTAAGGGGGCCTCTTCATAAAGATTGTGTCTCGATCATCCGTTTCTCAAACATCATGTAGTGCGAAAAATCCAACGGAGGAGATCGAATCTTGTGGGGAAAAGTGCGCAAGCCTCTGCAGAGTGTACAAACTAATCATGATTAGCCGTGTCCCCGGTTATGGACATCTTGAGTATCTGGTACTTGAATTATTGGTTTGATCTCATCACTCTATTTAATGAAATTGTTGGGTTATTATTACTTGGTAATTTTGTAATTGAGTTGGGGTTACCTTCTCAATATGTGTAATTTAACTTGGTAGTAAAAAAATGTATTCCTTTGTTGTAGGGAAAAATTAGCTTTATGCAAACTTAAACTTAGAAGCCTCCGCCAGCCAAATATGCATGTAGTGGTAGATATTACTCATGATTATCCTATGGTGTGAATTTGCCAGTACATTCAATGTACTGACCTACAGGGCTACAATGTCTCATGTTGCAGGATTCTTACAACGAGTAAGTGACACTTTAGGGTTACGATGTCTACACTCAACTTTGCCGTTGGTGTTGTTGGGAGTCCACAACCTTGTTGTTACTTCCGCTATATGGACTGAGGTAATAGTATTTACGTTACTTTATATATGTGATTTATCTCTGTTATAAATCCTCGAGTACTGTGTGTGTCAACATACCGATCCAGGGATGCCACTTAAGCACAGAGACTTCGATCCATTCGGGTCGGGTCGCTACATGTAATGCATATATATGTGGACAAATCATTGGAATTTAGCTACCATATGTTCAATTGCAATTGTTGTGAAATTTGACGAATGTTCTTCCTGTGGACACTATTTGTTCAATTGAATATTATGGCAAATTTGCTTTTTGCGTGCCGATTCAAAATGGGATATTTTTGTTTATTTGTTCAATTGAATATTGTGGCGAATTTGCTTTTTGCGTGCTGATTCAAAATGGAATATTTTTGTTTTAACCTAGCAATTGCTTCGCACACGGTTCAACTAAATGAGTGTGTGTGATCCACATCAGAAAGCATACGTCAATCATAGCGGAATCGTCGGTGATACACGGTAGATCGCAAACGATTTGCAGCGCTACTATGTGTGCGTAGGGTCTCTGGAACCGTTTGCAAAACACAATCCAGGTCATAATTTTTTCAGGAAACGTGTGGGGTCCCAAACGAAAAGCACACGTCACTCTTGCGGCAACCGTCGGTGATACCCAACAAATCACAAATGGTCTGCAACACTTGTATGTGTGCGAAGGGGCTCCTGGACCGTTTGTGATAGAACATTATCGCAGACGGTAATTGTTGGCAACCGTGTGCGATGGAGTCTAGCATGGCAGACGGGTTACGCAGAAAACTCGTGTGCGATGGGGCACAAATCGCACACAGTTCATATGTTGGCCCGTGTGCCTTACATACTGTTTCCCAAACGGTTCGTTACGACATACCGTATGGTTTCACTGCATCATTAGAAACGCTTAATCACCGATACCACATGTGCGAAAGAATTTAGTGTGTGCTGCATCGCACATGATTACATTTTGGAAGGCCTCTGGATCACTGCTCCATATCCCCGACGGTTTCTGGGTCGTGTGGGAAGGACACCCTATCGCACACACTCACTTGGCGATGGTCCCAAATGTTGTCGTGTAAAGGGGTTAAAAACCGTTTGTATAACACCGACGCGTACCTGTGCTTCTCTGGTTTTGCCTTTGCTCTCTTCTCTTGAGCCTCTACTGGTGTAGGTTCTGTAGCATCCATGACAATTGTGTTGTCCTCAAAGTCAGGCCTCAAGGGAAGGTGCTCTTTATCCAACAGGTATGTGCCTGTGCCCATCTTGGAGTTGATGAGAATCTGGATGTGTGGAGCATACCCACATGATCTCTTCTGATCAACAATTGTCCTCTTGATTGTCTCTACAATTAGTGTCGTCACCTTGAACTTTTCTGGCACATCAAACATATGCAGCAAATTGGTGGAATGTCCTCTTATCATCCTGTTATCACCAGACTTGGGCAACAATGTGTGCCTCATAGTGTTGATTGTGGGCAGTCCTAACAGGAGATAATAGACAGCCCAAACTTGTGATGTTCCAAGGCTGCATCTGGGATCTCTTTGTACATATGTGCCATGGAGTTGTGTCCTTTCCTAGGCTTTGCATACACATTTGTATCATCCTCATGCTCTTCAGGGGCATTGATTAGCTTGGCCCACTCAGCAATAGTAGACTGGTACCTTGTGCCTTCAGTCATCCAGGCAATCCTTCCATCTGGATAGAAGTGAGCCGTGGAGTAAAATTGCATGATAAGCTCATCATTCCACTTGGTCAATTTCTGACCCACAAAGGCATCAACTCCATTCATTCTGAAGCTCTCATGAACTCTAGGAAAGTGATCTTCATTTTCATCAATATATTCCCAATCAACCCATTTCATATCACTAACTATGGGCTTCTTATCTAGGAGCACAGTCTCATAGAAGTCCTGTTGTTTCTTAGTGTGGAACTTGTAGTCTACAGCAGTTCTCCTTCTGGCAGCATAGGGATCTGACTGTCTCCATAGTCCGAGACATGCATCCTTTCTTATCTTCATGTTTTCAGCCACTAGATGTGTATCATCATGATCTAGGATCTTGGGCTTCAACTTTCTAAGCACTTGGGCTTCCTCTTCTTCTTCTATTTCAGGCACTGGGCCTTGTTCTTTTCTGCAGCAGGAATGTTTCTGGTGTTTCTCTTTGTTGCGGACTTGGTGGCTTGAGCAGTAGCTTTGGGGGCAGTCTTGGGCTTTGAAGGAGCAGCCCCATACTTGATGGCATCCCCCATCAGCTTCTGAGCTTTAGGTGCTGGTGCATCCTCCTCTTCTTCTTCTTCATCAGATGAGTGCCTCTCAAATTCTGCCATGGGATCAACTCGCTTGCACCATCTCCCTCTCTTCCTTTCCTTCTTTTTCTTGCCCTCACTAGCAGCCTCTCCAACAGTTGATTTGGAGGCTTCAAGAGTTGAGGCTCTGGCTTTGGACATGGGCACTCTCTTGGCAGGAGCCTTCTTGTTCAGACCAGGCTTGGTTGAAGCTGTTGTGCCAAATTCCTTCTTGACAACTTTCTTCTTGGAGCTAACTTCTTCCTCGACAGCAACATAGTCTTCATCCTCTGAATCAAAGTTTCTCTTTCACCTTGTCCTTGTTGCTACCTTGGGCAAGTTGCTTGGGGTGCTTCTGCTACCCTCATCATAGCTACCAGAGGGACTAGTGCCTTCACTCAGGTTAACTTTGATCTGACATGTCTGACACTGCAAACTGAAAGCTGACCCTGTGAATAGATGTAGTTGAGGTAGAGTGGATGAGCATCACAAAGTGCAGAGATTTTGCAAAACAACTGAGTCAAAACTTAGTTTTAGTTTTCCACAAAAAGCATTTCGGAGCTACCGATTTGTTAAACTCGGTGACACCGAAGCAATGTTAGAGTCTGAACTAGTGAGATCGATCAGATCGAGACACAGTTTGGTGACTCCGAGATTGCTAGGGTTTCACTAAGAGTTGAACTCGGTCACACAGATTTGCAAGTTTCGGTCAGACCGAAAGTTGCAAGTGCAATGGCCTAAGCCAAATCGGTGAGACTGATTTCTACAACTTGGTCGGTCCAAGATGAGTTCAGCGGAAACCTAACCCTAATTTTTTGAATCAAAACTAATCTAAAGGAAGTTTTTGCTGGATAGAAGTATCTCAAACGTAGTAAGAACCATGACACTGACTTTGTGCTAAGAATCGGAGTGAGAAAGCACAAAGGATCGAACTCATACCCTAACTTGGCGATGAGCTTGCTACGGCAGCAATGGCGGTGAAGATTCCCGTTGACGGCGACGGAGACCAGCGGCAGGAGGTCGCTGGCGATGAGGGGACGATCTGGAGACCCGAGTCGGCAGAGCAGGATACGCGCAGGCGAAGGGTTTCAGAGAAATTTCCAAAATTTAACCCGTGGGTGTTTATATCCTGACCCTGTCGGTGTGACCGAGTGGAATGACTCGGTGGCACCGAGATGCAGAATCACAAGCGGTTACTGCAACTCAGTGTGACCGACCTGTTCTAATCAGTTGCACCGAGATTGAAAACCTAGATCAACTCAGTGAACTCGGTATGGCCGAAAGGAATGAATCGGTCAGACCGAAATACACAGAGTGGTTTTGGAAGTTTAAGTCTATGACAAATCGGTGACTCTGAGTGCTCCTCAGCCAGAGGGTTCGAATCTGACTTGATCAAACTTTGTGATGTAGCATGAATAGAGTTTTAGAAGAGAAAAACATAGATAGCTAGAGGAAGTTCTTAGGCATTCTTGTCCATCCATTTGGCAAAAGAAAAATAGCCAAACAATCAAAGCAACAAATGGATGTCCTCGAATAAGAAACATATGCAATCAACATGCTCACACAATAAGATGGCAAATGAAATATGTGGAAAAGCTTGCACAAACACTCTAGCATCTATCAAGCAATTGGCGATGACTAGGTCATCTATATATGAGTATATTGAGTGAGGAGTCAAATGAGAACATTTGATCGTAGATCATACTCATTGTTTAAGCACAAGTGGGGTTACCGCTTTTACATAAAGCATTGTTGTGTTCACACCATTAGAGTTGCTTTAGCTCAATTCTTAGAGTAAATCTCCCCCTAGATGTGATACCCCCCCTAAGAGGGATGAACTAACCTTGGGTTTTGTCAATGATGACTTCATGTAGATGTTGAAGATGTGGATGCTCAATGTTGATGTAGATCATTTGGAGCAATCCATTGGAGTGAGTTGCACTTTCAATACCTACATGGGTTAGTCCCACAAGGAACAAACAAGGATATCCATAGACATAGAGTAAAGTACACACAAGATGATGTCCATGAAAGCATTAGATTACCATGTCCCTTGTCTTACCAACATGAGGGTTTGTGACTCCTTGAACTAGTGCAAGATGTGGAAGTTGTTTGTACTTATGAGTGAAGTGTGTTGGTGGAGTCACCCTCAAGAACTCTCTAGTTCTTCTTCTTCAGGATCCACATCAACTTGATGGGAATCCTTGGAGTTGTAGTCGTACTTGATGAAGTAGAACTTGATGTAGTCGTGGGAACCCACTTGACCAAGGCCTTGGGAGCTTCTTCAAATGCATCAATCTCCTCTTGAAGCTTGTCCTTGCCTTTTTGCTTGTGGTCTTGTGGTGGAAGATCATCTTGAGCTTGTGTCCCCTTGAAGGAAGTAGGATCATACTTCTCTTGTTGAGGAACAAACTTCTTCTTGGGGTATTGATCTTTTTCCCACTCAACTCCATTGGCATTGAACTTTTGTTCAAAACCAACACCTTGATTCTTCCGATGCCTTCCTTGCTTGTGTACAATTTCCTCAAATTGCTTACTTCCGGCAAGGCTCTTGTAAAGACCTTTCTCTATAATTCCCTTCAATAAGCTATTTTCTTGCTCAAGTGTAACTTGGCTAAGAGAATCATTAGTGGAATCAAGATAACTACTAGAAGCAACAATATTGGATTTAGCATGATTATTGTTACTACTAGATGAAGAATCTTTCTTGTTCTTGTTACTAGATTTTACTTGTGGCATGTAAGTAGACAAGAGTAAACGCTTGGCAATGTAAGAAGAACTTTTCTTACGAAGATCATCATTGATTGCTTTTAAGAACCCATGCTCTTGCTCTAGGTTGAGCTTTTCAAAGTGTAGCTTCTCATGAGTCTTTAAAAGTTCTCGATGATCTTCTAAGGTAGTTTCATGAGCTAACTTAAGAGTGTTTAGTTCTTTAGTTAGACGCTCAATCTCCTTCTTATCAACATCATTCGTTTTATCTTGATTAGCATGATTAATAGCAAGTTCATCATAGTTTTCATCACTAGAGTTATCAACAAGTAAATCATCATCACCTAGCAAATCATATTCATCACTATTGGAATCAACATACTCGGGGTGTGATACCTTTGGGCCTTTAGCCATGAAGCATCTTCCAATTCCTTCATTTTTGAATCAAAAATGTCATAGGAGTTGGTTGACACAAGTGCTAGACCGGCAACACCTTCATCTTGAGTATATTCGGAGTCGGAGTGATAACTTCTCTCGGAGTGGTGATCGGAGTCGGAGCTGGATACCCATTCACCAACATGAGCTTGATGTCTTCGTTTTGTATAGCTCCTTGATGACTTGTCCTTCCTTTCTGAATCCTTGCTTTTGTGAGAGGTTCTTTGTTCATAACGATCATCTCTACTCCTTCTCTCCCTTGGAGGTGATTCTTTTCTTTTGCTTCTCCTTTTAGGTGGTTCTTCTCTTTTGCTTCTCCTTTTAGGTGATTCTTCTCTTCTTTTGTAGGGAGCCGTACACTCATTGGAATAGTGTCTGGGTCTTCTACAATTGTAGCAATTACGCTCACGACTAGAAGATCTTTTGTCATTGTAGGACCTTGACTTGGAACTTCTTTCTTTGCTTCTACTCTTGTAGAACTTGTTGAAGTTCTTCACCATTAGGCTCAATTCTTCATTGAAGGCTTGTTTCTCAATTGATGATGTAGGAGCATCACATGAGGCTTTGTAAGCACCACTAGACTTGTTGTGAAGCTCTTCTTTATCCTTGAGAGACATCTCATGAGCAACAATTCTTCCAATGACTTCGGCTGGCTTGAGATCTTTGTAATTGGGCATCATTTGGATCAAAGTACACACGGTATCATATTTTCCATCCAAGGATCTTAGGATCTTCTTGATGATGAATCTGTCAGTCATCTCTTCACTCCCTAAGCCGTTAATCTCATTTGTGATAAGACCAAGGCTAGAGTACATTTCAGCGACACCTTCACCATCCTTCATTTTGAACTTGTCAAGCTGACTTTGAAGCACATCCAATTTGGATTCCTTGACGGAGTCGATAACTTCGTGCATATATATCAAAGTATTCCAAATTTCCTTTGCATTCTCAAGATGGCTGATTTTGTTGAATTCTTCGGGGCACAACCCGTTGAAGAGGATATCGCAAGCTTGAGCATTGTATTGCAATGATGTCTACTTCACAACCTTCTTCTTGTAGATGTTGTTGGGCCTCCAACTGCAGAGGTTTGTAGGACAGTAGCAAATTTCCCTCAAGTGGATGACCTAAGGTTTATCAATACGTGGGAGGCGTAGGATGAACATGGTCTCTCTCAAGCAACCCTGCAACCAAATAACAAAGAGTATCTTGTGTCCCCAACACACCCAATACAATGGTAAACTGTATAGGTGCACTAGTTCGGAGAAGAGATGGTGATACAAGTGCAATATGGATGGTAGATATAGGTTTTTGTAATATGAAAATATAAAAACAGCAAGGTAACTAATGATAAAAGTGAGCACAAACGATATTGCAATGCTAGGAAACAAGGCCTAGGGTTCATACTTTCACTAGTGCAAGTTCTCTCAACAATAATAACATAATTGGATCATATAACTATCCCTCAACATGCAACAAAGAGTCATTCCAAAGTAACTAATAGCGGAGAACAAACGAAGAGATTATGGTAGGGTACGAAACCACCTCAAAGTTATTCTTTCGGAACGATCTATTCAAGAGTGCGTACTAGAATAACACCTTAAGACACATATCAACCAAAACCCTAATGTCACCTAGATACTCCAATGTCACCTCAAGTATCCGTGGGTATGATTATACGATATGCATCACACAATCTCAGATTCATCTATTCAAACCAACACAAAGAACTTCAAAGAGTGCCCCAAAGTTTCTACCGGAGAGTCAAGACGAAAACGTGTGCCAACCCCTATGCATAAGTTCACGAGGTCACGGAACCCGCAAGTTGATCACCAAAACATACATCAAGTGGATCACGTGATATCCCATTGTCACCACAGATAAGCACATGCAATACATACATCAAGTGTTCTCAAATCCTTAAAGACTCAATCCGATAAGATAACTTCAAAGGGAAAACTCAATCCATTACAAGAGAGTAGAGGGGGAGAAATATCATAAGATTCAATTATAATAGCAAAGATCGCAATACATCAAGATCGTATCACCTCAAGAACACGAGAGAGAGAGAGAGAGAGAGAGATCAAACACATAGCTACTGGTACATACCCTCAGCCCCGAGGGTGAACTACTCCATCCTCGTCATGGACAGCGCCGGGATGATGAAGATGGCCACCGGTGAGGGATCCCGCCTCCGGCAGGGTGCCGGAACAAGGTCCCGATTGGTTTTGGTGGCTACAGAGGCTTGCGGCGGTGGAACTCCCGATCTATTCTGTTCCTTGGAGGTTTCAGTATTTATAGGATTTCTTGGCGTAGGTCTCACATCAGGGGGGTCTCCGGGTTGTCCACGAGGCAGGGGCCCATGCCCAGGGAGGGTGGGCGCGCCCCCCACCCTCGTGGGCAGCCCAGGACTCTCCTGGCCCAACTCCTTTACTCCAGGGGCTTCGTTTGGTCCATAAAAAATCGTCAAAAATTGGCACGTTAATTGGACTCCGTTTGGTATTCCTTTTTTGTAAAACTGAAAAACAAGGAAAAAACAGAAACTGGCACTGGGCTCTAGGTTAATATGTTAGTCCCAAAAATCATATAAAATAGCATAGAAATGCATATAAAACATCGTAGAAGGATAATATAATATCACGAATACTTCATTAATTATAGATACGTTGGAGACGTATCAGCATCCCCAAGCTTAATTCATGTTCGTCCTCGAGTAGGTAAATGATAAAATAGATAATTTATGAAGTGTGAATGCTAGCGGGTGCACAAGTTTGATCAATGATAATTTCAATCACCTTTTCTAGCATCATTATATATCATAACAGTAGCTCAACTCATAAAACTTCTCATGATCAAGTAACAAACTATTCACATGTTAAAGTATAGATCATAAACTTTCTTGAAAACTAAAAAACCGTGATATTAGTCATCAAACAATTACAATTCATCTTATTTTCAGGAAGGGTCTATGTCAGAGCTTTGATTCAGCAAACTTCACATACTCAACTAGCATTTAGTCTTTCACAATTGCTAACACTCACGCGATATTTATGGGTTCAAAGTTTTAATCAGACACAGAACAATAGGGGCTTATAGATTCGCCCCCAACCTTTTACCTCAAGGGTAATGTCAACAATAATAGTTCATGAAGCCTTACATCTAATTGGATATATATATCAGGATATTTCCAACACAATGTGCTTGCCAAAGGATAAAATGTAAAAAGAAAAGGTGAAGATCACCATGAATCTTGCATAAGGTATAAGACAAGAATAAAAGATAGGCCCTTCGCAGAGGGAAGCAGAGGTTGTCATGCGCTTTTATAGTTGGATGCACAAAATCTTAATGCGAAAGAACATCACTTTATATTGCCACTTGTGATACAGACCTTTATTATGCAGTCCGTTGCTTTTATTGCTTCCACATCACAAGATCGTATAAAGCTTATTTTCTCCACACTAATAGATCATACATATTTAGAGAGCAATTTTTGTTGCATGCACCGATGATAACTTACTTGAAGGATCTTACTCAATCCATAGGTAGTTATGGTGAACTCTCATGGCAAAACTAGTTTAAGGGATATTCAGAAGCACAAGTAGTATCTCTACTTGGTGCAAAGAATTTGGCTAGCATGAGGGGGAAATGCAAGCTCAGCATGTTGAATGATCCATGACAATATACTTTATTTCGGATATAAGAAAACATAACCCATTACGTTGTCTTCCTTGTCCAACATCAACCTTTTAGCATGTAATATTTTAATGAGTGCTCACAATCATAAAAGATGTCCAAGATAGTATATTTATATGTGAAATCTCTCTTCCCTCAATATTCTTTCATGAATTGTTCAAGTGACCAATACAATGTTTGCTAACCTTCAATAAATTTACCACCTCTACTTCTTATATGTGAAGTCGTTACTCCCCATGGGATAAGATATGAAACATATATAATTTTTGATTTATGATATTCGCTCATTCAACTATTTACTCATAGAATATAAGTGAAGCACACGAGTAAATGACAAACTACTCCAAAAAGATATAAGTGAAGATCAATGAGTAGTTAAATAATTATGTAGCTATGTGAAGACTCTCTCTCATTTAAGAATTTCAGAACTTGATATTTTATTCAAACAGCAAGCAAAACAAAATAAAATGACATTCTATGAATAGCAAACATCACATGAAGAAGCAAAAACTTAGGATCAACCGATACTAACCGGTAGTTGTCGAAAAAGAAAGGTGGGATGCCAACCGGGGCATCCCCAAGCTTAGACGCTTGAGATTTCTTGAAATATTATCTTGGGATGCCTTGGGCATCCCCAAGCTTGAGCTTTTGTGTCTCCTTAATTCCTCTCATATCACGGTTTCCTAAATCTCGAAAGCTTCATCCACACCAAACTCAACAGGAACTCGTGAGATAAGTTAGTATAAACCAATGCAAAAACCTTATCATTTTCTATTGTAACAAATCACTAAAATTATTATTCAACATTGCATACTAAATGTCTCTGCATATTTAATACTCCTATCCTCAAAAAAATCATTAAACAAGCAAACATATGCAAACAATGCAAACAGAACAACAATCTGCCAAAATAGTACAGTCTGTAAAGAATGCAAGAGTATCAATACTTCCCTAACTCCAAACATTATGAAATTCTACCACACTGTAGAAAATTTATCAGAGCTTATCATGCAAAACATTTCAACATTTTATCATATTCTGGCTTTTCTAGGGAATTTTTGCAACAGCGATAAACTTTCTGTTTTGAAACAGCAACATGTATACTTGCAGAATAAGCATGGTAAAGGCTATCCTTGAAATTTTTATTGAAAATAGAGATGCAAAACATTATTATAAATAACAGCAAGCAAATACTAACAAAATAAAATGACACTCCAAGAAAAACACATATCATGTGGTGAATAAAAATATAGCTCCAAGTAAAGTTACCGATGAACGAAAACGAAAGAGGGGATGCCATCCGGGGCATCCCCAAGCTTAGGCTCTTGGTTGTCCTTGAATATTACCTTGGGGTGCCTTGGGCATCCCCAATCTTAGTCTCTTGCCACTCCTTATTCCATAGTCCATCGAATCTTTACCCAAAACTTGAAAACGTCACAACGCAAAACTCAACAGAAAACTCGTAAGCTCCGTTAGTATAAGAAAATAAATCACCACTTAGGTACTGTTGTGAACTCATTATAAATTCATATTGGTGTAATATCTACTGTATTCCAACTTATCTATGGTTCATACCTTCGATACTACTCATATATTCATCAAAATAAGCAAACAACACATAGAAAACAGAATCTGTCAAAAACAGAACAGTCTGTAGTAATCTGCATCAAACACAAACTTATGGAACTCAGAAAAATCTGAAAAAATAGGACGACCTAGATAATTTTATTATTGATATAATGAAATTGTAATCAGTACTTTATCACTTTCTGGTGATTTTTAACAATTGTTTTCGTGAGCAGAAAGTTTCTGTCTTTTTCAGCAAGATCAAATAATTATCATCCAAGAAGATCCTATAGGTCTTACTTGGCACAAACACTAATTAAAACATAAAACCACATCTAACTAGAGGCTAGATAATTTATTTATTACTAAACAGGAACAAAAAGCATGGAACAAAAATAAAATTGGGTTGCCTCCCAACAAGCGCTAACGTTTAACGCCCCTAGCTAGGCATGATGATTTCAATGATGCTCACCTAAAAGATAAGAATTGAAACATAAAGAGAGCATCATGAAGAATATGACTAGCACATTTAAGTCTAACCCACTTCCTATGAATAGGGATTTTGTGAGCAAACAACTTATGGGAACAATAATCAACTAGCATAGGAAGGCAAAACAGGCATAACTTCAAAACTTTAAGCACATAGAAAGGAAACTTGATATTATTGCAATATGTAGAAGCATATGATCCTATTTCATAAAAAATTTAAGTAGCATCATGAATGAATTCAACCATATAACCAGCACATAAAGCATTCTTTTCATGATCTACTTGCATAGAAATTTTACTACTCTCCACATAAGCAAATGTATTATCATCAATAGTAGTGGGAGCAAAAGCAACAAAATAACTATCATGTGAAGCATAATCCAATTGAAAATTAAAATCATGATGACAAGTTTCATGGTTATTTTTATTCTTTATAGCATACAAGTCATCACAATAATCATCATAGATAGCAACTTTATTCTCATAATCAATTGGAACCTCTTCCAAAATAGTGGATTCATCACTAAATAAAGTCATGACCTCTCCAAATCTACTTTCATCAATATAATCATCGTAAATAGGAGGCGTGCTTTCATCCTAATAAATTTGCTCATCAAAACTTGGGGGACAAAAAATATCATCTTCATCAAACATAGCTTCCCCAAGCTTGTGGCTTTGCATATCATTAGCATCATGGGTATTCAAAGAATTCATACTAACAACGTTGCAATCATGCTCATCATCCAAGGATTTAGTGCCAAACATTTTAATACATTCTTCTTCTAACACTTCGGCACAATTATCGGAATCCTTATTTTCACGAAAGACATTAAAAAGATGAAGCATATGAGGCAACCTTAATTCCATTTTTTTATAGTTTTATTTTATAGACTAAACTAGTGATAAAACAAGGAAGTAAAAGATTCTATTGCAAGATCTAAAGATATACCTTCAAGCACTCACCTCCCCGGAAATGGCGCCAGAAAAGAGCTTGATGTCTACTTCGCAACCTTCTTCTTGTAGACGTTGTTGGGCCTCCAAGTGCAGAGGTTTGTAGGACAGTAGCACATTTCCCTCAAGTGGATGACCTAAGGTTTATCAATCCGTGGGAGGCGTAGGATGAAGATGGTCTCTCTCAAGTAACCCTGCAACCAAATAACAGAGAGTCCCTTGTGTCCCCAACACACCCAATACAATGGTAAATTGAATAGGTGCACTAGTTCGGCGAAGATATGGTGATACAAGTGCAATATGGATGGTAGATATAGGTTTTTGTAATATGAAAATATAAAAACAGCAAGGTAACTAATGATAAAAGTGAGCACAAACGATATTGCAATGCTAGGAAACAAGGCCTAGGGTTTATACTTTCACTAGTGCAAGTTCTCTCAACAATAATAACATAATTGGATCATATAACTATCCCTCAACATGCAACAAAGAGTCACTCCAAGGTCACTAATAGCGGAGAACAAATGAAGAGATTATGGTAGGGTACGAAACCACCTCAAAGTTATTCTTTCGGATCGATTTATTCAAGAGTTCGTACTAGAATAACACCTTAAGACACATATCAACCAAAACCCTAATGTCACCTAGATACTCCAATGTCACCTCAAGTATCCGTGGGTATGATTATACGATATGCATCACACAATCTCAGATTCATATATTCAAACCAACACAAAGAACTTCAAAGAGTGCCCCAAAGTTTCTACCGGAGAGTCAAGACGAAAACGTGTGCCAACCCCTATGCATAAGTTCACGAGGTCACGAAACCCGCAAGTTGATCACCAAAACATACATCAAGTGGATCACGTGATATCCCATTGTCACCACAGATAAGCACATGCAAGACATACATCAAGTGTTCTCAAATCCTTAAAGACTCAATCCAATAAGATAACTTCAAAGGGAAAACTCAATCCATTACAAGAGAGTAGAGGCGGAGAAACATCATAAGATCCAATTATAATAGCAAAGCTCGCGATACATCAAGATCGTATCACCTCAAGAACACGAGAGAGAGAGAGAGATCAAACACATAGCTACTGGTACATACCCTCAGCCCCGAGGGTGAACTACTCCATCCTCGTCATGGACAGCGCCGGGATGATGAATATGGCCACCGGTGAGGGATCCCGCCTCCGGCAGGGTGCCGGAACAGGGTCCCGATTGGTTTTTGGTGGCTACAGAGGCTTGCGGCGGCGGAACTCCCGATCTATTCTATTCCTTGGAGGTTTCATTATTTATAAAATTTCTTGGTGTAGGTCTCACGTCAGGGGGGTCTCCGGGTTGTCCACGAGGCAGGGGCCCATGCCCAGGGAGGGTGGGCGCGCCCCCCACCCTCGTGGGCAGCCTGGGACTCTCCTGGCACAACTCTTTTACTCCGGCGGCTTCGTTTGGTCCATAAAAAATCGTCAAAAATTGGCACGTTAATTGGACTCCGTTTGCTATTCCTTTTCTGTAAAACTAAAAAACAAGGAAAAAACAGAAACTGGCACTGGGCTCTAGGTTAATATGTTAGTCCCAAAAATCATATAAAATAGCATATAAATGCATATAAAACATCATAGAAGGATAATATAATATCACGAATACTTCATTAATTATAGATACGTTGGAGATGTATCAGCATCCCAAGCTTAATTCATGTTCGTCCTCGAGTAGGTAAATGATAAAAGAGATAATTTATGAAGTGTGAATGCTAGCGGGTGCACAAGTTTGATCAATGATAATTTCAATCACCTTTTCTAGCATCATTATATATCATAACAGTAGCTCAACTCATAAAACTTCTCATGATCAAGTAACAAACTATTCACATGTTAAAGTATAGATCATAAACTTTCTTGAAAACTAAAAAACCGTGATATTAGTCCTCAAACAATTACAATTCATCTTATTTTCAGGAAGGGTGTATGTCAGAGCTTTGATTCAGCAAACTTCACATACTCAACTAGCATTCAGTCTTTCACAATTGCTAACACTCACGCGATATTTATGGGTTCAAAGTTTTAATCAGGCACAAAGAAAGATAGGGGCTTATAGATTCGCCCCCAACCTTTTACCTCAAGGGTAATGTCAACAATAATAGTTCATGATGCCTTACATCCAATTGGATATATATATCAGGATCTTTCCAACACAATGTGCTTGCCAAAGGATAAAATGTAAAAAGAAAAGGTGAAGATCACCATGACTCTTGCATAAGGTATAAGACAAGAATAAAAGATAGGCCCTTCGCAGAGGGAAGCAGAGGTTGTCATGCGCTTTTATGGTTGGATGCACAAAATCTTAATGCGAAAGAACATCACTTTATATTGCCACTTGTGATACGGACCTTTATTATGCAGTCTATTGCTTTTATTGCTTCCACATCAGAAGATCGTATAAAGCTTATTTTCTCCACACTAATAGATCATACATATTTAGAGAGCAATTTTTGTTGCATGCACCGATGACAACTTACTTGAAGGATCTTACTCAATCCATAGGTAGTTATTGTGGACTCTCATGGCAAAACTAGTTTAAGGGATATTCGGAAGCACAAGTAGTATCTCTACTTGGTGCAAAGAATTTGGCTAGCATGAGGGGGGAATGCAAGCTCAGCATGTTGAATGATCCATGGCAATATACTTTATTTGGGATATAAGAAAACATAACCCATTACGTTGTCTTCCTTGTCCAACATCAACCTTTTAGCATGTCATATTTTAATGAGTGCTCACAATCATAAAAGATGTCCAAGATAGTATATTTATATGTGAAATCTCTCTTACCTCAATATTCTTTCATGAATTTTTCAAGTGACCAATACAATGTTTGCTAACCTTCAATAAATTTACCACCTCTACTTCTTATATGTGAAGTCGTTACTCCCCATGGGATAAGCATATGAAACATATATAATTTTTGATTTATGATATTCGCTCATTCAACTATTTACTCATAGGATATAAGTGAAGCACACGAGTAAATGACAAACTACTCCAAAAAGATATAAGTGAAGATCAATGAGTAGTTAAATAATTATGTAGCTATTGAAGACTCACTCTCATTTAAGAATTTCAGAACTTGATATTTTATTCAAACACCAAGCAAAACAAAATAAAATGACATTCTATGAATAGCAAACATCACGTGAAGAAGCAAAAACTTAGGATCAACCGATACTAACCGGTAGTTGTCGAAAAAGAAAGGTGGGATGCCAACCGGGGCATCCCCAAGCTTAGACGCTTGAGATTTCTTGAAATATTATCTTGGGATGCCTTGGGCATCCCCAAGATTGAGCTTTTGTGTCTCCTTAATTCCTCTCATATCACGGTTTCCTAAATCTTGAAAGCTTCATCCACACCAAACTCAACAAGAACTCATGAGATAAGTTAGTATATACCAATGCAAAAACCTTATCATTTTCTATTGTAACAAATCACTAAAATTATTATTCAACATTGCATACTAAATGTCTCTGCATATTTAATACTCATATCCTCAAATAGAATCATTAAACAAGCAAACATATGCAAACAATGCAAACATAACAACAATCTGCCAAAACAGTACAGTCTGTAAAGAATGCAAGAGTATCAATACTTCCCTAACTCCAAACATTATGAAATTCTACCACACTGTAGAAAATTTATCAGAGCTTATCATGCAAAAAGTTTCAACATTTTATCATATTCTGGCTTTTCTAGGGAATTTTTGCAACAACGATAAACTTTCTGTTTTGAAACAGCAACATGTATACTTGCAGAATAAGCATGGTAAAGGCTTTACTTGACATTTTTATTGAAAAAAAAGATGCAAAACATTATTCTAAATAACAGCAAGCAAATACTAACAAAATAAAATGACACTCCAAGAAAAACACATATCATGTGGTGAATAAAAATATAGCTCCAAGTAAAGTTACAGATGAACGAAGACGAAAGAGGGGATGCCATCCGGGGCATCCCCAAGCTTAGGCTCTTGGTTGTCCTTGAATATTACCTTGGGGTGACTTGGGCATCCCCAAGCTTAGTCTCTTGCCACTCCTTATTCCATAGTCCATCGAATCTTTACCCAAAACTTGAAAACTTCACAACGCAAAACTCAACAGAAAACTCGTAAGCTCCTTTAGTATAAGAAAATAAATCACCACTTAGGTACTGTTGTGAACTCATTCTAAATTCATATTGGTGTAATATCTACTGTATTCCAACTTATCTACGGTTCATACCCTTCGATACTACTCATAGATTCATCAAAATAAGCAAACAACACATAAAAAACAGAATCTGTCAAAAACAGAACAGTCTGTAGTAATCTACATCAAACGCAAACTTATGGAACTCAGAAAAATCTGAAAAAATAGGAAGACCTAGATAATTTGATTATTGATCTAATGCAATTGTAATCAGTACTTTATCATTTTCTGGTGATTTTTAACAGTCAACATGTGCTCTGATACCATCTTGTAGCGACCCGACCCGAATGGATCAAGTCTCTGTGCTTAGGTGTCATCCCTGGATCGGTATGCTGACACACATAGTACTCGAAGGATTTATAACAGAGGTAAATCACATGTATAAAGTAACGTAAATACTATTACCTGAATCCAAAGTATAGCGGAAGCAACAAGGTTGTGGATTCCCATCAACACCAACGGCAAAGTTGAGTATAGGAAATCGTAACCCTAACGTATCACTTACTCGTCGTCTGAAAAGTCTGCAACATGCCCGAAAACGGGTCAGCACATGGAATATGCTGGCAATGTAACACATAGAGAGTAATGAAAGAATAGGCTATACTACATGCATATATGGCTGGTGGAAAGCTCTATGGTAACAGTTTTTGCGAAAAGCCAATTTTCCCTCTTGCAAAGGAATAAGTTTTACTTTTAACTATCATGATGGTTGAAACATCATTGAGAAGGTATAACCCCAACTCAATCCCAATTAAGGTATTAAACAACCCAACAATATTAATTTAGAGTGATGAGATACATGTGAATACTCAGGTACTAGATACTCAGAATTGTCCATAATCGGGGACACGGCTAACCATGATTAGTTTGTACACTCTGCAGAGGTTTGCACACTTTTCCCCACAAGACTCGATCGCCTCTGTTGGTTTCTCGCACTACATGGTGTTTGAGAAGCGGATGACCGAGACATAGTCTTTCAGGAACATTAACTCTCTACTCCGGATAGATCATACCAAACCTATAAAACCCACTACCTGCTGATCTACCTCTTCGAGAGCTTCACGTAACTTACTCAACTATGCTAGAGCCCATAATAGCTTGTGGCTGCACACGAAAGTTTCTAGCATGAATAATTTCAGTTCCCTTTGAGCCTGGGTGGCGGTCCATAGGAAGATCACACGGGTACCCCAGGATTTCCAAAAAAAAAACAGACAACACTGGGTTCCCCAGGTGCCTCAATCCACCCAGATGTGTATTTAAGTTGCCACCTTAAAGTAAACCCATTAATTAATAATCTCACATCTGTCGTGAATATCTCTCAAACCCAAACCACGTCTACGAGCATAGCAAAACAATATAAGCAACACGTAGAAGTAACTCCCAAGGGTTTGATAGTAACAGGGCAATAGGTTCCTACCTCATCATCTACTTCCCAACCCACAAATTAATGACATCCTAATCATGCAATGTTTAAGGATTGAGCTAATGCATAAAAACTGGGTATGAAAAGGTATGATCAAAGTGTTACTTGCCTTGCTGACGATCCGTGAATCCTAGAGACTCGTAGTAACACGCTTCGCACTCCGGGAATTCTATCGGAAGCAAACAATACATACATAAGCAACAAACAAAGATGCACAAACGAAACTTCGACTGAAAGAGGTTGACCGGAGAGTTCAACTTAAGAACTCCGGTTTGCAAAAAGAATCAAACCAAACGGAACAACAAAACTCAAACGGCGAAAGAAATAGGGTCCGTTTACTAATCTGAACTAGAGTCAAATTTTACAAAGATAAAAACTGGTTTAAGTTGATTATTCGGAAAGAGGGTTTCGAGATGAAACTCCAGGCGCTTGAATCGCCTGATTCCGATAAACGAGCGGAAAGATAAACAGGTTTGAAAATCGGTTCAGAAATCACGATCAGAATAACCGCGGAATAAATCTGATAAAAGAAAAGTGACGAACTGCTAAACGAACGAACGTTCATTGACAGAAACTAAATGGTGAACGCGTTCGTTAGAACGAACGGACAAACGAACGTTCGCTAAGTAAATAAACCGACAAAATAAACCGGAAAAAAACGACCAAGGGTTTTATATAAAAAAACCGAAGGGTTTTCTTAAAAAAAACCGGTGGCGGGGTCGGGTACCTCCGGCAAGGCGCGTCCGGCGGGGCGGCGGCTCCGGCGGGTTCCGGGGGGCGGGGTCGGCGAGAGGCGGCGGCGGCTCGGCGAGAGGGCGGCGGCGGCGAGGAGGCGGCGGCGACGGCGGATCGGGCTCCGCCCATGGCATGGGCAGGTGGTGGTGGGGTGGTGGGTGTGGCGGCGGCGGTATTTATAGGAGGGCGGGCGGCTCCGGCTTGGGAAGAGGCGCCGGGGTGGAGTCCGGCTCGGACTCGCCCTCGGCGTCTGTCTTAGAAACCAGCACGGTGTGAGGGAAGGCGGGCGGCGGGCGGGCGGCCTGGCTCATTGGGCCTTTGGCCCGATCGGTATGGTCCATTTTTTAAATCATTTCACGAAAATAAAAAAATCCTAGAAAAATAAATAAAATCTAAAAATTCCAAAACAAGTTTTCTCCGTCTAAATAAAATATTTAGAACTAGATGAACTTTTCTTGGCCCCTAAAATGCAACTTTTAAAGCGTGCAAATTTTTCTAGGGCAATTAAAATTCCAAATAAAATCAAATAAAACCAAATAATGATTTTAACATTTTCCTCCGATATTTCAATTATTTTGGAGAAGTCATATTATCTCCCCTCATTTATTTTAAAATGAAATATTTTTCCGGAGAAAAATATAATAAAATCCAATATCCTCGTCTTTCATTATTTGATAAAATTCAAATATGAAAATCGAAAAATCCCCAACTCTCTCCGAGGGTCCTTGAGTTGCTTAGGATTTTCGAGGATGGCAAACAAGAATGCAATAAAATATGATATGCATGGATGACCTATGTATAACATGCCAAATTGAAAATTTGGGATGTTACAAACCTACCCCCCTTTAGATGAATCTCACCCTCGAGATTCGGGTTGGCTAGAAAATAGGTGCGGATGGTCCTTGCGAATATCATCTTCTCGCTCCCAGGTGGCTTCCTCCTCGGTATGGTGGCTCCACTGAACTTTGCAAAACTTGATCACCTTGTTGCGAGTGACTCGGCTATCAAACTCCAAAATCTTTACTGGCTTCTCCTCATAAGTTAGATTATCATTCAGCTGAATCGCCTCCAAAGGTACTGTATCGTACAACGGTATGTCGGCCATCTCAGCGTGGCACTTCTTCAGTTGTGATATGTGAAACACATCGTGGACTCCTGACAGTCCTTCGGGTAACTCCAGTTTGTAGGCAACTTCTCCCATTCGTTCCAAAACACGATAGGTCCTACAAATCTTGGGGCTAACTTTCCCTTTACTCCAAAACGTTTCACTCCCCTCAGGGGTGATACTCGCAGATATGCTCTGTCTCCGATTTCATAGGTTACTTCCTTGCGCTTTGAATCTGCGTAACTCTTACATCTTGGTGAGCAATCTTTAGCTTTGTCTCTCGATCAGTTTAACCTTCTCCTCTGAGTCTTTGATCAAATCTGGTCCAAACAACCGATGGTCTCCAACCTCATCCCACATCAATGGTGTTCTACATCTGCGTCCATCTGAGCTTGAGCGGTGCCATCTTCAAAGCGGCTTGGTAGCTGTTGTTGTATGAGAACTCTGCGACGGCAAATTATCATCCCAACTAGATCCATAATCTAGCGCACAGGCTCTCAACATGTCCTTCAAGATCTGATTGACTCTCTCTATCTGTCCATCCATGCATGGGTGGAACGCGTACTAAACTCCAATCTGGTACCCAAAGTCCGTGTAGGCGATGCCAAAATTTTGAAGTAAACTGTGTTCCTCTATCTGATACGATGCTCCTCGGAACTCCATGCAAACATACGATCCTGGTCATATATATCTTGGCCAACTTGGCACTTGTATAAGTTGTTTTCACTGGGATGAAGTGAGCTACTTTGGTCAACCGATCCACTATTACCCATATTGAATCATATCCTGCTTTAGTTCTGGGTAATCCGGTGATAAAATCCATGCCAAGTTTGTCCCACTTCCATTCGGGTATTGGCATAGGCTGCAACAGTCCTGCTGGCTTTTGATGTTCTGCCTTCACTCTCTAGCATACATCACAAACACCTACATACTCGGCAATATCCTTCTTCATACCAGTCCACCAGAAACGTTCCTTCAAGTCCAAATACATCTTGGTGTTTCCGGGGTGAATCGAGTATGGTGAGTCATGGGCCTCTTGAAGTATTAACTTCCTGATCTCCGAATTGTCGGGCACATAAATCCGATCCTCAAACCACAAGGTATCGTGCTCATCCTCGCGAAAACCTTTGGCTTTTCCTTTGCCCATCTTCTCTCTTATCTCAGCAATCTCTTTATCCTCCTTTTGAGCGTCTCGAATCTTGTCTAACAAGGTCGACTGAACCTCCATTGTTGCAAGAAAACCTCTTGGAAGCTTGTCTCACAATCCTCTGTCCATTTGAACTTGGTATCCTTCTTTAGCAATTCTGTCATTGGTTTAGCAATCTTGGAAAAAATTTCAATGAATCTCGATAATACCCGCCGGTCCAAGGAAAGCTGCGAATCTCATTGATGAAGTGGGTGCCAACCACTCGATGGTGACTGAATTTTCTTTGGGATCTCTGCTATACCTTCTCCGATATAACATGCCCAAGAAATCCAACTTCCTTCAACCAAAACTCGAACTTGCTGAATTTGGCATATAAGCGGTGTTCCCCGAGTTTCTCAAGAACCAAGCGTAGGTGTTCTGCGTGCTCCTCTTCGTTCTTCGAGTAAACCATAATATCATCGATAAACACCACAACAAACTTGTCCAAATACTCCATGAACACTTTGTTCATCATACTCATAAAATAGGCAGGGGCGTTGGTCAGTCCAAATGACATGACCGTATACTCATATAATCCATATCGAGTGGTGAATGTTGTCTTTGGTATATCCTTCTCTCGGATCTTCAACTGATGGTATCATGATCGTAGATCAATCTTAGAAAACATCTTAGCTCCTTGCAACTGATCAAACAGATCATTAATCATCGGTAAGGGATACTTGTTCTTTATCGTTACTTCATTCAGAGCTCGGTAATCAACAACCATCCTTAGGGATTTATCCTTCTTCTCCACCAAAAGTCTTGGAGCTCCCCAAGGTGATGAACTTCTACGAATTTAACCTTTCTCCAATAGCTCCTTGATCGCTTCTTAATTTCCTCCAGATCATTTGTGGGCATCCGATAGGGTCTCTTTGAGATTGGCCCTGCACTGCATTAGTTCTATCGAAACTTCGATGTCTCGATCCGGTGGCATGCCCTGGTAACTCTTCCGAAAACATCGGAAAATCCTTCACTCTGTGTACTTCCTCTTGTACAACTCCGTGAGGGTATTCACTTGGCTCCTCCTAGGCACATGCCTAGATACATACTTAATCCTTTTTCCCTCTGGGGTGGTAAGATAAATTGACTTGCTAGCACATCGATACTTCCTCCAAACTTTGACATCCAATCCATACCTAATATCACATCCAATCCTTGCGACTCCAAGATAATTAGGTCAGACGGAAAAACATGCGAGCCAATGATTAGGGGTATCTGGGTGCACCATCTGCTAGCCATATACTCTGCTCCAGGCGAGCTCACTAAAAGCGGGGTCCTAAGGGTCTGGGTTGGCAACTTAAACTTATCCACAAATCCCCTTGATATGTATGAATGCGATGCACCAGTATCAAAAAGAACAATAGCGGTATATGACTGAACCAAAAACTTACCTATTACCGCATCCGGCTGCTCTTCAACTTCCTCCACGTTAACGTGGTTCACTTGTCCTTTGTTGAATGGATTGGGCTTCTATCCAGTGCTCCCATTCCCGTTTCCATTCTTTCCTTCAGGGCAGTCATTGGCATAGTGCCCTGTCTTCCCACACTTAAAGCAAATAACTTGGCTCAAGTCTCTCTTGGCGGGTGTAGCTGGGTTAGTGTAACATCCCAAAATTCTAAATTTTGGAATGCTATAACAAATAGATAGTTTTGATTGATTGTTTGATTGATTGAATGGAAGTGAGTGGAATTCGAAACCTTTTTGAAAGTTAAATGAGAGGGAATAAAAGGACTTTCCCAAACTTTCATTTTGCTATTATGCTCTCCGGGAATTCAAATTCTTTTCATCACGAAACCCTCGAGAGAAGATGACATGACTTCTTCCATTTATTTAAATGACAAGGGGTGTTGAAAATATTTGAATTTCATTTGAGAATATTTCCAATTCTGAAACTTTATGCAACTCAATGATTTTCACGAGAGAAGATAAAATGACTTCTTCAAATTAAATGAAATATGAGTTGGGGTTTTAAAAGAATTAAATTCAAAGTTCTTTTGAATTTATTTCCAATTGGAGTTATTTGAGTTTTATTCAAATTATTTTCTCCAAAAACAAAATATATGGAAAATAGGGTAACATGATTCCCTACATTAGAAAATTGAGAGAAATTAATTTGAAGTCATTTTGGTATTTTAAAATGATTTTTATTGGATTTTATTGGACCAGTAGCACTGTGTGAATTATTAGAATTTTTGTGGATTTTATTTGAAGCTAAAATAATGTTCATCATGTAGGAAATCTTTTTCTGAACATTTTGATATATTATATGCCTATATATTATTTTTATTGTAACATCCCAAAATTCTAAATTTTGGAATGTTATATTAAATAAATAACTATGCTTGATTGTCTGATTGTTGGTTTGATGGATTGAGTGAAACTGATTGAAATTTGAAACTTTTGAAAGTTGAATGAGAGGGAATGAAATGACTTTCCCAAAACTTTTCCCTTTGCCTTTTGGATCCCAATGAATTCAAATTCATGCCAACACCAAAGCCTAGAGTGAGGATGACATGACTTCTTCCATTTTTAAATGAATAGGGTTTTGGAAAAGATTTGAATTTCATTTGGGAAGATTTCAAGTTCAAAGCTTTATGCAACTCAATGATTTTCATGAGGGAAGATAAAATGACTTCTTCAATTATATGAAATAGGAGTTGGAAGTTATAATGAATCAAGTTGAAAATCATTTGAAAGTGCTTTGAAACCCTCTTTCAAATTTTGAGTTTTGAATTTGAATTTCAAACTTTGGCATGTGGGAAACATTTCAAAAAAAACTAAGCCTGATAAATACTTGATCAAAAGTATGAGAGGAGCAAACATGACACTCCAAAAATATCAGAGGAAACAATGCCAAAAGATTTGGATTCAAATCTGAAATTTATTTGAATTTGAAAAAAATAGATTTTTATGAAGTTTGGATTTTGACTTTGGAAAATGTTCAAATGAAAGGAATATTCCCTGATCATTTTGGTATATATATACCCTATATAAATTATTTATAGTTTAGGTTTTATTTTTGTTTTAGTTTTATTTAAAAAAATAAAAGAAACCCCTGGGCGCCACCAAAGCCACCCTGCCCAGCCCGGCCAATGAACCCCCCCGGCCTTGACCCACTTGGCCAATGAGCCAGCCCACTCCCCTCTCCTCCCCTCGCGCCGAACCCCCTCCCGATCGGTCGACCGCTCCCTCGCCCTCTCTCTCTCTCTCCGCCTGCTGACCCCCCTTCTTCCTTCCCCCCCACGCCACGCCGACCTCATGGGAGATCGCGGATCCCGAAGATCCGGATCCCGATCGCTTCCCGATCCCTTCCTTCCCGACGAGGACCCCGCCTATAAAGCCCCTCCCCGCACCCCGCTTCCCCCTCGCCCCTCGCGGACCTCCTCTCCCTCCCGCTCGTGCTCGCCGGAGCCGAGGCTCGCCGCCAAAGTCGCCACGACGACGCCCTAGCCCTCCCGACCACCCCGACGCCACTGACCACTCACCGGCCTCCCCGCACAAGACGGCGACTCCTCGACCTCCCGACGCTCGAAGCCTCCGGCGCACTCCCGCCGCCCGCCGCCGTCGCCGGACTCGATGCGTCGTCGGGATCATCCTCCCCCGTCCGATCCATCTTAGACGGCCACGATTAGAACCCCCGAAGGGGTATGATTTTATTAAAAGAACCGGCCGGTTTGTCCGGTTTATTTATTAGGGTTTTAGTCAATTAGCCGGCCCGTTTTTAGTTTTAACCGAGGCCCGTTTAGACTAAGTTACGCGCAGGGCACAGTATAGGCCCATTAGGCCTTTTTTTTCTTTTTATTTGATTTTCTGTTTTAGCGAATAGTTTCAATTTTCAAAATGTATATCTTTTATTCTGTTTAATATTTTGAGTGATTCTTTTTTGTTGGATTGCAAATTTTATGTAGTTTCTGAAAAACATATATTTAGCTATGTTAAAAATAATTAAAAATGCTTTAATATTGTTTTGGTCAGAATAGAAAATCTGTTATAACTTTAGCTAGAAAAATTATTTTGCATGATTCTTTTGTCATCACTTTATTTTGACATTGCCAAACCCTAGAAATTAATTTGGGTATTTTAGGATTAATAAATTATTAATTCTAGGCAGAATCCTATTAATCCTAATAAATTGATTAGTTCTGTTTTCCTAATTAATTAATTAGTAAATTAATTTATTTTTAACTTGTGATTAGTTATTCTAGGTTAGTTTCTGTCATTCCATTAGATGAACTTTTATTTATAATTAATAAAAGTTTTAAATTATTTTCTTAATAGAAATTGGATTAGGCCTAAAATGAGTTTTATAATAGCTTTTTAATTAATTCCTTTTGCTCCTAGTTGCTTAGTGGAACCTTTTCTGTTAAGTTAACCTAAAATCATGATTAGGTTATGTTAAGAAAAATTTTGTTATATAAAACTACTATTTTTGTTATTGTTTGAAGTAGGGAAAACTTTGAGTGGCCTTTCTTTGAGTTTTTTCTTTTGGATTTGGTTTTGGTTGTTTTGTTGTGTTATGTTACCTTTGTTATGTTGTGTTATGTGATCCTATTGCTATGTGCTTATCATAGTTATGGTTTGCCTCGGTAGAATTTCCGGAGTGCGAAGATTTCTACCACGAAACCCTAGTTCTTTCGAAGATCGTCAACCAGGCAAGTTCACTTTGACCATGCTTTTCTTACCTATGTTTTATTGCATGTAGTGGCACCTTTGCAACCACCCCTCAGTAGTGTTTTTGAAATTCTTGTAGTTGAGTAGTATGCATGAGGTAGGAACCCATCACCCTGTTACCAAGCCCGGACGTTATTTCTTTTAATGCTACGCCATAGTAGACGGGGTTTGGTATGAGTGCACGGAGTGGTGTGAGAATGGAGGATTCTCGTCAATGGCGACAACTCCGTGGTGGAATCTGCAAGGACTGCATCTTCAAGACCTCAAGACTTCAAGACTCGAGACAGATTTCAATACACACTCTTTGGGTGAAGGGCGGTTGACGGGCAGCCCAGGAGAAACCGGTGGTTGGCGGGATGCATGGAGAAGCGCCATGACATCTCATGAAAGCTTCACCCAGACTCAAAGAGACGGATGAATACTTCACGCCGGAAGCTTACTGTGCAACCGCAAGTCATTATGGGCTCGCTTGGTTGACCTTAGTGGTGACTCTGGCTGGGGACGGTACTAGCAGATGTAGAAGGACGGTAGGATTGGATGGGTACCGGACGGTGGTCGAGGAACTCTTTGGAAGACCATGTTTGGTCATCTTGTTCTCAAACACTCGAAGTGCGAGAACGTAAAGAGAGATCGAATCTTGCGGGTAAAGTGTACAAACCTCTGCAGAGGGTTATAACCTAATCGATTAGCCGTGTCCCGATTCACGGACAATTTGAGCCTCGGACTTGGATCTATCTGGAACTCTCAACACGGATTGATAACTTAATTGTGGGCAACTTATGATGATTGTGAGCTATGAGACATCGGTTGGCGGAACCATGTCATGATAGAAAAATCCATAGTACAGACTTCATTTATTCCTTTGATGTAGGTAAAATAAAATCAACTTTTATGCAAACAAAACTCGAATCTGAGCCATAAAGCCATCGCATATAGTATAGTTTATCATCTGTTTTATCTTATTGTGATCTTGCGGTACATTCAATGTCTTGACCTACACGGCTGCAACGTATCATGTTGCGATATTTCCTCGACGAGTAAGAGTTACGATACTGAGGTTACGGTCTACACTCAACCTGCCGATGGCGTTGATGGGACTCCACACCCGTTTGATTGTTTCCGCTGAGTATTACGAGGTATATATCATTTACGTTATTTATACATGTGATTGCACTTTGATATATACATTGATGTATTGTGTGTGCAAAGATATCTTGATCCGAGGATGGCACAAGAACACGAGGCTTGACCGTCTGAGGTCGGGTCGCTACATTTATTTATTTTGCTTTCTTCTTATTTTGTTTTTTTGGAAAAAAATGTTTATATATAAAAGAAAATTTGGCCGAAGCCGGCCCGCTGGCCTTTCGGCCCAGCCAGAGGCCGAGCCAGCCCAGTACCGCTCCCCGCCGCACCGGCCCGTTGGCCTTTCGGCCCAGCAGAGGCCCAGCCGACCACGCGCTCGCCTCCGAGCTCCGCGCTGAGAACGCCCGCCGCCACGGCACGCCACCGCGCCGCCTCGGCGTCCGTGCCCGTCCCGGCCTCCTCTTTCCCTTTCTCCAAGCCGCGCCTCCCCCTCCTCCATAAAACCAGAGGCCCCGGCCCCGTTCCCCTCTTCTCCCGCATCTCGCCGCCGCCTCGCCGGAACTGCCGCCGCCGCCGAGTTCCTCACCGCCGCCCCGCACCTCTCCGAACCCCGCAGCCACCACCCACCTCTCTCCTGCAGGCGCCGAGTCCCTCGACACCCTCGCCGCCGGAGACCCACCGAGCCGCCGCCCGTCGACGTCCGACCGCCGCCCGCCCTCTCCCTCGCCCGGCAGCTCTGACAGAGCTGTGACGCCTCGCCTCTCCCCTCGTCGTCCGATCTGGATCTGACGGTCCAGATCATTCTGGTTTTTTTTTCTCAAATCGTTTTAGGTTAAGTAGCAAACGTGCATTAGTTAGGGTTTGCACCGAACGGTTTTTCGTTCGTTAGCGTTCGTTAGCGAACGTTCGTTAAATAGCCTTTACTTTTTATTTTTATTCCGGCCAGGGACCTATTCGTGATAATTTTCTTCACAGATTAGTCCCTAATCTTCAAACGGCTATAACTTTTTACTCGTTAGTCCAAATTCAACGAAACCAACGCCCACATCTTCGTTACGATATCCTCTTTCCAGTAATCCAACTCAAACATGTTTTTGAAAGTTTTAAAATTTGAATTCAAACAGATTTGTATTCAAACTTCGTTTGATCATAACTTGAGTTTCGTAACTCCGATTTAGTTGATTTTTTTTGCAAATCGAAGCTCTTGACCTAAACTTTCTGATAAGGCCAAATTCACATAATTTTGGTACTGTTAGAAATTGTTTTATGTTGCAATAGTTATTCGCTTGGTTTAGATGTTTTTCCGAATCGTCTTCTTCGTTCTTTCTGATCTTTTGAGTGATTGCTTATGTGTGGTTACTATTGCTTGCTCAGGATAGATTGACCGGAGTGTGACGAGTAGAACTATCAAGAGTTTTGAGTGCTAATCATCTTCATCAACTTTGCAGGCAAGTAACACTTGATCATACCTTTTCATACCCAGTTTTTATGCATTAGTTTCAACCCTCAAACATTGCATGATTAGGATGTCATTAATTTGTGGGTTGGGAAGTAGATGATGAGGTAGGAACCTATTGCCCTATTACTATCAAACCCTTGGGAGTTACTTCTACGTTATGCTTATATTGCCATGCTATGCTCGTATATGTGGTTTGGGTTTGAGAGATATTCACGACAGATGTGAGATTATTAATTAATGGTTTACTTTAAGGTGGCAACTTAAATACACATCTGGGTGGATTGAGGCACCTGGGGAACCCAGTGTTGTCTGTTTTTTTGGAAATCCCGGGGTACCCGTGTGATCTTCCTATGGACCGCCACCCAGTCTCAAAGGGAACTGAGATTATTCATGCTAGAAACTTCCGTGTGCAGCCACAAGCTATTATGGGCTCTAGCATAGTTGAGTAAGTTACGTGAAGCTCTCGAAGAGGTAGATCAACAGGTAGTGGGTTTTATAGGTTTGGTATGATCTATCCGGAGTAGAGAGTTAATGTTTCTGAAAGACTGTGTCTCGGTCATCCGTTTCTCAAACACCATGTAGTGCGAGAAACCAACGGAGGCGATCGAGTCTTGTGGGGAAAAGTCATAAATCTCAGAGAGTGTACAATCTAATCATGGTTAGCCGTGTCCCCGGTTATGGACAATTCTGAGTATCTAGTACTCGAGTATTCACATGTATCTCATCACTCTAAATTAATATTGCTGGGATGTGAATTACCTTAATTGGGATCATCTGATTTGGGGGGTACCTTCTCAATGATGTTTCAACCACCGTGATAGTTAAATTAAAATTTATTCCTTTGAGGTAGGGAAAAATTGGCTTTTCGCAAAACCGTAAACATAGAGCTTTCCACCAGCCATATATGCATGTAGTATAGCTTATTCTTTCATTACTCTCTATGTGTTACATTGCCAGCATATTCCATGTCTTGACCGTTTCGGGCTGCAACGTTTCATGTTGCAGATTTTTCAGACGACGAGTAAGTGATACGTTAGGGTTACGATTTCCTATACTCAACTTTGCCGTTGGTGTTGATGGGAATCCACAACCTTGTTGCTTCCGCTATATTTGGATTGAGGTAATAGTATTTACGTTACTTTATACATGTGATTTACCTCTGTTATAAATCCTTTGAGTCTTGTGTGTGTCAAGATACCGATCCGAGGATGACACCTAAGCCACGAGACTTGATCCATTCGGGTCGGGTCGCTACAAGATGGTATCAGAGCACATGTTGACTGTAGGACGTGACCCTAGAAACTGACAAGCCCATAGGAAAGATTTTTCTCTACAACTTCATTTTCGAAAGATCTTTTACCTCTCTCCTCTTCTGAGCTTATTCAAATATTCCCTTTTAGTGAGACCATACCCCTTTTCCCCCTTTTGACCACGAAGATTCGTCTGATGATGAGACCACTCCAAGGAGACAAGATATTGGACAACTAAGACCATTTGGAATGAAGAGGATTCTACCGTGTAAATGGAAACTACAACCGTTGAAGACTCCGAAGACTATGAGATTTTGAAGGCTCTGAAGAATTCCCAGATTTGTATGACCTATAAAGGCACCACTTAGGGAATTTGACAGACTAAGGAAGTTGTCGATCCCCAAGATCAAGGTGTATCGGAGAAAGACTGGAACATGAAGCATTAGAATTCAAAATTATGTCAAGGAAAACCCTAAGGCAGGGATATCAACTATGGAATGCTAGCTCATGGAAATGACAAGAGCAGAAACATGCTATCCATGATGTTATCGTCTGCTTATGCTATTATCACCGTGCGGAGTTAAGTATGCATATGCATGGAATGATTGGATGTAGAAGGTTGATGGAGCACCTATCAGCAAAAGATGCAGTTTTAACCTTAGCTGGCGTATCGCCAGGATCTGGAGTATTACATCAAGGAGTGTAGGGTGGACTGCAGGAAGCCGATTTGACAAGGAGGCAATTCATGAAGAATTCAGAACCCAAACTGAAAGTAGCCAAGCTGGAGGAGCAAAACCTTGAGACATCAAAGATTAAATCAGATGAAGGACGGAGGATCATGGTTCATGTCAAGGAAGTTGAAACCGAAGTTTGGAATGCAACTCCAGGAATATTAAAGGACGTCACGAGAGACTCTGCGTCAATAGAGATGATCTTGCAAAAGAACTTGAGAAGGACAAGCATGATCAAAAGAAGCCATCGGAGACATGAACAAGACTTGAAGAGTTTGATGACTTTGAGATCTATTGACCATTAGAAGCCCAAAACCCCGTTGTACTTACGTTAGATGCGACGATTGTGAGCTGTCATTTGTTTGTTGTTTTTCTGACAGCCACAATAAAACCTGTATTTTCAAAACCATTGTTTGCATTGTGTGTATCCCTCCCTCTCGATCTCTCTTATCCCACCCCAAACCCATGGACCCAATAGAGGACGAATGGAGATGAACTTGTATTCTCTGGACCGACGAGTCAATTGGAGACAGACCGATGGATTTAGAACATGGAGGATCACATGAAGAACAACCCTATAGTCAGAAAGGATATGGCCCAGCATGCTCTTCAGTGCTTTGAAACAGGTGCTGCTATTTGGTGGAGGATGTACTAAACCATCAATGGATTGCAAAGAGTAACCACTTGGGAAGAATTTAAGTTGACTTTGCTAAAGTCTCGGTTTGTGTCCCAGAAGTTGAAGCCTTATGGAAAGGATATGAAGAAACCTTGTGCATACAAGCTTTGTGGAGAAATAGGATACAACCATAAAGAAAACAAGGACGAATACCCTCATAATCGGAGGATTATCAAAGGAGTTAGCTGAGGATCTCAAGGAACTTCGGTTGGAGATTGTTCCCAAAGGTTTCGTTGCAGTAATGGAAGTTCAGTTTACATTGCTGGGAAAGATCTGTGAAGCTCAGAAGTATGACAAAGAGATTGCTGAGATAAAGGAGAGGATGAGCAAAGGAAAGGCCAAAGGCTTTCGTAAGGATAAGCACGACACCTTATGGTTTGAGGACAGTGTACATATACCCAATAATGCAAATATCAGGAAGTTAATACTTCAGGAGGCTCATGACTCACCATACTCGATTCACCCTGGAAACACCAAGATGTATTTGGATTTGAAGGAGTGTTTCTGGTGGACTGGTATGAAAAAGGATATTGTCGAGTATGTAGTCGTATGTGACGTAGTGTTTCTGGTGGACTGGTATGAAAAAGGATATTGTCGAGTATGTAGTCGTATGTGACGTATGTCAGAGATTTAAGGCAAAGCATCAGAAGCCAGCAGGATTACAACAGCCTATGCCGAGACCCGAATGGAAGTGGGATAAGCTTGGATCTCATTACCGGATTTCCTAGAAACCGACCGGGATATGATTCTATCTGGGTAGTAGTTGATTCGCTTGACCAAAGTGGCTCACTTTATTCCAGTGAAAACCGCCTATACAAGTGCGAAGTTGGCCAAGATATATTGGACAAGGATCGTATGTCTGCATGGAGTTCCGAGGACCATCGTAGAGGAACACAGTTTACCTCAAAATTTTGGAATCAGCTGCACCAGACTTTGGGTACTAGGCTAGAGTTCAATACAGCCTTTCATCCGCAGACAGATGGATAAATCAAGAAAGTCAATCAGATTTTGGAGGACATGTTGAGAGCGTGTGCGCTAGATTATGGATCTAGTAGTGGTGATAATCTACCTTACACGGAGTTCTCATTCAACAACAGCTACCAAGTCAGTTTGAAGATGGCCCCTTTTTAAGCTTTGTATGGGAGAAGGTGCAGGACACCGTTGATGTGGGATGAAGTTGGAGACCGTCAGTTGTTTGGACCAAATGTGATCAAGGAGTCAGAAGATAATGTTA